>JAEDXY010000064.1:1200000-1904275 GCA_019395295.1 Osmanthus fragrans
ATTGATTGAATTTCCTGCACCATTGGACCATCTTTGACATTGTTAACAGAAGACTGATGGCTGTTGTTGTGCCTAGAATGATTGGGCCTGGTTAATACATATTTTGGATGTCCTGGTGGATATCCATTCAACTTCCAACATTTTTCTCGCTCATGATTGTTTTGATTACAGTAAGAGCAGTGCAAAGATTTGCGATTAGATGAGTTTGATCGAAAAAAACCTGGTTTATTACGAATGGCCAGAGCTAGTGGTTCGTCCCTTCTAACGACCATAGCTGAGCTCTCAGTTACCTCACGTGCAGCGCCTAAGTTGCGTTGCTTCTCCTCCTGTATGATAGAAGAGTAAGCTTGGGTAACATCAGGTAATGGATTCATCAAAAGAATCTACCCTCGAACAGCACTGTAAAACTCATTGAGGCCCATAAGGAATTGCACCAGTTTGCGCCTCTTACTGTCTGCGCCATAGGAGCATGTAGCGTCATTATATGAGCCCAGCTCGTCCTACAATTTTTTTAAGCTTTGTAAAGTAGGCAGCAACAGTCATCTAGTCTTGAGCAAGACAAGCAATGTCCCTCTCAATCTGAAAAATACGAGGAGCATTACTTTGAGAAAAATGACCTTGAAGGTCCTTCCATACTTCTTGGGCAGTCGTCGAAAAAATAACACTTTCTGTGATATCTGGTGCGAGGGAATTAAGAATCCATGACAGCACCATATCATCGCATCTTTTCCATGAAGCATACTCTCCTGGGTTGTCTGTGGCTGATGGCGCTTTGATTTTCCCGTCAACGAAACCCAATTTGGATTTGGCATTCAAAGAGATAACCATAGCTCTTTTCCAGGTTGAGTAATTATCCCCATCGAGGGGTTTAGAAACAAGGAGCATTCCAGGATGATCGGAATGGTGGATTGAATAAGTATTGGCAACATCTTGTTTGCCTTCATTCAAGGGCTGCTCGTTTGCCATGCTAATGACCAAAAAGATGAACACAGGAGGAAAATTAGGGTATTGTTCCCTGCTCTGATACCATGTAAAACTAGAGAAATAATATTGCTGTGTTAATTTTATTGAAAAGGCAGATTACATATTTATACAAGCACTTTACCATAATAGTGCAAATCTATTCTAGGTAATCAAAGAATAACAGGAATGCAATAATCCTACACCTAATACATCATATATTGGTCCCGTGAATGTTGGGATATTATTGGATTTCCTAACAATAGCATCCCCCATTTTCTAGTTTCGAACCATGAGATCATGAATTCTTACCCAAAAATTTGCCTCTGAGTAGGAGATATTGTCAATTTGTTCAAGGCCATCAAGGCATCAATCTCTTTGGTTAATACCAAATGTTTGTCAAACACCCACGGACCCTCGCGCATGACACGTTCCTTACCCCGAATGTCCTCAAATTCTGCAAGGAACGGATTGGAAGAAATGTCTCGAATGCTCAAAGCCATATTTGGACGCCATGAGCGCTTCATAGAATTCTTAAGCGCCTCTTTGTTGAAGTGTTTACTGGACAAAAGTTTGAATAACAAACATTTTTCACTCCGATGGGGGATCAGCACCTCTTCTTCTCCGATTGCTAGAACTTCTTCTTCCTGTTCTGAGAGAGACAGTTTTTTACACATGTTTGCAATATCCGATTCCATAGAGAGAAGGGCGTGATAAGACACAATAAATCCTGCACCAAATGTAGGGGAAAACCTTTATTCCGGTAGCCTTCAAGAGGAAAGAGAGACATCTACTCAAGGATACCTTTATTCAAGGTCCCTCGAGAGGATTTTCAGTACTAATTTTTTTAATTTTGATACTTATTATGCTTGACTTTATCATTTTAATAATTCAATACAACTTTAACGCGTTATAATAAGCATTCTAAAAATTCATAGTTTGCAAATTCATAAATAATTGAGGGATTGAAGAAAATAATAAATTAAACGGGCCTCACTTTTGAACTTGTATTTGAATTCAAATTCATTAACCATTTCGATTCCCTAACTGAATACTACAAAGTGGGCGGCTGAAATATACACACACACACACACAGCAAAAGGGGGAAAAAAGAGACAGAGAGACAGAATTAGAAGAGTTGGGGCGGCTAGTTGGGAATTTTAAAAAATGGAGAAAGAGGGCTGCCTGTTGCTGGTTATATGTTTATATACACACGCATGTTAGGAGAGAAACAGAGGTTGCAATCAAGGGCGGAGCAACACCCGGCGAGCCGACGTGGCCGCCTATGTTGGCTCCGGCGAGAAAAGTATTATCTATAAACGAAGTATTTAAATTAAATATGAGTAACTATACAACTTTGAAAAGAAAGCAATTGTAACTTAAATGGTAGTGCCCTTGTTTCTCAAATGAGAGGCCATGGTTCGAATCCTCTCATCTCCATTTCCTCTTTTAAATTTGTTACATCATAAATAATTATTAAATAACTCTATATAATGTAATTTTTATTTGCTATAACTGAATTGTTGTAGCGCATATGGTCAATATCTAACTTTTGTATATGGTATGGTGGGAGGCATTGGGTTCGATTCCTCTCACGTCCACTTCTTTTAATTTTTAACACAATAAATAATAATTAAACAATTCTATATTATTAGTTTTTGTTTCTAAAATAATTTCTTTAAGAAATTTGTTCGCTCAAATTATTATTTCATAATATATATTTTATTGTTAGATTTTATCAATATGTTTTGTAAAATTCAAATCTGGGCAATTTAAGTACCGGTCTTTATTTTTTTAAGATTTCAAAAAACACTTTTCTTTTGGGCTAAAAAATAGCTTTAAAAATCACAATTTTTTAAAAATTATTGACTCAAATTATTGCTTGAAAATATCTACTTTAAATGGTGCCGCAGCTCAACCACATTAGCTATGTTCCTATTCAACCCATTCAAAAATCTAGCCATGGTAGCCTCCCATCTTCCTCCACATTCGCCCTAATTATCAATATCTCCATCTCCTTGTATAGCCCTCCACACTTCTACTCCTGGAAGAAGCTTTGTAGCTTCTGATGAAGTTCCTGGTAATAGTGATTAGGTACGAACCTCTTCCGCATGATTGCCTTCAATTCCTCCTATGTGTTGATTGGTTGCTCCCTATTCCTACGCCTTGATAAAACCACTTGATCCTACCAAGTGATTGCATAGTCACTTGAACTCAAGGATGGCGATCTTAACATTCTTCTCCTCCGAATAGTTGCAGCAATTAAAGATCAACTCCACCTTCTTCTCCCACTCCATGTAAGCTTTAGGATCACTCCTACCTTTAAATGGCGGAATGGACAATTTGATGCTGCCCATGCCTCCATCTACACCGTCTCCAACATGATTTCTACCCCTTCGTTCAAGCCTAGCTCCTCTATGCCTCATCCTACCCATCTCAACCTCCTCATCAATGTCACTAACATATTTATTTTCTTCTTGAACCTCAATCCTAGGCTCCTGTCTACCATGTCTCCTCACATTAGGTACTTCCGCTCGTTGCTCCGGATGAAGATTTGTCACGGTCATATCCAACCTATCCTGTCTATCCCTCATATCCTCAAACAGCTGCTCAAACCATCGAACCATCTGACCCGACATGTGTGATTTGTTACTGCCCTTGCTTAATGTTGAACTTTCCCTGTCTGACATTTTGGACTCATAATTTATTTCTGGCTCACAAAGTTTGCTCATGTATCACACAAAATTCGACTTTTTACCCTCTATTGATCTCACCACTCAGCCTTTTACCACTTAAACTTTCACCCAAGTGCCTCAACGAACAATCTAAACTCAATCAAGATTTATTCTTGCAAAATTTAATCAAGTGAGATTATGGACCACAAAGACATAATAGGAGAATTGTTTAATTCAAGAAAGTGGTTCTTGAATTGGAAGACAAACCAGAATTTTTTTAAAGTGAATAGTATCCCCGTGAACAGTAATTTTTTTATATAATAAACTCAAGAATTGACTACAAGAACAACGAAACAAACAAAAGTTAATTTGGATGCTAGATTGACCCAAAAACAACTTTAGAATTTTTTTTTGAATTTTTCGGATCAAAGACTCAAAAATTATCATTGGACACGAAGAACACAAGAAAATGAAAACAAAACCCAAAGGAAAGAAAAAATGATATAACCTTGAATTTTGGAACTATGCTCTGATACCAAATGATGAGAACCACATAGCAATGAACACTATGCAACCCCGCAGCAAATTGAAATCCGACCCAAGAAAGCCCAATAACAAGGTTTATGGATTTGATTTAGAAAATAATGAATCAAACAACCGACACAATCACACATGTATATGGCGACCTTTTGATTACAAAATTTAAGAAATCTCACCCGATTTTTTGTAAGCTCGACCCGCAGATTATTGAACCCTGTAACCAAGATAATTAGTGAATACCTTGATCCTGTGATTACAAAACCAACGAACCTCACTTGATTGGTTGAACGCCACAAGATTCAATCTTGATAAGTTCGGGATTTGTTGATGAAGAACAAGAGAGAAAGCAACCTTTCAATTTTATTAATAATAATCAAGTTGTCCCATACAATGAAATAAAATAACTACTTATACTAAACCCTAGACTATGGTAAAAACGGAATTAAAGAGTTCCAAAATATAAAAAGTTACCAAAAATAATAATTCTAGTGAAATAAAGAAACTCGCGAGCAAATGGAAATTTTTTGCCCCGGACGTAACCATGCGGTCGCATGGTGTATTTTCGTGTATTTCCATGCGGCCGTACGGAATAAAAGTTTGGCCCCTTCTTGCTCTTGAGTTGTCTCAGTGCGGTCGCATGAGGTTCAAATTTGATCTTTCAGCTTTGCCCACTTGAATCAAGTTGCTCCAATCCATTTCAGCCTTCGATCCCTTCACGAAACTTAACCCTTGGCATGTTAGCTTCGACCCCACATACTTCATTTTCTGAACATGTATTTGCATGGCTTTGTGCGACGTTATCAACCCGAACAAGTCCCGACCGAGCCATTTGTATCTTCCTAGTGAACATTGCACTCCCGCTCGATCTTGGCCTCTCCCGAATCATATCACATACTCTACAGGATAGAGTGCTTAAATGGTTAGACTCACAGCCAGTAAGCCAATATCACTGCCTAGAATGATTTGGCTAAAAAAATTTGCACCAAATTCTTCCCATCGACGAAGATTGCAAAGTTGAAGCAAGATATATCGATGTTTCAAAAGGTGAAAATCGAATCATTTAATGAAGTTTGGAACAAATTCAATAACATGTTTTGAAAATGTCCTCATCACGACATTAGTAAAGGGCTTCAAGTCCAATATTTCTATACAGGTCTACTTCCATCTTGCAAGAGCATTGCAGACTCATCATCTAATGGCTCCTTATTCACAAAGACAATCAATAGAACCTTAGAATTGTTTGAAAGAGTGATTACTACCACAGCCATGTGGGCTTCTGAGTAGGTTGTTCAGTAGAATGTACCATGAGTATATGAGTTGGATATTTATATAACGTTGTCTGCAAAAAAAAATGACTCTTTGGTTGAGCATATCATGCTCAGTCCATGCAAAATAGGTTAAGCGTCTAAGTTGTGAAGAATGTAGGATAGATTACATTACAATAGATTGTCCAATTCTTGCACAAGATATAGAACAAGTGGACTATGTACAAGAGAGTCAATGCCTACAAAATAATCTACATTCTAACACCTACAACCCTGGTTGGAGGAAGCATCAAATTTTTCTTTAAGTAATTAAAATCTCACTACACCATATGGTTATCAGTATTAGTAGCCTGAGAAAAGAATTCCAATGAAAGGAATGTTTACCAAGTTTATAGAAAAGACAGAGCACTATATGGAGGCAAACAATCATTTCCAAAGAAGGACTGAGACAACCCTTCAAAATGAGAGTACTACAATCAAGAACTTGAATACTCAAATGGAACAGGTGACACTTGCTATATCAAGTGGAGCACCGGGTATCCTGCCAAGCAATATTGAGATTTATCCTAAAGAGCAGGTAATGGCCATAAGTATTTCAGAGAATGAAATAATTGAGGATCCATCTATGAAAGCAATCACAACAAGAAGTGGAGTACAATTGCATGAAATTACAATCATGAACATAGTGCCTACAATAGATTAGGAGCACGTGGATGAGTCTAAAACGTCAACTGATAAAGATTTAAAAAAGAATTCAGGTAATTTACAAGCTAAGGTCGTTGATCCTGTCAGAGAATATGTAGCTCTCATCCCATTCCCACAAATGTTGAAAAATCATAAGTTAGACCAGCAGCTTGAGAAATTTCTGCATGTGCTAAAGAAACTCCACATTAATATCCCGTTTATAGATGCGATAAGGCATATTTCAAGTTATGCAAAATTTTTGAAAGACATGATATCAAAGAAGAGAAAGCTTATGATATTTGAAACGATAGCACTGATAGAGGAGAGCAATGCAAGTTATAAAATAAACTGTCTCCCAAACTCAAGGATCCTGGGAGTTTCACTTTACTTGTTTCAATTGGAGAAGTTGGTTCTTTTAATAATTTATGTGATGAAGGCAAAAGTGTTTACTTAATGTCTTTATCCATATATAGGAAATTGGGATTAGGAAAAGCAAAAGAAACAACAATGTTATTGCAACTTGCTGATAGAAGGATCAAATATTCAAGAGGCAAGTTTGAGGATGTACTCATCAAAGATGGAAAATTGATATTTCAGGCAGCCTTCATTGTTCTAGACATAGAAACAGACATGGTTATTCCAATAATCTTGGGGCGATCATTCTTAGCAACGGATCGAACTTTTATTGATATGGAAAAATGTGAACTGGTCTTGAGAATGGATGAGGAACAAGAAGTTTTTAAATTTCATAATACATCCAAACGACCATCAGACCTCGACGAGTGTAATTGTATTGATGAAGATGAACTATCTATTAACAAAACTGTTAGAAGAGAAAATTAAAATTTGGAGGAATTATTAGTAGATACAAGAATGGAGAATTCAAAGTTTGGAGAGCTAAAAGAGGATGCAATACTTGAAATTGCAAAGAGTGCAAGGGTGAAATATTTTGATTTAAACCACCATAAGTATATCACTCAAACAGTCGAGCTTTAGACTACAAATCGAGTGCTTAATGGGAGGCAACCCATTTTTCCATCATTTTTCACTTATTTTGATTAACTATTATATTACAAGTAGTTTTAGGGATTGCATTAATTTAGGAACTTATGCATTTAAATGGTTTGTTTTGAACACATTTTAGGTAGTACTTTCATATTTCCATTAGTAACTTAGGCATATTTATTTATTGGGTTCATTTTTACTTAATTTCATCGTTAACATCCTAGCATTATATTGAGCTCATATTGATGTGATATGCATTCTTAAAGTTTGCACCTAAATTTTAATCTCCAACCCATTTTGTAAGACTTATCTTTTTCTAGCTATAGGATTTTTGTAAGGATGACTCTCTGTTAGATAGTCTTTCCAAAAGAAGAAGATTAGAATTTTCTTGGTGTGAATTTATTATAATTATTTAAACCTTATTTGCTATCACTAATATTTAATTTGAATTCTTGAAACAGAAAATTAAAGCCTAGCAACAAAGAAAAGTGACAATTGTCATTAAATCTACCAGTCACACTAGCTTGATCTTTCTACCTATCTACATCTATCCTGGAGAGTTTATGGTCCTTACTCCTTTACTTGATTTTTTTTTCTTTTACATTGGGGACAATGTAATTTTTTTGGGGGGGTGGGTAAGTATTAGAATACTTAGAATATATATTTTTCGATTGTTGATTGGGTCTATATAACTATAAAAAAAAATTGAAAAAAAAAACCAAAAATAATGTCTAGTTAGCGTTGAACGACTTGTCGCTTATGATGACGTTTATCTGTTTAAATTGAGTACAGATTTAGCTAGATCTGGACAACACCATAATTTGTGCTTTTACTTGAGTATTATCCATGTTAGACTTGATTATTTGAGCACATAGCCATCATTGACTTATGATAGGGTTCCGAAGGATGAACTAGATATAGACAGTTCCAATAAAATTTCATTCTTGAACAAAAATCCATTTTTTAATTTATTTCATCTATTCCATGACCGGAACAGACGAGAATTACATATGTTCAGACATTACTTGATTTTATGAATTTCATTGTTGATGTTGTTGACCTAGTGTTGTAATTTTTCTTATCGCAAGTGTACGATATCGAACAAGTAATAAGTGGACCTAAGAATCCAGATAATCGTTCCCACGAGGACTATACTCTATTACTTAAACTATCCAATTTCAACTTCTATTTGACGAAAGTAAACTCAAATTCTGTATGTTGCGGATTTTAATCTAAGAAAACGTGAAATTAAATGTGATGTGCACAACGATTGAGATTGAGATTTAAACAATAAAGAGAATGTTTGGGTAGAACACTTCACCTATTTGATCACCTTTACGTTTTAAATCAAGACTCACAATCTAAAGTAGTGTTCGGTCGAATTCTCCTAATATATTCAACTTACCCCTCTCGAGTTCTCGTTGAGCCTATTCAATTAATCCAATTCCACATCTCTATGCAAATTGACATTAATTAAACAAAATAAAGTTCAGAAAATTCACACACGACCGCAATAATTAGTATAGGTATCTCTACACATTATACCAATTTACCGAATTTTACTATATGGTCTAAATCCTAAATGCACCTCTCAATTTGTAAAGAATTCATGAAAACATCAAACTAGTGATCAATTCATTTGAAGCATTAAATTCATAGTAAAAATCAACACATAAACAATTTAAGGACTAGAATCTCGGACTAAAAACATAAAGGTTCGCAAATAAGCTTACATGTTCGCCCTAACGAATGAATTAGTTATTTATACTAAACAAGGAACAAGAAATAATTGTTATTAAATATATCACCGGATTTGAAGTAAAGATGTAGGAAAAAAAAGTAGATCTTGCACCAAAATCTCTTCATCTTCCAATCAACAATTCAAAGATGAGTTCCTTGATGTTCTTCCCTTCAACCCCTTGCTTGAATCTTTAAAGTCTCTTCAATGAAATCCTCCAATTGCTTGTTGGATCTCTCAAAATATCTTGTGCCCCTCAAAGTGTGTAACCCTTTACCAAGTCTTAAAGACCTCTATTTATACTTCCTCTCACGTTTCTCTAGAAAATAGGATTTTCATGGGTTTTGAAAAAGGTAAAATTTTAAGCTCAAACGCGTATCAGGCGGCGCCGTGTAAAAATTGATCATGGCGCCACGACGCCATGCTTTCGGGTTGTGGCGCTGCAGCGCCACCTCTTCAGTCCGTGGCGCCGTTCATGTTGTCCAATTTATGCTTTGACCCTTTTACCCTTTCGTCCTTTATTTCTTCTCATTCCATGCCAATAGCCTCATTTTACCATCTCTTCATCCTTTTTCACCATCTACAAGACAACACTAATAAACATATCAAAAACGTCTACTTCTCATAGAATCTACCTTCAAATTAAGTGAAAAATGGAATAAAACCCGTGAGTAAAACACACTCGTCAAATACCCCCAAACTTATCAGTTTGCTAGTCCTCGAGCAAACAAAAAGAAAATAACTAAAGGCACAAACATAGATTCAGTTAGATAGTTCACCATAGGGCTTAGCGTTGAGAACATTACATCATATTCATGAGTGGCTTCAAATTTGAAATGCAAGAGCTAAACTTCCAGTTAATCAATGCAAAACGGGTGTGTGACAGTAATTAAATATAACGATGTACAATAACAAGTTGGTTCAATTCCCGACCTTGAAAGTCAAGTATATCCTTACTTCGCTCGTAGGATTCACACACCCTCAAACTTGTTTTCTATTCACTACACAATGTGTATTATACATTTGATTTTCAATACTAACTTCTCACATCGCTCTTGTTCGATAAGATTTTACTAATTGCCGGTCAACATATCAACCAACGAGGATTCTCCTTATTTTCGACTGCTTCAACCCCTAAGATTCAATTAAGTTACTAACCCTTTATCAAAGGCTCAATTCTCTAGAACAAGAGTTCAAATCTTAATCAAGACATTTGGTGCATCTTCTGTTTCATGCACCTGATTTTTCATATATATGTATTTTTTATTTTTTTTTATGCAGGCGTCTCTCCATTAAACTTTCTAAGTGACCCCTTTAGCGAGTTTTAGGCCAATGACTCCCAAATCAGACGAATTTAGGGCATCAGATTGTAAACCCTTGCAGACTTAATCACTCGAGTCATAAAGGCTACGAAGAAATGTTGTCTTCATTGGGATCTTTTTAGGGTAGCTTCACAACTAGGTAGCTTTTTCTCTTTTAACAGAATGATTAGTGCAATGTCCTTTATTAAACACTCATTTTTGAAAACTTGACCTCTAACTTAAGGTTCTCACCTAATTTTCATCATATTGGTCTCAGACAATCCACAAAAAGTTTAGCATGCATGAAATCCACATTTATATCCATGTTCTCCTACAATAGTTCAACCTTTCAAACATCTAAAATTTGGTTTAAGGATATGATGTTTAATGATTGTTGGGTTTTCGCATTTAGGGTCTCTAATTTTAGCCAACAAAAATGAATCAACCTACTCATGTACAACGTTACAATCTAATCACGTGCATGAATATTTTTCGTTTCACATGAATAAGCAGAAATCTCACTCAAGCACACAATTTATCCACAATTCATAAACCAACACATGTCCTCAATCATGTTCATCAATGCCGGTAAGGCTATCTAACTCACACAAACATGCAAAAATAATTTTTTTTTAAACAAACACAAGATGTTAAGTCTCATCACACAAGCACACAAACATGACTCTCATCACACAAAGCACATAAACATAAACAAGCAATGACTATTTTAGAAATAGTAATGTATGTGGATCTGTGTCAATTAATGCTAGATGAGTTTCTCATTTACTAATGATTATTTCAGAAATGGTCATGTATATTTGATGAAATTCAAGCATGAAACTCTTGAAAGGTTCAAAAGATTCAAGTTAAAAGTAGAGAAACAATTAGGTAAAGATATTCTCACACTAAGATCTAATAGAGGTGGAGATATCTTAAAGATCAAATTTTAGATTATCTAAAAGAGAATAAGATTCTCTCGCAGTGAACTCCACACATACACTGCAACATAATGTTGTATTTGAAAGGAGGAATCGTAAACTATTAGATATAGTGCGATTAATAATAAGCCATGCAAACCTTCCAAAAACGCTTAGAGGTCATTAATTGATTGCAATGTTCTACACACTAAGTTATGTCCCATCTATCTCGGTCGACAAAACTCCAAATGTGTTATGGAAAGGCAAAAGGCTCAACTTGTCACATATTAAAGTTTGGGACTGTGTCGCTTATATCGGATAAGCTTGAGACTAAATTTGATAAATACATATTTATATGATATCCAAAAGAGGTAATTGGATATCACTTCTATAATCTCATTAAGAAGAATGTGTTCATCTCAAGACATGTAAAATTCCTAGAGAAATAGTTTATTCTATGATAGAACAGTAGGAACAGAATGGACCTTGAAGGAATCTAAGAATCCACATATATAGTTGACCAAGTAGATAAATCTGAGTCCGATCTCACACCTACTGAGGGACATACTCTTTATCAGGAAGTAGACACTTCTGAGTGCACATCAACTCTATGTAAATCTTGTAAGATCATTCAACCTCCTAGAAGGTATGAATCTATGATTACTAATCGAACATTATTAATCAAGGATGATGAACCTATTAGTTACACAAAATAAAGTCAAGTGTTGACTCAAATAGATGGCAGAAGGCCATGGAATTTGAGATGAACTCGATGTATGAGAACAAAGTTTAGAACTTGATGGACCAGCCTGATGGGATAGAACCCATGGGTTGTAAATGAGTTTACACAAAATGTCGACATGGATGAAAACATCCATACGTACAAAGCGAGGCTAATAGAAAAATGTTACAAATAAAGATAATGAGTTGACTTTGATGAAACCTTCTAGCACATAGCCATGCTAAAGTCCATTCAGATTTTTCTTGCAAAAGTTACATACCATAACTATGAGTTATAGCAAAATGATGTCAAAATTGTATTCCTTAACAGGAAGTTGCAAGAGAAAGTGTACATGACATTACTCGAAAGTTTTAAATCCAAATATGTTTACAAGGTATGTAAGTTTGATCAATTCTTATATGGATTGAAGCAAACCTCTTGGAGCTTATATCTTCGATTTGATAGGAAAATCAAAAGGTTTGATTTTATCAAAAGTGAAGACGAACTATGTGTTTACAAGAAAATAGTGTGAGCATTGTCGCATTCCTAATATTGTATATAAAAGACATATCATCAATAGGAAACGACATCCATGCGTTTCAATCGTTGAAATTGTGGTTGTCATTTAAATATCTCCATGAATGATATGAGAGAAGTAACTTGATCCATAGAGATAGATCTAGAATGTTGTTTAACTCATCCTAATCTGCATAGATAAAGTCTTGAGAAGATTTTATATGGAGAAAATGAACTGAGAGTTCATGGATACACTGATACTGACTTATAGTTAGAATAGAATGATCGCAAATCTCAGTCAGGATATTGGTCTACTCTTAAACGATGTGTTGGATGGGGTTCCAAACAAGAAACCACCGTTGATTCAATAGCAAAAGTCTTATACACTATTATTTTAGAAACAACAAAAGTTGTGGAATGGGTCAAGAAGTTCATTAATGAATTTAGAGAAGTTCCTAACATTGTTGATCACGTACATTTGTATTATGATAACAATGGTGTCATCGTGCAAGCGAATGAACTAAGGTCTCATTGATGATCCAAATAGGTATTGAGGGGATATCATCTCATTAGAGAGATGATACAAAGGAATTATGTGAAAAAAGAACGAATTTCCACAATTGATAATATTGCAGATCCACTGATAAAGAGTTGTCACAGTATAAACATGATCGTCATGTGAACTCTTATGATATTCAATACATTAGTGATCGGATCTAGTGGGAGTTTGTAAGTATTATGCCCTATGTTCAATCAACTTTGACCATAAGTACTTTTAATATATAATTGATGCTATTATATAGCAGATCTATTATTTTATTAATACTCTGATCGGTGCGAAACTGCAAGTGCACAGTGTCGAAGTTTTATAATAAAGTGATGAGAAAAGTATCGTCCTCAGGGACTGGTATCTTACGTTTGTCAAGTATCGAAATTATATTAATCTCAATTTTATCTAGGAGAGGCACAAAGATTGGTGTATTTGCAAATTAAAGTAAATTCAATTCTAAGGAAATTGTTTAAATACAGACAAGGGTTTTCTTATTCTTGAAGATTAATCGAGATAGACTTCTAGGGAAATCGACTTCACCTAGATCTTCACTGTGCCTTTTTCAGTTAACTAATTGAATTCAATTCTCTTGTTTGTTAGCAAATCGTCCATTCATCCAAAGCTTCTTTCGACAGTCAATTGAATGTTATTCTCGTTTATCAAATCACATATGCATACGCAATTCTAATAAAACAAGGAAACAATTAGACCAATTATTTTACACTACATAGGTTCATATAAGTCTTTCGATCTCTATATTTACCTATGCCGAATTATCCAAGGTCTACCCTATAATTCCCTCTTTCGACAGTAAATTACAAGATTGAAGTCATCTAATTAATGGCCAGTTAATTAGAAGCATTAAACCCACAATAATTCAGACAAACATAGACGAGAATTAAATCAATCTAGCATAACCAATCAAACATAATTTTAGATCCAGATTGCATCATATCCCTAGAAGTAAATGGGAATTAGTTCATGCTAAATACTAAAATCAACCAAAACGAATTCACCATAGTTTTCTAGGGAAGAATTGGAGGAAGCCAAGTTGATAAACGCCTCTTTCGACAGCCACCAATTCCCAGATTTCTTCATCCTCTTCTTCTTTAAGATCCCTATGTTATTCTCCAAGAATCTCATCTTCAAGTCTGCTCTCTTTTCCCTTTTCTCCAGTTGAAAAAAATGTCCTTCACTAGGTCTTCATGTCGGCTTTTATATCCCTAGAGTGTTTGGACGGATTTGGATTCAAATGGGCCGAGAAAATATTTCAAAAACGTAAGTTCCGGATTTTTCGCACAGTCGGCGCCGTGGCGCCCATAACTGGCGTCGTGGCGCCGCGTATTCTGCTGATTATCTTCTCATTGGACGCCGTGGCGCCCATACCTCACGCCGTGGCGCCGAGCGTTCTGCATGGCGAAGCCTTTTTCTTCATTTTGGGCGCCGTGGCGCCCAAATCTCACGCCGTGGCGTGGCGTGTTCTGTTTCGATTCCTTTTCTTGCCTGTTTGGGTGCCGTGGCGTGACCATTACACGTCGTGGCGCCGAGTGTTCTGATTTGTTTCCCTTTGTACGGTTTCGAGACTTCTTTATTAGTTCTTCCTCCTTTTTCATCACTAACTTTCCATGCTCCTTTTTTTATGATCCATCGTCACCCTCAATTCAAGTTTCAAAATATGCCGTATTCTTCCAAGTTATCAAGGCTACAAAACAACACGAACACACCCATCAAAATGCTCACAAATGCCCGAGAACGAGTCGAAAACTATGGTTTAGCAGCGTTTGTTCTTTGAATAAATCATTCTCATCAAACACCCCCAAACTTAGTTATTTTCTTGTCCTCAAGCAAACACAACGAAAAAGAAAAGAAAAAAAAACATGATAAACTAAACACACAAATAAGACACAAAAGCATAACTTAGCTGGATAAATTGTCTTGCGGCTCAGCAATGACTGCATGATATCAGTTTATTAACTACTTCAAGGCTAAAGTGTGAGAATCAAATACTTACCTTTCCCATGAGAGACAGATGTGTAGGTGTGTGAAGAGTCAAATATAGCACCGTACTATCATAGATTGATTTCATTCCCAACCTCGAGAGTCAATTATTTACTCACGTCGCTCGTGGGATTCGCTTACCCCCAAACTTGTTTTCTTTTCACTTTCCGAGGTGTACTCTAAAGTTTTTTTTTTTTTTTTTTTTTGTCTAACTTCTCACACCACTCAAGTTTGGTCATGTTTCACTACTTGTGGTTCAACGTGTTGACAAACATGGGTCCTCCTTCTTACTAATTCCACCTCCCGGACTCAACCAAGTTATTAACCCATCATCAAAAGCCTAATTTTCTAAAACAAGCATTCGAGGCTTAATCACTTCATAGGTGCGTCTTCTGTTTCATGCACTTGCATTTTTTTTTTTTTTTTTTTTTTCATCCCTCCATTAAGCTTTCTAGATGACCCATGTAGCGAGTTTTAGGTCGGTGACTCCCAAATCAGATGACTTTAGGGCACCAGGTTTTAAACCCTTCCAGACTTATTCACTCGAGTCATAAAGGCTACGAAGAGATGCTTTTCAATTGTCCTTATTGGGATCTTTTGTAGTGATTAGTGCAATGCCCCTTATTAAACACTCATTCTCGAAAATAGACCCTTAACTTAAGGTTTTCACTTGATTTTCATCCTATTGGTTTCAAACAGTCCACACTTGTACATACGGAATCCACATCAAATCCATGTCTCCCCACAAGAGTTCAACCGTTCCAAACATCCTAGATTTGGTTTGAGGATATTGTGGCGCTCATTGACTGTTTGGATCGTTTCTAGGGTCGCTAGATCAATCTACCACATTTATGAATCAGTCTCTTCTAGTCCAATGGTGTACTTGGCTCGCGTGCAATTAAGTCATCATGCCTTGCAAGGATAAGTAAGAATTTACTCACACGTATAACGCATTCATAGCACATAACCGATTTATGTTTCCAATTATATGCATCATTGCCAACAATGTTATCCAACTCACACGAGCATGCAAAAACAAATTTTTTTTTTTTTTAGAATCAACACAAAAACATTTAAAGGGGCACACACATCCAAACGTTAGGGAAACACACAAAAAACACACGAAAACATACAAAACACACAAGCAAAATTAACACCCCCAAACTTAATTTGCACATTGTCCTCAATGTGAAAGAAAGGAATGAGGGATGAGTACCGTATGAAGGACATCAACTGGTCTCGTTGTCACCCGGTGGAGCTGAAGGGTGGGGTGGTGATGGTAGTGGTGGTGCCGAAGGAAATGTGTGATATGGATAAGTGGATGCCATGACCGCGTTGTATTCATTTTGGTAACGAAATTGATCATACATGGAGGATTGTAGGTGGTCCAGTTGTCCCTGTATACCGCTCTGCCAATTGGTCATGAGAGAAGTCATTTCATGTTGCCAAGCAGTGTGTCGCTCATCCATGTTGTTCTGCCAATTAGCCATGCGAAGGTCCATGGCCTCAAGTTGCTGAAGTATGGCGCCAGTATGGGCATCAGGCTGTGGAGGGGGAATAGGAGGCGGTGCTTGCTGAGCAGAGTGGGATGAACTACCCCGGCTTTGACGCATCTCTACCTTATCACGAAGTCCCTTCGTCAGAGGTTGCTTAGGGTGTAGTGCTTCATCAGATTCTTGAATAGCCACACCCTTCTGGACACAAAGATCATGTATGAGCGATGGGTGTCCCAAGCTACTAGTTGCTGATCCCGCTAGGATGCGTAGGATATTCTGAATCACTTTACCGATATCAATGGAGCGCCCTCTCTGAATTGCATAATTTAGTGTGGCTCGTTCTCTAGTTACTTCACTAACATTGCTGCTCGGCATCAATTTTGCAACTATGAAGTGATGCCACACCCGACTATGGACTGTTAATCCCGAGGCTGGGAAGTGAGTTACATCAGTTGCACTACGCTTCCATTCCGTCCCGTCATATGCTAAAGTGTCAATCAGAATAGTGGGATCAACTCCTTCGTCCCGCAATCTTGAATAATCATCATCCTGTATGTCCCGTGTGTTGTAGAGGCGGTTGATCGATGCACTATCAAATTTCACCCAACGACCCCGCACAAAAACCTTGAAGTCCTCGTGTTCTTTTGCGTTGGCATAGAACTCTTTCACGAGGGGAATAGAGCAGGCTCCAGGTTGTTTTGCAAATTGTTCCCATCCTAGGCTCTGCAGTTTTTCGAGCATAAACTTTTCGAAACCCCTTTCTGGAATGCAGTTTCGGTGTACTACCGAATGCCTAAACCGTTCTGCTGCCCCAGCACTTACAAATCTTTTTTTTATCATAGGTGGCTGTGGAAGTGGATTCAACAACTTTGGATTTCTTCTTTGGTGGCATGGTTATACACTTCTAATCAAATAATTATAGCTTTAGTGGCTATGCCTGCAAGAAGAAGTAATAGGCAAAGTTAAACCATAACTACATTATCAATTGGTTTCAAAGAATGCATTGAAATAGGCTACACACATCATGTAAAGAAGAACTCCCAATAATACAATAAGAGTGCACTTAAACATTTTGACAAACACCTTGTAGGCAACTATTTTTCTTATGCATTGTTCAACTTTTAACCATCTCAAGTAAATCCCAACCAAGCAATCTCTGCCAAATTTTTTTTTTTTTTTTTTTTTTTTTTAAAAAAAAGGAGAATCTATAGAGTACTGAGTAAAAGGGTTAAAGGAACTTCCCTGATTTTATGGTGACGGCACGTGGTTCGCAATGTTGAGCACTGTATTCCATCTAAATACCTGCGTCAGAAATCACATTACTCAAGTTTTATTCAAAAGAAGGAGAATAGAATGCGAAAATAAACGAATAAACGAATGAAAGAAAATTCTTTGGGTTGCCTCCCTTAAGCGCTTGTTTTAGAGTCTACAGCCAAACTTTCAGTCTTCATTAGTTTGGGTCTCCGAGAGGAATGAATCCACAGTTCCTCTCCATTTGTTCTCCGTAGTAATGCTTCAATCGTTGACCATTTACTCTGAATATATTACCCATTTTGTCCCTCAAGTCTATTCCGCCGAAAGGTGAAACTTTGTCAATTGTATAGGGGCCTGTCCATCTTGACTTTAACTTGCCTGGGAAGATTTTTAGTCGTGAGTTGAAGAGTAAAACTTGTTGTCCTGGAGTAAACTCACGCCTAAGAATCTGTTTATCGTGCCACTTCTTCGTTTGTTCCTTGTAAATCTTTGCATTTTCATAGGCATCATTCCGGAATTCATCCATCTCATTCAATTGAAGAAGTCTCTTTTCCCCAGCTGCCTTTAAATCAAAATTGAACTTCTTGACAGCCCAATATGCCTTATGCTCCAGCTCGACAGGGAGATGACATGCTTTACCAAACACTAATCGGTATGGAGACATCCCGATAGATGTTTTGAAGGCTGTACGGTACGCCCACAATGCATCGTCAAGCTTCTGTGCCCAATCCTTTCTATTGGTGTTGACCGTCTTTTCGAGGATGTTCTTAATCTCCCGATTCGAGATTTCAGCTTGACTATTCGTTTGTGGGTGGTAGGCAAGTGCTATCTTGTGCTTCACGCCATATTTAGCAAGCAAGTTGTCAAACAACTTGTTGCAAAAGTGGGTCCCTTCATCGCTAATAATCGCCCGAGGAGTGCCAAATCTTGTGAATATATTCTTTTGGAGGAATCTGAGCACTACCTTTGCATCGTTCTTTGTTGCCGCAATTGCTTCTACCCACTTTGAAACATAGTCAACAGCTAGCAGGATGTAGATGTTGCCAAAAGATAGAGGAAAAGGACCCATAAAATCGATCCCCCAAACATCAAATAACTCAACCTCTAAAATGTTTTTCAATGGTAGTTCTTGACGCCTTGAAATGTTTCCCATGCGTTGACATCGGTCACACGTTTTCACCAACGTGTAGGTGTCACGAAAAATAAAAGGCCAATAAAACCCACTTTGAAGTATTTTAGCTGCTGTTCGTGTTGCGCCAAAGTGTCCTCCATATGATGAAGAATGACAATGATGTAGAATGGATTGCATCTCTTCTTCTGGCACACATCTTCTGATGATTTGGTCAGAGCATTTCTTGAATAACAAAGGTTCATCCCAAAGATAATATTTCACTTCATGTAGAAACTTCTTGCGTTGGTGGTAGGTGAGATTTGGTGGCAATACTTTACACGCTAGGTAGTTTACAATATCAGCAAACCAAGGAAGCTTGGTCTCACATGCAAACAACTGCTCATCAGGGAATGCTTCTTGGATTGCGGAATCTGGCATTACTTCTTCTTGCTCTAACCGAGAAAGATGATCAGCAACCACATTTTCACTTCCTTTCTTATCTCGAATTTCCAAATCAAATTCTTGAAGAAGCAAGATCCAACGACTTAGTCTAGGCTTAGCATCCTTCTTTCCAAACAAATAACGGAGCGCTGCATGGTCGGTGAACACTATCACTTTTGTACCAACTAGGTAAGACCGAAACTTGTCACAGGCAAATACCACAGCAAGTAGCTCCTTTTCAGCTGTTGTGTAATTCAATTGAGCTTCATTTAATGTTCGGCTTGCATAGTAGATGGCCCGAAACAATTTGTCTCGCTTTTGTCCTAACACTGCTCCGATGGCAAAATCACTTGCATCGCACATGACTTCAAAAGGTTGACTCCAATCAGGTACAGTCATGACTGATGCCAAGATGAGTTTCTCCTTGATTGTATTAAAGGCCTGCAAACAAATACCATCAAAATCAAACACAGAATTTTTCTCAAGAAGATTACATAAAGGTTTAGAGAGTTTAGAAAAATCCTTTATAAATCTTCTGTAGAAGCCTGCATGTCCCAGAAAACTTCTGATTCCCTTCACATTATTCGGAGGTGGTAGCTTTTCTATAGTTGCAATTTTAGCTCGATCGACCTCCAGTCCTTCTGATGACACTCTGTGGCCTAGAACGATCCCTTCTTGCACCATGAAATGACACTTCTCCCAGTTTAGGACCAGATTTTTATCTTCACACCTCTGCAACACTAGAGCTAAATTATGCAGGCAATGGTCAAATGATGTGCCGAAAACTGAGAAATCATCCATGAAGACTTCCATTATTTCTTCCACCATATCGAAAAAAATTGCCATCATGCAACGTTGGAATGTTGCGGGGGCATTACATAACCCAAAAGGCATTCTCCTAAACGCGAACGTTCCGTAGGGGCATGTGAATGTGGTTTTCTCTTGGTCTTCAGGGGCTATGGCGATCTGATTATACCCCGAATAACCGTCTAGAAAGCAATAATAGGAATACCCAGCTAGTCGATCCAAGATTTGGTCAATGAAGGGTAGTGGAAAATGATCCTTCCTTGTTGCTTTGTTTAGCTTGCGGTAGTCCATACACACACGCCAACCTGTGACCATTCTTGTAGGAATGAGCTCGTTGTTGTCATTTTTTACTACCGTCATTCCACCCTTTTTGGGTACCACTTGCACTAGACTTACCCATGAGCTGTCAGAGATAGCATAAATTATTCTAGCATTGAGGAGTTTCAGAATTTCAGCTCTCACAACTTCTTTCATTGCTGGATTTAATCGTCTCTGGTGCTCGATCGACGGTTTGTAAGATTCCTCCATCAAAATTTTGTGCATGTAAATGGATGGACTTATACCTTTTATGTCAGATATAGTCCACCCCAATGCTGTCTGATGTTCCCTTAACACACGTAGCAACCTTCCTTCTTCTTCTGGTGAGAGTGTTGCTGCAACAATCACTGGAAAAGTGTCACTCTCCCCCAAGAATGCATAGCGAAGATGTCCAGACAATTGCTTCAGTTCTGGAGTTTTAGGTTGCTGCATCTTTCCTTTAGAAGCTTCTGAATCTACTTTCTCCACTATCGAATCTAGCTTTCCCACCTTGTTGCTAAGTGTTGTTGCTTTTTCTAAAGCTCCCAAGGCAAACACATAGTGGATAAATTCTTCATTAATGAAGGGTAGATCAACTTTACCAACAACAGAACTGTTGAAGTCATGAACATCAGATGAAGTTGTGATACATCTTTCGAGATGGTCGGCTGGTGTCTCCTCTTGAAAAGCTTCTTCGATACAGTCCTTAATGACATCTACCCGAAAGCAAGTGTTTGGATCTTCTGGAAATTTCATAGCTTTGTAGACGTTGAATTTAACCTCTTCTTCATTTACCCTCAGTGTCAATTCACCATTCTGAACATCAATCAAGGCCCTTCCAGTGGCCAAGAATGGTCGGCCGAGAATTAATGGGATTTCTTGGTCTTCCTCCATATCTAGCACCACAAAATCAGCGGGGAGAATGAATTTGTCCACCTTTATCAGTACATCTTCTACGATCCCACGTGAGTATTTGATGGATCGGTCCGCTAGTTGCAACGAAATGGTGGTATGTTTCATCTCTCCAAGTCCTAATTTCCTGCAAATAGAAAATGGCATGAGGTTAATGCTAGCACCAAGGTCACATAAAACTTTATTGAAGAATGAATTTCCAATAGTGCAAGGCAATGTGAAACTCCCTGGGTCTTTCAATTTCTGAGGTAGTTTCTTTTGAAGAATGGCGCTGCATTCTTCATAGAGCTTTACTGTTTCGAAATCCTCCAACCTTCTTTTCTTTGAGATGATATCCTTGAGAAATTTCACATAATTTTGCATTTGTTCCAAGGCATCTGCAAAAGGAATATTTATGTGAAGTTTCTTAAAAATATCCAAAAACTTCAAAAATTGCTTATCAAGTTTTTGTTTTTGAAAACGTTGAGGATATGGAAGGGGAGTAGAAAGAATAGGAGGATTGTCGGGAAATGAAATTTTTGGAGACATGTAAGTCTCTCTTAGTTTATCATCCCCAATCCTCTCTTCTTCTGCGTTGTTATTGCTTTGATCTTCATCTGCAGCTGTAGGAGTGAAATTTGTTTCCTTTGGTGGTGGCCTTTCAAGTTCTTTTCCACTCCTAAGTGTGATAGCCTTGCATTGTTCTTTTGGATTCACTTCTGTGTTGCTAGGAAAGGTTCCTTTTTGTTGTGCACTGATGGTAGTGGCTAGTTGCCCAATTTGCACTTCTAGATTTTTCATGGTGGCTCCCATATTGCTAACATGAGTTTCCATGTTGTCCAACCTTGAATCTGTCTTTTTAAACCTTGTCTTTGTCTCTTCAACAAATGAAATCATAGCATCTTCAAGAGACATCTTTTTCTCACTCGATTGACTATCAAATCCTGGGGGGGTTGCAGCACATTCTTGGTGTTTCCATACGAAAAATTTTCGTGATTTCGAAGCCCGGGATGATAGTAATTTGGTGTTTGATTTCCACGATAGTTGTAGCTCCGATTGTTGATGTATTGAATTTGTTCTTGACTCATTTCATTGATCGGAGCTATAACACCAGTATCCCCCAAATATTCTGCACTTTGTGGTGTCTTTTGGGTTGATAAGGCTGCAATCTGATGAGATAGAGAGGCCACTTGAGCAGAAAGGGCTGCAAATGGTTCTAATTCATGCACACCAGCAACTTTCTTGGTCATAGTTCTCTCAGTTGGCCATTGGTAGTTGTTTGAGGCCATTTCTTCCAAAAGAGCAGTAGCACCTTCAGGTGTCTTTGACATCAAAGTTCCTCCAGAAGCAGCGTCAACTATGGTCCGAGTTTGCCCATTCAATCCATTATAGAACATTTACACTTGCAACCACTCTGGCAATCCATGTTGAGGACAGCGTCGAGTCATATCCTTAAACCTTTCCCATGCCTCATAAAGCGACTCTAAATCGTTTTGCTTGAATTGGCCAATCTCACTTCTGAGTTGGGCTGTTTTTGCAGGGGTAAAGAATTTGGCAAGGAATTTTTCTGCCATGTCCTGTCAACTGGTAATGTTTCCAGCTTGTAGGGATTGTAGCCAACCTCTCGCTTTGTCCCTCAAAGAGAAAGGGAACAGCCTTAGCCTAATGGTGTCTTCAGTAACACCATTGATTTTTATTGTATCACAGATCTCTATGAACATCGCCAAATGAATGTTGGGGTCATCTAGTGGCGACCCACTAAATTGAGCTTGTTGTACCATGCTGATCAACGCTGGTTTGAGCTCGAAATTGTTGGCATTAATGGTTTGGCGTCTTATGCCTGAGAAGTTATCATTCACAACCGGTCTTACATAGTCCCTCAAGGTACGTGGTTGTTCTTCAGGTTGTCCGTTGGCCATGGCTAGTATTTTTTTCTTTCTTTGTGCTCTGAAAGTTCTTTCAATTTCCGGATCAAAAGGAAGAATGTCACGAGTTCTACCACGGCGCATCCAACGTCAACAACCTACCTGTAGAGAATGTAAAACACAATTTAAAATAGACTGAATAAAATCCTAAATTAAGATCAAGATCACTTAGTATCGATATTGGCAAAAATAAGATTAAACTAATCCCCGGCAACGGCGCCAAAAACTTGATCGGTGCGAAACTGCAAGTGCACAGTGTCGAAGTTTTATAATAAAGTGATGAGAAAAGTATCGTCCTCAGGGACTGGTATCTTACGTTTGTCAAGTATCGAAATTATATTAATCTCAATTTTATCTAGGAGAGGCACAAAGATTGGTGTATTTGCAAATTAAAGTAAATTCAATTCTAAGGAAATTGTTTAAATACAGACAAGGGTTTTCTTATTCTTGAAGATTAATCGAGATAGACTTCTAGGGAAATCGACTTCACCTAGATCTTCACTATGCCTTTTTCAGTTAGCTAATTGAATTCAATTCTCTTGTTTGTTAGCAAATCGTCCATTCATCCAAAGCTTCTTTCGACAGTCAATTAAATGTTATTCTCGTTTATCAAATCACATATGCATACGCAATTCTAATAAAACAAGGAAACAATTAGACCAATGATTTTACACTACATAGGTTCATATAAGTCTTTCGATCTCTATATTTACCTATGCCGAATTATCCAAGGTCTACCCTATAATTCCCTCTTTCGACAGTAAATTACAAGATTGAAGTCATCTAATTAATGGCCAGTTAATTAGAAGCATTAAACCCACAATAATTCAGACAAACATAGACGAGAATTAAATCAATCTAGCATAACCAATCAAACATAATTTCAGATCCAGATTACATCATATCCCTAGAAGTAAATGGGAATTAGTTCATGCTAAATACTAAAATCAACCAAAACGAATTCACCATAGTTTTCTAGGGAAGAATTGGAGGAAGCCAAGTTGATAAACGCCTCTTTCGACAGCCACCAATTCCCAGATTTCTTCCTCCTCTTCTTCTTTAAGATCCCTATGTTATTCTCCAAGAATCTCCTCTTCAAGTCTGCTCTATTTTCCCTTTTCTCCAGTTGAAAAAAACGTCCTTCACTAGGTCTTCATGTCGGCTTTTATATCCCTAGAGTGTTTGGACGGATTTGGATTCAAATGGGCCGAGAAAATATTTCAAAAACGTAAGTTCCGGGTTTTCGCACAGTCGGCGCCGTGGCGCCCATAACTGGCACCGTGGCACCGCGTATTCTGCTGATTATCTTCTCGCTGGACGCCGTGGCGCCGAGCGTTCTGCATGGCGAAGCCTTTTTCTTCATTTTGGGCGCCGTGGCGCCCAAATCTCACGCTGTGGCGTGGCATGTTCTGTTTCGATTCCTTTTCTTGCCTGTTTGGGCGCCGTGGCGTGACCATTACACGCCGTGGCGCCGAGTGTTCTGATTTGTTTCCCTTTGTACGGTTTCGAGACTTCTTTATTAGTTCTTCCTCCTTTTTCATCACTAACTTTCCATGCTCCTTTTTTTATGATCCATCGTCACCCTCAATTCAAGTTTCAAAATATGTCGTATTCTTCCAAGTTATCAAGGCTACAAAACAACACGAATACACCCATCAAAATGCTCACAAATGCCCGAGAACGAGCCGAAAACTATGGTTTAGCAGCGTTTGTTCTTTGAATAAATCATTCTCATCATACTCAATTAAATTAAATAATAGAGTCTATAGGTTCAAATCTTGGTAATTTGCTAATCACAAAGAGTTGTGATAGTGAGATACAAATTACATATGATTGAATCTA
Organism: Osmanthus fragrans; assembly: GCA_019395295.1. Taxonomy (NCBI): domain Eukaryota; kingdom Viridiplantae; phylum Streptophyta; class Magnoliopsida; order Lamiales; family Oleaceae; genus Osmanthus; species Osmanthus fragrans. The sequence continues at coordinate 1,224,935 of JAEDXY010000064.1, forward strand.
AATCATCTGTGGTCGTAAGTACTAACGAGATACGGATATCGTTATTACGGATAGACCATCACGTGTGACATTCTTTACTTGTGAAGTAAGTAGCCGATCTTACAAGTTAATGTGTAATGACACTTAAATGAACACGTGAATATTTTGTTATTGAACAAAACATTGGCGACCCGTTGGGAGATTCCACATGGATAATTATATGAGTGTCAATAGTTAATCTCTAACGTTTGGTAGTGGAATTGGTCATTTGACTTGAGGTCATCATAGTGTCTTATATAAGGACAAGTCATACTTTGGTGATGTTGGATATTGCTCTGTCAAGAGTCGCTAATACGACATCTTTCAAGAATATCAAGAATCATATGAATATTGTGAATGATCAATAGAGGATTCATAACTCTTAGATAGTAAGAGATTATGATCTACATTTCTTCCTGTTAAGTTGATAATGAAATATTTGGCCAAAGTGTACTCATAAATCGAGAAGGAGTTTTTAACTTACATTGACTTAATAGTAGAATGAAAGATATGATCGATAATTGAGATTGACACCTATCCATATCTCGTAATTGATCGGATTATATTGACGAAAAGATTATAATTTCACGATAAACGAACGAGTTTGATTTTGTCATACCAAGTGACATTTTCCGTCACATATATTGTCCTGACACATTGCTAAATGTCAATCTGGGACGATGGATGTGAATTAGTGATAAAATCAAAAGGGTGTTTTAGTTTATCGATTTTGATTAGATCAAAATAATAATTCACGTCGTTAGGCATCATAATTGGAACCTAATTGGTCACACACAAAAGGAGAACTAGAAGAATGAGATTTACCAATTAATTAATTGAGTTGCTTATTAATATACCTCAATTAATTGATTAGATTAATTAATTTATGGACCAAATTTAATTAATTTGATTAATTAATTATTGGACCGAATTAAATTGTAAAACGGGCCGACCTTGTTTGTGCTTATATAAATAAGCTGTTAGGATTTTTAAACATTAAGTGATTTTCATTATTCTTGCTAGCACAAGAAAAGAAACTCTGGTTCTCTCTCAATCTTGTTCTCTGTATGGATTCCATTGGAGACTGGACAATTGGACAGATGTGAAAGGCAGATCAAGATTATTAAAACTACAGAAATATCAAAGGAGTTTGCAGATCTAAAGAAAGGTACAGTTTCTATCTAAACACAAAGTAGATTCTTGATGGGAATTGAAATTTATGTTATTTTCCGGTGTGTATGTTTAAGTAAATTCTCAACAAAAATGACATATTATACTATGTTTGCATCACAAAGGAAAATAACTATAAATAAAGGATAAATCTATTTGTACACTATAGTACACACCATGGTGTACAGCCCCCTCACATGTTGAGGGGGCCCACATGAATAAAATAGTTGTGGTCCCCTTTATTGTGAGGGGGCTGTAAAATTGTACAACACTGTACACCAAGCAGCTCTCATAAATAAATTATACGGGCATGCAAAAATATAGAATTTTAATAATACTTAAAAGGAGTGGACGTGGAGCTTGGAAATTATGCTCTATTCATCTTACGATTTTACTATACGTACATCCTAGATGACATCTCGGATGACAGACCCCCTCATAAGAGGGGGCCCACAATTTATTTTTTTTGGACGTTGTCTCATCCTCTTGTGAGGGGGTCTATCATCCGGAATATCATCCCGGATATACAAAGAGCAAAATCCATTCATCGTATAAACAAACCTTTGTTTATTGACATAAAACAAGAATTAGGCAAAAGTAAAGTGAGAAAAAAAAATATGTGAATTCATCAAAGGTCTACCCCCCCCCCCCCCAGCCCCCAAACCCACAAAAAGAAAAGAAAAGAAGAGAGAGAGAGAGAGAGAGAGAGAGAGAGAGAGACAGAGAGAGAGAGAGAGAGAGAGAGAGAGAAGTAAGACATGGCCTTATTAAATGGACTCACAAAACATTAGATTAAGAAAAACTAATTAACTAGCATTTCATCATCACAGAAAAAATATAAGTTTTGGATAATAATTTTCTTCTCTTAAATTTCTATTCTAAATTTTATTTTCTTCATGGCCATGAATGATATACATGCAGAAATAAAAATGAAAAGACCGCTACTAAGCTTGAAGAAAAATTGAAATAATTTATTTTTGGTACTTTGAAGAACAAATTTGATTAGAATTAATCTACTTGTACAACGATGGTTGCTAAGGTTTGTTGATAATGCTTGATGCGACAAACTCTAGACAGTTGATTTAAAAAACGATTTTAGAAATTTTTTGAAATTTATGAATGTGATGATGTCAAATTATGATTGTCAGCAAACTTTGTTAATTATCATTGTACATGTAGCATTATTGACTTGATTAAGATATCTGATCATCCAAAAGGCCGACATTCATTCTTTGTTTTCGTTTGACTCCCGTCTCTGCTGTGTGTATGAAAGAGTGAGAGTTGGTTACCTTGAGCTTATAATGAAAATCCTTGAGCTCCATCGTTCATTGTCAATTTATGAGATTTTCCAAATGATTTTTGTTGTTCGACACATAAAATATAAAAATATAAATAAAAATATAAAATTCCAGGTGAGGCATAATATTGATCTCCATCAATTTGTTTTCTTGGAAGTGAGCTTCGAATTACGCTATCTATTGCCTATTAGGTCAATCTTGGAGCCACGATTGTATCACTATAGGCAAAGCTACTCTTTTATAATTACTCTTAATAGCTTACAATTTTATATATTTATTAGGTTCATCAAATGTTAATACAAACTGTGTTTTTAATTCATTCTTTCTCAGGTCTGCTACTTCGTATTAAAAGGATGGCCTACTCCTGCTATAATCATAAAATACATAAAAGTAATACACATACAGTCGCCTAGCATTTTGTGTTTGGTCCCAAACCTTCGATTCTTGTTTTTATTCACATTATGTCCAAAACAGATGTAAAATTCGTTGAAGAACAATTAATGCATAAATTCAAATACGGAAAATTACGTATATCAAATTACTTCCTCATACGAAAGTCCCATCAATGGGGAAAAAGAGAAACTAAGGATTCACCGTGCAAAATTCTATAAAATCACGTAAAGCAATACAAAATTTAATACGATGAAATAGCTTAAGAACTAGAAATCCCTAAACATAAGAAATAAAAATACCCTCCATTTTATTTTCATTTGACCCACACGTGAAAAAGAGAGAGGGGAGAAGAAGAAAAAAAATCGACTTAAAAGGAAAGATCTTCGCCGGCCGGAAAGTGATAATCGACGGTCAAACTCTAGTTCAACCTTTTGATCGAAGATAAACAAGGTTATTTCAATAATATTGATTTTGATTTTGATTTTAAAAATATCCCATGGCATGATAATTTTAAGTGTTTTTGTAGTTTATTGTTAATAATTTGGGTAGATGATTGAGTATATAGGTTTAGATTAAGTGGATTTGACCTTAGTTGAGCTTTGAATCGTCGGAAATGACGTTTTGCCGGCGATACAGAATGTAGGGGAGGCTAGGAATAGTCGGGCCAACCCGGCCCAAAACAGTCAGGTTGACCCGAAAACAGTTGGGTTAACAATCGGTGTTAACCCGACTATTTTTTTAAAAAGGCTCAAAGTTTGGGCCGTCCGTTTTTTTTTTTCTGGGTTTGGGCCGACTGTTATGATTTTATTTTTGGGCTAAACAAAACAGTCGGCCCAACGCTTTGGGCCCTTTTTAAAAAAAAAATGAAAAATGATAATTGGAAAAAAAAAATGTAATTTTAATTAAAAAAAATTGATAATTGATAATTTTACCAAAATTAAATTTTATTTTTAAAGAAATTATTAATGTTTAAAATTTTACTAATTATAATTAAATAATAAATATATTCTTTATTTAATTATAATATTTTCTTATTGTTTAAATTTTTTATTTATGTAATTAGATAAATAGTATTAAATTGATAATTAACAAATAATTACATATTATTATTAATTTTTTCGTAATATTTTATACGTTTATTTTTTTCAAAAATAAAAATAAAAGGTTAAATAATATTTATAATTAAATATTATAAATATTGTTTTTAAAATTAAAAATCTGTAATTAAATGTTAATTCAATAATATTTATATTCGTTAATTAATTACTTTATCAATTTAAATCAAATAATAAATATATTCTTTAGATAATTATAATATTTTCTTATGGTTTAAACTTTGTATTTATGTAATTAAATAAAAAATTTGAAATTGATAATTACCAAAAAATTACATATTATTTTAATTTAATTGTAATTTCTTTTTACTTTTATTTTTAAAATTAAATAATATTTGTAATTAAAAAATAATTGTTATTAAATATTAAAAATATATAATTTTAAAAAATAAAATTCGGTAATTCAATATTTAATTCAATAATATTAATATTCTTTAATTTATTTTAATAATTTATTTATTCATTTAAATTAAGTTTGTTTAAATTTTGTATTTATGTAATTAAATAAATAATTTGAAATTGATAATTACCAAAACATTACATATTAGTTTTATTTTAATTGTAATTTCTTTTTACTTTTATTTTTAAAATTAAATAATATTTGTAATTAAAAAAATTGTTATTAAATATTACAAATATATAATTTTAAAAAATAAAAATAGGTAATTCAATATTTAATTCAATAATATTAATATTCTCTAATTAATTTTAATAATTAATTTCTTCATTTAAATTAAGTTTGTTTAAAATTTTTATTTATGTAATTAAATAAATAAATTTAAATTGATAATTACCAAAAAATTACCTTATTATTTATAATTTAATTGTAATTTCTTTTTTACTTTATTTTTAAAATTCAAAATCTGTAATTAAAAAGAATTGTTATTAAATATTAAAAATATATAATTTTAAAAAATAAAAATCGATAATTAAATATTAATACAATAATATTAATATTCTTTAATTAATTTTAATAATTTATGTATTCATTTAAATTAAGTTTGTTTAAAATTTTTATTTATGTAATTAAATAAATAAATTAAATTGATAATTACCAAAAATTTACCTTATTATTTATAATTTAATTTTAATTTCTTTTTTACTTTATTTTTGAAATTAAAAATATGTAATTAAAAAGAATTGTAATTAAATATTAAAAATATATAATTTTAAAAAAGAAATCAGTAATTAAATATGAATTAAATATTCTTTATAATCTTTAATTAATTTTAATAATTCCTTTATTCATTTAAATTAAGTTTGTTTAAAAATTTTATTTATGTAATTAAATAAATAAATTTAAATTGATAATTACCAAAAAATTACCTTATTATTTATAATTTAATTGTAATTTCGTTTTTACTTTATTTTTGAAATTAAGATTTGAAATTAAATATGAAACATATTCTATGTCTTTTTGGTAGTAATTGTCATTCAAATTGCTTAATGTTATGTTATTAAGTGTTATATTCCATTATATCTTGTACAGTGTTCTAATATGGCTCATTTCGAATTTTTGTAGGATGGAATATCATTTAGAGGATGAGTTAAGGCGGATAGAAAAGCTATTTGGAATAGTAGCTTCAATTTTTTTACAGTTGTCGAGGAGCTGTTGGATGATCAGCACAGAGAGATGCTTCGATGGTCATTCATCTGGCCCCTACGTGACCTGCGGGAGATATAGTTTTCGGGGCAGATGATCAATGTCTTATTATGTTGGTTGCTGAGTCTAGTCGATAGCGATACCCTCCACTTCGACCTCGGGGGCAGGGTCGTCAATTTCTCTCCAGCCGAGTTTCTCCTGATGACTGGGCTATAGATGACAGGGGATGGCGTTATGAATACATACTTTATGGGACATGGGGGCAATGCTGTAGTCGCAGTTAATCGATGCAGTCAGGAGATGTGACCACATGCTAGATCGATTGAAACTAGGATTGGTCTACATTCTGGAGAACGTGATGCGGTATCACCATAAGAAGACTGCGATCAATCTCCTCCACTTAGAGATCGTCGATTTTCGGGATGTCGTCGAAGGTTGGGGGGAGGCCATAGGCTGGTTGTGCACATATGTACATTCTAGTCTGTGCGAACCATCACTACATTGCACTGGAGATCGTCTTCCCTGAGTCGACGGTGTATGTGTATGACCCCGATCACTCGTGTTTGACACAGAGTCAGCTCGAGCATATCTTGGAGCCGGTGGCTGTGATCGTTCCCTGGATGGCTAGATCAGTGGATATTTTCGTGCAAGATAGACTAGCCATCGTGTGGGACACGACTACGACTATCGTAAGTGTTTGTTATTTGTTTTAACTTTAAAACTTAGTTTTTATGTACATGGCATATCATTAACGCATTATATTGTGTAATTGCAGTGGTGACTGCGACATTTACATAATAAAGTACATAGAGTTTTTTAGTATAGCTCAAAATGTTGATTCTATCAACTAATAATGGGTTCAGAGCTAGAGAAATAAGCTAGCAGCATATTTATGAGAATTTAATTGCGATCCGTAAATTTATTTATTTTTCTTTGTATTTTTTTAATTATTGTATAAGTGCGATTTTTTTATTTATACATTGTAATCATTTGTAATTTTAATTTTTTACGTTACTTATGTAATTTTAAATTCTTTATATAATTAAAATATTATTTGATTGCTTAAAATTTTTATTTATGTAATTCAATAGATAAATTTAACTTGATAATTATAAAAAATACATATTATTTATAATTTAATGGTAATTTCTTTTTCTTTTATTTTTAAAATTAAAAATATGTAATTAAAAATATTTATAATTAAATATTAAAAATATAAAATTGTTAATATTTCAATAATATTTATATTCTTTAATTAATTTTAATAATTCCTTTATTCATTTACATTGAGTATTAAATATATTCTTTATATAATTAAATAAAAAATTAAATTCTTTATTTAATTATATAAATATATTAAAAATTACACATTATAAAGAATTAAAATAAATTAAACAATATACATATTTTTTAATTAATATTTACTTGCTGATTTTAAATTTTAACAATTATATATTTTTAATATTTAATTACAAATTTTTGTCATTAACTATTTTAAATTTTAAAAATAAAAGAAAAAGAAATTAACATCTAAAATATTAAAAAGTTTAATAAATAATAATTTAAAATTTGATGATGACTAAAATTAAATATTGAATTTTTAATAACAGAAACATTAAAAATCTTATTCATTTAATACATCGGCTTACATGTCACTTAGAAGAATATGACTGTTACAATTTTGACGAGTATGGGCTACGACTTTGCACCTGCCACACCTACACGATTGATGAAACTCTCCGGTAGATGGTATTCTAGACGTACGTGGACGTCCAGGACCACGCGGTTGAATTTCTAATGGTAATACGGTATTAAGGTGGATAATGTTATCGGAAACTTTCCACTCAGCTTCATTAGGTAGAGGAAATATAGTCTCTGCGTACGCTGCTCTCCAAGTGTCAGCTATGTAATGAGGAGAACATAATGTTTTCGGTGCAAAGCCTCGATATATAGCCACCGCGACTGCATAATCACATGGAAAACTCTCCAACTGAAATCGACTACAATTGCATGTATTCTCAGTCAAGTCAACCATGTATGTCATAGTACGTGTACATTTCACAAAGCATCGCGACTCATCCAGTGGTTCCACATTCAACTTTCTCGTAACATTTGTAGATTTACAGAGTTTTTGCTCTTGAGCCAGGGCTAGCATGCTCGAACGATTACGTGATTCTACACGTCGATCGTGAAACCACTACTGCAGCTTGTTACGAACGTTCTCAATCATTGCAAGGATGGGTAACTCTCGATCCTTCTTGAATAATGCATTGAGAGACTTTGCGTTGTTCGACGTCATCATGTTGTATCGACAGCCTGGAAAGTGTGAACGAGCCCAATGTTCAATCCCCATTTTGATTAGATACTTCCAAGCTTCGAATGATTTATTTCCTATTTCTTCCATGAACGAGTTACACTCTTCAACACTGTACGCTTCAGCCGCTCTTCTAATCAATGAAACGATGCCTTTGCCCCGGTACCTGGTCTTCAGGTTGCTTTGTATATGGTATATGCAATAACCATGATGTGCCTCGCGAAAAACTTCAGCGATACCATTTATCAAAGACTGTCCCCGATTAGTTACAAATGCAAGCTCTTCGACTTCCCCGATTACTTCCCTCAACTTTGTAAAAAACCAACGCATCGACAGATCATTCTCACTATCAACTATGTCGAATGCAAGAGGGTAGATTTGGATATTGACATCTTGATATGTAGCAATAATCAATTTGCCTTCGTATTTAGATTTCAGAGTTGTGTCATCGACTATAATTATTGGTCGCATGGCATTTAGAAATCCCTGAATGCATTGTCCAAGAGCCATAAAGAAAAATTTGAAGCAATTATCGCCCTCCGTCTCAATAAAATATGCCGATCCAGGATTAGTTCTCTCTATGTTGTGGCAGTACCTGGCCAATTTGGCATAACTCTCCTCAGCCGATCCCATTAAATCCTCAAATGCGCATTCTTTAACCTTCCAGGCCTTTTGGTAGCTCAAGACCACTCCATAATCTCTATGGAAGTCGTTCCTAATGTCCAAAGGTTTGTATATCGTTCGTGGGTCCTGATATCTGTGCATTATCTGCCGACCAATAAACCAAGCACGGGCTTATCAATGATCACTTCGACCAATTCCCACTTCACAAGTATGTTTCCATGTATACTTACGAACTATAAAGCACTCATTCGTGTCCATCTTTGTCGCTCGCAAACGCCAACTGCAATTGTCGTTTACGCAGGCGATCGTCAACAACGACTTGGTTGACTTTTCACTTTGAACTCAAAGTTGTGTTTCATTGCAAGTAGATGTAGAGATTCCTGCAAATCTTTCTTTGTTTGAAACAGCTGCGTGACATACAAATCATCATCATCGGGAACCACACGCGAAGAGTTAGAGGACGGTCCACTCATTTCAGCCCTTGAGGTTCCACACTGTTCATGTCTCTGATGGTAAGCAAACAAATCCTCATTTGTAAATTCATTCTGATTCTCGCTGTTGTGAACTACGGATTGAATCCTGTGTGTAACGACTCAATCACGATGAGGAACATCTGTCTCTAGAATAACCACATCATCCTCATGACTATCTCCACAGTATTCCAAAAATCATTACCCTGATCACCTCCATCCGAATTACCTTCAATGACATCCTTTCTCACTAAAGTCACACAAAGAGGAGTCGTGTACTTTTGGTTCATAAGGAATAGATAATTTACTTTAGCATTAGAATAAATCCTAATAGGTGACATGGAAATTGATTCTGCTCATTGAATATAAATTTTAATTCCATATCGTACTGAGAGGAATCAACATTCAACCTGTTCTGTAAATCACTATACAATTCCGCATATGAGGTACTTGATGTTATGGCAACCGCGATAGTAGTGGGTCTTTCGCCCGTATATTTCCATACCCATCGATCTCTTTCATTTAGTTCAAAATTACCAAAGTAACAAACCGGGACTACATTCATATCTGTATGACGAAATATAATTTCTAAAAAAAATCAGTAGCAAAAAAAGAAAGAAAAACATAAATAAACAGCCGACTGTTTCGGTCGGCTGTTAAGCCGGCTGTTTCATCCGGCTGTTAAAGTAACAGCTGGCTATTTCGTCTATAATGCTTTCATCGGATCTATTTTTTCGTCTGAAATATGCTGATAAATTTTTTTCTTTTTCATGCTTAAAAAATTATAGATCTATTAACAATTTAATCTACTAACACATTATACGTTATAATAAATTTTATCGATAAAAACGTATACTAATTTGACAAAAACGAAATTAAATATGCGTAAAATGTACTTACTGAAATTATAGTGATTGATATAAAAAATTTCGGTCCTCAGCGTTCGATCGATTTTTCAGATTTTATTGTTGAGGCTGATGAAAGTTGAGAGAATTTTTTATCTGTGTTGGAATGGACAGATAAGAAATGGCAATCAAGTTTGAAAATTTACGTAGTGTTTGGTTTTTATTTGTGAAATAAAGGGTATTATTGTCTTTAAAAAAAACAATATTTAGTAATTATTTTATATACTTAAAGGTCTTTTTGTCTTTTATCATCATGGAGGTCATTGTGGAAATATTCATGTTTTGATAAGTTAAAGTGGAATTTGAACCTTTTGACTGGGTCAAACTTAAAAGAACCCCCTCATTTGATCTATATTATTAATAAAATGAGAATGAAAAATATAATTGTTATTAGCCTTACATAAGAGATAGAAAGTAAAATATGATGACTAAATGTGATTGATAATGGTCATATTTTTCATTTTTATGAAAGAAAAATGGAAATCAAACGGGGTTATAATAAAATAAATAGTAATTTTTTGAAAAATGTATGATTAAATATAAATGATTTTTTTTTTTAAATTTACGTATAATATTATTTTTTTTGGAGAATGTCTAGTTGGTAAGAAGAACTTATGCCCTCAGGCGAGACCAAAGCGTAGAAAAACATTTTCTTATTTTTAATATTATTATTTCAAAATTTTAATCATTTTAATAATTTAGTAATTAAACTAATACATATCAAACATCTAAAATTATAAAATACTATATTTACTTACTAAATTCTACAATTAGTCAATTATACGATTTTTTAAGTTTATGAAATGCAAAAATTAAACTATTTTTCATAGTTTTAACTTTTAACTAGATAAATCCTACTATAAATTTTTAATGTACTTTTATTTTTTATTTTTGTACGGATAAAATAATTTTAAAAACTTGAAACAAAAGTCAAAAAAATTTAAAAAAGAAAAAAAATAAAGAAATTAGTAAAGCACCATTAGACGTGCATTACCAAGGTGTGACGTTTCGCTTGAACCTCGTGCCTAAACACCGCATAAGTGAGCATAAATTCCCTAATTTTGAATATCCTAATTATAACTAATTTTGAATGTTTTGAATATTCTAATGAGGACTAATTTGAATACTTTGAATATCCTAATGATTATTAATAATAACTAATTAATTTGAATGTTTTGAATATTCTAATGAGGACTAATTTGAATACGTTGAATATCTTAATGATTATTAATAATAACTACTTGATTTGAATAAAATAAATCTAATATTAACTACATAAAGAGGGCGAGAAATTTATAGAGTATCTGGGGTTGCTACTGATTGCCTGTTAATGGTTTATTTAATCTAAAGATAATGCATATTTAGGTTATGAGTAATGTTATCTACAGTCGTTCACTATCGTAGTCGTCCTACATGACATACATGTGATAGTTAGTGATTTGATACATTAAAGTAGTAGTTTTTTATTACCTTATGCAACAAATCACTAACCATCATACGTATGCCATGTAGGGCAACAAATCACTAACCATCACATGTATGCCACGTAAGGTGACTACGATAGTGAGTGACTACTAATAGTATTATTCTTAGGTTATTTATTCGTTTAAGTCATCGTAGTTTAAAAGGCTTGAACTAGTAATTAGAGGTCTCATTTTCCAATGTTTAGTAAAAACCCAATGTTCTTATATTATATTGTTCTTCGTGCTTGGAATTTTTTTATTAAAACATAAATGACTTTTGTTGCACAAGATGTTTTATGAAAATTATGATTAATGACTTTGATCCACAAGAAGTTATTTTATAAAAATTAGGATTTAGTTAATGTAAAGTTCAAAATAATATAAAAGGTCCAAAAATGCATTTAATGAATATAAATCCTAACGGATGAATTTAGAGTGATGAGTTTTATATTTGGTTTTATTCTTGTTTATTTAAGTAAACTTACATAATGTTAACAATGTAATATAGAAAAATTTCAATAAGTGGATAAATATATAAAAATAGTGGATGAAAATACTGACTCTCTAAATATTTCCTTAAATTTGATTTATATCTCAACATAATTATAGTCATTAGAGTCCTTCCTTGATTGTTCACATTAAGTACACAAGTTTGTGATCTCTTACAGTTATATTCTATTTCGTATTTAATTGATATCTCCCTAAACAGAATTGCTAAGATTCATTGATAAGGTTGGCGTTAGAGTCCAAAACGACAAAAAGCTTAGATGTAAAAAATCTTATGTTTGCTTTGACTCAAAATTATAAAATAGAAGAGTTATATCGTGGAAAGAAAAATAGAATAGTTTTTTCACTCCATATGTGTGCGTCCGAGGGAAATTTTTTCCCAATCTCCATGTGCTGGAGATTTACCTGCAAAAGAATAAGCATCTAAGGCAACACTGGAATTTCCTAACGACAGTCCTCCAACGCTCAAGTCAAAGTGTCAAATGAGGAATCTGAACATCATTCAACAAGACAATTATGTAAACAACTTTAGAATATTTGTGCTTGTTTGAGTGCGCTTATTTTGAAAAATTAATTAATTTTTGGAGCATCTCGAATGGGTCCTACTATTGTCCTTTTGATTGAAAACCTGCCATCACATTACACGCCTACAATAGTTGACTAATTCGAATGTGATTACAGATGTGGTTAAATGCACTACTAACCTACTACACCTAGTTAAACAATCACTGCATTGGATCTTTTATTTTATTATGGAAATTTTGACCAATTCTATTAGAATATAGGATAGAATTTTGTCCATAAATGTCACACAAAACATAGGCAAATGACAATAGTGGGGGCCCATTTCAACGTTCCAAAAATCAATTATTTCCAAAGACGAAAGTGTTGGTAGCCATTTCCCATTATTTTTAGATGTTATCAGACCATTGCAAATGAGTTTTGCTAGACGAGGGCCTGTTTCTTTATCGTTTCCATTAAATTTCACTCCTCCCTCACACGTAAAAGATATGTGACTGTTTTTACGAGGCACTTTTAAGTTTAGGAAAGTCAAATGCCCAATTTTTTACTTTGGCAAAAAAAATTGAAACATTCACCACAATAGCCATTTTATGCGTAAAAGATGATTTTACCCTTGAATATATTATAAAATTACAAAACTGGATTATTGTTTAAAAGACAATAATACCCTTATTTTAACTATAAAAAATCACACCCAAACACTTCTCACGTAAATTTTGAAGACAATCACTTTGTTCATCTATTTACTCCAACACAGTTGAAAAGTATTCCATTTTTCATCTGCTTCAAACGTGAAAATTCATAAACTCAACAAAAAAATACTGTTTCCAGAGATATCAATTGGAATCGGTAAGTATATTTTACGTATTTTTAATTTCGCTTTCGTTAAATCAGTAAATTGATTCGTTATTTTCACGTTGGTAGATAATGTTTTGCAATCTGTATCTATAATTTTTTAGGCAAACATATGAAATAGTTAGTTTCCCTACGTACTGGACGGTCTGGACGGGCAGGTCGGCACTACCCGCACATGGGGTCGTGTCATGCGGATCCGCACAATATATATATAATTAAATATAGTCCTTAATTTCTGATATTTAATTTATATTCTGGTATTTTAATTTATAATGCAGATATGACATCATCAGCAAGTGTCCCAATTTTTTATTTCGGTGAATTTGAAAAAAATGAAAGTGGCCAATGGGAATGGAAATGGACGAGTGAAGGAGATAGGTTTAATGCAATATTTATAACAAAGGATACATCGTTTATGGAAATGTATCAAGAATTACTAAGCACGCTGAACGTCGATCCCTCTCAGTACGATATAGAATTGACATTTTTATTTCAGAAGCATTCAGTCATGAGTATTCTGCCTTTGAAAATTACTTCTGAAGTGCAAATGAAGCATCTAATTAAATTAAACCAAGGACGAAAGTCGATTCCTATTTGCGTAACTTTATCGAGAAAGAATGTCCTCGAGGGTGATCACAAAGTGTCCGATGGAGATGATCGTAATGTAAATGATATTTGGGATACAATTGAGATTTCTCGTGAGGACGATGTGGTTATTCTCGAGACAGTTGCTATTCACCGCGATCTCAGTGTTACACACAGAATTCACGATGAAGTTCGAAACAACGAGTTTGGAAGACAATTTACGAATGAGGATTTGCTTGCTTTATCCAAACAATGACATTAGACTGGTGGGAGTTCACATGCTGGGCCGAGTGCACACTCTTCTAATTGTTCGCGTGCGGTTCCTGAAGATGAAGATTTGTATGTGGATCAACTGTTCCAATCGAAAAGAGATTTGCAGGAAACTACGCAACGGATTGCAATAAAGTATAACTTTGCGTTCAAAGTTAAAAAACCCAAACAAATCTGCGTACATAATTATTTGTGTGGACAATAATTGCAGTTGGCATTTGAGCATGACTAAGATGAAAACAAATGAGTGCTTTATAGTTCGCAAGTATACGCGAGAACACTTGCGAAGTGGGTATTCGTCAAAATGATCACAGGCAAGCTCGATCATGATTTATTGGGCGAGAGATAATGCACAGGTTTGAGGAACCACAAACTATTTACATACCCGCAGTTATCGTCAACAGCTTGCGTCGAAATTATGGGATTAACCCGAGCTATCAAAAGGCCTGGAAGGCTAAAAAATGTGCATTGATGATTTATTGGGATTGACCAAGGAGAGTTATGCCAAATTGGCCAGGTATTGCCCTAATATGGGGAGAACTAATCTTGACTCGGCGTTTTTTATTGAGAGCGATGACCAGAATCACTTCAAGTACTTGTTTATGGCTCTCGGACAATGCATTAGAGGATTTCGAAATGCGATGCGACCCTTGATTCTAATTGATGGTACACCCCTGAAAGCTAGATATGAAAGAAGTTGATTATTACTACATGTCAAGACGCTAACATCCAAATTTGCCCTCTTGCGTTCGGCATAGTCGATAGAGAAAATGATGTAGCGATGCGTTGGTTCTTCACGAAGCTGAGAGAAGTTATTGGGGACGTCGAGAATCTTGCATTTGTGACTGATTATGGACAGTCAATAATAAATGGTATAGCTGAAATTTTTCCAGACTCACATAATGGTTATTGCATGTACCATATACAGGGTAATCTGAAGACTAAGTATCGGGATAGTGGCATCGTTAGTTCAGGAGAGCTGCAGAAGCTTACAGTTTTGAAGAGTTCGATAAGTTCATGGTCGAAATAGAACATAAATCACACGGTGCATGAGAATATTTAACAGAGATAGGGGTTGAATATTGGGGCACGGTCACATTTTCCAGGATGTCGATACAACATGATGACGTCGAACAATGCGGAGTCGCTCAATGCATTATTCAAGAAGGATCGATAGTTACTAATTCTCGCAATGCTTGAGAATATGTGACAAAAGCTGCAGATGTGGTTCCATGATCGACGTGAGGAATCACATAATTGTACAAGTGCGTTGACCCCGGCTCGGGAAGATAAACTCTTCAAAACTCTAGAAGTGGCGAGAAAGCTAATTGTGGAACCGCTGGATCAATTTTGCTTCTCCGTGAGATGCGAACGTAATATTTGATACATCGTGAGTTTGAACGATAACACATGCACATGTAGACAATTTTATTTGGAGAGTTTTCCATGTGCTCATGCAGTCGCAGTAGCTAAGCATAGAAGAATTTCACCACACAGTTTATACATTCATTATTATATGGATGATTTTTGGAGAGCGGCATATGCCGAAACTATATTTCTTCTACCAAATAAGCCGAGTGGGAAGTTCCCAACCACATTCTTCCACTGAATAATTTGTTGCCACTCGATGCCAGAGCACGTACTCCTGGGCGTACGTCTAGAATACAATCTACCGAAGAATTTTTCCAACCGCGTAAGTGCGGTAGATGCGGTGCAACAGGGCATACTAGAAGATTTTGTCCAAGTCAGATTCCTCACCACAACAATGCAACGAATGTTGAATAAAATTTAATTTTTATGTACTATTTACACATTCTGCCAGTTATTTAATATTTACTATGTTGTACAAGTAATTACATTTGACGTTCTATATTTTTCATTTATAGAGTGATGTTTCGAAATCGATGTTACTTTCATATATTAATTTCTTTATTATTTTTATATTTTCATAAATGAGTTAGGACACGAGTTACAATAAATAAAATATTAAATTGATAAATAAAATATTACATAATAGACTAAGGATCACAATTGTTTTCATACATATCGCAGGCTAACTTCAACCTCCACATATCTATTCACGATTGAGTTATTGTATCAATTTGACGACCAATACTCATAAATTCTATATACTTTATTGTGAACATACCATAATCGCCCCTGCAAGTAAATAATAATATATTAGATCGATAACATATAGCTAAAAATTAATTTTTCAAATTAAAAACTTGTAAATACTTACGACAGTCCTTATCTCGGAGTCGTCGTGACCCTCACAATGACTAGTCTATCATTTACTCTAATCATCGCATGTCTAGCCATCATGGGAACTATCACACACATCGGCTCCAGTATTAGCTGCAGTTGGTCTTGTGTCAAACAACTATGATCCGAATTGTACACATATATAGTCGAATTAGCAAAAATAATCTCAACTGCAAAACAGTGTGAATTCGCAACCATGGGCATGTATATATGTGTACAATCCACCCACAACTTTTCATATGTCGGCTCCAGCCCAATGACCCACTCCAACATGTACTCAGGCAGCACGTATCCGTTTCCCTGTAATAGTAGCGTGCTATGCTCAATATCAACGATACGTGCAAACTCGAAGCTGAGAATGACTCAGCCAAGAAAATCAAACGATCTCGGGTATCTCTGAGCTTGATCGCGCAACATTTCCATGGCCACGTCAAAATGCTACAGTAAAAACACAAAAATAAGAGTGTGATTGTTTAATTAAATAAATAAAAATATCAAATACACTTACATCATCTGCGAGCCAAGTTCCCGATCTTATTACATTTTCAAACCACCGTCTCGCATTCGATATCATCCTCTTCCCAATAGTGTAGCTATCTCTGAAAAAATGACGAGAAAAAAAAATGAAATGTTATAAAAATCATAAATAATTTCATAACAAATAAGCGAAATCATAAAATACTTACTCAGGTTTAAGAGATTTAAACCACTCATCGAGTGTTTTGTGCCCAACGGGGTAGACCTTGCGAAAGAGATTGAGAAATGTCCCGTCCATGAATGTTCTTCTCTTCACCTCGACCGTGAAGGGCGAAACGATATATTGTGACGGCAATCTCTGCCTCTTATCCACCACTAGCTCTGGCACGTGAGTAGCACGCTTCTGCCCCCTTCTGACCTCTGTCATCCCCTCCGACACAAGGACTACATCCTCCATCGTGTCTGGCGTCCTCTTGCCCTCCGCCACATCGCCCTTTACCTCTACCATCTCCGGTACTCTCTCAACCTCTACCACCACCTCTGGTGCCACCACAACCCCCTCATCCACCACGTGTTCCCCATCCATCACCGTCTTCGCCGTCAGATCCATCAAGGACTGCCGTTGATACGTGTTCGCAAAAAATGAGTCGAATGTAGCCTCCGACGTCCACGTCGGATCATCATACCCCATCTGATCCCCTCCCCCACCACCCCCTCCTCCCTGAAAACTGTCATGCCCTCCGTCACCCCCTCTATCATGATAACCGCCAGTTCCTCAGTCACCCCCTCTATCATGATAATCGCCAATCCTTCCGTCGCTTACTCCATCCCAAGAGTCGCGAGTCTCCTGCAGGGTTACTATGTCGCCTTGTAACCCTCTTGACCTCAATACGAAGGGCTCCTAAATCGGCTCGTAACTCCGTTACTTCTCCTCTCATCTCCACCATAAATGTAGTGAAAAGTTGGAACAAATCATCACTAGAAGCACTGCGATTACGTGCAGGAGGAGATCTCATCAACGGCGAAGATCTCCTCGGCGGAGGTGATTTACTCGGTAGGGTTGATACTCTCGGTGGGGGTGATACCCTCGGTGGAGGTGATACCCTCGGTGGAGGTGATACCCTCAGTGGAGGTGATCCCCTCGACGGAGGTGATACTGGCGGACACTCCTACAATATTAAAGTTAACAAATGAATAACTTAATTTTAAAAAATCAAAACGACAATAAACAAAAATGATATTCAATAAACATATCCTATATCGATCGACAACGTGCTCAGGCACCTGGTCGTTTGTCGCGACTGGCCCAGACAAGTCACGGAGATAAATTTGACCCTCCTCCTCGGTTGACAGTGTCAACTCAGCGATGAATTCAAGCTGACATATTTAAATTTCACCCAGGTTACACAACAATTAATCGAGATTTCGAAAGGACATAAAACATATATCGTAAATGTATAATTAGTACCTCAGGATCGTCGATGAGAGCTGATAAGTGTTTGGCGAGCGGCTTGTCTTGTATTCGTCGGTGATGCATCCGAGGGAAGCATGTTTCCCCTCTCCTAGCATACCGGGAATCCAAGATGGAGACAGTCTCATATACCCATATCTGCAATCATTGCAATTATTATATATAAAATTTAATAAAAAAATAGATAATTCATTATTTTAAACATTTTACCTGTACAGCCAACGGCATGCTGTACGCATTGTACTTGCGCTCTGGCCTACCCCCTTAGGCAATGAATACCCCCTCCTGAAGTGGCGTAATGTATCCATATAGCAGCTTTGTCCCCATGTATAGTTGTTGAAGGTATCTAAGTCATCAACAACCTCCAGATGAAAAACGTCAATCGACGTCTTCTTGTGATGATATCTAAGCACGCTCTCCATGATAAGTACCAAGCCAAGCTTAAACTTGTCAGACATCTGGCGCAGTCCCTGAATGCGTCTCCCAATTGCCCCAATGTCACTGTCGGTTGCCCATGAAAATACTCATTCAACAGCTTCTTATTTTTCGGAATATAGGCTTTTGCTGCTTTTGCCCCTGTACATTTCAAGCCAGTAATGAGTGCAAACTCAAAAATAGAAAATATCGCTACCTTACCCCCAATATCAAATTTGAGGACATCTCCGTCTACTGGCTTAAATAGCCGACATAACAATGTATCGAGCAGCTGGCTAGAAAACTGTATGTCTCGCAACGTCCGCAAGGGCCATAAGCAGGACCGATGCAACATGTTTGCATGCTCCTCATCGAGCATATCTTTCACCATCGTAAAGGTAACAAAGTTACAATTCGCTGTAACTTTGCCGGGGACCTGTCGAACGGCGTCGTCCAAATGATATTCTATCCTACAAAATTTATAAATTTCAACTGTTAGAATCTTGTGCAAATACTAATGGATGAATCGTAATTTTAAAAAATTAAACTAATTGAAACGTAACTACCATACGCAAGAAACAACGATAATGAATTGATAAAAATAATAATTAAGAAATTGAATAATGTACATACACAATTGAAGCAATTAATGAGTATTTAATATTAAATTAAATAACTATACATAAGGAATTTATGCAATATATAAAATAAAATATTACTCAAATATTAAATACAAAATTAGAATAAGAAATTAAATAACTAAGTACATAATTACATTAAATAACTACATTAAATAATTAGGTAGCGAATAAATAAATAAATATTCAACATATAAGAAACTAAACATAAATAAACAAATAATTAATTATATATTAAACGAATAATTACATTAAAAATTAACAAACGAATAAATAAATAAATATTCAACAAATAAATAATTAATAAATCAACTCAAATATTAAATACGTGATTAGAATAAGAAATTAAATAACTAAGTACATAATTACATTAAATAACTACATTAAATAATTACATAACGAATAAATAAATAAATATTCAACAAATACATAATTACATAAATAAACAAATAATTAATTAAATACTAGACGAATAATCACATTACAATATTAAATAAACGATTAAAAAATTTCATTAAGATTTAAATAACTGATTAAACTAATTATTTAAGGAAATATTTATATTTATTAGAATAAAATATCAATTCAAATATTAAATACGTAATTAAAATAAGAAATTAAATAATTAAGTAAATAATTACATTAAGAATTAACAAACGAATAAATAAATAATTACATAAATAAATAAAAAAAATAATTAATTACATATTAAACAAATAATATATATTTTTAATTATGGCAATTAATGAAATATTTAACTACGGGATTATATTAAATATTAAATAAACGATTAAAAATTTTCATTAAGATTTAAATAACTGATTAAACTAATTATTTAAGGAAATATTTATATTTATTAGAATAAAATATCAATTCAAATATTAAATACGTAATTAAAATAAGAAATTAAATAATTAAGTAAATAATTACATTAAGAATTAACAAATGAGTAAATAATTAAATAATTAATTACATAAATAAATAAATAATTAATTAATTACATATTAAACGAATAATATACATTTTTAATTACGGCAATTAATGAAATATTTAACTACCAGATTATATTAAATATTAAATAAACGATTAAAAAATTTCATTAAGATTTAAATAACTGATTAAACTAATTATTTAAGGAAATATTTATATTTATTAGAATAAAATATCAATTCAAATATTAAATACAAAATTAAAATAAGAAATTAAATAACTAAGTAAATAATTACATTAACAATTAACAAATGAATAAATAATTAATTAATTACATAAATAAATAAATAAATAAATAATTATTTACATATTAAACGAATAATATACATTTTTAATTACGGTAATTAATGAAATATTTAACTACAAGATTATATTAAATATTAAATAAACGATTAAAAAATTTCATTAAGATTTAAATAACTGATTAAACTAGTTATTTAAGAAAATATTTATATCTATTAGAATAAAATATCAATTCAAATATTAAATACGTAATTAAAATAAGAAATTAAATAATTAAGTGATAATTACATTAACTATTAACAAACGAATAAATAATTAATAATTAATTACATAAATAAATAAACAAATAATTAATTACATATTAAACGAATAATATACATTTTCAATTACAACAATTAATGAAATATTTAACTACGAATTATATTAAAAATTAAATAAAAGATTAAAAAATTTCATTAAGATTTAAATGACTAATTAAACTAATTATTTAAGGAAATATTTCTATTTATTAGAATAAAATATCAACTCAAATATTAAATACATAATTAAAATAAGAAATTAAATAATTAAGTAAATAATTATATTATAAATTAACAAATGAATAAATAAATAATTAATTAATTACATAAATAAATAATTAATTACATATTAAACGAATAATATACATTTTTAATTATGGCAATTAATGAAATATTTGCGGGATTATATTAAATATTAAATACGTAATTAAAATAAAGAAATTAAATAATTAACAAACGAATAAATAAATACATCTTTAATAAATAAGAAATTAAACATTAATTAAATGAAGAAAATATACATTTTATCATATATTACATACACTTTTCATCTTGTGTAGGGCTCATAACGGCTAAATTTTTAATTCTCATCCTACTAATAATGAGAATCAAACGGAGTCGTAATTGAAAATTCACAATAGATATTGAAGCATCACAACGACAGTAAACCTTCTAGCTGACGTCCACTTGATAACCCCTCTACTTGATGGGAACACACACAGGACTTTCAATTTTGAGAGAGAAAATCATGCAAAGATTTTTATACTGGTTTGGCTTGGGGTCCTCCAATATCTTAATTAGTATTCTAAAATGTGTGCTTAGGCACGAGCTAAATTCCTTGCGTTGACTGCAAGTGTGAATTGGCTCGACTCACACCTAGATGTGCTTTACAATTTTTTTTTTATTTTTTCCTTTTTATTTTATTTTTGTAAAACCTTTTTATTTTCATACAATCAAAAGCTACTTCATCCCTATCCAATCTACACATGTGATAAGTGCGAGTTTCGCACTTATTTATACCATTAAACTTAGTTAGTTGTGAGTTTTCATATGTAAGTTTTTGCTTATTTTTGTTACTTTTGTTATTTAGTTGACAACCCAGGTTGTTGGACGTTTATGTGGAATTTAAGGGAGAAATGAAGCAAATTTTTTGAAGATGCAATTATCACAAGTTTAGCACACAAGATTATCACTTTGAGGTGGAAGAATTGTGGCTTGAAAGTGGTGAAAAATGGTGCAAAACAAATAATTTCAGCGAGTCCGGCACCATGGCGCCCAGATACCCAAAAATGAGCAGATGAATGGGTGCCATGGTGCCGAAATTGGGCGTCATGGTGCACAGCTTCCCGGTTGCGCGCGAAAACACGATTTTAACTCATTTTTCAGCCCATTTTCAACCCGAAACGCCTCCTACCTTCAAGACAATATAAATAAAAGTTTTTGAGCTCATTTCTAGGTCAAGAAATGAGGAGGGAGCCAACCAAAATATAGAGAAAATCTGGGAGCTCTCTCTCTCTCACCAACATTGGATGATTTTGGGAAGAAGAAGAAAAAAACTCCATTGATGAAGAAGTTTTCACCCAAGCATCTCCTTCAATAAGCCTTTCTTCTCTTTTAATCTCGTTTTTATCCTTATGTTGTATTATTTTGTTGGGTATTTGTAAATACTCTGTGGATAGCTAAATGAAGATGTGATTGAGAGTGATTTTGAGCCCTAGAATGATTTTCTATTGTTTTTGTGCTATACAGTTCTCAAGATTGATGTGTTTAATCCATTGTGTTTAATATTTACATTGTTCTTCTTGATTGTTTGGGATGACAACTAGATGATTTGGTTGATACAATGAATGTTATTTTAGGATTTGTAGTACGTAATCGCTATTTATTTTAAAACCTAGTAGCAAGTTTATTTCAATTGATCGTAGTACGTAATTGCTATTTGATTGAATGTATGTGGATTAACACTTAAGTTAGTAAACCGAGCTTGCGAGTTTGAGCTTAATTCAATTCAACTCTC
Source organism: Osmanthus fragrans (assembly GCA_019395295.1). Lineage (NCBI taxonomy): Eukaryota > Viridiplantae > Streptophyta > Magnoliopsida > Lamiales > Oleaceae > Osmanthus > Osmanthus fragrans. The sequence continues at coordinate 1,247,861 of JAEDXY010000064.1, forward strand.
TCATTTTAATGCTTTTGTTTAATTAAATTTAGCGAACTTATCCTAGGTTGTTTAATGAATATGGTTGGGTAGAGAGCTTGTTTCATTCAACTAAAATGTAAGGAGAGTTTGAGGTAATTGAGCTTTTAATTATTTTCGAATTGTTGTTGATCTCGAGAACGAAAATTCCTTGCGAACATTGATAAGTAAATCATTCTAGCCGGTAAAGAATATCCATCGATCACATTCTCATTACTTTGTTTCCTTTTTATTCCCTTCTTTTCTATTTTGCATTTATCGCTTTCTTTAGTTTAAATAAACCAAAACTCCCCCATTTACTTATTTTACTTTTTATGTTGCAATTGATATAATTGGGAACAATCCTCTGCGGGAATGACCCTTACTTGCCATATTACTACTTGAACGACATATTTAAGAAAAGTAAGAATATTAATTTGGTACGTCTTTTGATGCTATCAATTTTGGTGTCGTTGCCCGGGGACTAAAATTGGTACCTTTCCGAAGCATATCAATTTTGGTGTCGTGTCGTCGGGGATTGTTCTTTCAATGTTGTTAATTGTAATATTTTTTATTTATTTCTATTGTCTTTATTTTTATGTTTTTTCTTTGTAACTTAGGTTGTGATTGAGCTAAACGCATCCAATACATCACACCACAACCTAAGTTTAAGAAAAGAGGCTTTGGTTGAACAAGTTTGTGAGATGGGAGCAGCTTCTCAAATTGAACGTCAATTGTCCGATCTTACAACTCTTCTACTTTAAGTGCGTCTTCAAAGAATTCAACAAGAAGAAATGCGCGGGATTTGTTCGTGTGATGGACACCCTAATGTTTCATGCCCGACACTACAACAAGGAGCCTTTAAGCAAGTGAATGCCATTGGGGGATTTCCAATGCAACAGAGACAAGGTTATGATCCATATTGTAACACATATAATCCTGGATTGATAGATCATCCTAGTCTCTGTTATGGAGGAAATCACTTCTTAGCTCCACAAGCACAGTTAAATCATCCATTGGGTTTCAATCAACAAGATCAACCACAATACTTCCAACCTAGTCAACAAACTCCACTTCAAAGTTCAAATACGTCTATTGAAGATTTGGTTAAGTGCTTGGCTTCTAGCACGATACAATTTCAACAAGAGACAAGGACCTCGATCAAGAATATGGAGACACAAGTGAGTCAATTGGCTAGTACGATGGGTAAATTGGAGGCTCAATGATCGAAAAAACTTTTTTCTCAAGCAATCAACCTGAATGAAAGTGTTAGTGTTGTGACATTAAGAAGTGAGAAGAGTTTAGAAGAGGCATCAAAGAAAATGGAAGATCATGTTGAGGAACCAACGAAAAAAAAGAACTTGGCATGTGAGAGTATTGTGGAAACCATGGCATCACTTGAGCCATTATTGAGTAATCCACCAAGGTATAATCTCTCCTATATTATTCTTCCGATATCTAATGAGAAATTTTGACCTTTGGTGATGCAGGCTCCTACTTTTGAATTCATAATTTTTCCCAAGCACTTGAAGTATGTGGATTTGCGAGATGGGAAGAACTACCCGAGATAGTTGCAAAGAACCTCACAATACTCCACAACCAACTTAGGGGAGTACTTGAACCCCTTGACCTTACTCTTTCATGTTTTATTCTTGAGGGCTTTGTACAAATTAATTTTGGTGATGAAGATGTATGCTTGTTTTGGATGGTTTGATAGTTTTGCCATTATCCTTTTAGTTGTTGCATCGCTTTGATTTATGGAGTGCGGACATGAATGCTATATGTTGTTTATTTTCATCAACTTATTCCATGTTTGACTATCTATTGATCACTTGAGTCATGATGAATCACACGCACTTGTTGGTGGCACATAAGGTTGTTAGCAAACTTAGATAACCATGTTGATGACAATTCTTCAATCACTACCAATGAAAGGATAAGTTTGGGGGTGGTTGAGCCGGTGAAGGAAATTATTTAGAAATGTATTAATTCCTTGCTCAAATGATCTATTTTATGGAGTGTTCTTGAACTTCAAATGAAAAGTTGGATGTTGTTTCTATCCTAATCGAAAAGAGGAAAAAAATGTCTGTAGGAAAAAGTTGCCTACCTTAATAAGTGTGAGTCAACATTGAGTAATCCGGCCCTATGCATCACAATGTGTAGATCTACCAATAAAGAAGGCTACCCTTAGGGACTAGAGCGTAAACTACCTACATTGGAAAAAAAAGATAGCAAAAGAAAATGGATGCTATATCCAGGATTGTTGTTGAAAGATTGGTGATTGTGTGTGATGTGCCTAATGAAAGTTTGTAGTTTTAGCACTCAAATTTTTTGGCGAATTAATACATGACTAGATGGTCTAGTTTACCGGTTCGATCCAACCAAACTTGAGAGGGAAATGTTGAGTGATTTGAGGGAAATCTTAAGTTTTCGACACCTTTGGGTTATAGTGAAAATATAAAGTTTGGGGGAGTGCGCAATCCCACGAGCGAGATAGGAAAATTTGACCATTTTGAGGGTCGAAAACACCACAAACTTGTGCATTTTTTTATGAATTGGAATGACTACACACACACGAGTCAAGCATGGTGTAAGTTAAAAAAGTGTCGTTGTAGCATTTTTGTGTACTTTTCATAAGTTATTAGCATATGCAAGAATTGAAGCAAGGTGACAAACTATCAAACCTTGAAGCTTTTGTTATTAGAGTATTATCTTTTGATTTTGATTTGTTTGTTTGCATATTTGTGTTTATAGCTTTGTTCGAGGACTAACAAAAATTTAAGTTTGGAGGTGTGATAAGTGCGGGTTTCGCACTTATTTATACCATTAAACTTAGTTAGTTGTGAGTTTTCATATGTAAGTTTTTGCTTATTTTTGTTACTTTTTTTATTTAGGTGACAACCCGGGTTATTGGATGTTTATGTGGAATTTAAGGGAGAAATAAAGCAAATGTTTTGAAGATGCAATTATCCCAAGTTTGGCATACAAGATTATCACTTTGAGGTGGAAGAATTGTGGCTTGAAAGTGGTGAAAAATGGTGCAAAACAAATAATTTCAGCGAGTCCGGCGCCATGGTGCCCAAATACCCAAAAATGAGCAGATATATGGCGCCGGAATCGGGCGTCGTGGCGCCCAGTTTCCAGGTTGCGCGCAAAAACTCGATTTTAACTCATTTTTCAGCCCATTTTCGACCCGAACTGCCTCCTACCTTCAAGACAGTATAAATAGAAGCTTTTGAGCTCATTTCTGGGTCAAGAAATGAGGAGGGAGCCGACCAAAAGATAGAGAAAATCTGGGAGCTCTCTCTCACCAACATTGGATGATTTTGGGAAGAAGAAGAAAACTCCATTGATGAAGAAGTTTTCACCCAAGCATCTCCTTCAATAAGCCTTTCTTCTCTTTTAATCTCGTTTTTATCCTTATGTTGTATTATTTTGTTGGGTATTTGTAAATACTCTATGGATAGCTAAATGAAGATGTGATTGTGGGTGATTTTGAGCCCTAGAATGATTTTCTATTATTTTTGTGCTATGTAGTTCTCAAGATTGATGTGTTTAATCCATTGTGTTTAATGTTTATATTGTTCTTCTTGATTGTCTAGGATGACAACTAGATAATTGAGTTGATACAATGAATGTTATTTTAGGATTTATAGTACGTAATCGCTATTTATTTTAAAACCTAGTAGCAAGTATATTTTAATTGATCGTAGTACATAATCGTCATTCGATTGAATGTATGTGGATTAACACTTAAGTTAGTAAACCGAGCTTGCGAGCTTGCGCTTAATTCAATTCAACTCTCTCGTTTTAATGCTTTTGTTAAATTAAATCTAGCGAACTTATCTTAGGTTGTTTAATGAATAGAATTTGGTAGAGAGCATGTTTCATTCAACTAAAATGTAAGGAGAGTTTGAGGTAATTGAGCTTTTAATTATTTTTGAATTGTTGTTGATCTTGAGAACGAAAATCCCTTGCGAACATTGATAAGTAAATCATTCTAGCGGTGAAGAATATCCCTCAATCACATTCCCATTACTTTGTTTCCTTTTTATTCTCGTCTTTTCTATTTTGTATTTATCGCTTTCTTTAATTTAAATGAACCAAAACTCCCCCATTTACTTATTTGCTTATTTTACTTTTTACGTTGCAATTGATATGTTTGGGAACAATTCTCTACGGGAATGACGCTTACTTGTCATATTACTACTTGAACGACATATTTAAGAAAAGTAAGGATATTAATTTGGTACGTCTTTTGATGCTATCAATTTTGGCGCCATTGCCCGGGAACTAAAATTGGTACCTTTCCGAAGCATATCAACAGGGCAACCAAATCCTATCAAATCTCAAAATCAAAACTAATAAATAAAGACCAACTTATCTCTATTTTAACCTAAACGTGGCTACACACCTTATAAAATACAATAGTTAAATTAAATCAAAGACAATCAATAACAAATTCTATAAAATGCAATATCTTAGGTCTAGCTTATTTGATTTAACTTTTTTTCGAACCTAATATACATGATTAATTACGAACTATCAAATGAGTCCAATAATGATATACTTATATTCGCCCTATCGAAACCTAAATATTTGACACAAATAAAATTGAATTAACTCATATATTAGTTTAGTCCATAACTTTTCAAAATATTAACAATATAACATATAAAATAATTATATTTTATGAAAATTTTCGTGATTTTACACTTCTGACAAGTAATCAATTCTTCTGATTTACAACCAGTTGTTGAAATTGAAATTTTCATTTATGTCCTTGTTCAAATGCTCTCAATTTACCAAACAACCAACCGTAATTGTTTGACAATAATAAAAATTTTTCGGAGGTACTTTTGGAACACAAGCGAAATAGATATAAAATATTCAATGAAATGGAGTTGAAATGACATCATTCATAGCCTTACATCTACCATACAAAAAATTGAAAACACAAGAAGAAAGGGAGTCAAACAGGCGCAGCGTTAAAACAATCAATCCCGCTACACGTACCTGTTCGTTTACCTGCTCGTTTACTCGATCTCACCCGCTCCTCTTACATTGGGGGCGAGTGGGGCACATTTGTCGGAAGTGGGTCCCGTCCCCCATGTGAGAGCACGGATGAGGTCGGGTAAACGAGCAGGTAAATGAACATGTAAAAATGGCTTATTCCTAAAATAATTATGCTTGTCTGATGTGCTTGTTTTCTGAATAATTGATTTTTGGAGCTTTGAAATGGGCCCTACTGCTATCATTTTGATTGAAAACTTGCCATGTTAATTCAAACATAATTGCATTTTGTTCCAAATGCCTTTTTTGCCCTTAATTGAGAGCGTAGTCATGTTATTTTGCTAGAAATTTAGATGGTGAAATAGTCAGATATGGAACTCCTAATCTACTGTACTTAATCAAACAATCACTGTATTGTGTCCTTTCATTTTATTATGAAATTTCTGACCAATTCTATCAAAATATCCGTTTGATTCCCATTTTAGGGGAAAAATGTAATTTGAATAGTTGATTGATGAAAAATGTGTAATTAAAAATTAAGAAATGTTTTTGAATTTGTGTATAATATTATTTTATTAAAAATGTATACTTAAAAAAGAGAATTTTTTTTTTTTTTTTGGAAAAAAAAAAAATCAAATCGGGGCATAATAAAATTGTTTATAAAAGTGCCATCAGACTAGAGACGGATGGAGGGAGGGAGGGTTGTAGCCCAGTCCCTCCCCCAACCCATTAAGGCAAAAAAAAAAAAAAAAAAAAAAATTTATGTGTAATTTTTTTTTTTCACGTATTAGTCCGGTCAGAAATTTTGTAGCCCGGTCTCAGATTCAATTCTGGATTCGTCCCTACATCAAACAGAGCCAAATGAAAAAAGTGGGCTCATTTCAACGTTCCAAAATATAATTATTTGTCAACCCCAGTTTGATGGCTTTTAAAACCTAAAAATAAAGTTTTAAATAGTAAATTTATAAAAATTTACGGTTAAAAAATATGAAAAAATTTTAAATTTATGTACAGAATATTTTATTATGTGATTGTGTGGTTGAAAATAAATATGTAAAAAAAGAGTTTTTGCATGATGGTTATCAAACAATGGCTCAATACAAGTTCAACAGGACAAGAGCAACTGTTGTAGAAAAAAAAGGATTTTTCAATCACCTCATTGTGGAAAACAATGGCTCAATACAAGTTCAACAGGACAAGAGCAACTGTTGTAGAAAAAAAACGATTTTTCAATCACCTCATTGGTCCACATCTGTTTGAGATAAGTCAAAGTTGTGCAAATTTTTGAAAGACGGTACTTTAAAATAAACTAAAAGTCTATTCTGCCCTTTTTTATATATAATTTGGCAGCAATATTTGATAGGCCTCACAAAGTGAATTGGTTTTGAGGGTAAATATGGAATATGAGCATAATAGTGAATTATGGGTACAACATATAGTCATAAAAGTAGTCAGATATTTGTTGAATAAAATAGTGATAGAGTGGCCCCAACGGTCATATTTTTTCAATTGCCGTTTAATCGGCCCCGGACGAGCACATGTTAATGTGTAATTTTGAATATTGCCAATATCCCCATCATTCACTACCGAACTCACCGCCAAATATTGGCATTGTTGCTCAATAATCACAACTATTGCCTATAACAAACATTCACAATCGCGTTCATTTAATTGTTCCAGTCGTTATTTCGGTGCACATTTTTCTCATTTCGATCGAGTGACTCGGATGGAATATAAGCAAAATTTGAAAAACTCAATTTATGAATCTAAATTGGTAAGTACTCAAGTGAAATTATCGCAAAGTCGTGTAAACCAATGTGATTTATCCTAGTTATTAGTTACAGGAAGAAACTATTTCAATTTACCTTTATTAAAGACTCTGCTTAATCTCGGATTGGGCAATTATGGATAATTTTCTTGATATTACAAATATTAAACGATCAAATTGGTTTTTCATTTTGGATCACTCAAACAATAATTTATCTAATATTTCTACGTGACCTACAACTTATAAAACTTCAAAATATTAAAGTTTTGCCAATCATACAATTATTATTTGTTAGAGAATATAAGAGACATTTTTCATGTTTAAAAAATCACATTAATCTTTCATATTTTAGTTTTATGTATCACATACATAATTGGGCCACTTTTTGAGACATATTTTAAAACGAGATTGATATATCTAAAATTCATTATGAAAAAAAAAATACTAAAGATTAGAAATAGAGAAAGTTAGAGTGTGTTTGATGAAGATTATTGGGTAAAGAATGTATTTTAAATAGTGATATGATGGGAAATGTGTGGTTGAAAATGAAGGAAAAATTATTGATGTGATAGAAAATATTATTTTATTGAAAAATGTGTGGTTAAAAATGAATAGAAGAATGAAAATGAAAAATGAAAACGTGATCCAAACGGAACGTGACTTTTGAAAAGTTGTAATACTTCAATAATAGTAATTTTACTGCCTCAGTTTGTAATAGTTTCTTGATTGACATGTTACCAATCAGTGTATGGCCGACCAACAACTATTTACAGGGATTTTCTAATAATTGATGAATTAAGATAGGAAAAATTGCATCCTAAGCGCACAATCTATTGTTCTATTCATGTAAGTTGTCAACCTCTCTTTATAGGTTAAACCTCAATCTTGAGGGTCTCACATTATTCCTATCCTGGAACATCATGAGAGAGGTAAATCGCAGGTTATGCCTCCAAGGGTACAAGGTGGAAGGTTGCTTGTACACTTGCACTTACCTAAGAGTCAAATCCATATTTCAGAATTCGAACCCTTGACGCGACAGTTTCGAGCAAAGCTGAATTTCTCGACCCTCCCCTTTTACCACTTGGAGATGTGCCATGGGGGCAACCAACCTCTCTTTATAACTTACACAATTAGTTGTCAATGAGAAAAATCGTCTAAATCTTCATTAAGTTGTCCGGTAGTCCACATGATAATACAATGGATTTCAGAATTTTAGACACAAAACTCAAGTTAAATAAATAACAAAATCAAGCTTGGTCAAGCCAACCTCCTTTGTACAAAAACAAGGTACAACTTGTGAAAAAAACTTGTTGATGAAGTCCTGTTTAGTCTCATTTTCTAAAACTCATTTTGGATCTCCACCGTATGACGCATATCTTCATAGTTGATCTCATCCAAGACATGATCAGCATCGTAAGTAACATCTCGAAGGTCCTTGAGCCAGCGTCTGACAGCGCGATCGGTAACTTCGCGTTTCTCAACATCTTCTAAGAAACTATCCATCATTTTCAACAATCCGTCTAACTTTCTAAACTCTTTCAAATTCCACACCAGAGTTAGGTCTGCATCGACGAGATTAAGCAACTCGTTCAGTGTAAATTGAACGGGAGTACTAATAGCTGCATTCATTTTCTTGCTTTGGAATAGTGTTGTGTGGGATTGATTGATTGATTTTGGAGAGAGAGATGCAGAATGCAGGTGTTTGTGGTTTGGTATTAGTATTGAGGGATAATATAATTATTCATCACAGATGCGCTAATTATGGATTTCCAATAATTAGCTAATGTTCCAAAATATTATTTTTTAAACTTATTGTTGTTGAAACACAAAATCAAGTCCAATTGAACAAGCCCAAATTAAATGGCTCAAGCGATGGAGTTTAATTCAAGAAGGAAGCAAGACTCAATTCGAAAGGCGAGCCCAAACGAGATTACTCAAGAAAGAGTTGTGCTATAGTAACTCATGATCGCCCAAACCTGCTGGATGTCATTCAACTGCACGAGACGCCCCAAACTTGGGCGAGTTTTACACCGATGTCGCCCAATTGCGCGAGACATCCCAGACTTGAACGAACATTACAATCACTCACATTTAAAGGCAACGATTATCAAAACGGTCAAGAGAAAACTCTATCAATTAGAAAATATTATTTAGCTAATAGCAATGTTGTAATTAATAGTGACAAAATATCACATCGTAGTTGCTACTCCGCATATTTATTCAAATAAAGGCGTTAAATGCATCAATAACTTTTTCACTAATATAGGCCTCCTTTGGTGCCATTATCTCTCGTTAGTTCACATTTTGGGTCATTATTCAACCCAACTTGGTGGACACAACTGTAATCCACTTCCGTTCATATCATTTCAAATATCAGAGAATCCAAAGAAAACACACTGAACCGTTGGAACCTATTGACATATATACCCTCCATTTTACTTGTGCAATTCCATTCTTACCCTTGACATCACTAAACCAAATGGCAAAACTAGGGGCACAAATGTCATTTCCCCGCATTAAACAATTTAGTAGTCAAACCCGTGTGAACCACGTAATTGTACTATCTGCTATTATTCAGACGTGGGGCTCAAGCTTGTTTGAAAAAGTTGAAACAATTCCGCTTCACGTACGCGGAGTTTCACACGAATTTTGACATTCTGACGTGAAAAAGGAATTGTTAAAAAAAAGATAAAAACTATTCCAAAAAAAACACAAAACAGGAATCACTTAAAACACAAAACGGGTCATTATTTCCCCCAAAACCAACCCGGAATGCCAGAGGAAACCCTTTCGAAACCCTCAAATTGCCTCCCTCAAATCGCCTCCTTTGATTCTACTACCCGACGACACAGCAACCACAATCGACAAGGACGACTCCACCTTCATCGATTGGTAACCACGGGTTAACGACGTTCGTCAGATTTGTCATTTATTTCAAGAGCAACGGTTGATTTCCTTCCCGGCGTCGACTGACGAAGATATTACTCGTAAAAGCGGTAATGTCTCTAAATTAATGAGTTATTTTGCTAAGAGATAGCAGAAAAATTTCAGTTTGAACTGTATTTTATTTTCTTGTGTATGCGAAAAATCTGACGATGGGGAACTTGTGAGAATCACAATTGGTAGTGGCTAATGTGATTTCGCTATAGTCTGCAATGGTTAGGATTTGGTGTTGAGAACGTTGCAGTGCAATGGTAAACTAAAGCGTAAATTGAAATATTATGACTTAGAAACTAGACAAAGTAGCAGAAGGAACTGAGAATTCTGTGCTTTAAGAGATCCTGTTTTATTTGTCGATCATCTTTCTACAAATTCTCTGTTGGTCGTAGACAAACCATGGATGCAAGTAGTTATGACTTTGGATACAGAACCTGTTAACAGACAAATTTTTGGGACATAGGCGCTCTTATTTCAGGTGGTCTTTATTACAGCATAGGCAGGAAGGTTGAGATTTGGCCTTCAAATCCTTTTAAGTGACCCTTTCTGGTTACGTTTGATTTTGTGGGGTGGGGGTGGCAGCTTTAGGTTGTCCGTCTGGAGCATGTTGTGCAATGATAGTCTGCTAACACGTTAGTTAATTATTATTTCAGTATATTTTAAAATTTTTGATTATTTCTTCATGTTTCAACCTTCATTTTGAGTAGCTTTGATGAAACAAAATTAAACCTACAATTGTGAACTGTGCTGCTGAATTTGAAAAAGATGTGTGTGTGCTTGATTTGTTCGATGTCATGTGAAGCTCCATTCAATCGTCTTTGCATTGTGTAGGTGCAATGGTTGGACGGAATAAGGGCATTTGTCATAGCAGTAGGAAGACGGGACACTTCTTGTCGGACTGTCCAACCAAGAAACAATGTCCAAAATGTGGCGAGGGCATTGAGAAGTGTATGGAGGTCGAGATTAGAACAAAAAACAAAGGGCGATTGTTTTTTTGCTGCACCAGAGATTGCGGTCACTTCAAGTGGGTAGATGAAGAGGAGCCCGGCAATGTTCCGTATACGGGCACGTACAAGGATAAGAGGCCTTGTCAGAATCTCTCATGCATGTTCACCAGATTTGTTGAGATAACTAAAACAAAAGACGTAGAGATATCCGTCAACGTCACTATGCGCAAGGGAAAACGAGCGATAGACAATATCGCGACGGAGCCCCAAAAAGCTGAGTGAACAATTCGCGCCAATGTATGCGATGAAGGCTTTTGTTGGAGTTAGCAATCTACCATCTTTTTGTACTCGGCCAGTAATGTGTATTGATGTGTATTGCATTTTATGTTGTTTAGAAGAATTATGTGTAATTTTTGTGCAAAGTTTCAACAAAGACCCTATCAATGTTGATGTTAATAGTGTTAGTTTCCTTGGAGTTGAATGGCTGAATTATAAAAAAATTGTGTTCTGTTTGTACAAAATCTATGGAACATGGCTCAATTGTAATGAAATGGTGTTCTGTTTGTAATGAAACCTTTGAACCATCTGTTTGTAGAAAAGAAATCATATTTTTAGGAAATTTTGTCCATATCTTCATTTGCATTTCAGTCAAGTTAACCATGAAAATAAGAGTGTTATAATGTTACTAGCAGCAAAACTAAATAAAGGCAGTAGACAGAAGTACTTCTAGAGTTATAAATCTGATACGCACACAGACATACATATATAGGATGATTGAAGATTGTGGCTGGGGATAAAGGAAAAGGAACAGCCTTACATATTACTTCTAAGAGACAGCAACCAACCAAAAATTAAATGAGCAAGAATATTCAGGTGGACGACTAAACATGGCTTCATTCTTGTGACAATTGGTGAAATAGTCCCTTATGAACCTTTTAATTAAATCCTCTCCAATAATCGGTATAACATGGTTCAAAGGTTTGAAGTGGACCTATAGTTCTAGTAACTCAACCGAAAACTAAAGGCATCTTTACAATCAAGAGAATTCTGTTTGCAAAACAAATTTCTTCTTCTAAAAATAGGAGGGAACAGAGGAAGACTTCGCTTATCCAGTAACAAGTGATCCAGCAATGGAAGGGCTAAATGGTGCCATAACCGAGGTACAACTATGCAGAAACCACCCATCTGATACCCCTTTCAATAAACCACCCATCATAAACCATTTTCTACAAATCCAATCCAACACAAAGGTCATGAAAACCAATGGAAATTTAAATCCACCAATCAAAAACCATTCAATATTCCTTAAAACACTAGTAAGATAAAAAAAAATAAAAAAGGAGATTAAAAGCCAACATCATAAATCAAAACTGAAGCTCATGTTCACACAAATCAATATGTCATAACATAATATATATATTCAATTCGAGAATGTTGCATAATTGAAATTCTGAAGAAGCAAAAATATAATGCTAATCACAAAGTGTATTAATTCTCTTTTCACTTCTCTTTCACCGATCTTGCATTGTAGGGGGGTACATTCGAATCATTTCCGAGATTGGTTTTCCCGCATATCGGTCTCTTACCTTTGATGGAGGTCGATGTTACCTACAAAGATTATAATGAAAACCAAAAAGGAATCAATACTTCATGTGTGTTCAAGAATTTAATATATGCACAACGAGATAATGAAATGGAATTGTACCTTTGGTTTCCTCGAGCACGACTCCAACGGGCTTTTTTGGCGAAGTTTCTTTGGCGCTCCCTTCTTTTTAGCACACAGATGGTCCTGGATACTCCCACTTCTTGTGTCAATGGACGCTATAGTCTGCGATCCTACGTACGAAGTTTGATGGGACATGAGATTGCTTCTAGTAATCGAATTTGTAATCGGCAACTCCTTAGATTGCACTTGAATCCAAGCTAGTAGCTGATGAGTTTGCTCTTCATCGTTTGCGACAATGTCTGTTTGCGACAATGTCTGCTAATGTAGCAAACTCTTCAACAAGATTATCGTACCTCAATTGTCCAGGACTACGAACCAGACCATTGTAGCTCACTGCAACCCTGGTGTGTGCTCTTCTCACATCACGTCTCCATCTCCGCAATATATACCTCTCCGACAATGAGGTGCTGTCGTTACGCAGCAAGACTGAAATTGCGTGTCTGCACAAAATTTCCTGAAATTCAAGCAAGTGACAACTGCAAACAATGTCACACTCATCCATTCGAAATGAGACCGAATACTGTTTTCGCAACAATCGTTCTTCCAAAATGACATTGACGAGTGTGTTTACGCACGAGTTTTCATCCTACTTTTGATTTAATTACAAGTTAGATTCTATGAAAAGTGAATGTTTTTTATGTGTTTATTCATGTTGTGTTGTAGAGCTTTGGAGATAGCTTTGAAGCAACAAAGAGACAACGAAATGGAGTTAGAAATTAAACAAGGAAAAAAACGGGAAAAATGGCAAAATGGTCAAAAAGCCGTAGGTGTGGCGCCGCGCTGCGGCGCCGTATGTTCTGTCGATGGCGCTGCGGCGCCATGATACCGGCGCCAAGATGGAATTTTCGGGACTTCGCGATTTTAAAAATAAAAAAGAATAACCCTAGGGGCAAAAACGGGAGGAGGAGTATAAATAGACTTCTTGGAGACCATTGTTAGGGTTAGACAATTTGGAGAGGCACAAGAACACCAAAGGAGATCTACAAACAAGGAGAGACAATCAAAGAGGAGATTTAGAAGATTCAACCAAGAAACTCAAGGAGGAAAACAAAAAGGGACTCATCTTTGAAGGATTGACAAGAACAAGAAGGGATTTTGGTGCAAGATCTACTTTTTCTTCTCTATCTTTACTTCGAATCCGTTGATGTATTCTATAATTACTATAGTTATCTCCTTGTGTATTATGAATAGCTAAATTCATTGTTAGGGCGAACATGTAATCTATTTGGGAACCTTTATGTTTTTAATTCAAGATTCTAGTTTTTAAATGGTTATGTGTTGATTTTATTCATGTTATCAATGCTTTGAATCTTTTGGCCAATTATTCAATGATTTTGTGGACAATAATTGCGTAGAGATGCGGATTGTTGTTTAGACCAAGTAGTAAATTCCGGTAAATTGGCATAACGTGTAGAGATACCTATGTTAATTGCTGCGGTCATAATTGAATTCCTAGAACCAATGTTTCGTTTAACTAGATGTCAATTTGCATAGAGATATGGAATTGAATTAGTTAAATAGGCTCAATGAGAACTCGAGAGGGGTAAATTGAATACAATAGGAGAATTCGATCGAACACTACTTTAGTTATGAATCTTGATGTAAAATGTAAAGGTGATCAAATAGGTGAAATTTTCTGCCCTAACATTCTCCCCATTATTTAACTTCTATATTGTTTTTGTGCACATCACATTTTAGTTTGAATTTTTCTTTAGATTAAAAACAATCACCACACAAATTTCGGGTTTACTTTCATCAAATAAAAGTTGAAATTAATTAGGTTAGGCATTTAAGTGTAGTCCTCGTGAGAACGATTATCCGGACTCTTTGGTCTACTTTATTACTTGTTTGACATCGTACACTTGCGATATAAATTTCACAACAAGTTTTTGGCGCCGTTGCCGGGGATTATTTACTTTAATTCTTAATTTGTTTTAGTTTCAACATTTATTTGATTTGTTTATTTAATTTTATCAACAGAAAAAAGTGTTCGTTGCATGCTCCGTACTCAAAGTGACGATCTTGAACCGTTTGACTCGGAGATTGAACGTACTTTCAGGTAGAGACGCAAAGGACACAAACAAAAATAGCACCATCGAATGGCTGAAGAACAACAGATTCCTAATCCAATTCGGCCAGTGGGCAACATAGGAGCAAGAACAGTGCCACATGCACATCAACAACGGGAAGAAATAAATGAAGGAGATTTACCAGTCTCCATGTTTCTGACACCTATAGCAGCTCCTGTACGATCCAGCATAGTTTATCCAGACTTTGGGGCAAATAATTTTCAAATGAGGGCAGAATGGATAAATTTGATGAGCAATATGCTGCAATTTTACGGGCTACCACATGAAAATCTGAATACACACGTATCCAGATTTCTCAGAACTTGTCAGAACTTTCATGCACCAGGAGTTAATCAAGATGCTATCAAATTACGTCTATTTCACTACACCTTGAGAGATACTGCACTAGAATGGTTGGATGCAGAACCCCATGGAAGCATTACAACATGGGAGGAGCTGACTAGGAAATTTTGCACTAAATTCTTTCCACCAGCCAGGGTAGCAAAGATCAGATTGGAGATCCAAACCTTTCAACAGAGGGAACGAGAATATTATCACGAGGCATGGAACAGATTCAAGGAACTCATGAGAAAATGCCCAAATCATGGAATTCCTGCAGGAAATCAAGTACAATACTTCTACACGGGGCTCAACCCAATGTCAAAAGCTCAAGTGGATGCATCTGCAGGTGGTTCAATAATAGGAAAGTCAGTACAAAATGCAATGGACCTGTTTGAGCTAATAGCCAATACACACTCAATGTTCTCATCCGAAAGAGTGGTACCACAGAAAGCAACAGGGGTGTACGAAGTAGATAGCACAACATCCACCAACGCACAAATAACAGCATTAACAAAACAAGTGGAGTTGCTTGTGAAGTTGCAAACTCAAGGGGCACAGGGAATGAAAACCAACACATCATGCGAGAATTGTGGAGCAAATCTTTTGACTAAAAATTGCATGTCTGTAGGCGTTCCAGATGAACAAGTTAACTACATCCAGAATGGCCCTCGCAAATTTGATCCATATTCACAAACATATAATCCAGGATGGAGAAATAACCCAAATTTCAGATGGTCAAATAATCAACAGGGTAATGGTTCGAATAATATCCAGCAAGAGAAAAAGCCAAGTTTGGGGGAGATGTTCAACCAATACATGCAGAAGACAGACAAAGTTTTCCAACAAATTGATACAAATTTTCAGAACCAACAAGCATCTATCAAGAAATTGGAAACACAGATTGGTCAAATTGCTTAGCAAATCACAGAACGCCCACAAGGAACTCTTCCAGGAAATACCCTGACAAATCCAAAGGAACAAGTGCAAGCCATAACAACTCGAAGTGGAGTACAACTTCCAGAAATACATGTGAAGAGACCAGACAAAAATGGCAAAGAAGTACTGGTTGAAGAAGAATCTGCACCAATTTCAAACGGGGAAGAAGAAACACCGCCAGTTAGAGCACCAAATCCAGTTCGAGCTTATGTGCCACCAATTCCTTTCCCTCAAAGACTGCAAAAAAGGAAGCTAGACAAACAATTTGCCAAATTTGTTGAAGTCTTCAAGAAGCTGCACATAAATATCCCTTTTGCAGAAGCCATTGCACAAATGCCCAGCTACGCAAAATTCTTGAAAGAAATTCTGTCCAACAAAAGGAAGCTGGAAGAACATGAGACAGTATGTCTGAACTAGGAATGCAGTGCAATTCTCTTGAAAAAGCTATCTCCTAAATTACAGGATCCAGAGAGTTTCACTATACCTTGCACAATTGGGTCTATTTATTTTGAGAAATCTTTATGTGATTTAGGTGCTAGTGTTAACTTAATGCCTTTATCTGTGTACAGGTCTTTGGGATTAGGAGAAGCGAAACCTACTACCATATCATTGCAACTGGTTGACCGATCTATCAAGAGACCCAAAGGGATCGTAGAGGATGTCTTAGTCAAAGTTGATAAGTTCATCTTCCCGACGGATTTTATCATATTAGACATGGAAGAAGATTAAAATATACCTCTGATCTTGGGAAGACCATTCTTGGCGACCGGAAGAGCTCTTATTGATGTCCAAGATGGCAAAATGATTCTTCGGGTGGATAATGAGCAAGTCATCTTCAATGTATTAAAAGCAATGAAACACCCATTGAAATCAGACACATGTTGCAGCATAGATATTCTGGAAGAACTTGTGACCGACACATTCAACGCAGAGAATCCCATAATTCTCAGTGAAACAAATATGGCACTAACAGAAGCAGACAGCGCAAGAAGAACAGAAGTGGCTATGCAATTGAATGATCAACCAGTTAGGCGAAGGTATTGGCACTTTGAATCACTTGGTGTCAATCCTTCACCACCTATACCTTCAGTTGAGAAAGCACCAACATTGGAATTGAAGTCTTTGCCATCACATCTCCATTATGCTTATTTGGGAGACTCCACTACACTTCCCGTAATCATTGCAAATGATTTAGCAGAAGAAGAAGAACACAAATTACTAGAGGTACTTCTAAAACATAAAACTGCAATCGGATGGACAATAGCTGACATCAGGGGAATCAGTCCCACTCTATGTATGCACAAAATTTTGATGGAGAGTGAATCGAAACCATCGGTGGAAGGACAACGCAGATTAAATCCAACGTTGAAGGAAGTGGTGCGAAAAGAAGTGCTGAAATTGCTGGATGCAGGAATTATCTATCCCATTTCAGATAGTTCTTAGGTGAGTCCAGTTCATGTTGTGCCTAAGAAAGGAGGAATCATAGTGGAGAAAAATGAAAACAACGAGCTGATACCAACGCGTTTGGTGACGGGATGGAGAGTCTGTATTGATTACAGGAAGTTGAACAATGCTACAAGAAAAGATCACTTCCCATTACCCTTCATTGATCAGATGTTGGAGAGGTTAGCAGGACATTCCCACTATTGTTTCCTAGATGGGTATTCAGGATATAATCAGATAGTCATTGCTCCAGAAGACCAAGAAAAGACGACTTTCACATGCCCTTATGGAACTTTTGCCTTCAGGAGGATGCCTTTTGGTCTATGCAACGCACCTGCGACATTTCAACGATGCATGATGTCCATATTCTCTTATATGGTGGAGAGATACATTGAGGTATTTATGGACGACTTTTCTGTATTCGGAGATTCGTTTGATCATTGTTTGGAACATCTGTCACTTGTATTACAAAGATGTGAAGAGAAGAATCTTGTGCTGAATTGGGAGAAATGTCATTTTATGGTGAAAGAAGGTATAGTTCTGGGTCACAGGATTTCTGGACAGGGTATTGAGGTTGACAGAGCCAAGATACAAATTATCGAAAAACTACAGCCACCCAATTCAGTTAAGGGAATAAGGAGCTTTTTGGGACATGCAGGATTTTATTGAAGGTTTATTCATGACTTCTCAAAAATTACAAAACCCTTATGCAAGTTATTAGAGAAGGATGTGCCCTTTAATTTTTCTGATGAGTATTTAAATGCCTTTAACACTCTAAAAGAAAAGTTAACTTCTGCACCTATGATTGTGGCACCGGATTGGGACTTGCCTTTTGAACTCATGTGTGATGCCAGTGATTTCGCAGTGGGAGCAGTGCTGGGACAACGCAAAGGAAGAGTATTGCATGTCATTTATTATGCCAGCAAAACTTTGATAGATGCTCAGACCAATTATGCAACAACTGAAAAGGAGATGCTAGCTGTGGTTTTTGCCTTTGATAAATTTCGATCGTATCTGATCGGTTCAAAGGTGATAGTCTATACTGACCATGCAGCTTTGAAATATTTGTTCGAAAAGAAGGATGCTAAACCTAGGCTGATTCAATGGGTTCTGCTACTGCAAGAGTTTGACATTGAAATTCGGGATAAAAAGGGTATAGAAAATCAAGTAGCTGATCATTTGTCAAGGATAGAACAGTTGCAGGTTCAGATGACCTGGAGATAAATGAAATTTTCCCAGATGAGCACTTATTTCAGATAGAAAAGGCTCCGTGGTTTGCAGACATCGTTAACTAATTGGCAAGTGGGCATATCAATCCCGATTTTACCTATCAACAGAAGAAGAAGCTTCTCCATGACACGAAGTTCGATTATTGGGAAGATCCAAATCTATACAAGAGAGGGCCAGATCAGATTATTAGGAGATGTGTGCCAGAGGATGAAATGAAACCTATCATTTCTCGGGTTCATGCTTCAGCTTATGGAGGACACTTTGGCCCAACAAAAACTGCAGCAAAGGTACTTCAATGTGGTTTCTATTGGCCTACACTATTCAAAGATTGTCATAGCTTCTGCAGATCGTGTGACAAAAGTCAGAGAACGGGTAACATATCAGCCCGTCATGAGATGCCACTTAATAATATCTTGGAGGTAGAACTATTTGATGTGTGGGGAATCGATTTTATGGGGCATTTCCCTTCATCTTACAACAATCGATACATTTTAGTTGTAGTGGACTATGTATCTAAATGGGTGGAGGCAAAAGCTTTGCCTACAAATGATGCAAGAGTAGTGATTGACTTCACAAAGAAACACATATTCAACCGATATGGATCTCCCAGAGCCATTATCAGTGATGGTGGAACACACTTTCGAAATCGATCATTTCAGGCAGTTCTGCATAAATACGGGGTACAACATCGAATAGCTACACCATATCATCCTCAGACAAGTGGGCAGGTTGAGACTTCTAGCAGACAGCTAAAGAGGATACTGGAACTGACAGTGAACTCTTCTCGAAAAGATTGGTCCAAAAAACTAGACGATGCTTTATGGGTATACCGTACAGCTTACAAAACGCCAATTGGGATGTCACCTTATAGAATTGTCTTTGGGAAGGCATGCCATCTACCAGTAGAGTTCGAGCACAGAGCATATTGGGCACTAAAACAACTAAACATGGACCTCGAGAAGGCTGGAGAAACAAGACTCTTACAACTTCATGAATTGGAAGAATTCAGACAAGAAGCATATGAGAATGCGTCCATTTACAAAGAACGGACGAAGTAGTGGCATGACAAGAACATTAGACAACGCATTTTCAGAGTAGGAGATCAGGTGCTCTTATACAATTCCAGACTTAAACTGTTCCCAGGGAAATTGAAATCAAGATGGTCCGGACCTTTCACGGTATCCCAAGTTTTTCCATACGGCACAGTTGAATTGCATCACGCAGAAAAGGGAAACTTTAAAGTCAATGGGCACCGTATCAAACACTACATAGAAGAATTTCCAACTGCTAAAGAGAGTCTCGATCTAGTAGTTGTGGAATGATCACGGCATCATGTCAAGCTAATGACATAAAGGAAGCGCTTCTTGGGAGGCAACCCAATCTTTTTGCTTACTTCGTTTCTTATTTCTATTATTTTTATTTTTAGTTAGTTAGATTATTCACATTTTCTTCTTTATTTTGTTTTTGTAGGATAACCCCAAATCAGATCAATATTAAACCGGAAGAAGGACGTGCCAATCAGTGTGAATTGCGGGAACAAACATCTACACAAAGGAGGAGGTAAAAAAAAAAAAAATCCCGAAACAGTGGCTCTGCGGCGCCACGTATGTAACCCCCCCCCCCCACGAAATTTTTTTATTTATTTTTATTTTCTTTTTCTTTTTTTCTCTTGTTGTTTATATCACAATTCTCTCTCTCTTCCTATTTTCACAAACCCCCAATTCCTAAACCTACCTTCCTTCTTCTTCTTCACAATCCCTCTCTTCCTCTTCACAAATTCTCTCTAATCTCCTACAATAAAACACAAAAACAAAAGAAAGGTGAAGGCTTCTACATATTGGCATATTATATTGTGACTCCATCTCTCTTCCATTTGTGAATCTATATCAAGAACGAGGTAAATTCTTTCTACTACTTTTCTTGAGATTTATGGTAATTTTCACGATAGCTTTACGTAATACTATCTTGTTGGAAGATAATATCATGAATGTGGATTTAGGAAGAATGAGGGATAAAAAAGTTAGGCATGAAATGAGGGGGTCAAGATCTTGTTGGTGATGGAGTTAACGGTAGTACGGACAATATCAAAATGATGATTTCTTCATTCAAAGGAATGAATGATCTGGAAGCGTACTTGGAGTGGGAAAAGAAGATAGAATTGATATTTGATTGCCCCAACTACTCGGAGAAAAATAAGGTAAAGATTGTAGTGCTTGAATTTAACGATTATGCTATTACTTGGTGGGATCAAGTAGTGACATCTAAGAGGAAGAATCATGAGAGGCCTATTAATAGTTGGAAGAATTAGAGGCTATCATGGAAGAGAGGTTCGTGCCTAGCCATGACCATAGGGAGCTTCATAAAAAATTGCAAAGTCTCTACCAAGGTTCTAGGAGTGTGGAGGATTATCATAAGGAGATGAAGGAATTGGAGGACATGCTACATATGGATATAAAGGCGGAGAGACAACTGAAGAGGAAGGGGACAACTAGATATCCATCGAGTTCTTCAGGTTCTAATCCATCATGGAAACCGAAGTGGAACAACAACAAGGGAGATGAGGCTATTTTGAAATAACTAAACTACCAAAAGGAAAAGAGGAAAGTGATAACAAGGTCACATCTAAAGAGAAATTGATGTGAACCCGACCAAAAACAGGTTTGGGAACCCACGAACAAGAAGAAACAAACCCAAGAAAGCTAGAAATCACAACGTGCAAAGATTCAACCCGACCCGTCGTTCGACCCATTCCAAGAACCAAGATTCCACGCAAGAAATCTGACTTATTGATTACCCAGAACTAGAACCGTGAAGTGGGAACGCCATAAAAGGACTGCGACACCTTTTGATAAGTTCAAGATTATAAGTCTTAAGCCACCAAGAACATTGGAGGAGAAAACTCACAAATTGTATTAAAAATCTCTCAAATAATCAAAATCTAAGTTTTACAATGAAAATAAAATCCTATTTATATGAAACAATACAACCCTAAGAAATATTGTAAAAATGAAATATTAAGAGTCCTAAAATAGTAGAAGTTGCCAAAAATAACAATTGGAATGAAATATGGAAATTCGCGAAAATTAAATAAACTGCTCTTGTTTTTATTCTATGTGGCCGCATAGAACAACTTCTACCTGCTTCCAAGTTCTCTGTCGGCTCCATGCGGTCGCATTGTGGGAAGCCTATGCGGCTGCTGGCTTCCCGGTTTGCTTCCCGGCCGTCTTCCATTTTTGCCTCTTGATTCGAATACCTTCCAAATCTTTTTCGACCCCGACTCCAACATGAAACTTGTTCGTTGGCTTGTCAACTTCAACCTTACGTGCTCCATGGCTCGAACCATCAATTGTGTGGCTCGAAGTGACTCCGTGAAGGCTCAAACCCGACTTTGACCCCTGCCCAACGTTCGCCCAATGTTCATTGATTTGTTGCGCACTCCGGATCACAGGTTGAGATGGACATAAAGTCCGAACCTGAGGCGGAAGACTCCTTTGGAGATGAGGCTCCACCAAAGAAGATCCGTAGAACTTATAGGGATTATATTTAAATCCTTGTAATAGTTTCCTTATGTCAAGAAATAAAAATTTTATCTTCTTTGTTGGTATTCGAAATGTAAAACTAATAAAAGAACCATATGTTTTGTCTAAAGGAAAATGGCCCGCGCAAACCAAACCAACTTGATACGAGATCTCCTCCGAGCAGTTCAAGACCTTGGTAGGCAGAACCTGAACCAAGCTTAACCTTACCATTAGCTCCTAATGCTCCTCCAACTCATGTTTCAGTGGTCGAGCAATTTCGAAGGCACAAGCCCCTACTTTCAATGGAGCAGTTGATCCACTTGCAGCCGAAGAATGGCTTCGCAAGTTGGAGAGAATATTTCGATTAATAGGGTGCAGGGATGCCCAGAAGGTCCAGTGCGCTGAGTTCATGTTCTCCGGTGATGCAAGTCATTAGTGGGACTCGATGTCAAGGACGAGGACCCCAGAGCAACAAACGACATTGACTTGGGAGCAGTTTAAAGAGAAAGTAATGGATAAGTACTTCCCACAGTCTTTGAGGGATCACAAAGAAGGTGAATTCCTCCAACTCAAGCAAATGACTATGTCCCTGACTGAGTATGAAAGGAAGTTCGACCAATTTTCTAGGTATGCTCCGCATCTGGTGGATACGGAGGACAAGAAAGTCAAGAGGTTTGAACAAGGGTTGAACCCAGATATAAGCATGATACTCATGTCCCATCATTTCGCCTCTTACCGTGAAATGCTAGAAAGAGCTCATGCCATTTGATATCAGAAGACTAACGCCAAGAAACATAGTCAACTGGTCAAGCAACCGGACAATAGTAATATGGGTAAAAGGAAATGGAATGGCTAGGACAAGGGAAAGGGCAAGTGGAAGAATAAGAAAGCTAATGGCGGAGCCAATGCCATCAAGAGCATTATGCCGGTTATATAGCCACGTCCTACGTGTGGAAAGATGCATCATGGCGTGTGTTTGCAAGGGAAGAATGTCCGTTTCTGATGTGGTAAGCCAGGGCATATTTCGAGGGATTGTACCACATTTATCCCGAAGAAGGATGATAATAATGTCCAGAACCAAAAGGGGAAAGCACGAGTTTTTGCATTGACTCAGAAAGATGCATAAGAAAACTCGAACGTCATAGCAGGTATACTATTGATAGCCAATACACCTACTTATGTATTATTTGATTCAGGAGATACACACTCCTTTGTATCAACAACTTTTACGGCTAAATCTAGTATTACCTGTGATAAGTCGGAAGGAACATTAGAAGTTAGCATTCCTGCAAGCAACCCTTTGAGTACTGATAGAATAGCCAAATCAGTAAATATCGAAGTTGAGGGAAAACCATTGGAAGCTAACCTATTCATGATAGAGATGAATGATTTTGATGTAATACTAGACATGGATTGGTGGGGTTGTAATTAAGCCACCATCCGATGTAAGGAAAAATAGGTATTATTTCAGAAACTAGGAGAGAAACCATTTTCTTTCCTTGGAATGACAATGAAACCTCTTATTTGACTAGTATCGGCTTTACAAGCTGGGAAGATGTTGAGAAAAGGAACATGTCAGGAATACCTAGTAAATATCTCAAGAGGGAAACAAGAGACGATGAAGGTTGAAGACGTACCAATACTACGGGAGTTTGTAGATGTGTCTCCAGAAGATCTATCGGGTATTCAGCCAAATAGACAAGTGAAATTCACCATAGACCTAATTTCCGGAGTGGCACAGTATCTATGGCCCCATACCAAATGGCCCCGAAGGAACTACAAGACTTAAAAAAGCAGTTGTAAAAACTCTTAGATATGGGCTTTATACGGTCAAGCGTATCTCCATGGGGTGCGTCGGTGTTGTTTTTGAAGAAAACAGATGGAAGCATGAGGATGTGCATCGATTATAGGGAGTTAAATCGATTAACCATCAAGAATAAGTACCCACTCCCGAGAATCGAGGATCTGTTAGATCAGTTGAAAGGAGCTAAGGTGTTTTCCAAGATCGACATACGATCAGGATGCCACCAATTGAAAGTAGAGTCAAAGGACATACCCGAGATAGCTTTCAGGGTAGATCCAATGAAGGTAGAATTAGTAACCAACTGGGAAGCACCAACTAATGCTGGCAGGGTACGGAGCTTCCTAAGATTGGCCAGATATTATCGGAGATTCATAGAAGGATTATCCAAAATAGCTGGACCGATGACACAGCTTATCGGAAGGGAGTAAAATTTCAATAGACGGATAAATGCGAACAAAGTTTCCAGGAACTTAAACAGAGATTGATATCAGCACCGGTGTTAACAATACCTGAAGGAACGGAAGGGTTTGTTATATACAGTGACGCATCCAAGCAAGGATTGGGATGTGTGTTGATGCAGAATGGAAAAGTGATAGCCTATGCTTCAAGACAATTGAAGAAACATGAGCAGAACTACCAGACACATGATTTGGAATTTGCAGCGGTAGTACACGCCTTGAAGATATGGCGACACTACTTGTATGCAAGAAAGTGCGAGATCTATACTGATCACAAGAGTCTCAAATATTTCTTCACGCTGACGGAATTGAATATGTGACAAAGACGATGGTTGGAATTGGTGAACGATTACGATTGCACTATTCACTACCATCCGGGTAAGTAGAAAATCAATGAGACAATTGACGTCACCGTCCACTTCTCAAATGAAGTTAGTCAAGGATTTGGAAAATTTGCAGATCAAGGTGGTTACCACACCAGAACAAGCTACTGCTCAGTTAGTAGCTTTAATAATGTGACCTACTCTAAGAGATCGAATTGTGGAAGCACAGGGTAAGGACCCATTCTTGTTGAAGATCAAGAGTGAAGTTGGTACAAATAAAATAAAGGACTTTGAAATAGCTGCAGATCAGGCACTGATGTTTAGAGGAAGAATTTACGTGCCTAATGATGAAGCCTTGAGAAACGAGATATTGAAAGAAGCACATGCCACCCCGTACACCGCACATCCCGGTGGCACGAAAATGTATCGAGACCTCCGAGATACATTTTGGTAGAAGAATATGAAAAGAAGTATAGGGCTATATGTGGAAAAATGCATAGTATGTCAACAAGTTAAGGCAGAACACCAAAGATCGGCTGGATTATTAAATCCACT
Organism: Osmanthus fragrans; assembly: GCA_019395295.1. NCBI lineage: Eukaryota > Viridiplantae > Streptophyta > Magnoliopsida > Lamiales > Oleaceae > Osmanthus > Osmanthus fragrans. The sequence continues at coordinate 1,272,927 of JAEDXY010000064.1, forward strand.
GGACATACCCGAGTTGAAATGGGAAAATATCGCAATAGATTTTGTGGTTGGATTCTCGAAGTCAGCAAGAGGAAACAACGCAGTATGGGTAATAGTAAATCGATTAACGAAGTCAGCTCATTTTCTGCCAGTGAAAATGACATTCAGTCTAGACCAATTGGCACAGTTGTACATTAAGGAGATTGTGAGATTACATGGCGTACCAGTGTCCATTGTGTCTGACAGAGACCCAAGGTTCACATCCAAATTTTGGAAAAGTCTACAAAGAGTTTTGGGAACGAAGCTGAACTTTAGTACAACATACCACCCTCAGTCCGATGGTCAGTCAGAAAGGACCATCCAAATTTTGGAAGATATGTTGACAGCATGTGTTTTGGATCTAGTAGGTAGTTGGAAACCATACATACCCCTAGTAGAATTCGCATATAATAAAAGCTTCCAAGCAACTATCGGGATGGCACCGTACGAAGTTCTCTATAGTAGAGGATGTAGATCCTCTGTTCATTGGGATGAAGTCGGGGAGAAGAGGGTTTTGGGACCAGAAATAATTGAAAGGATAGTCGAGGCAATCGATAAGATCCGTGCAAGGATAAAGACAGCACAGATCGACAGAAGAGCTATGCGGATACAAGGAGGAAGGATTTAGAATTTCAAGTTGGAGATAAAGTCTTTCTAAAGGTAGCACCGATGAAAGGTATACTTAGATTTAGAAAGAAATGCAAGCTACAACCCCGGTATATCGGACCTTTCGAGATACTTGATAGGGTTGAAAATGTGGCTTACCAACTAGCTTTGTCGTCTGAATTGTTGGCAGTGCACAATGTGTTCCATATATCGATGATGAAGAAGTATGTACATGATCCTAATCATGTGCTGGGTTATTAGACTTTGGAAGTACAGAAGGATTTTTCGTACGAGGAACTATCGATTAAGATATTGGATAAACTAAGGAATAAAGAGATTCAACTGGTCAAGATACAGTGGAATAGTCACGGAATAGAAGAAGCCACCTGGGAAAGAGAAGAAGAAGCTAAAGTCAAGCATCGAACACTATTTGCCCAATCACAAGGTAAATTTCGAGGACGAAATTTTATTTAAGCTGTACAGGATGTAGAACCCCGATTAATTTTAGATACCTTAGTGGCACTAGGACATGTGATGTGATCCGAGATAGACAATTATTGGCCGAGCTTTGGAGTCCAAAAGGTCGAAGTCAACAAGCCAAAGACCAAGTTTCATGTTGGGGTCGAGGTCGGAAATCAATTGGATCAACACAAAATGGAGGGTCGAAGAAGGAAGTAACCGGGTCAACTAAGCGACCGCTTAGAAGAAAAGGCAAGCGACCGCTCAGACACAAACCGAGATTTTCAAGCAGCAAAACTTCCTTCCAAGCGACCGCTTTGAATATAACCAAGCGACCGCTTGGTTATAAACTTCAGCGAATTTTCTTATTTTTGGCAAGATGTTTATTTTGATTATAATTCTTATTTTTGGTAATTTCTATATTCTAGGACTCTTAGAATTTCGTATTTTCCATATTTCCAAAGATTTATTGTTTTAGTATAAATAGGATTTATATTCTTCATTGTAAAAAAACTTTTTAGAACTTTGATGAATTAAATTAATGGAGATTTTTCTCTTTCGAAGCTTGGCTTCAAACAATCGAACTTATCAAATATGTTGAATATTTGTGGCGTTCAAAACATCGGGTCGTGGGTTCTTCAATTTGTGAGCAAGGGGTTCATTGCATCGTCGTTATCTTTGGGTTACTTGTTTCATATTGTTGGGTTCAAAATTCAAAACTATCCGGGTGAGATTTCGAGGCTTTGTGATCAAGAGGTCGTTGGTTTAATATACCTTCGGTTGTTTGGTTCAACGTTTAGAGGTTAAATCCTAAACCTTGGTCGTATTTGGGCGTCCTTGGGATCCGGTTCATTCTCCTGTGGGTTCGATAGCGTTCGTGCTAACCGGGTTCGCGTCAGGTGGTATCAGAGCTTAGGCCCCAAGATCGAGGTTATATTTTTTATTACTTATGAGTCTGGTGTTTTTTTTCTTTTTTTTCATTGTTCTTCGTGTTCTTGTGTTCAGTAAAAATTTTAGAGTCTTTGATCCAAAAAATCTCAAAAAAATCTTCAAAAGTTGTTTTGTGCTCAATTTGAGTCCAAATCAACTTCTATTTTCTTCGTTATTCTTGTAGTCAAATTTTTGAGTTTTCTAAAAAAAAAAAAAAAAAAATCGAATTTTTACTGTTCATCCGTACGGAGGTACTGTTCAGGTCCGAATAGTAAAAAAAAAAAAAAATCTTGAAAATTGTTTAATATCCCACTACCTATTCTAAACCCAAAATCAATTTGTGTTCAATCCAATCCAAACTCCAATTCAAAAACCACTTTCTGGACTCTATACAAAAAAAATTCACACTCCAATTCAAGAACCACTTTCTTGAATTTACAAAGTCCAATCAAAGTTGTCCAGTTCAAGTCCTTTGAGTCTTTGAGTCAAAATGAGTGATAGGATGGATCGATGGGAAAGGATGTTGGTGGATATGGGGAGTATGTTGGATAGGTTGGAAGAGAAATCGAATAGAACTTATAGGGATCCATGTGATGATTGTTTAATGTGGGTAGTCGGGAGAGACGGGAACATAGGAATTTTCGTGGAGATGGTGTTAAGAGTAGGATGGGAGGTGCAAAAATAACAATTCTACAATTTAAGGGTAGGAATGATCCCGAGGCGTACATGGCATGGGAAGAAAATGTAGAATTGAGGTTTGAGTGCCATGATTATTCCGGGGAGAGAAAATTGAGGTTGATTGTGAGCTCATTCGTAGACTATGCTGTGATTTGGTGGGATCAATTAACAATATCTATGCGAAGGTGTGGTTAGAGGAGTATTGAAACTTGGGATGAGTTGAGGAGTATTATGAGGAAGCGTTATGCGCCTAATCATTTTTGCAGGAGGGATCGACGTGATTGGAAATGTCGGGAGGAGTCCAGAAGATATAGTGGAGTTGGATATTCAAGAGAGGAGAAAACGCCAAGTGTGGAACATGTTGACCATACATCAAGCAGAAAGACTACGTTGGATTATAAGCTTGAGTTCGCAAAAATTCGTGACTTGATCAACTCACAGAATACTCATAAGAAGGAGCAAATGAGTAAGAGAGAAAATTGTGAGGTGGTTAATTGTGAAGAAAAAGGAAGAGTACTACAAAAGAATAAAGGGGAAGTTGAGAGTGAACATCCAGAAGGGAAGGTGGAGTTGCAAAAAGAAATTGAAGAAGAATCTTCGGAGGGGAAGACGGAGTTGGAAGTGAGCTTAAATGAAAAAGAGCCTGAAGTTGAGGAGGCTGTGGTGAAAACTAACAATTCCCTCCCTATTTTGGATATTTCTGTTTTGCAGGTTACTGAAAATTTGATTCCAGAACACACTCCTACGGAAATACCACCCGACCCAGGAATTAAGCTTCAGTTAGATTTTCCTTATTTGGAGAAAATTGACTTTGTGATTCCCGAGGAGACGAAGGAGTTTCAAATGCACTGGAGGAACTACATTTGCAGAGGGTTGATTGAAAAACATGAATTGAGGGACAACGTTGACATACTGGAACTGTCATTGTCACAAGTGCTAGGGCCAAGTAAAGCAAGGAGGAGACACGGTTATTCATCAAATGAGGTTGCTATTGGAGCACTCCACACTTGCAAGATCAAGCAGTCGAGGCGAGCACATTTTGATTTACTTGAAGGTGATTGGGTCTACATTCAAAGGAGGCGAGTTCAAAGTCAAAGGAGGTCCAAATTGCATCCAAGGGGAGATGGACCATTCCATGTGCTTGAATTGATTGGAGGCAAGGGCTACAATTTGAGCATTCAAGGTTTGGATTCGAGGACGAATCCTTTCGAAGAGAGAGGGGATGATGTGATCCGGGATAGACAATTATTGGCCGAGCTTTGGAGTCCAAAAGGTCGAAGTCAACAAGCCAAAGACCAAGTTTCATGTTGGGGTCGAGGTCGGAAATCAATTGGATCAACACAAAATGGAGGGTCGAAGAAGGAAGTAACCGGGTCAACTAAGCGACCGCTTAGAAGAAAAGGCAAGCGACCGCTCAGACACAAACCGAGATTTTCAAGCAGCAAAACTTCCTTCCAAGCGACCGCTTTGAATATAACCAAGCGACCGCTTGGTTATAAACTTCAGCGAATTTTCTTATTTTTGGCAAGATGTTTATTTTGATTATAATTCTTATTTTTGGTAATTTCTATATTCTAGGACTCTTAGAATTTCGTATTTTCCATATTTCCAAAGATTTATTGTTTTAGTATAAATAGGATTTATATTCTTCATTGTAAAAAACTTTTTAGAACTTTGATGAATTAAATTAATGGAGATTTTTCTCTTTCGAAGCTTGGCTTCAAACAATCGAACTTATCAAATATGTTGAATATTTGTGGCGTTCAAAACATCGGGTCGTGGGTTCTTCAATTTGTGAGCAAGGGGTTCATTGCATCGTCGTTATCTTTGGGTTACTTGTTTCATATTGTTGGGTTCAAAATTCAAAACTATCCGGGTGAGATTTCGAGGCTTTGTGATCAAGAGGTCGTTGGTTTAATATACCTTCGGTTGTTTGGTTCAACGTTTAGAGGTTAAATCCTAAACCTTGGTCGTATTTGGGCGTCCTTGGGATCCGGTTCATTCTCTTGTGGGTTCGATAGCGTTCGTGCTAACCGGGTTCGCGTCAACATGAGTATCGAATGGCTAAAGGATACTTCATATTTTTTTTATCTCATTTGAGACCCATATTTTTCATAGAAAACATTCGAATTAGGAAATGATATCTAAAGAAAAGTTGTAGCTCTTTGAGTTAGCTTTCTAATGCACTTGGAATTACCTCAATCGGATATCAGGAGAAAATGTTATGATAGTAATATTGCAGGCCGTGTTGTATCAACCGAAGTACGCAGAATATGAAAAGTCAAATTCCTACACGATTTTTCTAGCACCTTCTTAAACTTATAACTCCCACATAAATGGTACTTGTGTTAATGAGTATTAGGCCTTTCATTTGCCCTTAAGTTATGAGATTTTCACCTATATATAGCCCCAATGCATACTCATTTTTTCTCACACCCAAAACAAAAGCTTTCTAAGCATAAAAGAGAGAGTTTTCAAGTCTAGGAAAAAAAAGAGAAAAGAGAGGGAGAAATACTAGTCTTTCCTAGAAGTTTTGGTGCTATCAAGAAGTGTTTTCAAGCTTAAATTCTCAACGATTTTCAAATATCAAAGGAGTGCATTTTCCAACAAGTTTCAAAGCATCAATCAAGGTAGGTAGATGTGCAAAATTGTTAATTCGAGTTAAGATGTAAATTTCTTGCAAATGATGTTTCCATGTCAAATGGTGTCTTCGGGTATGACATGATCTATGTTAATGTTTGTATGTCAAATGGTACATTCGGTACATCATACTTTTCCATGTCAAATGGTGCCTCCGGGTACGACATGAATGTTCGGTCGAGGCGTCGTGTTAAGTCATGACTCTACATAATTGGGATTCTACCAAAAATCCTCTATGAAAAGGTTTTAAAGTTACAAGTTTTGAAATGTATAGCTTAATCACGAATGCACCAATGACATCTATTGAGTATTCAACTCATGGGTTTAACCCCTTCTCTATAGATTGAAAGGTTGCTATCTTGGGCATGGATGAAGGAGAAGATGGAGAGTGATGCAACGAGCCCATGGAAACCGGTGAACAGGTTATTTAGGTTTATTTTATGAAACGTTTCCAATGTTATGTCTTTAAACTATTTGAATAACGCTAAATGTGAGATCACGTTATATCTTCTTCAAATAAATTACATTTCGAAGTTTTAGAAAATTATTCAGTGTTTTGTTTAAAACATTTGAAGTATTGTTATTAAAATTATTATTGTAAGATTTAAGCTTCCGCTAAGAAAACGTATACACTTGTTACTGAACCACCGGTTAATGAAGTAAACTAAGTAGCGTTCCAGTCCACTAAGGGTAGGAGAGTTACATCATGCGCCTGATCACCAGTTTCTCACAAAATGCAACAATAACACCGACACGTGAAGATATTAAATTGAACAAGATTAGCGAATTAGTACCACTCGCCAAAATGGAATGCGGGGTGGAATAAGTAGACATTAAACTCACTTCTAACACATTCCATAAATTCATCCTAAGACAAGTAATAACATTGTGATTAAGGTAAAAGCTCTCATGCACCTAGTCACCCATAATGCACTCACGTTGCTTATCATATGTGATTAACTCTGTGTGACATGCTAGAATTTCATGATGTAGCAAGTGCATATCATAGACAAGTGAGAAATTTTCCATAAACGTATGTGACATCGGACTGACTCTACTCATAGAATTATCAAATGCATTATACTATTAAGAGTACATAACCGATGTACAAGGCTATTCCCATAAATTGTTCTAAATTCTAACCTATGTGTAAAGTTTTGATACGTTACCTTGGCGTGGTTACATCACTTTTCACTGTTACTCACCAATTTCTCCATGTGCTTTGCATCAAACGGATGTCAGTGTTTAGCGCCCCGCAAACTATCCTTCCATGGAATAAATCCTTGAAGTCTTGCAAAAGAGAATTATCCAAATTGAGGAGGGGATTGTTAATTCTCACTAAAACCCTCTCACACTCGACTTTTCTCGCATATAGGCTCACCTTGAAACTTTCTCTCCTCCCTGAATTTTCTCGCTCCTCTTTATTTTGGTTCTACTTTTTTTCTCACTCTCAGCCACCTTACTTTCTTCTCTCCTGCTCTCATTTTTCCGCTCTTTATTTTTGTTTTCCCGCTCACTTTTCAACTTTAATTAGTCCTCATGGACATGTTGTGGTATCAAAGGAACAAGAGTAATGGTCTTTCCTCTATTCACAAAGTTGTACCGATTTGCAAATCCATCATGCTTCACTCTTCTATCGTATTGTCAAAGCCTACCTAACAAGAGATGCCCGCATGGATTGGGACCACATCATATAACACCTCCTCACTATACCGCACAATGCTAAAGTTCACTAATGCCCTCCTAGTAACCCGTACCTCTCCACAACTATTCTGCCACGCCAATTTATATGGTTGTGGATGCCTTTTAAGAGGTAACCCCAACTCTCCTACAAGGGTCTCACTAACCACATTTGTACAGTTCCCTCCATCTATATTCAAAGTGCAAACATTTTCCTTAATGTGATACATAGTGTGAAATAAATTCTCCCGTTGTTGCTCTTCATCATCTACCTTCGTTTGCATAGTAAGAACATGCATCACTATTAATGACCCCCCAACTGGGTACTCCACATAAGTCTCAACTTTAACATCATCCAACTCAGGCATGCTGTCACTCCCACTTTCATCATCCGACATAATCTCTCCATTTTCCCTAAGAATCATCACCCGTTGGTTTGGACACTTTGAAGCGATATGCCCCGTACCCAAACACTTGAAACATTTAATATCCCTAGACCTACCAGCCTGAAACTCGGTGTTTGGTTTATTTTTATTCACCTCCTCCGTAGCCCTAGATATCTCAACATTTTCATTGGTCTCTGCCCGACCATTCCGATCACCACCACTCCATTTGGTTTCTGTAGTAAACCTCTCTATCCCCCTTCACCTAAGTTGCCTCTCTACCTTCATAGCCAAGTGCACCAAAGTCCTCTAATTCCACATAGTACTGCAACTCCACTATGTTGGCAATGTATTTACTCAACCCATTCAGAAACCTAGCCATGGTGGCCTCCCGATCCTCCTCTACGTTCGTTCTAATCAACGTCACTTCCATATCCTTATAATAATCTTCCACACTCCTAGGCCCCTTAGAAAGAGTTTGTAATTTTTTTATGAAGGTCCCGATAATAATGTCCCGGTACAAACCGTTTTCTCATACAAACCTTCAACTTTTCCCACGTCTCAATTTGCCTATCCAAATTCCTCCTACGGCTAGTTATCAACTTATCCCACCATATAATGGCGTAATCAGTAAACTCCACTACAGCTAACTTCAACTTCCTCTCCTTCGAGTAGTTATGACAATCAAACACTTATTTTACCTTCTTTTTCCATTCTAAGTAAGCCTCAGGATCACTACGACTTTGAAAAGCTGGGATGTTCAGTTTGATGCTTTTGAAATTCCTATCAACCCCTCAATCAAACCTATCTCATCTATTCCTCATTCGCCCATATCACCTTCCAAATAATAATCATCACTCCTTACACTCATCACCTCGTATTCCTCATCAAGTTCAGCCATAAGATTCCGCCCTCGCCTATCTTTTATACCTCCACGAGGAACCCTTCAGGGCGTCCCTCGCTGCTGACTATCAATCAAAGTTTCATACCTAGCTACATCACCACTAATACGTTCAACCGCCACATCTAATTGATCAAACCTACGATTTATAACCTGCATACTATCCATAAGTTTAGCATAAAATCCCTTCAGCACCGCCTCTTCCTCACCTTTACCCATGTTTTCCATCTACTCCTATTTTATTTTTTTGCAAATAATTAAATAACAGGGATTAAATGAAAATGAATAACAAGAAAGAAAAATAAGTTACCTCACGTGTTTGCACTCGTATATCACTCGAGTTTGGTTTTTATCCGATATTGAGCTCACAACTCTTGCCTTTTACCACTCTTCCTCCTTTCCTAATGGCTCGAAAAATAACCGATCTCAATCAAACGGAACGCAATCCCACAGTGGACACCTCCACAAGTGCAAGTTTTCAAGTAATCCATACAATTTGCACGGGTTAAGGTAATGAACTCAATTTCAAGAAATAAAAGAAATGACTCAAATTTATAATTTTTTACTTGCTTCTAAACGTTCACGAGATGTAGAGACTTTTTTTTGGAACTCAATAAACAAATAAATAATAAATTTAGAGGCAATTAAACAATTATAATTATACTAAGATAATGACTAAAACCAAGAACAAATAAACTGAATTTTTTTAAATTCTCGGGTGAACAGTAGCCTATGAATAGTAACAGTAATTTTTTTTATTCTCATAAACAGTACCATGAACAGTAATGCAGTAATCAACAAAAATTAAAAAGATAGATGACCTGAATTTTAAAAATGTGCTCTGATACCATCTGATGTGAACCTGACCAAGAACAAGCTTGGGAACCCACGAACAAGATGAATCAAAACTAAGAAAGCTAAAAATCACGCCACGTAAAGATCAACCCAACCCGTTGTTCGACCCATACTAAGAACTAAGATTTCACGCAAGAAATTCGACCCGTTGATTACCCGGAACAGGAAGCGAGAAGTGGGAATGCCACAAAAGGATTGCGAAATATTTTGATAAGTTCAAGATTAGAACTTTAAGCCACTAGTCAATTGGAAAAATAAAATTCTCAAATAATAGAAATCTCTCAAATAATTGTTCAAAGGTGCCAACAATGAAGAATGAATTTCCTATTTATACTAGACCTAAAAATTAAGGTAAAAACGAAAATATAGAGTCAAAACAAGATTCTCACGAAAATAAAAATAATCTGCCCGAATTTTCTTCTATGCAGCTGCATAGAAGGTCTCTATGCGGTTGCATAGAAAGGCTGAATTCTGCCTCTCAACTCTCTATCGGTGGTGTTGCGACCGCATGACCGGGGCTAATATGCAGTCGCATAGTAGTCAATTTGCTCCTTCCTTCGACTGTCGATTTCGAGTTGCTCCATTTGGTTCCGGCCTTCGACCCCTTCACGAAACTCGATCCTTGGCATGTTAACTTCAATAACATATGCCCCGTTTTCCAAGCATGCATTTGTATGGTTTTGTGCGACATTATTAACCCGAACTAGTACGGACCGAGCCATTTACATCTTTCCCGGGAACCTTGCATTCTCGTTCGATCTTAACTGAAAAGTGCTGTACAATTATATAGTACAGGCTCCTGCCCAAACTAAAAGACCCAGGGAGTTTGAACCTGGAGCAAACATTAATTTGATTCCTTTTCCTCTTTACAGGAAACTAGGACTGGGAGATCCAAAGGTATTTTCAATAATCCTGCAGTTAGCAGAAGGAACATTGAAGCGTTCATATGGAATAGTGGAAGATATGCTTATCAAGGCTGGATACTTTATTTTTCTAGCGGATTTCATCATTCTAGACATAGAAGAAGCACTCCAGATGCCAGTGACTTTGGGAAGACCATTCTTATCAACTTGTCGTATTTTGTTGGATTTTAATGGTAGAAGATAAGCAGCAGAGCTTCACCATGGATACTTCATTCAGATAACCATCATATTTTGAGGATTTTCATAAGGTAGAATAGAAGAAAATGATGACTATACAAGTCATCACCACAAAAGGGTGTAGGAGGACTGGTTGGAACACAAAATGATCAATCTAGGAACTCTCAGCTGTGAAGAGTAAAGGATGAGGGTGAAAATTCCTTTTTAAACCTCCATGAGTAGCCAAAAACAATAAGTATAGATAAAGACTATAAATATGCGCTTATTGTAAGGTAACCCAATTTTCTTTCCCTTTATTTATTTTTCTTTTTTGATTTAGGATAGTAGTTTTTTTATTTTTTTTTATTTTTTTATGGGTATCACCATCCATACCCCACCTCCCATTATGACTTTGAAATTATTGTTGATTTATTAGATTTTTGGGCTAAATAATACTTGTTCTAGGTTATATGATCTCTAATATATAATTTTTCAATAACATGATATCACGGAGCACTTAAACCAGCATTGACAAATGGGACAACGTAATTCAAAAAAACAAACTCTTGCACTTCATGCCATAGCGGTTGCCACCTTCTCAAAAATTCGGGAAGTATTTTCCTCATTTCCTTCCTCGCTATTATATATGCTTTCTTATGCTCTAAGACATTGAGGACAATATCCATTTTAAGTTTAGGGGTGAAAAAGTTGCATTTTTACTTTTGTTTATGAGAAAGTGGGAAAAAAAATTAATATATATATATATATATATATATATCTTGCTTTATTTGTGTGCTTATGTGGAGATGGCCTGGCTGCCAATGATGAAATTATTTATGATCATGTGTTGAATTATGAAACTAGATGTTATTTGTGCAAGTGAATTGAGTTAGACATTATGAAGGATTGAGTTGATTCATATATTGATAGGTTGAATTAGTGGACCTTAGGTTGATTCATATATTGATAGGTTGAACTATGTATGAAAATTTTTGTTTGTATTGTCTAAGATCTAAGACAAAGATTTAAGACAAAATTAGGTGAAAGTCTTAAATTAGAGGTCGATTTGCTTGACTGGGTGTTTAAATAGAGGAAATGTACTAATCAAGTTAGAAAAAAATTATATATATTTGGAAACTTTTTTCGTAGCCTTTATGACTCAAGTTGTTAACCCTAACAGGTGTTTAAAACATGTTGTCCTAAAGTCAACTGGCTTGGGATTCATCAGCCAAAAGCATGCTACAAGGGTCATTTAGAAAGTTTAATGGAGAGAATGCTACAAATACAAAAATAAAAAAACTGAAAAAGCACATGCATGAAACAAAAGATGTACCATATGCCTTGATTAAACCCTAAACTCTTCTTTGAGAAATTTGACTTTTGATGATTATTAGTCTAATTGAGTTTTGGATATTGAAGCAATCAAAATAATTGGAGAACCCCTATTTGTTGAAGTATTGACTTGCGGTTAGTAAAATCTATCTAAACTAGAGAGATGTGGATAACTATAAAAATTAACCTTAGATATCACAGAGGTAGAGAGTACAAATAATAAGTTTGGGATGTATGAATCTTACTAGTGATGAAACAACAAATTTGACCATTGAGGGTTGAGAATGAAACTACTTGTGAATTCATTAAGTTCTACTTAATTCTTCACACACACACATACATCAATTTTGCATTAAAAATATTTTTTGATTTTGGTAATCTAACCTTGAAGCTATTTATGGATTTAAAATAATGATTTTAATCCCAAGGTAAAAAACCAAGTTATCGAGTCAAACCTTTTGCGTGTTTGTGTGTTTGTTTCAAGTTAGGTTATGATTTGTTCGAAGATAAACAAATATTCAAGTTTGAGGGGTTTGATAAGTATATTTTCTACACTTATTTAGAATCTTAAATAATGACATTTTATAGAATTATTACCTAATTTGTTATGCACTGTGTTTAATAGGTAAAACTCATGATTTGGTGAAGAAATTGAAAAAAAAAAAAAAAATTAAAAAAAATGAGCTAAGAATAGAGAAGAATGGCAAAATTTAAAGTTCAATGACTAAAACACAAAATCAAAAATAGATTAGACGTAAGAACGAAGATTCAAGAGTTCTAAGTGACAATTGGATGAAAATAGAATGCAATAGGATGAAAAGAGATGAATAAGAACCAAAAAGCATATATGGAAAAGTTCAGTGAACAAGATCACCATTACGCCCAACAAAGCGTAAACTCATTCTACTATGCATACACTCAAATTATACCATGCATACACATAGCTTTCTCACTAGAAGAAAGATTTCTTTTCTTTTCTTGTTTCAGAAAATTTTGGTATGCTATCTTTATACCCTTTATAACCTAGAGCTCGACCAGAACGTGGGAAATCTCCTTGAGACCTAATATTCATCATATTTCACATATTTTGAAGGCGAAGAACAAGGCTAGCAAGGTAAAACCAAGGCGAATTGCATACGAAATGAAGATTCTTCATCCAATTTCGAGATTCATGTCAAGAACTTAGAAAATTCATATTCTTCATTATTTCTTATTTCCAGGTGATGGTTTTTCAATTATTTTTGTGTAATTCTATTATAGATATGCTAGCCTAGAATTTCTTATTGCATTGGATTGATGATGAAGTCTTTTGATTCATTGTCTTCAATATAAGACTTGAGTAATTTTAGTTAATTATTGTGTTACTGATTAAATATGCATTAATTATGTGTAGTTTGAATGTTAGATCACCATTTATTGTAGCCTATTTGTAGTGCAAAGTGTAACGACCCAAATTTTAAGATTTAAATCGTTACCAAACTTTTTTTTATCGGATGTAAATACATGAAATTAACAAGCACAAATTAATTAATTAATAGAAGAAACTCATAACCAAATAATATTCCAAATAAATACTAAAAATCATGCATATATATCACATTTATTAGATAAATAATAAAATGTTAATTCCACTAATATAGCTTAACATAGATTAAAATTTATAATCCAAAATTCTTATGAAATAAACTAAGATAATGCAAACTCGAAGCTGAGAATGACTCAGCCAAGAAAATCAAACGATCTCGGGTATCTCTGAGCTTGATCGCGCAACATTTCCATGGCCACGTCAAAATGCTACAGTAAAAACACAAAAATAAGAGTGTGATTGTTTAATTAAATAAATAAAAATATCAAATACACTTACATCGTCTGCGAGCCAAGTTCCCGATCTTATTACATTTTCAAACCACCGTCTCGCATTCGATATCATCCTCTTCCCAATAGTGTAGCTATCTCTGAAAAAATGACGAGAAAAAAAAATGAAATATTATAAAAATCATAAATAATTTCATAACAAATAAGCGAAATCATAAAATACTTACTCAGGTTTAAGATATTTAAACCACTCATCGAATGTTTTGTGCCTAACGGGGTAGACCTCGCGAAGAGATTGAGAAATGTCCCGTCCATGAACGTTCTTCTCTTCACCTCGACCGTGAAGGGCGAAACGATATACTGTGATGGCAATCTCTGCCTCTTATCCACCACTAGCTCTGGCACGTGAGTAGCACGCTTCTGCCCCCTTCTGACCTCTGTCATCCCCTCCGACACAAGGACTACATCCTCCATCGTGTCTGGCGTCCTCTTGCCCTCCGCCACATCGCCCTTTACCTCTACCATCTCTGGTACCCTCTCAACCTCTACCACCACCTCTGGTGCCACCACAACCCCCTCATCCACCACGTGTTCCCCATCCATCACCGTCTTCGCCGTCAGATCCATCGAGGACTGCCGCTGATACGTGTTCGCAAAAAATGAGTCGAATGTAGCCTCCGACGTCCACGTCGGATCATCATACCCCATCTGATCCCCTCCCCCATCACCCCCTCCTCCCTGAAAACTGTCATGCCCTCCGTCACCCCCTCTATCATGATAACCGCCAGTCCCTCCGTCACCCCTCTATCATGATAATCGCCAATCCTTTCGTCGCTTATTCCATCCCAAGAGTCGCGAGTCTCCTGCAGGGTTACTATGTCGCCTTGTAACCCTCTTGACCTCAATACGAAGGGCTCCTAAATCGGCTCGTAACTCCGTTACGTCTCCTCTCATCTCCACCATAAATGCAGTGAAAAGCTGGAACAAATCATCACTGGAAGCACTGCGATTACGTGCAGGAGGAGATCTCATCAACGGCGGAGATCTCCTCGGCGGAGGTGATTTACTCGGTAGGGTTGATACTCTCGGCAGAGGTGATACCCTCGGTGGAGGTGATACCCTCGGTGGAGGTGATACCCTCGGTGGAGGTGATCCCCTCGACGGAGGTGATACTGGCGGACACTCCTACAATATTAAAGTTAACAAATGAATAACTTAATTTTAAAAAATCAAAACGACAATAAACAAAAATGATATTCAATAAACATACCCTATATCGATCGACAACGTGCTCAGGCACCTGGTCGTTTGTCGCGGCTGGCCCAGACAAGTCACGAAGATAAATTTGACCCTCCTCCTCGGTTGACGGTGTCAACTCAGCGATGAATTCAAGCTGACATATTTAAATTTCACCCAGGTTACACAACAATTAATCGAGATTTCGAAAGGACATAAAACATATATCGTAAATGTATAATTAGTACCTCAGGATCGTCGATGAGAGCTGATAAGTGTTTGGCGAGCGGCTTGTCTTGTGTTCGTCGGTGATGCATCCGAGGGAAGCATGTCTCCCTTCTCCTGGCATACCGGGAATCCAAGATGGAGACAGTCTCATATACCCATATCTGCAATCATTGCAATTATTATATATAAAATTTAATAAAAAAATAGATAATTTATTATTTTAAACATTTTACCTGTACAGCCAACGGCATGCTGTACGCATTGTACTTGCGCTCGGGCCTACCCCCTTAGGCAATGAATACCCCCTCCTGAAGTGGCGTAATGTATCCATATAGCAGCTTTGTCCCCATGTATAGTTGTTGAAGGTATCTAAGTCATCAACAACCTCCAGATGAAAAACGTCAATCGACGTCTTCCTGTGATGATATCTAAGCACGCTCACCATGATAAGTACCAAGCCAAGCTTAAACTTGTCAGACATCTGGCGCAGTCCCTGAATGCGTCTCCCAACTGCCCCAATGTCACTGTCGGCTGCCCATGAAAATACTCATTCAACAGCCTCTTATTTTTCGGAATATGGGCTTTTGCTGCTTTTGCCCCCGTACATCTCAAGCCAGTAATGAGTGCAAACTCAAAAATAGAAAATATCGCTACCTTACCCCCAATATCAAATTTGAGGACATCTCCGTCTACTGGCTTAAATAGCCGATATAACAATGTATCGAGCAGCTGGCTAGAAAACTGTATGTCTCGCAACGTCCGTAGGGGCCATAAGCAGGACCGATGCAACATGTTTGCATGCTCCTCATCGAGCATATCCTTCACCATCGTAAAGGTAGCAAAGTTACAATTCGCTGTAACTTTGCCAGGGACCTGTCGAACGGCGTCGTCCAAATGATATTCTATCCTACAAAATTTATAAATTTCAACTGTTAGAATCTTGTGCAAATACTAATGGATGAATCGTAATTTTAAAAAATTAAACTAATTGAAACGTAACTACCATACGCAAGAAACAACAATAATGAATTGATAAAAATAATAATTAAGAAATTAAATAATGTACATACACAATTGAAGCAATTAATGAGAATTTAATATTAAATTAAATAACTATACATAAGGAATTTATGCAATATATAAAATAAAATATTACTCAAATATTAAATACAAAATTAGAATAAGAAATTAAATAACTAAGTACATAATTACATTAAATAACTACATTAAATAATTAGGTAGCGAATAAATAAATAAATATTCAACATATAAGAAACTAAACATAAATAAACAAATAATTAATTATATATTAAACGAATAATTACATTAAAAATTAACAAACGAATAAATAAATAAATCTTTAATAAATAAGAAATTAAACATTAATTAAATGAAGAAAATATACATTTTATCATATATTATATAAAATATTAAAGAAATTAAATATTATTTTTAAATATAAAAAAAAATTTGGGCTGACCTAGCTGGATGGCCCGATAGCTGGGCCGCCCAGATGGGCTGGATCCGCCTGGCAGATCTATCCCGTCTTCTCTTCACTGGAGATGCCGTTCCGGCGATCTTCGGTCCCAAAAAACACGAATTTCACACCCTAATCACACATTCAAACCATTTTGGCATAGTATAATCAACAAATCTATTTCTAATCTCACTTTATTCCAAAAATTAAATGTATTTCATGGTTTCAAAACTCACTTTCTTCAAGATAGAAGATGGAGATGGTGTTGGCGGCGTCTGGATCAGTTACTTGTTGGCGGCGGGGTGATTTTTCAAATATGAGGGTATAAACGGGAATGAAGATTTTTTTACATGTTTAAGCATTTTATCTTTTTTTTTAAATGGTCAAAGGTTATTTTGGAAAATGGGCAGGGTCAACCGGCTGTTGACCACTAATTCCTCGTGTTTTTACCCCCATTCACTCCAACTACCTTCAATCAATTCCAAAAAATGGGTAGTTGGAGGCATGGGGTAAAAAGGGAAAAAAGTTAAGTAGCTATTTGTTTTCGATTAAAATTTCAATTCAAAGTCAACATTAGATTTTGACCACATATTTTATGGGACTCACAACTTTTCAACCACACATTTCAAAAACTTGTATAAAAAATCTAATTTTAATCACCATCAAACAACCGTCTTTTGTTGTTGAAACCTTCTATCAATTGAAATTAGACTGTTTTGTGCAACGGGCAAAAAATCTCTATACATGGGCAAAAAATGTGGCTAATTTTTAAAGTGCAATTTTGAGCATTGCCAATGTCCCATCATCCGCCACCGACCCCACTACCAACTTTGGCATTGTTGCAACTACTTCTCAAGCATCACAACTATTGCCTATGACAAACATTCGTAATCACGGGTATTTATTTGTACTAGTTGTTTCGGTGCACATTTTTCTCATATTGATCAAGTGACTCGGATGGAATATAAGGAAAATTTGGGACACTCAATTTATGAGTTCAAATTGGTAAGTACCCAGGTGAAATTTATCCAGGAGGTGAAATTTATCCAATAGTTGCAAAAACTACTATGATTTATCCCAAATGTTAGTGATGGGAAGAAGATATTTCAATTTACTTTTGATTGATAACTGAACGAAAATACTCTTAACAGCTCAACTCTTTACACATTTGATTTCGTGTCTAAGGTTGGAATTAAACGAGATCATAATTCACTTAAGTCAAAAGATACGTATGTTTTTCGTTGATCGTTCTTATATCTTCTCTTTTTCAATTAATTAGATATACTTCTAGGTGATTCATATCAAAATTTTGATAGTCTTTTATGAATTATCAAAATGTAAATTATTCTATCTGAACGTCAATTCTTATATGATTATTCTGCTTGTTGCAAAATACCGTCTTTTCTCTCCCCACATCCAATGCACATTATATACACAAAAATGTTAAATACCATCAATTTCTTTGGATAAAATTTGACTGATATGTGACTAAGTCAATTTATAATAACAAGGGAGATATTTATTTAAATGACTTTACGCGAAGAAACTTAATTTGCTTTAATTATCACTTGTCAAAATTAATTTCATACTTGAACACATAAAGCACAATTTGAATTTTGAATAACATGAAACGAAAGTGGTTATGGACATTAAATGCGTACCTCCAACCATATTCTTCAAGATGTAGGCCCCGTTTGTTTACCATTAATCATCCATAAATTTAAAAAATATGACCGTTTTCAATCACATCTAGCCACCATTTTTTACTTTTCATCTTGTGTAGGGATCATAACGGCTAAATTTTTAATTCTCTTCCTACCAATAATGAGAATCAAACGGAGTCGTAATTGAAAATTCACAATAGATATTGAAGCATCACAACGACAGTAAACCTTCTAGCTGACGTCCACTTGATAACCCCTCTACTTGATGGGAACACACACAGGACTTTCAATTTTGAGAGAGAAAATCATGCAAAGATTTTTATACTGGTTTTGCTTGGGGTCCTCCAATATCTTAATTAGTATTCTAAAATGTGTGCTTAGGCACGAGCTAAATTCCTTGCGTTGACTGCAAGTGTGAATTGGCTCGACTCACACCTAGACATGCTTTACAATTTTTTATTTTTTTTTTCC
This sequence comes from Osmanthus fragrans, assembly GCA_019395295.1. Lineage (NCBI taxonomy): Eukaryota > Viridiplantae > Streptophyta > Magnoliopsida > Lamiales > Oleaceae > Osmanthus > Osmanthus fragrans. Next base: position 1,291,379 of record JAEDXY010000064.1, read on the forward strand.
TTTTTATTTTATTTTTGTAAAACCTTTTTATTTTCATACAATCAAAAGCTACTTCATCCCTATCCAATCTACACATGTGATAAGTGCGAGTTTCGCACTTATTTATACCATTAAACTTAGTTAGTTGTGAGTTTTCATATGTAAGTTTTTGCTTATTTTTGTTACTTTTGTTATTTAGTTGACAACCCAGGTTGTTGGACGTTTATGTGGAATTTAAGGGAGAAATGAAGCAAATGTTTTGAAGATGCAATTATCACAAGTTTAGCACACAAGATTATCACTTTGAGGTGGAAGAATTGCGGCTTGAAAGTGGTGAAAAATGGTGCAAAACAAATAATTTCAGCGAGTCCGGCACCATGGCGCCCAGATACCCAAAAATGAGCAGATGAATGGGTGCCATGGTGCCGAAATTGGGCGTCGTGGTGCACAGCTTCTCGGTTGCACGCGAAAACACGATTTTAACTCATTTTTCAGCCCATTTTCAACCCGAAACGCCTCCTACCTTCAAGACAATATAAATAGAAGTTTTTGAGCTCATTTCTAGGTCAAGAAATGAGGAGGGAGCCAACCAAAATATAGAGAAAATCTGGGAGCTCTCTCTCTCACCAACATTGGATGATTTTGGGAAGAAGAAGAAAAAAACTCCATTGATGAAGAAGTTTTCACCCAAGCATCTCCTTCAATAAGCCTTTCTTCTCTTTTAATCTCGTTTTTATCCTTATGTTGTATTATTTTGTTGGGTATTTGTAAATACTCTATGGATAGCTAAATGAAGATGTGATTGAGAGTGATTTTGAGCCCTAGAATGATTTTCTATTGTTTTTGTGCTATACAGTTCTCAAGATTGATGTGTTTAATCCATTGTGTTTAATATTTACATTTTTCTTCTTGATTGTTTGGGATGACAACTAGATGATTTGGTTGATACAATGAATGTTATTTTAGGATTTGTAGTACGTAATCGCTATTTATTTTAAAACCTAGTAGCAAGTTTATTTCAATTGATCGTAGTACGTAATTGCTATTCGATTGAATGTATGTGGATTAACACTTAAGTTAGTAAACCGAGCTTGCGAGTTTGCGCTTAATTCAATTCAACTCTCTCATTTTAATGCTTTTGTTTAATTAAATCTAGCGAACTTATCCTAGGTTGTTTAATGAATATGGTTGGGTAGAGAGCTTGTTTCATTCAACTAAAATGTAAGGAGAGTTTGAGGTAATTGAGCTTTTAATTATTTTCGAATTGTTGTTGATCTCGAGAACGAAAATTCCTTGCGAACATTGATAAGTAAATCATTCTAGCCGGTAAAGAATATCCATCGATCACATTCCCATTACTTTGTTTCCTTTTTATTCCCTTCTTTTCTATTTTGTATTTATCGCTTTCTTTAGTTTAAATAAACCAAAACTCCCCCATTTACTTATTTTACTTTTTATGTTGCAATTGATATAATTGGGAACAATCCTCTGCGGGAATGACCCTTACTTGCCATATTACTACTTGAACGACATATTTAAGAAAAGTAAGAATATTAATTTGGTACGTCTTTTGATGCTATCAATTTTGGTGTCGTTGCCCGAGGACTAAAATTGGTACCTTTCCGAAGCATATCAATTTTGGTGTCGTGTCGTCGGGGATTGTTCTTTCAATGTTGTTAATTGTAATATTTTTTATTTATTTCTATTGTCTTTATTTTTATGTTTTTTCTTTGTGACTTAGGTTGTGATTGAGCTAAACGCATCCAATACATCACACCACAACCTAAGTTTAAGAAAAAAGGCTTTGGTTGAACAAGTTTGTGAGATGGGAGCAGCTTCTCAAATTGAACGTCAATTGTCCGATCTTACAACTCTTCTACTTTAAGTGCGTCTTCAAAGAATTCAACAAGAAGAAATGCGCGGGATTTTTTCGTGTGATGGACACCCTAATGTTTCATGCCCGACACTACAACAAGGAGCCTTTAAACAAGTGAATGCCATTGGGGGATTTCCAATGCAACAGAGACAAGGTTATGATCCATATTGTAACATATATAATCCTGGATTGATAGATCATCCTAGTCTCTGTTATGGAGGAAATCACTTCTTAGCTCCACAAGCACAGTTAAATCATCCATTGGGTTTCAATCAACAAGATCAACCACAATACTTCCAACCTAGTCAACAAACTCCACTTCAAAGTTCAAATACGTCTATTGAAGATTTGGTTAAGTGCTTGGCTTCTAGCACGATACAATTTCAACAAGAGACAAGGACCTCGATCAAGAATATGGAGACACAAGTGAGTCAATTGGCTAGTACGATGGGTAAATTGGAGGCTCAATGATCGAAAAAACTTTTTTCTCAAGCAATCAACCTGAATGAAAGTGTTAGTGTTGTGACATTAAGAAGTGAGAAGAGTTTAGAAGAGGCATCAAAGAAAATGGAAGATCATGTTGAGGAACCAACGAAAAAAAAGAACTTGGCATGTGAGAGTATTGTGGAAACCATGGCATCACTTGAGCCATTATTGAGTAATCCACCAAGGTATAATCTCTCCTATATTATTCTTCCGATATCTAATGAGAAATTTTGACCTTTGGTGATGCAGGCTCCTACTTTTGAATTCATACTTTTTCCCAAGCACTTGAAGTATGTGGATTTGCGAGATGGGAAGAACTACCCGAGATAGTTGCAAAGAACCTCACAATACTCCACAACCAACTTAGGGAAGTACTTGAACCCCTTGACCTTACTCTTTCATGTTTTATTCTTGAGGGCTTTGTACAAATTAATTTTGGTGATGAAGATGTATGCTTGTTTTGGATGGTTTGATAGTTTTGCCATTATCCTTTTAGTTGTTGCATCGCTTTGATTTATGGAGTGCGGACATGAATGCTATATGTTGTTTATTTTCATCAACTTATTCCATGTTTGACTATCTATTGATCACTTGAGTCATGATGAATCACACGCACTTGTTGGTGGCACATAAGGTTGTTAGCAAACTTAGATAACCATGTTGATGACAATTCTTCAATCACTACCAATGAAAGGATAAGTTTGGGGGTGGTTGAGCCGGTGAAGGAAATTATTTAGAAATGTATTAATTCCTTGCTCAAATGATCTATTTTATGGAGTGTTCTTGAACTTCAAATGAAAAGTTGGATGTTGTTTCTATCCTAATCAAAAAGAGGAAAAAAATGTCTGTAGGAAAAAGTTGCCTACCTTAAGAAGTGTGAGTCAACATTGAGTAATCCGGCGCTATGCATCACAATGTGTAGATCTACCAATGAAGAAGGCTACCCTTAGGGACTAGAGCGTAAACTACCTACATTGGAAAAAAAAGATAGCAAAAGAAAATGGATGCTATATCCAGGGTTGTTGTTGAAAGATTGGTGATTGTGTGTGATGTGCCTAATGAAAGTTTGTAGTTTTAGCACTCAAATTTTTTGGCGAATTAATACATGACTAGATGGTCTAGTTTACCGGTTCGATCCAACCAAACTTGAGAGGGAAATGTTGAGTGATTTGAGGAAAATCTTAAGTTTTCGACACCTTTGGGTTATAGTGAAAATATAAAGTTTGGGGGAGTGCGCAATCCCACGAGCGAGATAGGAAAATTTGACCATTTTGAGGGTCGGAAACACCACAAACTTGTGCATTTTTTATGAATTGGAATGACTACACACACACGAGTCAAGCATGGTGTAAGTTAAAAAAGTGTTGTTGTAGCATTTTTGTGTACTTTTCATAAGTTATTAGCATATGCAAGAATTGAAGCAAGGTGACAAACTATCAAACCTTGAAGCTTTTGTTATTATAGTATTATCTTTTGATTTTGATTTGTGTGTTTGCATATTTGTGTTTATAGCTTTGTTCGAGGACTAACAAAGATTTAAGTTTGGGGGTGTGATAAGTGCGGGTTTCGCACTTATTTATACCATTAAACTTAGTTAGTTGTGAGTTTTCATATGTAAGTTTTTGCTTATTTTTGTTACTTTTTTTATTTAGGTGACAACCCGGGTTATTGGATGTTTATGTGGAATTTAAGGGAGAAATAAAGCAAATGTTTTGAAGATGCAATTATCCCAAGTTTGGCATACAAGATTATCACTTTGAGGTGGAAGAATTGTGGCTTGAAAGTGGTGAAAAATGGTGCAAAACAAATAATTTCAGCGAGTCCGGCGCCATGGTGCCCAAATACCCAAAAATGAGCAGATATATGGCGCCGGAATCGGGCGTCGTGGCGCCCAGCTTCCAGGTTGCGCGCAAAAACTCGATTTTAACTCATTTTTCAGCCCATTTTCGACCCGAACCGCCTCCTACCTTCAAGACAGTATAAATAGAAGCTTTTGAGCTCATTTCTGGGTCAAGAAATGAGGAGGGAGCCGACCAAAAGATAGAGAAAATCTGGGAGCTCTCTCTCACCAACATTGGATGATTTTGGGAAGAAGAAGAAGAAAACTCCATTGATGAAGAAGTTTTCACCCAAGCATCTCCTTCAATAAGCCTTTCTTCTCTTTTAATCTCGTTTTTATCCTTATGTTGTATTATTTTGTTGGGTATTTGTAAATACTCTATGGATAGCTAAATGAAGATGTGATTGTGGGTGATTTTGAGCCCTAGAATGATTTTCTATTGTTTTTGTGCTATGTAGTTCTCAAGATTGATATGTTTAATCCATTGTGTTTAATGTTTATATTGTTCTTCTTGATTGTCTAGGATGACAACTAGATAATTGAGTTGATACAATGAATGTTATTTTAGGATTTATAGTACGTAATCGCTATTTATTTTAAAACCTAGTAGCAAGTATATTTTAATTGATCGTAGTACATAATCGCCATTCAATTGAATGTATGTGGATTAACACTTAAGTTAGTAAACCGAGCTTGCGAGTTTGCACTTAATTCAATTCAACTATCTCGTTTTAATGCTTTTGTTAAATTAAATCTAGCGAACTTATCTTAGGTTGTTTAATGAATAGAATTTGGTAGAGAGCATGTTTCATTCAACTAAAATGTAAGGAGAGTTTGAGGTAATTGAGCTTTTAATTATTTTTGAATTGTTGTTGATCTTGAGAACGAAAATCCCTTGCGAACATTGATAAGTAAATCATTCTAGCGGTGAAGAATATCCCTCAATCACATTCTCATTACTTTGTTTCCTTTTTATTCTCGTCTTTTCTATTTTGTATTTATCGCTTTCTTTCATTTAAATGAACCAAAACTCCCCCATTTACTTATTTGCTTATTTTACTTTTTACGTTGCAATTGATATGTTTGGGAACAATTCTCTACGGGAATGACGCTTACTTGTCATATTACTACTTGAACGACATATTTAAGAAAAGTAAGGATATTAATTTGGTACGTCTTTTGATGCTATCAATTTTGGCACCGTTGCCCGGGAACTAAAATTGGTACCTTTCCGAAGCATATCAACATGGCAACCAAATCCTATCAAATCTCAAAATCAAAACTAATAAATAAAGACCAACTTATCTCTATTTTAACCTAAACGTGGCTACACACCTTATAAAATACAATAGTTAAATTAAATCAAAGCCAATCAATAACAAATTCTATAAACTGCAATATCTTAGGTCTAGCTTATTCGATTTAACTTTTTTTCGAACCTAATATACATGATTAATTACGAACTATCAAATGAGTCCAATATTGATATACTTATATTCGTCCTATTGAAACCTAAATATTTGACACAAATAAAATTGAATTAACTCATATATTAGTTTAGTCCATAACTTTTCAAAATATTAACAATATAACATATAAAATAATTATATTTTATGAAAATTTTCGTGATTTTACACTTCTGACAAGTAATCAATTCTTCTGATTTACAACCAGTTGTTGAAATTGAAATTTTCATTTATGTCCTTGTTCAAATGCTCTCAATTTACCAAACAACCAACCGTAATTGTTTGACAATAATAAATTTTTTTCGGAGGTACTTTTGGAACACAAGCGAAATAGATATAAAATATTCAATGAAATGGAGTTGAAATGACATCATTCATAGCCTTACATCTACCATACAAAAAATTGAAAACACAAGAAGAAAGGGAGTCAAACAGGCGCAGCGTTAAAACAATCAATCCCGTTACACGTACCTGTTCGTTTACCTGCTCGTTTACTCGATCTCACCCGCTCCTCTTACATTGGGGGCGAGTGGGGCACATTTGTCGGAAGTGGGTCCCGTCCCCCATGTGAGAGCACCGATGAGGTCGGGTAAACGAGCAGGTAAATGAACATGTAAAAATGGCTTATTCCTAAAATAATTATGCTTGTCTGATGTGCTTGTTTTCTGAATAATTGATTTTTGGAGCTTTGAAATGGGCCCTACTGCTATCATTTTGATTGAAAACTTGCCATCTTAATTCAAACATAATTGCATTTTGTTCCAAATGCCTTTTTTGCCCTTAATTGAGAGCGTAGTCATGTTATTTTGCTAGAAATTTAGATGGTGAAATAGTCAGATATGGAACTCCTAATCTACTGTACTTAATCAAACAATCACTGTATTGTGTCCTTTCATTTTATTATGAAATTTCTGACCAATTCTATCAAAATATCCGTTTGATTCCCATTTTCGGGGAAAAATGTAATTTGAATAGTTGATTGATGAAAAATGTGTAATTAAAAATTAAGAAATGTTTTTGAATTTGTGTATAATATTATTTTATTAAAAATGTATACTTAAAAAAGAGAAATTTTTTTTTTTTTGAGAAAAATAAAAATCAAATCGGGGCATAATAAAATTGTTTATAAAAGTGCCATCAGACTAGAGACGGATGGATGGAGGGAGGGCTGGGCAGGGCTGTAGCCCAGTCCCTCCCCCAACCCATTAAGGCAAAAAAAAAAAAAAAAAATTTATGTGTAATTTTTTTTTTCACGTATTAGTCCGGTCAGAAATTTTGTAGCCCGGTCTCAGATCCAATTCTGGATTCGTCCCTACATCAAACAGAGCCAAATGAAAAAAGTGGGCTCATTTCAACGTTCCAAAATATAATTATTTGTCAACCCCAGTTTGATGGCTTTTAAAACCTAAAAATAAAGTTTTAAATAGTAAATTTATAAAAATTTACGGTTAAAAAATATGAAAAAATTTTAAATTTATGTACAGAATATTTTATTATGTGATTGTGTGGTTGAAAATAAATATGTAAAAAAAGAGTTTTTGCATGATGGTTATCAAACAATGGCTCAATACAAGTTCAACAGGACAAGAGCAACTGTTGTAGAAAAAAAAGGATTTTTCAATCACCTCATTGTGGAAAACAATGGCTCAATACAAGTTCAACAGGACAAGAGCAACTGTTGTAGAAAAAAAACGATTTTTCAATCACCTCATTGGTCCACATCTGTTTGAGATAAGTCAAAGTTGTGCAAATTTTTGAAAGACGGTACTTTAAAATAAACTAAAAGTCTATTCTGCCCTTTTTTATATATATAATTTGGCAGCAATATTTGATAGGCCTCACAAAGTGAATTGGTTTTGAGGGTAAATATGGAATATGAGCATAATAGTGAATTATGGGTACAACATATAGTCATAAAAGTAGTCAGATATTTGTTGAATAAAATAGTGATATAGTGGCCCCAACGGTCATATTTTTTCAATTGCCGTTTAATCGGCCCCGGACGAGCACATGTTAATGTGTAATTTTGAATATTGCCAATATCCCCATCATTCACTACCGAACTCACCGCCAAATATTGGCATTGTTGCTCAATAATCACAACTATTGCCTATAACAAACATTCACAATCGCGTTCATTTAATTGTTCCAGTCGTTATTTTGGTGCACATTTTTCTCATTTCGATCGAGTGACTCGGATGGAATATAAGCAAAATTTGAAAAACTCAATTTATGAATCTAAATTGGTAAGTACTCAAGTGAAATTATCGCAAAGTCGTGTAAACCAATGTGATTTATCCTAGTTATTAGTTACAGGAAGAAACTATTTCAATTTACCTTTATTAAAGACTCTGCTTAATCTCGGATTGGGCAATTATGGATAATTTTCTTGATATTACAAATATTAAACGATCAAATTGGTTTTTCATTTTGGATCACTCAAACAATAATTTATCTAATATTTCTACGTGACCTACAACTTATAAAACTTCAAAATATTAAAGTTTTGCCAATCATACAATTATTATTTGTTAGAGAATATAAGAGACATTTTCATGTTTAAAAAATCACATTAATCTTTCATATTTTAGTTTTATGTATCACATACATAATTGGGCCACTTTTTGAGACATATTTTAAAACGAGATTGATATATCTAAAATTCATTATGAAAAAAAAAATACTAAAGATTAGAAATAGAGAAAGTTAGAGTGTGTTTGATGGAGATTATTGGGTAAAGAATGTATTTTAAATAGTGATATGATGGGAAATGTGTGATTGAAAATGAAGGAAAAATTATTGATGTGATAGAAAATATTATTTTATTGAAAAATGTGTGATTAAAAATGAATAGAAGAATGAAAATGAAAAATGAAAATGTGATCCAAACGGAACGTGACTTTTGAAAAGTTGTAATACTTCAATAGTAGTAATTTTACTGCCTCAGTTTGTAATAGTTTCTTGATTGACATGTTACCAATCAGTGTATGGCCGACCAACAACTATTTACAGGGATTTTCTAATAATTGATGAATTAAGATAGGAAAAATTGCATCCTAAGCGCACAATCTATTGTTCTATTCATGTAAGTTGTCAACCTCTCTTTATAGGTTAAACCTCAATCTTGAGGGTCTCACATTATTCCTATCCTGGAGCATCATGAGAGAGGTAAATTGCAGGTTATGCCTCCAAGGGTACAAGGTGGAAGGTTGCTTGTACACTTGCACTTACCTAAGAGTTAAATCCATATTTCAGAATTCGAACCCTTGACGCGATAGTTTCAAGCAAAGCTGGATTTCTCGACCCTCCCCTTTTACCACTTGGAGATGTGCCATAGGGGCAACCAACCTCTCTTTATAACTTACACAATTAGTTGTCAATGAGAAAAATCGTCTAAATCTTCATTAAGTTGTCCGGTAGTCCACATGATAATACAATGGATTTCAGAATTTTAGATACAAAACTCAAGTTAAATAAATAACAAAATCAAGCTTGGTCAAGCCAACCTCCTTTGTACAAAAACAAGGTACAACTTGTGAAAAAAACTTGTTGATGAAGTCCTGTTTAGTCTCATTTTCTAAAACTCATTTTCGACCGTACACTTCATGAAACTTGCAAATTTTATTTACTTTTCAATAACATGTTTTATCAACTTTTATGAGTTAATAATGTACTTAATTGTGCAATCTTGTTAAACATAGTACATAAGGCAATTGGACAATATAGTGACCAAGATGAAGCATTATGAGACTTAGGAATAAATACTATTGAAGTAGAGGAGAAACCCTAGCATGGAGGATTGTTGATTATATCTCTAATAGGGGCGGAACTAGAGATAAATATTAGGGTGGGCTAAAACCATCTTTTTCTCAATTTGTTTTAATATGTATAAGATATAATCTCATAACAGTCGAGAATTGAGATTTTTATATAATATATAATCATTGAGTACTAAAATTTACAATTATATTGACCCTTCCCTAAAAATTATTGGGCTATATTATTCCATTCCAAGTAAATATGCACCGAAAATTGCATGAAAAAAATATTGAGAAAATTTTAAATCATATCATATTCTGGCAATTTGATTTCTCTTCACATGTGATATGAGAACTAGAATACTTTGAGCTTAACTCACACTAATATTGATGGTTGAACAACCTCTATACCAAAGAAATTATCAACGTGAAAATGCTACATTCATGGTTGTACTTGAAGTACTAATGAAGATTCATGGATTGTGAATGAGAAATAAATTTAATTTATGATGTAGTTAATTATTGAAAAAAATATTGATTTCATTAATTGTTTTTCAAGGTGTGTTCTAAATGGGTCGGCGTCTCAACGTAAATATACTCATTAAGGCATCATTCATGAGTTGAGAAATTGAGTCCCTGTTTGGCCCCCTCATTAGTATTCTCTCTCTTCTTATTAAATCACATTCTCCAATAAAATAATATTACACCTAATTTCAAAACTTTTTCTTCTTTTTTTAACTACACATTTTTCATAAAAAATAAAAAATAAAAAAAATAAAAAAAAACTATTTCAATCATTAAAATTTCAAATAATGGGGGCCAAATGAAGGTTGTTAATATACTATTGAAAAAATAATGTTATTTGCAGTGAAAACTATCGGTAGTCGTCATATGTGACATACATGTGTCGCCTTATTATTTAATGCATTAATATGACAATTTTTTATTGCACCGTGTATTAAATAACAAAGCGACATATGTATATTACATAGGGCGACTATCGGTAGTCTTCACTATGAATAACATTACTTGAAAATGTACTATTGAAAAAATATTGATTTGGTTATATTTCATTCCATTCAATGTAAATATACTATTAAGACATCGATCATGAATTGAGAAATTGAAAGTATTATTGAACTTAAATATATGAATATTTTGTAGAAGCAAAAACAATTACTAAGAATGCATAAACTCATGCTTAAAGTATTGTTTGTCATACATTGATACTAATAAAGATTCATAGATTCTGTATGAAAAATAAATTAATATACGAATGTAGTTTATTGTTGGAAAAATTATTCACTAATTATATATTTTTGGGTATTGCTAAAATGGGTCATTTTTCTCGTGGCCCAAATTTTTTGGATCGAATATGGTTACCATGGGCTTCATCAGGGCAGTATTTCCTCTTATTTATTTATTTAGCCCCTGTTTGGTAGCCATTTTTCTTAAAATGCATTTTTCTCTTTCTTCTTTTCAATCACACATTCTTCAATAAAATAATATTACATGCAAACCTAAAATTTTTCCTTAATTTTTAATCACACATACTACATCAATCAACTATTCAAAAATACATTTTTTTCCTCAAAAATAGCTACCAAGGGGCTTATTTATTTTTTCATCTCAAGTCAGTCAAAGACCCCTTTGAATATAGACATGATAAGGACCAACAATGTTAGAAAGCTTGCCGTAATATTCATGTGTAAAATTGTGTAATCATTTCACAAATATGCTTCCAAATCATGCTACCAAAAATAATTCAAGCTTATCCAATATTTCATCAGTGTGTGTTTCCATAGTTACTTTCAATTATCATCTAAATTAAGAAGATGAAGTCATCAAGACGTAAAAATTTTAAAAATTGTGCCAACCCAATCCTTAGTGGTCAAATGTTTCCTTTCCTGCTTGTGAAATTCACACCATACAATTGCTATTTTATCACTTTTCTCGAGTATAAATCTAAAGGTTGTTCTCATGTCCCTCTTTTCTATTCTTGCTCAAATTTGATTGGGTCTAAACGATATTTTCAATATCTAGTAATGTGATGATTCTTCACTAATGAATGCTTCCACATTCAAGCTTATACTAAGTAATTCAAACCCAAATATTTAATGCAATTGCATCATATCAATTTCTTCTCTTTCTCAATAAATCTCTTATTTTATCTCGCTCACTTAAACTTTCTTTTTAACTCTTGTAGCAAACTTTAGGTCGATATCTTCCCGGTTGTTTAGACTAAATGATACTGGATTTCGAGACATCCCAACAGACTTAATAATTCAAGTAAAAAAAGTCTACGAAATGAGGCCTGAGATTCAACAATTGTAATATCATTCTTTTAAGCACAAAAAAAATAAAATAAAAAATGGGACTTAGATTCCTAGCATATGGTCATTACGTAGCTTATTATACTTGGCAATAGACACTCCACACAAATTAATTTAAAGGCAGTTTTCTATCTGCAATCACAGAGTAAATTATAAAGAGTAGTCGAGTAGATATTTTTTATTGTTACCTGTCATTTTTCTAAATAATTATTTTTTTTCCCGTGTTTTTCATTATGCTTTAAAGTATTAGTATTAAATTTTCTTATGTTTATTTTTTAAATAACAAATTCATTTTGTCGGTTTTTTTTTATACTCAATAAATATCGAGTGATGAGGTTTAACAGTTAATTTCATAGGCTTTAACTGAGGATTGAAATATATTTTGGGAAAATTACATACACCCAGGTATTTCAAATCCCGAGTGCAAAAAACAGGGGTAAAGATTTTTTAGTCAAAAATCAGGTATGAAATTAAATTAATATTATACCCACCCTACCTAACCCTAAATCACTTTTCTTCCCTCTCCACTTTCTTCATCTCTATACGCTCTCCTCTCGTTGAAATCTTCCCTCTCCTTCCACGCCATCACCACCAACCTAGCACCGACTCTCACTCTTCGTCTCTTCCTCTCCCTTTCTTCTCCCACGCCGTCACCACCAACCTAGCATCGACGACAGGGGCGACGCGATTTGTGGATCTGGAGCCTATTGTAATCAATGGAAAACACGTCTCGAGGGCTGTGTTTGTAGATCTGGAGCCTACTGTGATCGATGAGGTCCAGTGGTGTGGTAATTTTGAGATTGTGATTTTCGAGATAGTGGTACAGTTGATGGTGGTGGTTGTGTGGTGGTGGCGGTGGTGCAGGATGTGATGGCCACGTCGTGATGGTGGTGGTGCAACGGTAGTAGTGTAGGTGATGGTGATGGTGATGGTGGTAGTAGTGGTGTGTGCTGTTAATTATAAATGTGGTGGTGCAACGGTAGTAGATGCAGGCTGTGAGTTGCTGGCTTCTGGCGACGGTTTAGGTTGGTGGTGTAGGTATTGACGTTGGTGGCGGCGACAACTTGATGATTTGTTGGTGGGGTGGTGGCTGTAGTATGGTGGTTTTGGGAAAGGGGTGGATTTTAGCAGGCGGAGGTGGAAGGTGTGGGTTCAAGGTGGTGGTTTTAGGTTTGTGGTGTAGGTGTGGGTTCAAGGTGGTGAATCAGGATCGGAGGTGGAAGTGGGGTGTTGGTTAATTTGTGACCAACCATTTTGTTATTTGTGACTAAACATCTTTAATTGTGACTTAAAAATTATATAATTTGTGACCGTGAAAGAATTTGTGACCAACTAGTTTGGAAATTTATGAACGTGTGACCTATACATTTTTTGATATGTGACTATTAAATAATCTGTGACCAACTAATTTGGAAATCTGTGACCGATGAATAGGTTGTGATAAGCTAATTGAAAAACTGTTACCAACAAATAAAATGTGACCTACAATTTGTGATCTCGAAATAAACTGTGACCTATAAAAAATTTCTCGAAATAATCCGTGACTTATTCATTTGATAATATGTGACCAATAAATAATTTGTACCTTAATTATAAATCTGTGACCAATAATTATATAATTGTGATTTTATTATATTATATTTAATTAATAAATAAATAAAATTAATTAATTATAAATAAACCTGATTTTTGAATTTTTAAACTATATACCTTATTTTTGAATTGGTGTAAACTATACACCTTAGTTATAAATTTTTCCCATATATTTTTAACACAACATTTGTTTGGCTTGACCCAAAAAACTAATTGGGCCATTTGAAGTAACATTTTAAGTAAAAGTTGCTCATGGCCCACTGACTAGTTGGATGATCATTTTAAAAGTATTAGCCCACTCTACTTCTTGGCCCATTTTGTTGCTACCCTAGTTATATAAATACGTGGCCTCTTTGTTTGAGTGAAATTGTGTATGTGCAATTGAGAAAACTTGCTGGTTGTCGTTTTTCGTTTGCTTCTTTGTGAACTGTGAGTTAAACTGTACCTTTTTTCCCTCTCTTTTCTTTGTGAGTTGCAGCCACCATATTTCTCTCTTAATCTTTTTTGAAGTATTCATATACTTGGGCATCAATAGTGTGATTGTGGGTTGAGCAATATGTTGGTGTTCCGTTGTTGGTTTGAGAATAATACGTTGGTAAGTATTATTCTAACACATTTACCTATAAATTTTGCAGTATTTGGACGCTTCAAATACAATTCATTACTTGCATAGAGGCTGCCAACATTGAACATCCCTAATAATTATATGAAAACACATCCTAATTCCAAATATGTTGCAAGAAGTTATTGAAAGTGATTTTACCAAAACAAAGTCCCTTCTATACAATAAAGAAGTAGTTCCTTATTTTATAACATGTGAAGGACTACTATATTTAGTATTGACTAACGTAACCAATTTGATGTAATATAAAATTGGTACCTTATTTACAAGCACATCATCTCATAGTTGATTAAGTGATGGCATCGTCATTATAAATAGTAATTCTCATTTGGAACTGATAAAACTACAACTTAGTAGCATTCCAACTATTTCATATCTAGACTACTTATACTACTACATATAATGTACAAAAACACATCGTCAATACTGTCAATGATAAGATTCTTTCATTTTTTCTCAAGCTTATTTTCAACTCTATATTCTCTAAATAAAATAATTTTCTAAGTGAAACCATAATTTTTTCATACTTCTTAACCATACATTCTCTAAAAAAAATTAGTTTTCGCTTCAAATAATATCTCCCAAATAAACACTAATTACCACAAAATTTGCTACAGTGTATTTTGTGAGTTTCACTAACAACCTAAAAGTTCATTACATTCACTTGAAGACTCTTTCCAATTATGAAAATAAAGGGTTACAGTCGTTTACCTTTCTAATTTGAGTAATTCTAGTTTCACATATAGGCTAATATTAATGAGTAATGCTACTTGTACATAATTATTTACAAATTGATTGAAAGAGAAAGAAAAACAGTTTGAAAGAAAGAGCAAAATGTACAAAAAGGAGACAAAGAAATTAGTTAAATTTTAATACAATGCCATATTATCAATCTTTAAATGATTATGTACTCAAAAATATTTGTTGTACATCACCATTGGCGGATTCTTTTACAAATTAATGAGGTGGAGATAAATTGAATTAAAATGATCAAAATCTCTTCACCACTTGAACGATTGTGTTTGTATAATGTGTATTAATGACATAAAAAAAAAAAAAAAAAAAAAAAAAAGTGAAGCTTTTTTTTTTATTTGATTGGTGAGATTTTTGACTAAAAATTACAAAACCATCGCACAAGTAGAATTACTCATTATTGATAAAGAACTTGACAAATCCTGTGGCAGTAATTCAGCGCTTGTAAAATTTATTGCCATTAAAATTGATTTCGATGCACCAGATTTCACCCGAGGAGATGAGAGAACCAAAATTAACCTTCTCCCCTTTACCTTATCTCTACAACCTCGACAGCATCACCTTCACAAACCACAATCATTTAAGTTCTTCAAACCCTGGCAATGGATGAGGGTTTACAGTTAGTGGAACATATGGAGTTTGGATTGTGGATTTCCCAAATTCAATGGTGATTCAGGCCTTATTCCAAGCAGGTAATTCGTGGTATGCCTGTTTATATCATTTTCTCAATTTTGATCCATCATGATATTTGATTTTTTACTTATTTATAAAATATCAATTTTACTTTTTGACTTTTTTATTCATAAAATACTGACTTAAAATAGTAGAATTAAAAAAAATAAAAATAAAAAAGAGTAAAAATCTCTCATATCCCACCATTTACAGTACACCCAATTCATAGTACTTCATGGAATGTTTTTTATAAAGTAAATTTCTTGGTGATATTTTATTTTTTCCCAACCAGGAAAGAAAAAACATCTCGTAAAGTACTAGGTCTAGGTGATAGTTTATATTCCATAAATACTGATTATTATGCCAGAATGAGTCAAAATTACTGGCCCCATAATTTTTGTACTATTTTAAAAAAAAAATGCTAAATGACCACATTGGATGACTCCACGGATGCCACCGTCCAATTACGTGGGTCTCGAGTGAATAAAATAATATTCTCCCATGTGTGCATGATGTCAACCATGCGGGCATCGTAGCAAAGTTCAATTTTTATTTTTATTTTATTTTATTTTTTTTGTGTAACTGAAACACAACATTACTAAAGATGCACCCCTATTAATTGTCCATAATCAACGCTGAATTGAAATATTATCATATATTTTTCTTAAATATAAAATAACGCTAAAAGTAATGATAGCTAATTTTTTCAATTATGTGACGTAAATGAGGCTGCAACATCTTTCTCTATTGATCTAACTGCATAGCTATTCCATCTTCATTTTGAAAATCAGTATATGCTTTGTATGATCTTGGTATCTAGTCATTTCTGTGCTCTACAATTTGGTGTGAGAGAAGCTACATGTACAGAAAAATGATTCATAGAATCATTACAGAACACACACATAGCATGGTGGGTGGGTAGTTTTTTATTTTTTTGCAATAATTTATTACATGGGGTCCACCCCATGTGAGAGTCTGTATCATTTATGTGAATAGGTTTTCTGTACACAAGAAAAATCTCTTTTGGCGTTTTATAAGTTTGTTATTATTGTATCAAAAATCTCTGGTCCGAATGACGGTTTCTCTCAATGTATGTAAAGATAGATGCCTCCTTTTAGTTGATGGTTAATGTCATATCTTCTACCCTAAAGTCATGTTTAAAAAGTCAAAATTCAAAATGAAATTGAATGAAAGATACAAATACGATAAGTTATTCAAAGAACTCAAATAGCAGCATTTAAACATCAGTTACCTGCTCAATCACCATTGGAATTTACAATGTCAAGCCTTGTTCGAAGTAATATAACTAATTAGGAACACATGGTTTGTAATACAATCATATCAGTGCAAGATCAGACATCAGTTAACATATTGCAGTAACTAATTAATCACAATGCTTCTTGAAGATACAGTATATAAAGGAACTTTCCTCAGAAGGATAGATTGGAATAAAAAACATTTCATAGAGATATTAAACTAAACATGTTTGTTGCACAACGGTTAGAAAAGACTTAACATGAGTTTAACAAAATATAAATACATAAATATAGAGAAGCAGATTTAAGACATCTTAAACGTCATTCTTAGGCGACCTTCGCATTCCTCGCTGTTGGGTTTTGATACCCAATAAACTCTCCGGGCTATGATGTTAACTCGATTTTAATTCAGTCGGATGTTGAGCAATATTTGACCACCACAAAGGTTTAACCGGGCTCAGTTTATCCTCAATCGACACCACCAAGGCACCAACCCAAAACTTTACTCCGACTCTCCCACTACGGTTACTTCTTCATATTCCCACTAGAGAAACCACAAAGGAATCAAGGTTACAAAGACAATAACTACAAAGGTTGAAGAAGGGGAAGAATCAAGATCACAGTCAAGAATGGAGAGAGAGAGAGACGGCGGTTTTTCACGTGAGAGAGGAGGCAGAAAGAGGGCCGGTCCAAGTGAAATAGGAATATGTCAAGTCCAATTAAGGTAAGTTAGGGAAGAATAGGGTTGGTCCAACTAAGGTAAGTAAAGCCCAAAACCTTTTACACATGGGTTGCTCAAAGTGGGTAGCCCAACATATTGCAGTGAGTAATTAATCACAATGCTTCTTGGAGATACTGTATATAAAGGAACTTTCCTCAGAAGGATAGATTGGAATAAAAAACATTTCATTACCAGTTGAAGCGATATTAAACTAAACATGTTTGCTGCACAACGATTAGAAAACACTTAACATGAGTTTAACAAAATATAAATACATAAACATAGATTAAGTTTTTCACTTCAACGTTTTTTTTTTAAAATCCAAAACAAGATTCTAACTAAGGGGTTGTTTGA
Source organism: Osmanthus fragrans (assembly GCA_019395295.1). Classification (NCBI taxonomy): domain Eukaryota; kingdom Viridiplantae; phylum Streptophyta; class Magnoliopsida; order Lamiales; family Oleaceae; genus Osmanthus; species Osmanthus fragrans. Next base: position 1,309,088 of record JAEDXY010000064.1, read on the forward strand.
TAAAGTTTTTTATATTCAGTTTTAGGTTTGATTTGATATTTCTGTACTTCTAAGAAAATAATACGTTGTTATGCTGATAAAATAATCAGTTCCAACATTGTTTTAAAGTTTAAAAACAGCATTTGAACGTATAATAAACAAAAATAATAGAAAAATATCTCTTTTAATATAAAATGTATAATTGTTTAGTTCATGATGTTAAGGTAAAACTTCATATAATTTAAAGTAGAAAATAATAAATTACACAGAAGTTCAAGTTATTTTTTTTTAACCATGTTAACATTTTAAAAATGAAATCTATAATCATAGTATCATAGACTCATAGTCCAAGAAGCCCAAAAAAAAAAATCGGAGCCGCTGCCCCCGAATCCCCGTCACCCCTTCGCCTCTACATCTTCAATTCCAGGACCCCCCCAACTCCTAGGAGCTGGCTCCACCACTGCATAGAGAAGTAGATTTATGACATCTTAAACGTCATTCTTAAGCGACCTTCGCATTCCTAACCCTCCTCGAAACTAGGTCCCGTATCCATCGCATAGTCCTCGATATGCTTTGCGTTGCCACACTTGTATGACTGAGTGGCCACGTGAATCCTGGCAGTAGCTGTATCGATTTTTGCTAGCATTTGTTGTAACTTCTGGTTAAATAAGAGCTCAACAAACTTAATTATGTATATCCTGCATTGGCGACTGCATGTATATGTTTATAAAATATCAGAATAGCGATGACTTAATCAAAATTTAATCAATGTGTTCCTATCACGCATCCATTAAATCATCGACCTCTATAACCCATGTAAACAAATTGAATGAGTTTAGTTATATTACCGTTGTAGATATGGAAGTGGTACTAATGTGTTATCTTGCTGAGGGATGTGATTAACCTTCTTAACAACAAAATATCTCACAGTATGTCAACCATAAGGTCAAAAGACTCATAAAAAATCTAACACATGGTATTTATGTGAGAAACAATGCTGCATAATATACCATGTCCATCACCAACATATATTGAATCATAGAATGACTCATGACATATGTCGTGATACATGTCTAAGTCGTGATTTATAGGAGATGTGTTCATATATAGAAAATTTGATGATGAAGTTTATTATATGGGGAGAAAATTAGATGAAATTTTGGAACATTATAATAGTAGTTACATGTCAAACAATGTAGCATCCTAGTGTATATCATGCGTCATGTACATATATCATAAGATATAAAAACACGTGACACAGATCGTGTACATATCTAAATCATGTTTGTATAAAATGTAAAAAAAAAGTATAGAAACTACATCATGTAAACCTTTCAAAAAAAATATAAAAACTACACGCTTAGTTATGCCTTATTGGCCCTAGACAGCTTCAATCAATTATTCTCCACTCTTGATCTTCTGCCACACCTCCCTCTTGTGATACTGTCTACAAGGTATTCACCCACACCATTTCCAACTCCGTCAACAAGCCCTCCTACGAATTTGATAACCATTTGAGAAGCAATCCAGGTGGTTTTTCCGAACGTGTTCGGCCTTTTCGGGGGAGAGATACCATTGGCCTGGAGCCCATTAATCGAAGCTTTTGCACAAATTGCATGGAGATGGTAATCACAAACCTTGCAACGATATATTCGACCTGACCTCCTCTTCTTGCACTCACTGCAAAGAATCCTGGAATCTGTACCTAGTGCGGCTGTGTTCACTGGTGGCAACAGTTTCAATGTGTGTGGATGCACCGGAAAGTTCATTTCGGTCGAAAGCTTTGCGCAGCAAGGGTGCATCTGGAAGCTGCAAGCCCTGCATCTGAAAGTAAACCCTTTGGTTGATTTGTTACAGACATCACACTTTGGCCATGAAATTCCGGCGTTTGCTGACAGTTAAAACTCCATGTTATTGTCAAGATTAGATGATCATAGTACTTACTTCCATAGAAAAGATAAAACAAAAGTGTTAATCATCGTACCTTGTTTTGGTTTAGCGTGGAACACGAGCTGGTGTTGGCCGTGGAGGGGATGGTTCTGTAATAGTGGAGGCGATGATGCGCAAAAATCGTGGAGCTGAAAATCACATTGCTGGCACGAAAATCTCTTGCCAGCTTTCTCCAGGGGTGAATCTAGGACAAAGGGTCAACTAGGGCGGTTGACTTTGACCGTTAACCCTCGACGGTCAACAATTGTAATAGCCCGATCCGACCGATCATTTATTTAAATTTAATTAAATAATATTAACAATTTGATTAAATAATCCTAATTCCCCCAAATTCCCAATCCTAATTTCCCCAAATTCCCAAAACACATTTGAAAACATAACTTTACAGCTTGACAAATTAACTGTGCGATTTTATTAACCATAACAAGAGGCTCATTTTAACAACGGATGAAAATGGAAAGAAAAAGCTCAACAAATTTCCAGTTTCCACCACACAGACACACACACAGTCACACACACACAAGAATCCTGCACACCCATCGCCATCGGCCATCACGATTTACTCATCAGTATGACTAAAGCACAATTTTCACAAACTATTCTTGGGGTTGGGGGGATGAGTGGCCCAGAAGCTGAGAATAAGAAGTTAAAACGCAAACCTGTAAGTGAGGATGTGACCTGCTGGTTGTTTCGTGTTGATGCTGGCTAGTAGCTGCTGTTAGGCGTACGGTGTCCAGTCCACCACTGAAATCCCTCTCCTCGTCATGTCTCCTCTCCAGTCCCTCTTCCCCAATTCGAACCCTAGACATACCACACAAGACCAATTCATTGACAATAAAATCAATAATATGTCCATCCATTGGAGCCATTGGGCCATTTTTTAAATAAGGCCCAATGGATTGGTAAGGAAAAAAAAAGGCCCAGACCTTCAGCTTGGTCTTCTACTCTTCTTCCTCCGGTTGCGTTTCTTCCCGGTAGATTCTTACCTTTCTGAAGGTTCTGGCGGAGTCAACATAGGCGGCCGCGAAAGCTCGCCAGGTGCCAACTTCAATTTCTAAGCACCATTTTAAACAAGAGAGTGTGGAAAGAGAGAATATTTCAAGTTTTCTAAGTTACGAATTCTTGAATGTTAAATCAAGCTTTTTGGAATTAAGCTTTTTGGAATCAGATACATTTTAAATTCACGAGTTATTTTTGTTGTCGTGTTGAAGGGCTTTGTAGATGGAAATAGAGTAAGATAGTCAATATTATCGATTAATTTTGTCACGTATGACGTGCCTTAATCATGGACATATGTACCCTTTTGAGATGCATGGTTGAATAGGATTCATGTGTGTTTAGCACAGATTCATGTGTGTTGAGTGTGCTAAACGTGTCTAGTAGATTTTACACATCTACTTGGAAAAGGGAAATCTCAAAAAATCCACGTTGAAATCAAGAAAGAATAAATCTGTTTCAATTCAATTTACTTATTTATCCAACCATTTCAGTCTAATAATTCTGTTATTGGCCAAACAACTATCATTAAAGGCCAGCTGGGGTAATGAAATTTGACAATTCTAACAAAATGAAGCCAATGAAGGTCCAAATGTACAAGAAAAGCTCACCACCTTCTATACTCAACTAAGGATGAAAAGAATCAAAACACTGTAGGAGCGTTCTTATTCGACTTTTTGGGTGTTAAAAGATTCATAAAAAAAGAGGGATTGTATTGTCACTCATTTTCCGTGCTATGAGTTGTAAAGCAATTTAAGAAGGGAAACACATCTTATGATTAATCTTTTATCGTACGCTACTAAAATTTGGCTAATGATTATAAATTGATATAATCGACGAATCATTTTTTTTCAACACCAAACGTCTTATCACTTATTTGCCATGTATTTCTATCAATTTATCGTTTAAATCATCTATGAACACTTTTTAAACAAGTGTCCATCCTGCCTCTTTTCTCGTTCAAGCTTGGGTGAATACTCACGACCCTAATTGTTCGGGGCTATTTGGACTAGATGTAGGCTAGTCTGCAAAAATAGAGACATCCAATTCTAAGAGCCCGTTTGGCCCCCATTTCATTCTCATTCTCATTTTTTTCTCTTTCTTCATTTCAACCACACATTTTTCAAATAAAATAATATTACACACAAATCTAAAACTTTTCATCATTTTTTCATTACACATTTTTCCATCGATCACTATTTCAAAAATTCTATTCTCATTAAAATCAACATCAAACACACTCTTATATAAAAAGTTAAACTATTTCTCACATCAGGGCCGGCCATGGCCCAATGCCCAAGGCAAGCAAGGCCACTGCCTTGTGCCTCAGATTTTAAGCAACCTCTAAAAAAAGGCCCAAAAACCTTCCCAATCCAAAACCCCTCAAATCCCTTTAAAAAAAAAAATTGAGCAGAGAAGAAATAAACAAACCATCATTTTCTCCAAGCATCTTCACCAAAAAATTCTCTCTAGTCTCTACGTTTGCGATTCATATCTAACTAAATATATAAGAGGGAGTTTGAGTTTACTGTTCACAAGCCGAATGGCCATTTAATTCGAGCCGTACGAGTCAGCCAATTAACTAAATATATAAGAGGGAGTTTTAGTTTACTGTTCACAAGCCGAATGACCATTTAATTCGAGTCGTACGAGTCAGCCAATTAGACGAGCCGTTGGAAATTGCATAGCCGGTTTCTAGAATGGTCATTTATTTGCCTTGTTTTTCTCTCTCCTTCCAAGACGTAGACGGGGGTTCTTTTAAAATTGACCTGGTAGAATGAGAGATTTTTAAGATTGACTTCTTTGACTAAAAGGTGGTAAAATGTCCATATTACCCTTAATGAAATGAATTTTTGTATATTGCAGAATATATCCCTATCTTAGAATAGTTTTTCAATTTTGTCCTGTATTATTTCTTTCTCGAATTCTAGCATATAAATCCATCCTTTGATTTAATAGATTGACATAATCTTCCATATATCTATCAAAATTTTCTCCAAGTATATAATATTTTTCAGACGATGATTGATCTATTCTTTCTATTTGATAGATAATATTATTTATTTTTTCTAATAAGTTATCTAATCCTTCAATTGTATATCCTGACATGTTATATAAATCTTAACATGATAAACAATGCTAATAATACAAACATTTAGATAATCTAACCATGCAAATATTCAGATAAGTAATCCCAACGATTCTTTAAGATTTCAGAAAATATCTTTCTAAATTTAACAAAAAAAAATAGTTTTACTTTAGTTTTGATCTCAAATCTTTATTCTTAAAACCGAGTAACCTTCAGGTTCTGGATCTGCAAATGACTCCCTTCAATTGCCTTCTGCCTTTACAGGATAATTGATATTCCATCTTTTCACCTTCGCTGTATTAATTCTTTGAATTCGGATTATAGATCTTAACTAAAGAAAACTCTCTTTCTGTTAAAGTAAGAAAGAAATTCTTCTTCAATCTTTCAAGAATCTATGGGATGAAGTGTTTAGAAACTCATGATATCTTTTAAAGACAATTTGGATATGAAATAATTTGAAATTTTATTGATATCTAAAAGCTGAAATATGATTACAATAGAAGACAGGAAATTGTTTGGCTAACTCACAGTTTGAGTGCTCAACCAACTCTGCCTTCTTCATTAGCCCAAACGCTTCTATTTATGCACAAATCTGAAGATAAATTACATCATTGCTTACATCATACTAATAATATTTTATTGCCTTGTGATTTTCATCAAGAGCCTCATGGCCCCTCCATCCTTTATTGTTTCGTTACATTTTCTTTGATAAAGGACACAGTCCTTCTATGATCGTCCTTCAAGTCTTGTTTTTACATACAGCTGGTAAGATTCTCTTGTAGCAGTTTGAACTCCTTTTCTCCATGTGTTTATCATTTTCATCTTTATCTTCTAATTTTGTCGACAAGTGGGGCAGTCTGTTGCTTCATATGCCCTCTGTAATGTTGAAATGGCACCAGGAATCTGATGCGTGTCAAACTTGGTGATAAAATCTTTTAAAACTTCAGATTTTTTATTCCCATCATTAGCCAAAAGTGTCCATCCATTATATTGCATATGCATCTGTATTTTCTATCATAAAAACGTTTTGCTATGTTATAAAGGACATTGTATCCAATCACTCTTCTATTTTTTTATCCATGATTTTGTAAACTTTGGTAATGGTTTATCAATATGCTCTTCATCCATTTTGAAATTTCTTCCAACATGTCCAATGGAGATTATATGTTCTGCTGGATAGAAAATTCCATCTTCGACTTCTGGACTGATAGTATAAAATTTTAGATAAATAGATCGTCCATGTGCATATCTTGATACTTCAGATTTAAATATGTCATCAAATCTATCTATTTCTTTAAGAGATTTATCTGGATAAATTAAATTTAAATATCCATAATCAGCTGCCATTTTGACCATGACTGGATCAGATTCTTTCATCATAACTATTCTCGAATAAACGTGATCACCAGGTGAAATAAAATATGAATAACTTGTTTGTAATTTATAAATTAATTTAGTAAATTTTTTATATTCTTCTTCTTTCGGAGACAAAAGAATTTCATCTTCTTCATCTGGTTGTATCTGAATTGATCTCGTATGCTCTTCATAATAATCTTTTTAGGATTATCACCAATTCTTATCTTTCTGGGACTTTGGATAATAATATCATTTTTTGGTTTACTGCTGCTTCCGCATGGTGGATCACTTCTTGGTATCTGTTGATATTCCTGTTTGATATCATAGGATTGTGCCAAGACATCAACCCTTGTATCTTTATTTGTATCAATAGATATTAATTGTGCTTCAAGAGCATCAATTTTGTCTTTCATTTCATTGACAACTTTGACGTGGAATTCGCTGATCTCAAGTAATAGGTTGAAATTATTACTTAAGATTTTAGTTAATGCCCCCATCCCAACTTTTATATCATCTGCTTCTTCTTTGGCAAATGCTGCCGCAGATTTCATCTCTGATATCATTTGTTTAATATTATTCATTTCCAAATTCAATGTTCATGCTTAAAAAATCAGCAAGATAATTATTTGTACATTTAATATGAATAATATCAAAATTATAGAATGATAAATACGCTTGCCATCTATGTAACTTTCTATACTGGAATTTCATTGGTAATTTATTTCTAACAAGTCTTGCAACTTGAGAATTGTCAGTTTCAACAATAATTTTTTTAAATAATAAAAATAATGAAAATTTCTTTATTCCTCTAATAATTGCTAATAATTCTTTTTCATGAGTGATATAATTTATTTCTGCTTGATTAAAAGTTCCACTTGAATATCTACATATTTCATTTAAATCTGTTTTTAATATTGCTGCCCAATATTTATCTGAGATATCAGTATTAACTATCATATTATCCTTTTCATTTGGTAATCTTAATTTTGGTAAATTTTTACATTCTTCTTTAAGTAGTCTAACTATTTCTGTATATTCTTCATTCCATCCTTTAGTATTAGTTTTTCTAATTAAATTTTGTATTTTACATCTCTTTTTTAAAAGGTTTTCAATAAATCCTTCTGCATAATTTAAACATCCTAAGAATTTTTGTATTTGTTCCTTAGATTCTAATTTATCAGAAAAACTTTCTATCTTTTTAGATATATGAGATTGTAATTTTATTTCCTTCTTATCTATAATTAATCCAAGAAATTCTATCTTAGGTTTTTCTATAATAGCTTTCTTTTCAGATAAGACCATTCCTTCTTTTTGACATTCTTTTAGAAATTTTATAATATGATTTTTATGATCATTTTTATTTCCTAAACATATTAATATATCATCAACATATACTAATAAGAAATCATTATATTTTCTAAAAATATTATCCATTCTTCTTTGAAATATTTGAAGTGCATTTTTTAATCCAAATGGCATAACTATCCTTTCATATTTACCTTGAGGCGTGCTAAATGCCGTATATGGTATTGATTCTTCCATTTTGATTTGCCAAAATCCTGACTTACAATCAAATTTTGAATAATACTCTTTTCCTTTTGCAATGTTTATTAAAACATCTTTATTTAGTAGAAAATATCCATCAAATTTTGTGTATTTATTTAATTCTTTATAATTTATTACCATTCTTGGTTTTCCTCATACCTGTTCAGAGTGTTTCATTAGCATAAAGGCTGGACTATTATGTGGTCCATTGCTAGCTCTGATTAATTTCATATTTTTTAATTTTTCAATTAGTTTTCTAAATTCTTGAGTATCTTGTATAGTGTACATCATTGGTTTTACTCTTATTATTACATTTTCAGTTAATTCTATTTTTGCTCTTGGATGTTCAGGTTTCCAATAAGCTAGTGGATTTTCATTATAGACATTTCCTATCTTTTTTATTATCTCTTCTATTAATTCTGATTTTTCTGTTGTTTGTATTTTTTGTATTTTAACAGTTGTTTTTATTGGTATTTTTATTGTCTTTTCACCACGCTGGGCTGGCTGAACTCTGTATGGTTTAAATTCTCTTGAAATTTTTAGAAAATGTCCACATGGTGTTTTTAACATAATCATATAGTTATTTTGTTGGTAATATTGAAATTATTGAACAAAGTCATTTCTTAATAATATATCACATTCTAATACATCATATGCGTATACTTTGTTTTATAGTTATTTGTTTACTTCCTAATAGGATTTCTACCTTTTCTTTATTTTTAGTAATGGGTGTTGATATTCCCGTGACACCTGTTATTTTTATAGTTTTATCATTGTTCCAATTTTTTAACAAAAATGTCTTGATAATAGTTATATCACTTCCTGTATCTATTAAGGCATATGTTGTTATATTAGTTTCTACAATAGTAATTTGTATATATACTGCTAATGGAAATGTTATTACATTATTCATTCCTTTGGACAAAAAATGTCTTATTATTATGTATTATATAGATTCATTCTTCATTAATATTATAATGATTTAAGGCTTGTAAAAAACTCATTTCTAATAATATATGGTAATAATCTCCCATACTATTATCTACATAACATGATATTATCATTTCTTCTCCATTTAAAACTATTGGTATCTTTACTTCTAATTCACTAATATGTGTTTTTCCATCAAAATTGATATATTTATAAGGTTCTACCCTTCTTTTTGTTAATCATTTATCTCTATTTCTTGATATATGACAGTTTGCTGCTCCTGTATCAATTATGATATTCTTTCCTTTTATATATATATTCTATTCTATTAAAATATTCTCCATATATTTGTATATTTCCTATATTTCTTTTTACCATTGTTTCTCGACTTATGCTTGATTTTCTTGGTATCATAGATGTACTATTTTTCTTCTTAATTTTCCATCTTTAAATTCTATTAAAGAATTATTTTCTATTTTTTCTGTTACATCTGATTTTGTTTTAGATATTTCTAATTCATATATTTCTGGTAATAAGTTTAGTTGTTTGTTTAGTTCTACAATATTTAATATGTCTTTACATTATTTGTGAATTTCTATATAGGGTTTTAGAGTAAATGTTTCCATAGTTTGAATTAGTAAATGTATATAATGCTCTGTATTCTATAGTCATGATATGATTTCCTTCTTCCATAATACTAATACTTCATTAATATCTTTATCTTTTATTGATACACAATATTTTGGATAACATGTAAATATTAATTTTTTGTATGCTAAATTTCCTTCTATAGTTCCTAAATGACTATCATTAATATTTAGTATTCTTCCATCATGTAAACTTACAGTTATTGGTGAATCTATTCATTCTCTGAATAGGGATTTGAACATTAATTGTATTCCTACTAGATAAACATATTGTATCTTTTCTTTTTGTTTTCCTTTTACTTTTGCCATTAATTGGTCAACTGTGAATTTTGTTAGTAATACTAATTTATGACTTCCTGAAACTGTTCTTATATCTATTGATTTTTCTATCTTATGATATTCATTTATAGATACTCTTTCTCTTCTAAATATTTTATCGAATATTTTCCATTCTCCTAATTTTAAATCTAATGATAATTTTTCTATTTTTCTAAATGTATTATTATCGAATGTTACTTTTAATCCATATCCTTCACAATTTTCTATTTCTTGTTTTTCTTTTATAGTTTCAGCTTCTTTTATCTCGTGATTCATTCTCATTCTGATATGTAAACTTCTTCTCCTTCATATTTATTAATATCTGTTATTTCTTCTAAATCGCTTTCTATTTCTTTATATTCTTGTTGTAAAATTCTAACTTTCTTTTTTGTGCAATCAGGACTTATATGTCATATTTCTCCACAATTTCAGCATTTGCATTATTTTTTTTATCCTTTTTAAACTCTTTTCTTTTTGGTTGATATTTTCTTTTATAATATCTCCTATTTGATTTTTGATATTTCTTTTTGAACTGTTTATATTTTTTATACTTTTTTGGTTTGAACTTTCTTTTATATTTTCTTTCTGGTCCACATCCCCAATTAATAGGTCTTTCTATCTCTTCGCAACAGATTCTTGTTAATTTTTCAGATTTTTTCATTAGTTGTCTATATTTACATAATTCTGCTAATCTTTCAAATATGAATTTTATTCTACTTCCTAATGTATCTGGTACAGGATTATCCTTTATATATATATTTCATATTCTATCTTAAAATATATATTCCATGTTCCTGGTAATTTAACAAAATACATTTCTAAGTATTGTCCTTGATTTTCGTTACTATAAAATTGGGTATAATAGAAATTTCTAAATTGACATGTATATTCTTTTATTTTACACATATCACATATCACAATGTTTATCAATTCTAATCTTGCTTTTAATTTTTCTCTTCTAGCTTCATCTTCTGAATTTTTTATCCAATTTTTTCCTAGGAATTCATTTGATATTTGTTCTACTAACTTTTTTATTCCCTCTTGTGAGGTTTTTTGCATTTCTATTTGTATATTTCTTCTCATTAATAATTTAGTATCTTCAGTTACTCATTCCCACCAATTTCTTACATCTCCTTCAAATAATGCTATTAAATAGTCAATTCTTCTATCCGTAGATTTTCATGTAGCATCTTGGTTATATAAAAAGAATAATATCATTGCATCTGCACATTGTAACAAGGCTTTCTTAGTATCTATTTTACAATCTAAATCTAGTTTTGCTCATCCATGATTTATTGGTTTATTGTAGTCTGAGTTTGGGGTAAATTGATCTTTATATTTTTCTATTCTATGTTGTGGTATAATTCTATTATAGTACTGTCTATAAGGTCTATGTGACATTGGTGCATATCCTCCTTCTAATTCAGGAAATTCTAATTTTGGATTGTTGCTTGTACTTCCTGGTGCTGGTGTTGGTCCTTCACCAGTATTCATTAATATTTCATAATTTTATAATTCTTCTATACTTAATTGGTCAAAGTTTTCTATTAGATTATCTATTTCTTCATTCATCATTTTTTTTACTTTTTCCTCTTTCTTCTGCATATTTTTCAAATTCTTTCTCTTGTTCTAGGATTATTGGTAATATTTCTTTCCTAAATCTATCATCCATACTTCCAGGTTCATAATATCCTTCTGTTTCTACATGTTTCTTTCCTATTCTTGTCATTTCTCCTTTTATTCTATATTTATCTACTTTTTTATCTGTTGGTTTCATATTTTGTTTCATTTCTCTAATTTCTATTTTTAACATTCCTACTTCATCTCTTAATTCCTTAGTTTTATTTATCAATTCATTTATTATTTTCTTTAGTTCATCAAATGATTCTGAAAAAATCATTATATTTTCCCACTTTTTACTTCTAATAAATATGATAATCTACACTTTTTATCTTTACTTTCATTGATAATTTTATTAAAACTTTCTTTTGCTATCTCATTATTGGGTAATTCATCTTTTACAGTTTCAAAATATTTTGCTTTTAATTCTAGTTTTTTTATTTTTAGTTTTCATAACATTCTTTGTTGTGGTTCTTTTATATCTTCTGGTGTTCCTAGTATATTTGAGATTTTTTCTTGCATTTTGTTTAGATTTTTAACAATATTATTAAGTTTTCTAGCTACTTTATCATTACTCATTTATAACTTATGGTGATTCATATATTTCTCTATAATATAAAATACTTTCAAATTCTTTATTAATCATTTCATATACATATATATCTTTTATAGATCCTATAATTAATTTATGTAGTATTTGTTCTTTTATTTCTCTAGGTAATTTTTTGATTATATTTAATGTTAATATTTTTGATTTATTAGGAATAGGTTCATAAAATATTTTATATCTTTTTTCTTCCTCTAATTTATAATAGTTATCTATCTTTTTAATTTCAATTCCCATAATTACTTATATTTTTTTCTATTATAGCAGCTATTTCTTCTCGATCTATAGTTTCTAGAATAGTTTCTCATATCATAAGATCTCTTATTATACTAATTTCTATTTTTTCTATTATCTCCTTTCTAATATCTAAAGGTATATCTTTTAATTTTATAAGTATGATTTTTAAGATTTCTTTCTCTATTATAGGTTTTTCTATTATTATACCAAAATTATCTTTTTTAATCACATATCTATTTCCTAAATTTTTTATTATCATGTTATAATCTATGATTCTGATACCAATTAGAGTGGGGGTACTAAGACCGTCTACAAAATCTACAAAATATTTTAATATTTTAAATTTTTTTTTATTATTCTTTCAGTTAATCTATTATTTATTAAGGATATGTAAAATCTTAATGTTAATCTATATTTTAAATTTTTATATTTTAGTGTTAACCAATTTTTTATTGGTCTACTCATTTAATAACTTGTTTTATATTCTTTTTGTATTATAGGGATTAGGTTGAGGGTATTTTTGATAGTTAAAATGATCAAAGGTCATTTTGAAAATATGACTTTATTTTTTGGTTACTTTAGAAATATGGGTTCAAATTTGGGTTATTTTCAAGTAATTCCTCGACGTAGACGGTGGATCTGAAAATCGTTTTTCTCTATGTTCGTACACGCTACCTCCCGTACCTTTTTTTTCCTCAAGTAAAACGTCATTTTCTTCTCTATTCACACACAATCGCCTTCCTTTTTGTAGTTTCTTTAAATGTGGTTTTCAATATGAGGTTCATTTTTCAGCCTGCAATTATTCAATCAAGGCTTCAAATTCAAGCCTTCTTCTTTTAATCAGATGACAAACGAAACATTTAGGGCTCAACAAACTCACTGTAAAGCTTCCTCGGAAGTTGAAGGAAATTCTCATGGGTATTTAATTCTATTCTCCTTTTGTTTTTGTTTTCTTTGTTTACATATTTTTCCGGATAGGTATGTAGAAAATTATGTGATGCTTGTGTTCGCCGGGGGTTTGAAGACTTAAATAAAAATATTTTATTTAAATTTTATAATTCAAAAAAATAGATCACCCCAAGCGAGTCTTTGAAAACTCGGTCTGGTTTTAAAGTAGAGTTGTCAATAATGAAATCATTGGTATGATTTATTCTTTTTAAAATTTTCTATGTCGCTTAGTGAAATTAAATCCATGTTGTAGACTGCCAATGCACTCGATTCTGACTATCGTGCTGGTGTATAAGCGTAGTTGTGAAATACTTTAGTATATAGTTTTGTTCTGGATTGGATTTTCATCCCTTTGTGAAATTTATCTAAAGTAGTTTAGCTTTAATTTAAAATCAATTAGCTTGAATCCTTCATATTTTACTATATGAATTCCAATAAAAAAAACTTGTGGTTTTGTGTTTGATTTTCGTAATGGCTCTAATTAATTTTAGGTGATGTTGCTTATGCAGGAGCACTGACACATAACCCCGTCTAATTAATTAATTTTTTTCGAAATTGTTGTTTCTAGATAGTAATCTTCCTCTAGCAACAGTGTTTTTCTCGAAAACATTTTACTTGAATTTTTGGTGTGGTTGTTTATGATTTATCCTTGCCTTTACCAAATTCCAGTGGCGGCAGTTGCCCCCCCACTAGACCCCAGGTGGCTCTGTCCCTGATTGTAACTTAATTCTGTTGTTTGTTTCTTTTGTAGGACACTACGATGGCACATGACAAAATGTTAGCACTTACGGATCAAGTAGTCTTATCTCTTAATGTAATTTTAGATGCGATTAAGGTGGTTAGAAAGGAACAGGTCGAGCAGTTGGATCCTATGATCATCACACAAGCTTCACTTGACAGTAAATTTCCCCTCTCTATCCTTGTTATTTGCTTTGAAATAATTTTTTTGTTATGGATTGCTACTTAACATGCTTTGAAGTGATGTTAGCGAATTAGTCCATTGATTTCAATTTATTTTAAAACCGCGTCTCACAAAATGCTGGTAGGGTAGCAAACTGGAGTACGTGTAAATTTCAAAAACTATACTGGGGTAGAAATTATTAATCGCTTAAGATGATTCTTCCAGCAGCTATTCAACCATAAGTAGTTTATAGTGATCATGACACTCGGAAATTATTTTGAGTTTGAGATTAAGCAAATTGGCTGGGATCCCAAGATTGAACCTGAAAGTTTTTGTTTTTTTTTTTCTCAATTGAAATATTTAATAATTCTTAGTAAAACCATGTCCACCTGCTTATTTAAAAAATAGATTCAGGCGACTTGGGCCGAAATGCATCTTTTGATGGTGTACAGATTAGAACACATCTTTATTATAGTTTTAGCATAGCTTTGGTGTACACTGCATATTATGCTTTGAGATAAAGAAAATATTTGAGAATTTTATGGGTTAAATGACTCACCAGTAGTGGATTATGAGAGGTGTAAAGCTGTGTCATGGGACGATTTATTAAGGTATTACGAAAGATAAAGTTGTCATACTTTTGACTAGGGAGAGGAGGGTGTGTTTGTATACTTCTAATTTGGATCATTTTCTAGATGCAATGATTTTGTATTTATACACATTGGCAGCAGAGAAAATTTTCAATCACCTCAGGACTGAGAAGTGGCTTGCCTCAGCCAACCCCATGATCAATGCCCATTCCTCTTCCCCAGAGGCTCCAAATGTTGGAGCATTCGATTCTATCTTTCATATCTATAAAAGGTAATACCCTAGCTAATATTTCCAATCTATAAATGTTTACTCTGGCACTAGCTTGCTTAAAACTCTCATCTTCTTTTTGGCAGAGTTAAGCTCAGTCTTTGGATTTTCAATCCTATTTCCAGTTTCATCTTCTTGATTTGCTTTTAGAAATCCATTGAATGGAGGAAACCAACAGAGAAATCTTTCCAAAAAATAAAATGAAGATTTATTATTCTCAAGACAGTGCTATCATTTCATCTCAGGTATTTCTTCACTTTTAACTTCAACCTTTTTAATGGCTTTAGATAAGAAAACTATTTCTTCATATGTTCTTAGAATTTTTCCCAAAATACACAGTTTGTTGGTTATCATTGTATTTACTCGTTAATGATCCAAGAACAATACTGTTGCTGTATCTTGTTGTAATGGTTCTTTGTACTGATTCTATTTAAATTTGTCTTTGGTTTAACTTCTAGCCCTCTACTTTATCGTCAATATTTATAAATTTTTACTTTCTCTTGCTACATAGTATCTATTTACACCCAACTTACAATTGAAATCCTGTTAGGTTGTCTTAAGGGACAGAACATATTTTCGAGGAATTTGGCAATGCAAGAATTGTTCAAAAGGGTAATTCAAGGTATTGTCTATAAAAGTTTTCATATCAGAAATTTCTTATGTTTTCGAGAGAATGTAATCTGTTAATGGTATCTCAGAATTTACTGTGCTTCCTCTATTATTTTTGTGTTTTTAATTTGGTTTCTGTGTGAGCATTTTTATTATTTGTGTGGAATTTGCTGAGAGGAGACTTTAAAAATTACTGCATACAAGTATTTTATTGAACACCGAGGCATAGAACTTCAAACAATCAACCTTGATGCTATGCCTTTCTGTTGGAAAACCAAAACAACCAAGCTATCTGTTGTTGGAGGTGTGAAACTTTTTTTTGTACTTGTGCTCTAAAATCTAAATGTTCTTTTACAACTCCTTATGCTCTCTCAAAAATTTAGTTTCCTGCTTTCTCTCTTCTATCAACTCTAATCTCTTGTTTCTTTTAGATGCAAGTTTAAACAATGACCTCTCGTGTCAGCACGCTGTACTAAGAAACCTGAATTCTCTAATGAACTTGTACTTATATAAGTTGACATAGCATGATAAATTTGATTTGTCCTCGAATCAATTCCTTGGAAATAAGATATAATACAGTGATCCTTCTACCATGGTTTTAGATTTACTAAGGAAGCCGTCAATGAGGGTGAGAACAATTTGAATGCTAGTGCATGAATCATCTTTTTAGCTATATATTTCGAGTTTTATATGATTTCAAATTTAAAACCCAAACTAGATATACAAGTGAAAAGGTTTTGAAACTGAGATTACTTATTTAGAATAGCATAAACGATTCTGCTCTCTTATCAACATAAAAGATTTTGTCTCCACCTTATAAGTTAATTAAGTAAGCCTATATAAGCCCACTCAAACATAGTTTATAGTAATTGTAAACTAGGAAGTGCTAGGTATTTTATACTGCAACTATTAATGATTCTCTTTAATGAGTTGGAAGTCCAGCTTTGGTGCTCCTGCTAATGCGTTTTCTTTTTTGTTCTTTATGGGAACAGATATCAATTGCATCTCCAGGTCGTGGTTTCCTTGCCATTGATGAATCAAATGCAACTTGTGGAAAGTGGTTGACATCCATCGGACTTGACAACATAGAAACAAACAGACAGGCTTATATACTTCTGCTGACCACTCCTGGCCTTGGTGACTATATTTCTGGTGCCACTCTCTTCCAGGAAACTGTTTACCAGTCAACTACAAATAGAAAGAAGTTCTTGGATTGTTTGTGAGATGAGAAAATTGTACCTTTTTTTTTTTTTTTTAATTTCAAGATCACCAAATTACAACATTATTACTTGCGCTACATCACCCACTACACATGCAACGCCTGTGCCCTCACTAGTTTTTCATTAAACCCTCACTGAAAATCTGAAGTACCCGTTATCTTTTCGTCAATTTCTTTTTGTGATTTGAATTCCCTTTGCAAGAACCTGTTGTGGTTTTAAAATCTGAATTTGCTCTGCCTGAAGTGAGGACTGGGGATTGAGGAAGCACAATTTAATTTTCCATCGGAGAAGTTGAAGGCAAAGACCTATAACCTGTTGAGGTAATTCCGCAGATTAATTTTTCTTATTCTGGCTTCATCTCTTTCTTGGATGGTTGGATCATCTTTAGAAGAAGAATTAATTGCTTCACTGTTGATCAGTTACCCTTAGAAGAAGAATTAATTGCTTCACTGTTTAAATTGAATCATAGGACTATAGAATTTTAAAAGATGAGTTAAGTAAATATGTTGATCAGTTACCCTTAAGCGGTGAAATGTATTAATCATTCTGTGCATAGAATGGTTGGTGCTTGGCCAATTTTTTTGTCCGTCAATTATTTGCACGCTTTGACATATGAATTATGAACAGCTGTCACTTTGCTGCTTTGCATTACCAACAGAAAAGGCGTTTGTCCATATTTTGAGCTTCAGGCTGCATAATTATTATGACTGATGGCACATTCATGATTCATCCATCTTAAAGAACCAAAAACCCCCTTAATGTGTTGTAATAGATTTTTTTTTATCCTTTTAGTTATTTGGTCGGACTTTTTTCTTGTTTTCTGTAACTACATATTTGCAGGTCATTTGTTATTGTTGAATCCTTTCTTTTTGGAGAAGTTTGATAATTTTTAATTCAGACTCATCAATCAGGTTCTACTGCTATTTTCTTATAATTATGTCTATAAGAAAATTTGAATCTGGATGTGCAAAAAAAAAAAAAAAAAAAAGGGAAGGAAAATGTTGAAAAGTTGCTTAACTCTCAAGTGGGAACACTTGATAAGTTTTTTAGTAGTAGTAAATGAACACATAACGAAGATGTAGTCATTGAAGAGGTGTTTAAATAGAATGGTAACACAATTAATACAATTGAAGAAAAATATTGTCTGATGAATAAAGAGGTATCTACTGACAGATATAATGAGCCATTTTTCCTGGACTTTATCGTGAAAAACTTAAAATGCATGAAGTAAATTGTGACCACATCAATAAGATAAGTAGATGGATTGAAATCAATTGAGTTTGAAAAGAGAAACAATTGATAAAAGTGTACAAGAACAAATCAATCATGTCACAGTAGCGATTGAATGTATTAGCTATGATTTCTATTGAAAAATTATGTTGAAAAAATTTGATTTTAGTAGTTTGATTACTAATTTTATATCTAAAAATTTGAGAAGGTTAAATCTTATGTTAGCCTAATCTCTCGGGTTGTGAGAGAAGTTTTATTTTGTTACTCTATCTTTTGAATTGTATAAAGTCTTCTTTTTAATATAAAAATATTAATTATATTTAAATATTCTTATACTTGTTAAAAAAAAAGAATTATGTTAAAGGGCTTTATAATAGTTAGTCACCAGGTTCTCTAAATTTTCGCGGCCTGAATGTATTAAGAACACAATATTAAATTAGAACCCTAGAATTAATAACATGCTTCATCAACTCCAAACGCTGGCGGACCAGAGGGGGATCCTGCAGGGTCCTGGGACCATCGAGAATTTTTTTTTTTTTTTTTTTTTTTGGTGAAATTATAGCCCAAATTAAAAAAAAAAAAAAAAAATAAAAATTAAAACCCAACCCATTTAACCTAAGAGCCCAACCCAAAACAGTAAAAACTTACGTTAAAAAATCGTCTGCGCAATCGAATCAGAGATCAATGGTTGAATGATAGTTTGATTGCATATATTGAAAAAGATATTTTTGTCAAGATCGAAAATGATGTAATTCTGAAACGTTATCAAAGTTTGAGAACACGTAGAGAACGATTGTAATAAAATATCTCTTACTTTAATTTTTTTGGCAAGACTGAGACATTCATATATTGAGTTCTCTTACTGTTTCCATTCTTATCTTTGAGTTGCACTAAGTTTATTTAGGCTGCATTACATCATCAAGATTAAGGCTTATAGATTGTGCCAGATTGATTTTGTAAAAATATTTTCTTGCATCTATCTGTTTAATTTTTTTGAATGTTTTGTAGTCTTTATGAAATGCAAAATTTTACAGGTTTTTTTAATCATTATGAACGTTTGTGCTATACCCTCAACTCAAAAAAATAAAAAAATCCAGGGGCAGCCACTGTACTCCCCCCTCCTTCATCTCAATATCTTCTATTTTAGGACCCCCTCAACTCAAACATCTTGATTCCGCCACTGACTCCAAACAAATGGCATATCAATAGTTGATGCAATTACCAAAGTCGTTGGAATGTAGAATTTTAGATTGACACAAATGGAAATTTGAATATAAAATCCGCAATAAAAATATCCAATGAAAAGTCACGTCCTTCCATAAATTTCCTCCCATAACAGTTGCAAAATATAATAGAGAAAACGAAGAAGACAATGGTTCGCATGAATATGAGCAGGCACCATTATCAAATAATCTTATATGGAATTCATGATATAGGCAACGATTGAAGAAACCAAATGAAGAATCCCTTCATGTATATAGACTGAATTGAAACCGAGTATATACATGTGGATGAATTCGTGCCTTTCCATACTTTGATGAAAGCTATTTCATTCTGCAATTAAAAACCCTTCATTTAACAATAAGAAAATTAGTATTTCTGAAATCAAATACAATGCAAAAAAAATTATAAAGACGAAAGAGGAGATGCAAGTGCAAGATTGGTCGAGGCAAATGAAAGAGTCTTTCCTTAAGTTGAATTTGCCCTGCATCGATGCTAATGATTTTTTGACAATCATCTCCCAAGATATAAGGACCACGTCTAGCCATAAGAGCACTCCAAATGACTTAGACTAACGAACTCGGATGGAGTTTCCTCTTTACCATAACCATGACTTGGATTCTAAAAGGAATCACTTTGTATAAAGTTTTTTTTAAGCAAAACCAAATTGTTAATATTGAATGGAATGAATAATAAACATCCTAGGGGTCCTTTATATAGAAGGCGATGGGTGTGGTTGGAGAGACACGTCTCAAAACTCAGCATTTTTCATGAAGGAGCCAACCCATTCCACCGCTTGCCTGACGTTGGCCTGCCACTCGAGCAGCAGCCTCATATGCTGAATTCTGCTTTTTTCTTCGAACTTTGGATCACAATTTTCATTCATCCGGGATTTGTTTTTAGATTTCAAATATATTATGACAATTTACTCGACAAATAGAATAAGTTAGTCTATTTACTTTTGTAATTTCACTATCGAATTAAGTTTGAATATTTGGTCGAAGTTGACACAAAGTCAATTTTCAAGGTTTATACCTAACCAAAATTTCAATTCTTAAACCAAATTCCAACAGTTCTCACATATCTCCTTCATTATGGGTGTGAAGAATTTGACAAACTTTATTAAATGCTCGTACTATCTCATGTAATGTGCAGGTTTGGTATTGAAGGGCTTGTGCAAGACTTGTAAACTTCTATTTGTTTGTGACTCTAAGATTGCATAATGTGATTACAAACCAGAAAAATTGAATATTTGGAACATTAATTTACAGTCTACAAGGCTAATTTTCCATACCTAAATAATTGGAGCAAAAGTCCACATTACTATAGATTTAATGCTCCATGCGCACAGACGGATACTGAAATTCATCATTTAGGTCTATTCAGCTGCATGCTGAAGATATATACATAATCTAATAGCCATATTCTATACAACAACGAGTCATTTACGTCACAGAACCTTATTTATATCAAATTTCTAGTCATGGACTTTTTGCTGATAAAACTTCGATCTAGACGAACACCTAAATACAATTTAAATAAAATTTATGCTCATTAGCAGGAAATGGGAGAGCATAATAGAGAAAATGAAATTACCGACAGCGCCGCCAATACCTGCTAGACAACTATCCCTTTTTCTCTTTCGTGCACAATTTAGGTATAGCCATAAGTGAATTTTGTTCTTCTTCTTTTTTTTTTTTTTTTTTTTTTTTTTTTGCATCTTTTTAATGGTTTATGTGCTTTGAAAATTTAATTTAAAAAATATATATTTTTTGTTTAGTGGTAAGACGAAGAAATGTTGATAATTTCATTTTGTATCATCATCCTTCTAAGTAAGATCTCCCTAAATGCTTATGGTACATCATTATTTACATAATCTTTTACAGATTGACGATGTGTCAAAAAGAAATTTAGAGATTTTTTTTATTATTTAGTTGATGAGATTTTGATATAATCAAATTTCATCATATTATTTATTGATAAATAAATCTGTAAGTCGTGGTGTATGAATGGAGATTTGCTGTCCAATTTTGTTGTTCATCCAATTAATTTTTATGTCGTCATTGTGCACTTATCTGGGCTATATTAGTAAACTTTTATGTCGTCAAATTATTGAATTTTTCTTAACTTACATTAATTTTCTCTTGTTTCAGTTATAGAAGATGACAACTAAAATTATCTAAAGAATATGATAAAAAATAAAAATCGTAATTTACCAAATATATTCGAATAATTTAACTTTTAAAAATAAATAAACAAATTAAAAAAATTAATAACTATATTATTGTCTCACTTGAATGAATGTGGACAATCAAATGAATTATCGAAAATTATATAAAACAAATTAAACGGGTATGTAAACAGGGCAAGAGCCCCACGCTGCCTTAAACGAGTAACGGGGTGGGAAATTGCCCCTCGTCCGCGCTCGTTGCCAACCCTAGATCTATGTGACGTGATATTAATTAATATTATCTTAAATGTATAAATATATGCTATTTATCTAACTCATAATTCAATGTGAATTAGTCTATTTAAAATGACATTAATAAATATCAATTAAATGCACCTATACTAGACCTAAAACATTACTTATTGAGTAATCAATAATGACGCACTGCTCTAGGCTCGTAATAATCATCCAACCACGGACAAAGGGCAAAGGGCCCTGTAGCACTCTCACTAAGGTGAATTAATATATACTAAATAATAAACATTATTTTTCTTATTCAAATTATAAGTATAATACTTCTGCCTATTTGTACAGACGAGTTGGTGCCACTTATTACTCCACAAGCCTTCATTTATATATTGTCTGTCCAACAACAATAGAGAAAAAGTCAAAACTCTGTAAATACATGGCTTCAACTTCTTTATCTCTCTTCTCTGCAAATGCTATTTCATTCAGAAAAGTACCTCCTTCGAAACCCTTTCAATTTGAGGCCACTCTCCACCTAGCTTCCTTATCAGAAAACAATCTATTACAGCAATGGAACGTGTAATTGTAATCTACATTATTAAGTTTTACCCCCTTTTTGTGCTATATATATTGTACGATCGACTCAATTTTAATGAGAACGAATATGTGGTAGACCTTGTTCTATTGGCATCGATTCTCTAGGTAAATATAAATTTAGATACAAATATAAATGATATAAATACTGGATACTCTAGTTTATGTAAACGGCCACGGATGATTTATATGCAGAAATAAAAATGAAAAGACTGGTACTAAGCTTGAAGCAAAATGGAAATAATTTATTTTGGGTACTTTGAAGAACAAATTTGATTAGAATTAGTCTACTTGTATAATAATGGTTGACAAGGATAATGTTCGATGTGGCAAAATCTGGACGGTTGATTTTAAAAAAAAGTTTTAGAAATTTTTTGATATTGATGAATGTGATGATGCCAAATTATGATTGTCAACAAACTTTGTCAACTATCGTTGTATATGTAGCACGATTAATTTGATTAAGATATCTGATAATCCAAAAGGCCGACATTCATTCTTTGTTTTTGTTTGGCCCCCGTCTCTGTTGTTTGTATGAAAGAGTGAGAGTTAGTTACCTTGAACTTATGATGAAAAATCTTGAGCCCCATCGTTCATTGTCAATTTATGAGATTTTCCAAATGACTTTTGCTATTTGACACGTAAAATATAATTTTCTTTCCAATGAGGCTTAATATTGATCTCCATCAATTTGTTTTCTTGGAAGCGAGCTTTGAATTACGCCACCTATTGAGCCACGATTGTATCACTATAGGCAGCTACTCTTTTATAATTACTCTTAATAGCTTATAATTTTATATATTTATTAGTTTCCTCAAATGTGAATACAAACTCATAGAATACATAAAT
The DNA here is from genome assembly GCA_019395295.1 of Osmanthus fragrans. Classification (NCBI taxonomy): domain Eukaryota; kingdom Viridiplantae; phylum Streptophyta; class Magnoliopsida; order Lamiales; family Oleaceae; genus Osmanthus; species Osmanthus fragrans. The sequence goes on from JAEDXY010000064.1 coordinate 1,332,208, forward strand.
ATAATACACATGTCCAAACCTATCATTTTGGGTTTGGTCCCAAACCTTCCATTCTTGTTCTTATTCTCATTATGTCCAAAATAGACGTAAAATTTGTTGAAGAACAATTAATGCATATATTCAAATACGGAAAATTGTGTATATCAAATTACTTCCTAATATGAAAGTCCCATCAATGGGGGAAAAGGGAAACTGAGGATTCACCGTGCAAAATTCTATAAAATCACGTAAAGCAATACAAAATTTAATACGATAAAATAGCACTGGACCTATGAAATAATTCAAGCAAAATAGTATTTTAATAAACACTATGAAATAATTAAAAGCTAAATACTATTTAAAAATGAATTTAACAAACTGGACATATAGAGTACTAAAAATTAACAATTAAGAGAGAGAGAGAGAGAGAGAGAGAGAGAGCGAGCTCCCCCAAGAATCAATATTGGAGAAGTTTATTTTTGCTCAAACTCCATCAAAAAGTCAAATCGCGTCTTTCGCTTCCAACATTTGACTAATCAATATCCACGTCCACTGACAACAGTCAAAGAAAAATAAATTAATTTTGCATATAGATATGAGCGAAATCTAGAAAATAACTTTAATGTACTTTAGTCTTTAGCATAGATATTAGGTTAAGGCCGCATAATTGACTAGCAAATAGAGTACCTTATCAAATTTAGATAGCAATAATAATTACAACAAAGTGAAAATATTCACTATTAACAAATCCTTAAGACTTCCTCAATCTGAAAATAATAATAAGTACAAATAGTAGTGGTGATTAATATAATTGTTGGGTGCACGTTCATTGAATTTACGTAGAAATATCTTATTTTAGTGCCAATTTACCAATTAATGACAGATTTACAACATACACAGTAAATTATTATAATGTATAATAAAAAGAAATAATGAAAAATTGTGTGGTTGAGCTCAAATACTTACCCCAGCTATATCAGCATGTCAAGCCTCTTTAACAATTCGGGCCCACTCTGGTTAACAAATCCATAGTCTTTAATCTGATTTTCAATTTACCAAATGAAAATAATTATAATAACGAGTCGAACTAGCAAAATACGCATATTTAATAACACTGTTTAGGCATATTTAATTTATATTTACAACATACAGTAAATCATTATAATATATAATAAAAACAAATAATGAAAACTTAAGTGGTTGAGCTCCAACACTTACCCCAACTATATCAGCATATCATGCCTCTTTAATCACGTCGGCCCACTCCCCATATGCAAGGAATGTGTGAAATCTTTGATGACTCAGAATCATGGCCTCTTTCTTCCCTGCACCTCTCCTCCAACAATGGACAGTAATTAACAATTAAATATTCTAGCTTGGTAAGGCGTTGCATCTCTTCCTTAGAGGGCATATGCCTAAGCTTTTTTAAGTCATGCAGATATAATTCTCTCAGAGATGACAGACCCCCAAACCACTCTGGCAATGCTTCAATTCCAAAATCATGCAATGCTAATTCGTGGAGAGAAGTGAGATGCTGAATCTGATACGGCAACGAGTCCCAATGTTCCCATCCATATAAAGACAAACGCCTGAGAGATTTGGATTGTTGGATGCCGTCGAGAGCAGCTTGGAATGAATTAAAATCAATTGATTTTGAGAATCGACCAATGACCAATGCTGTTAAGTTGCTAAGACGGCCAATTCCCTTGGGCAAACTCCTCAATTTAGGATAATCTTTTATACATAACTTTCTGATACAAGGCAATTCCCCCAAATCCATTGGAAAAGAAACGAGTTTGTCGCATCCGAGGACCCATAGAGACTGTAGACACCTGCTGGACTCAATCATTTCAATTGGTAGGCTGCTCAGCTCACAGCAATCCCTAATGTGCAACCATCGAAGAGAATGGGGACCTTTTTGTCCACTTTGATATGAAATTGATTGCAGACTTCGACATCTAATTATATCCAAAGAATCAAGACGGCAGGTAAGTAGATCATCAGGTAATTCCTTCAATTCGTCACAATCTACAATAACCGATTTTCGAAGATATTTTTCGTATCCTTTCGAAAGGGGAAGACAAGTGAGCGTTGATATATTCCTGATAGAGAGATCTCTCAAAGAAGTTAGGTGGCTGCTACTCAGAATCTTTGTCAATAGAAAATCACTATCCATAGTATCAATCTCCAATATTTTCAAGCAAGGGAAATGACTTGGAGAAGTGTTCAATTTGTGGCAATATTCATTCTCCAAAACTTCAGGGCAAGGAAATGCCTGCTCTCTGCTTGTTCGTGTTTCCGCCACCGGCGGTAGGCAGCTCAGCTCAGAGCAATTCACAATTTCCAACAGTCGAAGAGAAGGGGCATCTTTTTGTCCACTTTGATATGAAATTGATTGCAGACTTCGACATCTAATTATTCTCAAAGACACAAGAGACCGGCAGCTAAGTAGACCATCAGGTAATTCTCTCAATTTGCCACAACCTTCAATAAGCAACTCTCGAAGACATTCCTGGCATCCTTCCAAGTCGGGAAGACGAGTGAGCGTTGATATTTTCCTGATCGAGAGCGTTTCCAAAGAAGTTAGGTTGCTGCCACTCAAAATCTTTGTTAATGGACAATCACTATCGATAGTATCAATCTTCAATATTTTCAAGCAAGGGAAATGACTTGGAGAAGTATTCAATTTGTGGCAATTTTCCATCTCCAAAACTTCAAGGCAAGGAAATGCCTGCTCTCTGCTTGTTCTTGTTTCGGCCACCGGCATCACCTCAGCTTCCGTCCACTCTGTTAGGTTTGGCATGTTCCTTAGAATGAGTCTTTCAAGTGCTGGGAACATTACTCTTGTCTCTTGACAACTGTTGCTACAACCGTAGAATGAACGACCTATGGATCTTATGTTAGTCAAACCGTCCAAGGTAAGATATTTGAGGAGTGGCAGGTGGCCAAACATGGGAATTTCTTCACAATTCCTGCAATTTATGAAGTTGACCTGGATCAATTTATCAAGGAATACTTCCATTCTCATAGTCCATGATGGGAAGTTTGTACCTCTGAACCCTTTAATTGTTATGCTCTTCAAATTCGGGTGAGGTTGGAGGCCTTCGAGGACACTTTCATCGTTGTTGTTGCCTTCCGAGACATTCTCATCATTCTCATTGTTGTTGTTGCCTTCCAAGACATTCTCATAATTTTCATCGTCGTTGTTGCCTCCCCCGACATTCCCATCATAGTCTCTTGTCCACATAAAACTTAATTTATATATCTTTGACTTTCCAACCAAATCCGCCCTCTTAGCTTCTTCTATGCCATTCACTAGTTCAAGATTGCGTATCTCCAGTTCGCCTGTCAGATCCTTCAAAAATCTTAGCTCTTCGATTCGGTAGCCTTCCTTGTCACCCACTCTAAAAAACCGTAATGTTTGAAGATGAGACAATTTTCCAATTTTAGGCGGCATCTGGAAATCAGAGTCTGGGTCATAAGGATTAAAGTCGAGATGTCTCAAATTACTCAAGTCGCATAGCCTTTCTGGAAGCCGTTGAAGGTAGTCGCAACGCACAAGCCTTACTGTTTGCAAATTGTAGAGCTCGCAAATAGAATCTGGCAAAGTTTCCATTCCATAATTGTCGGATGCATCAAGATATCTCAAATGTATCAGCTTTCCAATTGCGGAAGGAAGAACTTCAATGCCTATGCCACATAACTTTAGAATGTGCAGGTGCTTGGACCATTGCAAAATTTTGTCAGGTAAGCTGCTGCCGGAGAATAATGTGCGCAGATAACTTGCTTTCTCTTCTGTAATCGCTTGTGTTTCCTGTTGAAACGATTCCATTGCAAGGTATCTAACTTTAGGGATGACATCAGTAGATCGATTCTTTGCAATAAAGCTTTGTGAATTTGAAACAGAGCATGCGAGATCGTGCACTAGATCATGCATCTTGCAGTTTTTGATATAGCCATACTCATCCTCTTCAACCTCTTGAAAGAAGGAATTTTGCAATAGAATGTCAAAACATATATTGCCCGAAGTCTCCATATTAATTCCTGGATTATCTTGAAGAAATCCTTCTGCCATCCAGAGTTGGATTAAATCTTCTCTCTCTATTTCTGAATCCTTGGCAAATATTGAACAATAGGCAAAACATTTTTTATATAAAGGATCAGATAAACGATCAAAGCTTATCTTTAAGACTCGCCCTATAATGTCCTGATTTGGTTCAAGTTTTGAAAGCCTGGTAATGTCCTCTAGAACTTCAATCCACTCACCTACTCGCTTTCCTCGCAAAGTTCCGCCGACCGTTTTTGCTGCTAATGGTAGACCTCCACATTTGCGTGCAGTCTCGTTTCCAACGTTCTCAAATTCTTTTGGTACTTCATCTGGAAAGGCCCTTGCTTTGATTATAGACCAGCATTCATCATCTGTTAATGGTTTCAACCAGTATGGATCTCTGTAAGTTTTCACAATTGATGCCACACTTCGAAGACGTGTAGTCACCATGATGACATTTCCTTTATTGGGGTTAACTCCACCCATAGTGCTTTCGAAAGTATCCCAATCTTCTCTATTTTCATTCCACAAATCATCAAGAACAAGCAAGTATCTTTTGTCTTTCAATTTCTCTCGAAGCCTATCCAAAACAGCTTGCCTGCAGGCTCCATGAGAACTTCCTCCTAAGGATTCCAGAATCCTTTTAAAAAGCGTCATCACCTCATCAAAATTTTCAGAAACACATACCCAAATCCTAAGGGCGAAATGACTCTGTGTGTGCTGGTGATTGAAGACCGACCGAGCTAAGGTTGTCTTGCCAAGCCCTCCCATTCCAAGTATGGGAAGGACAGAAATATCTGCGTCGTTTGTGTTGGTTATGAGCTTCAAAATTTTTGCTTTATCATCTTGTCTTCCGACGACCTTCGAATCAACAGTCATGCTATAAGTTTCCATGGCCCGAGGAACAAGGGGAGCATAATCCGCTACTCTCTGGAGGCCAAGGCCACTAGCTCGTTTCTTTATATCCTCGAAGTTGACATTTATCTCCTTGATCCTGCGAGCCATTCTCCATCGGAACACCAAAGGGGGGGTAAAGCAAAAGATGTTTAAGCACGCCCATATCTTAGTCCGGTCTTGGATCTCCACCGTATGACGCATATCTTCATAGTTGATCTCATCCAAGACATGATCAGCATCGTAAGTAACATCTCGAAGGTCCTTGAGCCAGTGTCTGACAGCGCGATCGGTAACTTCGCGTTTCTCAGCATCTTCTAAGAAACTATCCATCATTTTCAACAATCCGTCTAACTTTCTAAACTCTTTCTTGAAATTCCACACCAGAGTCAGGTCTGCATCTGCGAGATTAAGCAACTCGTTCAGTGTAAATTGAACGGGAGTACTAATAGCTGCATTCATTTTCTTGCTTTGGAATAGTGTTGTGTGGGATTGATTGATTGATTTTGGAGAGAGAGATGCAGAATGCAGGTGTTTGTGGTTTGGTATTAGTATTGAGGGATAATATAATTATTCATCACAGATGCGCTAATTATGGATTTCCAATAATTAACTAATGTTCCAAAATATTATTTTTTAAACTTATTGTTGTTGAAACACAAAATCAAGTCCAATTGAACAAGCCCAAATTAAATGGCTCAAGCGATGGAGTTTAATTCAAGAAGGAAGAAGGACTCAATTCGAAAGGCGAGTCCAAACGAGATTACCGAAGAAAGAGTTGTGCTACAGTAATTCATGATCGCCCAAACCTGTTGGATGTCGCTCAACTGCACGAGACGCCCCAAACTTGGGCGAGTTTTACACCGATGTCGCCCAGTTGCGCGAGACACCCCAGACTTGAACGAGCATTACAACCACTCACATTCAAAGGCAACGGTTATCAAAATGGTAAAGGGGAAACCCTATCAATTAGAAAATATTATTTAACTAATAGAAATGTTGTAATTAATAGTGACAAAATATCGTAGCTGCTACTCCACATATTTATTCAAATAAAGGTGTCAAATGCATCAATAAATTTTTCACTAATATAGGCCTCCTTTGGTGCCATTATCTCTCGTTATTTCACATTTTGGGTCATCATTCAACCCAACTTGGTGGACACAACTGTAATCCACTTCTGTTCATATCATTTCAAATATCAGAAAATCCAAAGAAAACACACTGAACCGTTGGAACCCATTGACATATATGACACGTGAAAATGCGTTCGACTTATAGTACCGCAAGTATACGGTTCGTTTCAAGTAATAAAGTGGATTTTGAAGTCCAAGTATCGTTCCCACAGAGATTTAACAGTTTAATTCTATATAATTCGACCTTAACCGAAACAAAATACGTGTTTGAATGTTTGTAACTAGATTGCAACTAAACTAAGTAAGCTACTTATACAAAATAAAATGAAATATCTAATTAAATGCAAAATTAACTACGTGCGATGAGATAACTAAATGCAAAATTGTTGTAACAATCAAATAAAAAGCGTACTAGGTTCGCGAATCCCCATGTAACGATCAATTTCAACCCTAGTTCTACAATTTGACAACACGTTTGAATTATGACGAATCAATGTTCCTATTTTATTCAAAACTCTCTTTCGATTAAGCTTGAACCTATTTTCATATATGACACCGACTATATCTCTATGACGGGAGCAAATATACAAAAATGCACGGAGTTTTATGAACACTTAGAGATTCACGTAAAGCATAGCGGTATATCTCTATCTCCTATCGAACCCTACGATGATTTATACCCTGTTTAATCTATTTCTCCTCTTTCGAATGGATGAAATAAACCACAACAATCACATAATCATTGCACATATAATTATGGATAAAATTCAATGTATATAAACCATTCAATAAATTCAAACAGCGTTTTAACGTCAAATATATAAAACTAGAAATTAAAATATCAAATTACATGGTTCATCGTTCACCTAGTACTATAAAATCTAGTCTAACATGATAAAACTAAGAAAACTAAGAGAATAAAGAAAATAAATTGGAGAAGACATCACCCTATTGAATATTGAAGTGAAATCTTGAATCTTGGAATCAATCTTCTCGTTCTTCACCTTCTTCTTGCTCTTCAATATGTCAAATAATGGTAGAATCATGCGTAACCCTTGTTTCTGGTCGTTATTAGGGTTAAAAAGAGGTCTAAGATTTGTTTCCATAAGAGATTGAATCAAATAAGGAAACTAGATTTTTCACGCCGGATTTGTTCTATGCTGTCAGCATAGTGTAATTTCACGCGGTAGCATAGTTATGGAGGATTTAGAAAATGCACTCACTGGTCAAATCTATGCGGTAGCATAGATTTAAACTATGCTATAGCATAGTGTAATGCAATTTGGAGATTTTCGCATCTTGGTCCCTGAATTCCATTCATTCATTCTTATGCTCCTTTCAACTTTCTTCTTTCTTCTATTCTTTATATCATCACTCAATTTGGAGTTGGCTCTCTTCGATTCTCGATTTGCTCTTCGGGTCAATTTTTGAATAATTACACTCAGGTCCCTGAACTTTCGTTTCCTTCCATTTTGGTCTTTTTTCGCATACTTTTCATTCCATCCATCGATGTAGTCCTATAAACACAAATTGTACCGAATTAAGCCATATTTCAATATATACGTTCACAATTAGCCATGTTTTGTGGTCTAAATAAGTGTGTAAAACGCACTTATCAAACCCCTCAAACTTGAACTATTGTTTGTCTTCAAACAAGATGGTGACTTAACTCAACACAAAACATGGTTCAATGACTTACCGTGTCTCAGGATTAAAATTCAGTAATCAACATAGTGAATAGTTTCAACAGTGCAAAATCAAATCAATCTCCACTTATCATATGCAAAGCCTGACGTGTGCGTGTGTATACTCATGTGGACATACTCAGCTTATGATGGGTTCAAATCCCAAACCAATGTAGTCAGATTTTTCTTTCTTCGCTTGAGAGATACACACCCCTAAAACTTATTCTTTTCACTCAGTTATCCTGGGGTGTGTTCTAAAGTAGAGATTTGATTCGCTTAAGTTCTCACCCTCTCTTAGTTTGGATAGACTTCGCAATCAGAAGTTCACAGTAAAACAAGCAGAGATTCTCCTATTTCTTTGATTGGGTCAACCTCTAAGACTAAACTAAGCTACTTATCTTGCATCAAAGGTATAATTTCATCTACTACATGTCTTGGGGCTCTTTTCTCACTCAATTTTCTTTCTTTCAACATATCTCATTTGCTTTTTATATAACCCATGTATCGAACTTTAAGCCGATGACTCCCAAATCAGTTGATTTTAGGGCACCAGGTTTCAATCACCCTTTCAAGCTTACTTACTCAAGTTATAAAGGCTCGAGAATATGCATTTTCACTCTTTTTCTTTTGACTCTTTCCCTCTTGCTTTCTATATGACTCCTATAGCGAGCTTTAGGCCGATGACTCTCAAGTCAGTTGACTTTAGGGCATCAGGTTTTTATTCACCCTTACAGGCTTACTTGCTCTAGTCATAAATGCTTGAAAAGAGTGTTTTCTCACAAAAATTATATCGTGCCCCTATTTTTCTAGACACTTAGTTTCAAAAACCAACCTCTAACTGAAAACTTTCATCTTATCTTCGTCTCATTGGTTTAAACAATCCACACAACATAGTTTTCATGCATGGAATCCCCACTCATCTCAATGTTCTCCTGCAATAGCTAAATCATCACCAAACTACTACAACAATGGATATTTGATAAGTACAATAGATGGTTCTTTCGGGTCAACCTATCATGTTCGATTTTTCTATAAATAATAACCCCAACCATCGCCTTAGCATGCACGCATGAGTGATGTGTACAAAAAGTGTCAAGTTTACACACAAACAAGTATTGACCAACTTAACCTGCACAATATCCACTATTCAAAGCTCATAATAATTCCAATAATTACATCATTGCCGGCAAGGCCACTAAACCCACACAACCACACAAAACAAGACAAACAAATAAGCAAAAACAATTTTTTTTTTCTGTGTGCTGTGTTTTTTCAAATCACAACACACAGAAAGCAGTAAAACACTCATTGTAGGCAATAAAACACATAAACATCGATGGATAATGAAAGTAATGAAACGTTCACCAATTTTGTCATACAAATTCTACCACCCCCAAACTTGAACTGAGCATTGTCCTCAATGTGTAAAGTGTAAGAGTTGAATACAGAATTTGAATGACAAAGCTCAAACAAAATAAAACATGGGGGTATGAGAACTCCCCTGATCAGAATGGAGGTGGTGGTGAAAATGGTGGAAACGAGTTTGGCCCAGCGATGGTATCGTCTTATGTCGGAGTATCTGAAAGAAAATAAATGAAAAAAATCATTGAAGGCATAAAATTGGCACTAGACATCCCAAATCCCTCAAACTTTCTTCAATTCACGCAAAATCGAAATTTTCCCCAGACACCACCGAGCAAAATCAAAATTTTCCCAAGCGATATCCGGGCATATGAGAGTATGCATAGTGGTTTAGCACATATCCAAAATTCAGATCATTTGGACTTCATTTGAATGGGGAAAACAATGGGCGAAGTTGGTGACATGAGTGGCGTAGAGGATGCAATGCCTAAACATGATATTCCTAAATGTGCCACATGCAAATGGTGTGTTCTTCCAACGTGTTTCACAATGAATTTCAACAGATTGAGCAAGGTGACATACACTACCAAGAGGAAATTCGAAATTCAAATGAATACACAGAAAATGGCACTGAGACATTATATCAAACACCTTGCAGGCATGAGGTATAGTTCGAATTTTTGCATAGAAGTCAAGGTGGAATGTCAGCCGGATAATCACACACCACAACCCATTCAATACACTTCACTAACCTAAGCCCAAACTCCTCAACACATGAATTAATAATCTTATCAAAATACCATAAGAAAGTACGGGCTAGGGTTGAGAGAAGAGATCATACCTTTTCAACAATGGAATGCAATGAGATGAATGGATGTTGCAATGTAATGTGGTGGTGGTCGAGTTCCTTGGTGGGGAGAGCGATTTCATGTGCGTGAGGTCTCGGGAGTGCAAGGAAGAACTAGTGTTTAGTGCTGGGAATGTGGGATAAATGTCGGGTGTGAGATTTTAAAAAATCAGATTTTTTTTCTCCCCGTTTACTCTATGCGGTCACATAGAGCAATTCATTGCGGTCGCATAGAGTAAAAAGTCAGGGCCAAGGTAGGCCTTGACGAACTAAATGCGGCCGCATTCAAGGTGGTCTATGTGGCCGCATAGAATACCAGAACCAGTTTTTGCTGTGTTATTCACTATTTTGCTCGAATCGATCATCTCGACACCCAAAATCTCGATATCCGTGCCCAACAAGTTAAAATGAGTGTAGTGAGTGTATGCAACATAGAAAAATTTTAAAATTCACCAAACTCTTTAAAAACTCGTTTTTTGATCATTTTGCTCAAAATTGCAACATTTTGCCAATAATACCCCTCAACCACTCGGCGTCCCCAAAATTTATCAAAACACATATTAAACTACGGGAAGCGAAAGTGCACTACAAAACATAGTCAAAACCACTTTGAACCATAAAATCACGTGTTGGCCAAAAAAAATTTCGAAAAAGCTCGTTTTGCCTCGAAATGCGTAATTTTGACCATAAATCTCCCAAACATAATTTCAACAGCCCCATTAAGCATGAAAAATACATTCAGAACTTGTGTGAATCATGCATAGATACTTTGTGACTACCTAGGTGATCGATGACCTAAACTACTAAATATGCATAGAAAACATGAGAAATCCTAAATCTACTGCATAAAGCGGAATAAATAAAAGGGTAGAGATGATGAGTTGCCTCCCATCCAGCGCTAGTTTATAGTTTATAGTTCGACTATACTGTGTTAGCTTGATTCCGGTGGTGTGAGAGCAACTCTTCCAATGACGATTTCTTTCTTACTGCAGCTTTCCTCCAGACTTTAATCTTACCTTTATCCACGTCATTTGATTTTTCCTCGTTGTTTCCCTCAAACTCAACAAAGTAGGCTTTATGCTTCTCATAATTTTGAGTGGGTTGAGCATGCACATTATAGTCATCAGCAGTGTTTGAATGATCTTGAGAATCAGTTTTGTCTTTCACCACATTTTCCACTATACTCATTTGGAGGCATTTCTCTGGCTCGGTATGGAAGTCCACATCCTTGAAAACATTGAAAGTGATTTGTTCCTCGCCAAGTCTCAAATTTAACTGCCCTTTTTGAACATCTATCAAAGCTCTACTTGTAGCTAGAAATGGTCTGCCCAAGATAAGTGGAACATTCTTGTCTTCTTCCATATCTAGAATGAGGAAGTCGGCCGGGAAGATGAATTTGTCCACCTTGATTAGCACGTCTTCGATCGATCGGCTAGTTGTAGTGTCACCGTAGTTGCTTTGACATCGCCCAAACCGAGTTTCTTGAAAACAGAAAGGGTCATTAGATTAATACTTGCACCAAGATCACATAGAGCTTTATCAAAGTAGCATCCACCAATAGTGCAGGGTATAGTAAAACTCCCTGGATCTTTCAGTTTTGGTGGGAGCTTCTTCTGAATAAGAGCGCTACACTCCTCTGTTAGCATCACTATCTCATGTTCCTCTAGCTTTCATTTCTTTGACAGAATGTCTTTTAGGAATTTGACGTAGCTAGGCATTTTGAACAGTGCTTCCGCAAATGGAACATTGATATGGAGCTTTGTGAAGACTTCAAGGAATTTCTTGTACTGTTGCTCCCATTGATGCTTTTTCAACCTCTGAGGGAATGTAATTGGTGGCTCGTAAGGATTGACCGGGGCAGGTGCTTTATTCTGTGATGTATCTGAACCTTCCCTTGGAGATGTCTCTTTTGTCTGTTCAGCTTTTTCCTTCTCTGAAGACGATAGTGTATCTTTGTTTGCACCCGGTCTCTTTACAGTGATCTCTGGTAGTTGAACCCCACTTCTTGTAATAATGGCTTGACATTGTTCCCTGGGATTCACTTCGGTATTGCTAGGTAAAGTACCCGATGCTTGTCCATTTATTGCAAGTGCTATCTGTCCCACCTGAGTTTCAAGGTTCTTGATTGCCGCACCTTGATTTTGGAGAGCTGTTTCTATTTTCTCCATATACTTATCAGTCTTCTCCATAAATTTTGCTAATATTTCATCCAGCTCGATCTTCTTCTCCTGTTGAATCTGCCCTTGAGGTTGATTCTGATTTTGAAACTTGTTTTGATATCCTCTCCAAGAGAAATTTTGATGATTTCTCCACCCGGGATTGTAAGTGTCAGAGTTAGGATTGTTCTGTTGGTGTTGAGCCCACTGTGCATAATCTGCCTGTTCTACCCCTTGTGAAAGAATTGGACATTCCTTTGTGTTGTGTTCTGCCCCACACTCTTCACAATTTGATTTTCTTGCTTGTGCTGCGTTTGCTGAATAAGATATGTTGTCTGCCTTGTGAAACAATGAATCAATTTTTGCAGACAAGGCTGAATAGGTGTCAACTTCATAGAGACCCACTGATTTCTTCTGAACTACCCGCTCGGGTGACCACATTGCTGAAGTATCTGCCATCCTTTCAAACAACTCCCATGCTCCGTCGATAGTTCTTGTGGTTAATGAGCCATTGGACGAAGAGTCTACCATACTTCTGAAAGATGGAAGTAGTCCTGTATAAAAGAATCGAATCTGGGTGGTCTTATCAAACCCATGCTGAGGACATTTCCACAGCACATTTTTAAACCTGTTCCAGACCTCATCGAAAGATTCGGAGTCATTTTGCGTAAATACTGATATAGCATGTCTCATTTGTGCTACCTTGGCTGGTGAGAAGAACTTAGTGCAAAACCTATGAGCTAGCTCATCCCAAGTGGTTATGCTTGCAACAGGAAGTGAGTCCAGCCACTCCAGAGCTTTATCCCTTAAAGTGTGTGGAAACAACCTCAGCTTGATAGCGTCATCTGAAATTTCTTGGTATCAGAAGTGTTGACACATATCCAAGAATCGCGATATGTGTGTATATGGATTTTCAGTAGCCATCCCGTGAAATTGATGTCCATTCTGGAAGAGATGGATGACATTTGTTTTCAACTGGAAGTTTGGCTGCCCAAATGGTGGATAGACAATGCTGAATTGGCTTTGGACGACAAATGGCGCCATGAAATCTCCCAGTAGCCTATTTCCTTCATCTTCGACCTTTGCATTCGCTAGAGGTGCTGGATTGAGTTGTTGATTTTCCATTGATACTTGCTCTTTTTGGTCCTTTTGTTGGGTTGCTACTGCTTCTCTTAGCCTACGATGGAAGGTTCTTTAGATTTTCGGATCAGTTGGAATCAAATCACCTTCAACCGATCTTCGCATATAAGACCTGAAATATGAGCAGTAGTAGCACTCAGATGAAAAAAAAAACTAGAAGCTAAACTAAACTAAAAGTTCGAATTAGTGTCAAAGTAAATAAAATCAAACTAAATTAAACCCCCAGCAACGACACCAAATATTTGACACACGAAAATGTGTTCGACTTATAGTACCGCAAGTATACGGTTCGTTTCAAGTAATAAAGTGGATTTTGAAGTCCAAGTATCATTCCCACAGAGATTTAACAGTTTAATTCTATATAATTCGACCTTAACCGAAACAAAATACGTGTTTGAATGTTTGTAACTAGATTGCAACTAAACTAAGTAAGCTACTTATGCAAAATAAAATGAAATATCTAATTAAATGCAAAGTTAACTACGTGCGATGAGATAACTAAATGCAAAGTTGTTGTAACAATCAAATAAAAAACGTACTAGGTTCGCGAATCCCCATGTAACGATCTATTTCAACCCTAGTTCTACAATTTGACAACACGTTTGAATTATGACGAATCAATGTTCCTATTTTATTCAAAACTCTCTTTCGATTAAACTTGAACCTATTTTCATATACAACACCGACTATATCTCTATGACGGGAGCAAATATACAAAAATGCACGGAGTTTTATGAACACTTAGAGATTCACGTAAAGCATAGCTGTATATCTCTATCTCCTATCGAACCCAACGATGATTTATACCCTGTTTAATCTATTTCTCCTCTTTCGAATGGATGAAATAAACCACAACAATCACATAATCATTGCGCATATAATTATGGATAAAATTCAATGTATATAAACCATTCAATAAATTTAAACAGCGTTTTAACGTCAAATATATAAAACTAGAAATTAAAATATCACATTACGTGGTTCATCGTTTACCTAGTACTATAAAATCTAGCCTAACATGATAAAACTAAGAAAACTAAGAGAAGAAAGAAAATAAATTGGAGAAGACATCACCCTATTGAATCTTGAAGTGAAATCTCGAATCTTGGAATCAATCTTCTCGTTCTTCACCTTCTTCTTGCTCTTCAATATGTCAAATAATGGTAGAATCATGCGTAACCCTTGTTTCTGGTCGTTATTAGGGTTAAAAAGAGGTCTAAGATTTGTTTCCATAAGAGATTGAATCAAATAAGGAAACCAAATTTTTCACGCCGGATTTGTTCTATGCGACAGCATAGTGTAATTCCATGCGGTAGCATAGTTATGGAGGATTTAGAAAATGCACTCACCGGTCAAATCTATATGCTACATCATAGTGTAATGTAATGCAATTTGGAGATTTTCGCATCTTGGTCCCTGAATTCCATTCATTCATTCTTATGCTCCTTTCAAGTTTCTTCTTTCTTCTGTTCTTCATATCATCACTCAATTTGGACTTGGCTCTCTTCGATTCTCGATTTGCTCTTCGGGTCAACTTTTGAATAATTGCACTCAGGTCCCTGAACTTTCGTTTCCTTCCATTTTGGTCTTTTTTCGCTCGTTTTCGCATACTTTTCGTTCCATCCATCGATGTAGTCCTACAAACACAAATTGTACCGAATTAAGCCATATTTCAATATACACGTTCACAATTAGCCATGTTTGGTGGCCTAAATAAGTGTGTAAAACACACTTATCAATATATACCCTCCATTTTACGTGTGCAATGCCATTCTTACCCTTGACATCACTAAACCAAATGGAAAAACTAGGGGCACAAATGTCATTTTCCCGCATTAAACAATTTAGTAGTCAAACCCATGTGAACCACGTAATTGTACTGTCTGCTATTATTCAGACGTAGGGCTCAAGCTTGTTTGAAAAAGTTGAAAATGATTTTTAATGGGCCAAATGGATATGCTTAAATTACTTTACATTATTGGGCTCAATTATTTCAAATTATAGGTCCCATTTGATGTACATTATTAATAAAATGAGAATGAAAAATATAACTGTTATTAACCTCACATAAGAGATAGAAAATAAAAAATGGTGGCTAAATGTGATTGATAACGGTCATATTTTTCATTTTTATGAAAGAAAAATGGGAATCAAACGGGGTCATAATAAAATGAATAGTAATTTTTTGAAAAATATATGATTAAATATAAATGATTTTTTTTTTTAAATTTACATGTAATATTATTTTGTTGGAGAATGTCTAGTTCATAAGGAGAACATATGCCCTCAGGCGAGACCAAAGCGCAGAAAAATATTGTCTTATTTTTAATATTATTATTTCAAAATTTTAATCATTTTAATAATTTAGTAATTAAACGAATACATACCAAACATCTAAAATTATAAAGTACTATATTTACTTACTAAATTCTACAATTAGTCAATTATACGATTTTAAAGTTTATGAAATGCAAAAATTAAACTATTTTTCATAGTTTTAACTTTCAACTAGATAAATCCTACTTTAAATTTTTAATGTACTTTTATTTTTTATTTTTGTACAGATAAAATAATTTTAAAAACTTGAAACAAAAGTCAAAAGAATTTTAAAAAAGAAAAAAAATAAAGAAATTAGTAAAGCACCATTAGACGTGCATTACCAAGGTGTGACATTTCGCCTGAACCTCATGCCTAAACACCGCATAAGTGAGCATAAATTCCCTAATTTTGAATATCCCAATTATAACTAATTTTGAATGTTTTGAATATTCTAATGAGGACTAATTTGAATACGTTGAATATCTTAATGATTATTAATAATAACTACTTGATTTGAATAAAATAAATCTAATATTAACTATATAAAGAGGGCGAGAAATTTATAGAGTACTTGGGGTTGCCACTACATGATTGCTTGTTAATGGTTTATTTAATCTAAAGATAATGCATATTTAGGTTATGAGTAATGTTATCTACAGTCGTTCACTATCGTAATCGTTCAACGTGACATACATGTGATGGTTAGTGATTTAATACATTAACGTGATAGTTTTTTTATTATCTCACGCAACAAATTACTAACCATCACATTTATGTCACGTAGGGCGACTGCGATAGTGAGCGACTACTAATAGTATTATTCTTAGGTCATTTATTCATTTAACTCAGCGTAGTTTAAAAATGCATGAACTAGTAATTAGAGGTCTCATTTTCTAATGTTTAGTAAAAACACATTGTTCTTATATTATATTGTTCTTCGTGCTTGGAATTTTTTTATTAAAACATAAATGACTTTTGTTGCACAAGATGTTTTATGAAAATTATGATTAATGACTTTGATCCACAAGAAGGTACTTTATGAAAATTAGGATTTAGTTAATGTAAAGTTCAAAATAATATAAAAGGTCCAAAAAAGCATTTAATGAACATAAATACTAATGGATGAATTTAGAGTGATATGTTTTATATTTGGTTTTATTTAAGTAAACTTACATAATGTTAACAATGTAATATAGAAAAATTTCAATAAGTGGATAAATATATAAGAATGGTGGATGAAAATAGTGACTCTAAATATTTTCCTTAAATTTGATTTATATCTCAACATAATTATAGTCATTAGAGTCCTTTCTTGATTTTCACGTTGAGTACACAAGTTTGTGATCTTTTACAATTATATTCTATTTCATATTTAATTGATATCTCCCTAAACAGAATTGCTAAGATTCATTGATAAGGTTGGCGTTAGAGTCCAAAACGACCAATAGCTTAGATGTAAAAAATCTTATGTTTGCTTTGACAAAAAAATTATAAAATAGAAGAGTTATATCGTGGAAAGAAAAATAGAATAGTTTTTTCGCTCCATCTGTGTGCGTCCGAGGGAATTTTTTTCCCAATCTCCATGTGCTGGAGATTTTGGAGAGTTACCTGCAAAAGAATAAACATCTAAGGCAACGTTGGAGTTTCCTAACGGCAGTCCTCCAACGCTCAAGTCAAAGTGTCAAATGAGGAATCTGAACATCATTCAACAAGACAATTATGTGAACAACTTTAGCATATTTGTGCTTGTTTGAGTGCGCTTATTTTGAAAAATTAATTAATTTTTGGAGCATCTGGAATGGGTCCCACTATTGTCCTTTTGATTGAAAACTTGCCATCAGATTACACGCCTACAATAGTTGACTAATTCGAATGTGGTTAAATGCACTACTATCGTACTACACCTAGTTAAACAATCACTGCTTTGGATCTTTTATTTTATTATGGAAAATTTGACCAATTCTATTAGACTATAGGATAGAATTTTGTCCATAAATGTCACACAAAACATAGGCAAATGACAATAGTGGGCGCCCATTTCAACGTTCCAAAAATCAATTATTTCCAAAGACAAGCGCGTTTGGTAGCCATTTCCCATTATTTTAAGATATTATGTGACCAATGCAAATGGGGTTTGCTAGACGGACAAGTCCTTGGATTAAAATCCAATTAAAAAAGTTAAGTAGCTATTTGTTTTGGATTAAAATCCAATTAAAATTTCAATTCAAAGTCAACATTAGATTTTAACCACATATTTCATGGGACTCACAACTTTTCAACCACACATTTAAAAACTTATATAAAAAAATCTAATTTTAATCTACATCAAATAACCGACCTTTATTGTCAGAACCTTCAATCAATTGAAATTGGACTGTTTTGTGGAACAGACAAATAATCTCTAAACATGGGCAAAAAATGTGGCTAATTTTTAGACTGCAATTTTGAGCATTGCCACTGTCCCATCATCTGCTACCGAGCCCGCTTCCAACTTTGTCATTGTTGCAACTACTTCTCAAGCATCACAAGTATTGCCTATAAAAAAACATGCGCAATCACGAGTATTTATTTGTACTAGTTGTTTCGATGAACATTTTTCTCATTTTGATCATGTGACTCGGATGGAATATAAGGAAAATTCGGCACACTCAATTTATGGGTTCAAATTGGTAAGTACCCAGGTGAAATTTATCCCAAAGTAAAAACTACTATGATAGTAAACGGTTAAATAATAAATAAAGGAAGATCATCGTTGTAATATCTATCCACAAGAAAATGAGCCCATCAAGAATTATCAAATGAAATCTCCACCAAAGCTTCATACTGTAAAGACTGAAACCAAATATATTAAACGGAGTCCCAATCCTCTGTCCATAGGCAAGTAAACACTTTGTATTCTCGATCACCTGATTTAGGGTATCTCATTGCAGGAATTTTACAAATAACCCTTTAATATTCTTAATAATGTTCTTTGGAGACATTACCTTCAGGATGTTTGTAATTGATTCGATAAAATATTTTACACATAAACCAAAAAATTTTCTCTAATTTTTAACCTCACATTTATCACAAATTCACTATTCAAAACAACGTTTTTCTAGAAAGATGGCCAAAAGACAGATGCTAAATTATTTCCTCAGCCATAAGAATATTTTCGTGAATTAACTACATGGTGATTCCACTTTGATTGAGTGAAACAATTTTAGGTAATAATGTACTTAAATCAAAATATAAAAACTTTGTTACAATTTTGTCAATTTCCTAGTGGAGGTTCTTCAACGCAGCTCAAGTTAGCGTGTCAAATGAGGAATCTAAACATTCGTTCAATAAGACAATTATGTGAATACTCTTTAAAATAGTAATAATCTAAGAGTGTGTTTGATAGAGATTATTTGGGAAAAATAAATTTTGAAATAGTGATATGATGGGAAATGTGTGGTTGAAAAAAGAAGGAAAAGTTATTGATGTGATGGAAAATATTATTTTATTGAGTAGAAGAATGAGAATGAAAATGAAAATGAGAATCAAACAGGGCATAAATATCTGATAGTGCTTGTTTTTAGAATGGGTTTTGCTATCAAAATAGGGAGGCTGACAGCCTTCCTAACCGAATCCCATAAATAGGGGGTCCCATGAAAAATTGATTTTTTGGAGCACTGATTGAAAACTTGCCATCACTTTCACATGCACACAATAGTTGACTAATTCAAATGTAATTGCATTTTGTTCCAAATCCCTTTTTTGCCCTTTACTGTTAGCCAAGTAAAAGATCAAGGATAAAGATATATGCAGACCCCACGTGAATTGTGTGTAATGTGTAAGAGATTTTGTAAATGATTTTTTACGTGTAACATGATCCATAAAATCAAATGGAGGAGTAGAGTGTTAGTTTGTTGCTTTTAGTGTCCGTTTAGCTCTCATTATTCCACATCACCTGCCGCCAAGGTCGCTACCAATTCTGGCATTGTTGCAACTACTTCTCAAGCATCATAACTATTGCCTATAACAAACATGCACAATCGCGTGCATTTATTTCTTCCGGACATTATTTTTGTGCACATTTTTCTCATTTCAAGTGACTCGGATGGAATAGAAGTAAATTTTGAAAAACTCTATTTATGAATTTAAACTGGTAGTACCCAAGTGAAATTTATCGCGAAGTCTAGTAAACTAGTGTGATTATCTCAATTATTTGTTATGGGAAGGAGCTATTTCAATTTGGCTCTTTGCTTAATCTCTGATTAGGCAATTATGGATAAATTTTCTTGATATTATAAATATTAAACAGTAAAATTGATTTTTCCTACTCATTTTCGATCCCATATTCACAAAATAAACTATTTTACACGTAATTTCAAATTTTTTTCTACTTGTAAACTGCACATTCTTCACAAATTTACTATTCAAAACAACTTTCTTTCTAGAAAGATGGCTACCAAGAGAGGCTAAATTATTTCCTAAGGCATAAGACTATTTTCACGAATTAACTACATGGTGATTCCACTTTGATTGAGTGAAACAATTTTCGGTGACAATGTACTAAAATCAAAATTTGAGAACTTTGTTACAATTTTAACAACTTCTTAGTGGAGGTTCTCCAACGCGGCTCAAGTCAATGTCAAATGAGGAATCTAAACGTCCGTTCAATAAGACAATTATGTGAGTACACTTCAAAATAAGTAAGTTTGTCTGACGTGTTTGTTTTCAGAATAATTGATTTTTGGAGCATTGAAATGGGCCCCACTATTATCATTTTGATTGAAAACTTTCCATGACTTTATATGCCCACAATAGTTGACTAATTCAAATGTAATTGCATTTTGTTCCAAATACCTTTTTTTTCCCTCATTACTGGCGCCCTCACCTACCCTTTTTTGGGCCTTGGTGAAGGAGGTAAATCGCAGATTATGCCTTCAAGGGTACATGGTGGAATGCTACTTGTACACTTGTACTTACTCAAGAGTCAAATCCATATTTCAGAATTCGAACTCTTGTCACGACAGCCTCAAGCAAAGCGAGCGTTGGTTTGTTGCTTTTATTTATTCATTCAATAAGAGAGAATTATTTTGTAAGAAATTTTGCGTTCAAACTGTTATTCTTCATTGAACTAATTGTGAACTTATCAAGATTTGATACTTTTGGCGTTCAAATAATTCGAGTGAGATTCTCGAATCTTGTGATCACAGGGTCAATAAATTTGCAATACCTTAATTAATTAAAACAAGTCAAAAGCTAAAATCTAGTAAAATAATGTTTAGCTTCGAAAAAAATTTTTATTGACAATAAACAGAGAAATGAGAGCAGGGAGAAAAGAGGAAAAAAAAGGGAAGAAGAAGAAAAGAAAAAATAGGAAAGTTCGTCAACGTTGTTAAAAAATAAGTGCTTCCTACTATTAAGCTTGAAATCCTTGATTTCGAAGTTAAGTAAAAAGTTACATATTGAATAGTTATGTTTAATTTTAGAGTTGTTAGATTATTAGTTTAAATTCAATTCATTGAAAGTGAAATATTGAATTAAGTATAATAAGCTATGAAACTAAGTTAAATGAAAGAAAAATTAGCTTAAGTGATTAAAGTAACTTTAGAAATCGCTTAAATATGAAAAGATTAAGTTTTGGTATCACATATCTAATTATCAAAATTTCTTAAAACAGTCAATTAATAATCTAAATATTATATCATGTTTCAAGTGACAATATGGATATACAGTTTACCAATCGAGTTGATTTTGCGTACATAGTTTTTGTGAGTGGAAAAAAATTAAATATTTTCAAGTATTGATAAATTGACAATATTCTTATATTACGTAGGATTATGTGAATTATTTCAGCTACATGATTATTATAAAATGTTCTCTCACTATGATATATGTGGAATTACAAAGATTGCACGTGGATTACTTGTGAATTATAATATGAGACATATATTTTATTGACCACTACTAGGGCACCAAGGCATGCGAGACATTTGATTGTGTTGGCCGCAAGTGAGACTGCTCGAGTGATTGTAAGAGTAGTTAGGGGATGTGCCTTTGGTGATCACAGGAGGATTAACCACTTGCTTGTACCGTTGTGTTATGGTGATTAGTAGTATCTCAAGTGGGATGCTTCCAGGGTGATCATGGGGGCTGTCAAAGGATCTACCTCTAGTGATCACAGGAGGATAATCCACTCGATTGTGATATTATGATTATTGGCATTTGGGGTAGGATACTTCATGGGTGATTGTGGTAGCAGTTATGGGATGTACCTCTGATGATTACAGGAGGATGGGCCACTAGACTATCCTAGTTGATTATTGATTACTGATGTGATATTAAACAAAGCGTTATTCGGTGCCTAGTAGGTGTGTCAAAGGCCCAATAAAAAAGAAAGTTTCACATGAAAATATTTCAAATTTACATTGATGATTTTATCATGTCTGCGAGATGATATTTTTCAATATTACAAGAAGGGTTCCTATCTTGATTATTAATATATAATGTTATATCGTGACAAGTTAAGTGATATACACTTGATTTGATAAAAATATATAAATGAAAGGGTAAATTATTTTTTGAACTTCTCCATTAACTTATATATTTTCTCACGATTTTTCTTGTTAGGTAGCAGTTGGATTCTGGGCATCTTTGGAGTTGAGCCTTGATTTTGGAGATAGTCACACGACAGAGTTTGCTAGTATAACTCATTTTCATAGAGCATGTAGTCAGTGTTTTGGAACACATGTTCATTTTTAAATGTGATTTTTCACCACTTGCAGAAAGTTGTGGGGCTCATTGTGTATTTTGCATCTATATGTACATTTCATATTATTTTCATAGTAAAAGTTGAGATTACGGCTTATCTCTATTATGTTGTGTTACTTTTGGGATTTATACATAGTGAATTACACGCCGATTAGTCTATTTACAGGGGAGATAATGCCTAAATTTTGTTAAAAATAATTCTGTTTGTTTTCATCATCGGTGTACACCATGTTCTGGGTACACTAGCGTTACTTGGAGCAGGGCGTGTTAGTTTGGTATCGTAGCATGATTTAAAGTCCACAGGTTCGCATTGTACATACATTCTGATGTTTAGCATATCATGCATAACTGTAGGTGAGTCATACCTCTTGGTGGTAGAACTCGAAGGCTCCAAGATATGTTTATCTTAGTCTCACATTACTCTTGATAGAGATGAACTTAAAGAGTCCGAGAGAGTAGATGAATTAGTGCAACAACCATCTAAACATCTAGGACAGGAAAATGATCCTATGGTTGTTGAAAGAATTGCTACTGCTGTTGCTTCAGCTATGCGTAGCACAGACAGAGATTTCAATATTGAGAGGGCTACAAAATTAGTAGCTAAAGTTTTCACAGGCAGAGTCGATCCTGCAGTTGATCAGGCATGGATAATCAAGATAGAGGGTATAATGTTGTAGGTTGCCCAAATGATCGAAAGTTGAGTTTTGCCACTTTCGTGTTAGAAGAGGATGCATAAGATAGGTGGCAATCAGTACAGAGTACATATCGAGACCCTTCTATTATCACTTGGACATATTTTAGACGTATCTTTTATGATGCTTATTACCCTTGTTCATATAAAGATGCAAAGTAGGATGAATTTTTGAAGTTGGTACAAGGGCAGATGGCTGTTGCAGAATATCAGGTGAAATTCAATAAACTTTCATAGTATGCCCAAGTTCTAGTTAGCAATGAAATTAATTAATGCAGACGGTTTGAATCAAGTTTGAGAGTAGAGAAGAGTATTTCTAATCGACCAATTGGTAGAGAACAAACAAAAGTCAAAACAAGCAATGCTTAGATATTGGCGGTTACTTCTAGCCATAGCCACCACAAATGGACAGTAGTGGATTTCGACCCAGTGTGTCCAGTTTCGATCAATTCAAGCCCAGATCAAGGGAAAGTTAGGGTCTTCGATTTAGTCATAGTAGTGTGCAGTAGCCATTGACTAGCCATCCTCATACTCAAGGTTATTTGTTGAATTAACATAGTTCACATCCAAGGGTTTCAAATTCTCTTTTTCTTCTTTCTTTTCTTTCGTTCTTGAGTATTCATAAGTTCTTGCTCATATCCTATTTTGAATTCTTCAAGAATAAGACTTGGTTGAGTCTGAATTAGATCTTTGAAGCACTTGGACGAAGGCATTGTGTGGAAAAAAGTAAGAGTAGTGAAACTAATAGCGAGAAAAAAACCAAATTTGAGTGACACACAAGCTTAAACACATGAGGCATCTATTGCTTTAGATTTAGGTTATTTGATAGAGACGACTCTACCTCAAGCGGGAACAACAATCAAGTTAACATGACGGAGGAGTTGATACGATGGTTCAAGAGATTATTTGAAGGCGTAGGGGACATGTTGGACAGGCAAAAGGCGTGGATGGAAAGGTAAGACCAATTACTTGTCAATTTATGTAGGGATCAACTTAGGGGAGTTCCCAATGCGAGGAGGCAAGGTAGGCAGGATTCTAGGGTGTAGAATCGTGTAGAATATAAAGTTGGTAGTGATAATGATGAGGAAACATCAGTGAATGTCGAGTTAGGAAGAATGAGGGATAGAAAAGTTAGGCATGAAATGAGGGGGTCGAGATCTTGTTGGAGATGAAGTTAACGGTAGTACGGGCAATATCAAAATGATGATTTCTTCATTCAAATGAATGAATGATCCGGAAGCGTACTTGGAGTGGGAAAAGAAGATAGAATTGATATTTGATTGCCCCAACTACTCGGAGAAAAATAAGGTAAAGATTGTAGTGCTTGAATTTAACGATTATGTTATTACTTGGTGGGATCAAGTAGTGACATCTAAGAGGAAGAATCGTGAGAGGCCTATTAGTAGTTGGAAGAATTAAAGGCTATCATGGAAGAGAGGTTCGTGCCTAGCCATGACTATAGGGAGCTTCATAAAAAATTGCAAAGTCTTTACCAAGGTTCTAAGAGTGTGGAGGATTATCATAAGGAGATGAAGGAATTGGAGGACATGCTACATGTGGATATAAAGGCGGAGAGACAACTGAAGAGGAAGGGGACAAGTAGATATCCATCGTGTTCTTCAGGTTCTAATCCATCATGGAAACCGAAGTGGAACAACAACAAGGGAGATGAGGCTATTTTGAAAGAACTAAACTACCAAAAGGAAAAGAGGAAAGTGATAACAAGGTCACATCTAAAGCGAAATTGATGTGAACCCGACCAAGAACAGGCTTGGGAACCCACGAACAAGAAGAAACAAACCCAAGAAAGCTAGAAATCACGCCGTGCAAAGATTCAACCCGACCCGTCGTTCGATCCATACCAAGAACCAAGATTCCACGCAAGAAATCTGACCCATTGATTACCCAGAACTAGAACCGTGAAGTGGGAATGCCATAAAAGGACTGCGACACCTTTTGATAAGTTCAAGATTATAAGTCTTAAGCCACCAAGAACATTGGAGGGGAAAACTCACATATTGTATTAAAAATCTCTCAAATAATCAAAATCTAAGTTTTACAATGAAAATGAAATCCTATTTATATGCAACAATACAACCCTAAGAAATATGGTAAAAATGAAATATTAAGAGTCCTAAAATAGTAAAAGTTGCCAAAAATAACAATTGGAATGAAATATGGAAATTCTCGAAAATTAAATAAACTGCTCTTGTTTTTATTCTATGTGGCCGCATAGAACAACTTCTACCTACTTCCAAGTTCTCTGCCGGCTCCATGCAGTCGCATTGTGGGAAGCCTATGCGGCTGCAGGCTTCCCGACTGTCTTCCATTTTTGCCTCTTGATTCGAATGCCTTCCAAACCTTTTTCGACCCCGACTCCAACACGAAACTTGTTAGCTTGTCAACTTCAACCTTGCGCACTCCATGGCTCGAACCATCAATTGTGTGGCTCGTAGTGACTCCGTGAAGGCTCGAACCCGACTTTGACCCCTGCCCAACATTCGCCCAATGTTCATCGATTTGTTGCGCACTCCGGATCACAGGTTGAGATGGACATAGAGTCCGAACCTGAGGCGGAAGACTCCTTTGGAGATGAGGCTCCACCAAAGAAGATCTGTAGAACTTATAGGGATTAGATTTAAATCCTTGTAATAGTTTCCTTATGTCAAGAAATAAAAATTTTATCTTCTTTGTTGGTATTCGAAATGTAAAACTAATAAAAGAACCATATGTTTTGTCTAAAGGAAAATGGCCCGCGCAAACCAAACAAACTTGATAAGAGATCTCCTCCGAGCAGTTCAAGACCTTGGTAGGCAGAACCTGAACCAAACTCAACCTTACCATTAGCTCCTAATGCTCCTCCAACTCATGTTTCAGTGGTCGAGCAATTTCGAAGGCACAAGCCCATACTTTCAATGGAGCAGCTGATCCACTTACAGCCGAAGAATGGCTTCGCAATGAGAGAATATTCTGATTAATAGGGTGCACGGATACCCAGAAGGTCCAGTGCGCTGAGTTCATGTTCTCCGGTGATGCAAGTCATTGGTGGGACTGGATGTCAAGGACGAGGACCCTAGAGCAACAAACGGCATTGACTTGGGAGCAGTTTAAAGAGAAAGTAATGGATAAGTACTTCCCACAGTCTTTGAGGGATCACAAAGAAGGTGAATTCCTCCAACTCAAGCAAATGACTATGTCCCTGACTGAGTATGAAAGGAAGTTCGACCAATTTTCTAGGTATGCTCCACATCTGGTGGATACGGAGGACAAGAAAGTCAAGAGGTTTGAACAAGGGTTGAACCCAGATATAAGCATGATACTTATGTCCCATAATTTCGCCTCCTATCGTGAAATACTGGAAAGAGCTCATGCCATTTGGTATCAGAAGACTAACGCCAAGCAATATAGTCAACTGGTCAAGCATCCGGACAATAGTAATATGGGTAAAAGAAAGTGGAATGGCTAGAACAAGGGAAAGGGCAAGTGGCAAAACAAGAAAGCTAATGGCGGAGCCAATGACATCAAGAGCATTGTGCCGATTATAGAGCCACGTCCTACGTGCGGAAAGATGCATCGTGGCATGTGTTTGCAATGGAAGAATGTCTGTTTCTGATGTGGTAAGCTAGGGCATATTTCAAGGGATTGTACCACATTTATCTTGAAGAAAGATGATAATAATGTCCAGAACCAGAAGGAGAAAGCACGAGTTTTTGCATTGACTCAGAAAGATGCATAAGAAAACTCGAACGTCATAGCAAGTTTACTATTGATAGCCAATACACCTGCTTATGTATTATTTGATTCAGGAGATACACACTCCTTTGTATCAACAACTTTTACGGCTAAATCTAGTATTACCTGTTATAAGTCGGAAGGAACATTAGAAGTTAGTGTTGACCTATGGTCAAATCATACGTTTTGATTATAACAAACAAACTTTGCTTATCTCTAATCAAATCTTCAATTGTTGCATATGTCGGCCAAAATTGAGTCAAAACTATTGGACGGGAAGTTGTCTATCAAGAAAGCTCAACATAAAGTTTGATCGAGAAGACATGAAGACAAACCTTGCGTCATATCAAAATCAAGCAATCGTGCCTCGTACCAAGTAAATCAAGGACATTAGAACTAGATATTTTTTGGTTCGTTTGTAAAGGTAAAATACTTTAATTCTTGGCATATTAAAAAGCTCAAGTGTTAGATCTCTCATATACGACAAAACTGACATTCGCACAAAACCATTTTTAAAGAACTAAAGGCCAGAAAAATTGCTGGCCATCCGGACGTCCGGATGGTGAACCGGTCGTCCGGTTAGGCAGCAACGGTAAAATTTTTTTTACCGTTCTGACTGACTTTAATGCTCTGGAACGTCCGGTTGGTCGTCCGGTTTGGCAGAATTTTTCACGATTCTTCACCTATAAATACCAACTCATTTGGCATTCATTTTAACGCTTCTAAAAAGGCATTAAAGTGAGATACTCTTGAGCTTAAATATTGTTTTTATACTCTTTACTCATAATAGTTTGATTCTTGAAAAATCTTTTGAGTGATTCAACCTTTGAAAATCATTTTTCACTCACCAAACACTTGAGCTTCATTCATTGCCATCTATTAAAGTGTTTGCCTATTTTCTCTCATTGTACTCAAATTTGAATATATCATTTATTGAGAGGAATAGTTTCAAATTGTAAACTCAAACTTGTGGGTCGTGTTGAGGTCCTGGAAAGCTCAACGTTGTAAAAGGATCGGTGCTCCTTGGTTGTAAGTCACCGGAAGCGTTGTAAAGGGTTGGATTGCACCATAACTCAATCAACATAGTGAAAAAGGCCTTGCTCGTGACGGAGAGCTTGGTAACGGGGGACGTAGATCATTGCATTGGATCGAACCTCCATAATTATATCGTTTGCACTCTCTATCCCTTCTACTTAGCATTGTTTACTTTGTGTAAATTATATTGCTCTACTCACTTGTATACTTGTGCCTAAGTTGCCTTTTATTATTTGATTGATTATTTTATTAAAACTTGAATCATTGAAGAAAAAGTTTTTAATAACCAATTCACCCCCCTCTTGGTTAGCCAATCTTGGGCTTTCAATTGGTATCAGAGCGAGGTACTCTTTTTTTTGGATTTCACAATGTTGAGTAATGGCTAACCCCATGTTTCAAAATCTTGAGGGACATTCTACAAACCGACCTCCTTTCTTTGATGGCACACACTACAATTATTGGAAAGCTAGGATGACGATTTATGTTCAATCAATTGATTATAATATTTGGGAAATTATTGAACGTGGTCCTTATGTGCCTACCAAGATAATTAAGATCGATGGTAAACCCGATCAAACTATTCCTAAGGATAGAGAGGAATACGATGAAGAAGATAAAAGAAAGTTATCCTTAAATGCTAAAGCGAAAAACTTATTTTATTGTGCATTAGATAGAAATGAGTTTAATCGGATTAGCACATGTGATTCGGCTTATGATATTTGGCATGCTCTTGAAGTTACTCATGTTGGCACTAGTAAAGTCAAAGAAACCAAAATAAATATGTTAGTTAAAGAATTTGAAAACTTCTTTATGAAACAAGATGAATCTATTGCTAACATGATTTCTCGTTTTACCGATATTGTAAATGGTTTAAAAGGTTTTGATCGTAAATATACTAACGGTGAACTTGTAAACAAAATGCTTAGGTCACTTTCGGAGGAATGGAGCCCCATAAGGATGTTGATAGAGAACACCAAGGATGTAAATACATATCCTTTGGAAGAACTCTATGGAACCTTGATGACTTACGAGCTTAACAATGCCGAAATCAAGGAAAAGACAAGAAAAAGAAAAGAGGAATCAAAGGAAGCTCCAAAGCGTCAAATTGCTCTAAAATCGGCAATTGATGAAGGAACAACAAGTAACAACATGAGTGATGAGGAGCTCGATGATCTAGTCCTTCTCGTCAAAAAATGGAGAGGGTTTCGAAACAATAAAAAATTTCAAAGGAAGGATGACAAAGGAGAAGAGAGAAGCAAGAAAATAATTTGCTATGATTGTGACCAACCGGGTCACAAAAGAACCGAGTGCCCGAACAAAAAGAAGAACATCAAGAAAAAGGCACTCCAAGCCACATGGGACGATAGTGATGATGAAGATCAAAATGAAAGCGATGATCAAGATGAAATCGCAAACATGTGTTTCATGGCACTTGAAGATGAGGTAAGTCACAATGAAAATTGTTCCTATGATGAATTATCTAATTCTTATGATGAATTACTTGAGGATTTTGAAAAGCTTGCATTAAGTCACTCTATTCTTAAAAAGAAAAATTCCTTATTGAAAAATGAAATAAAGAAGATTTTTGAAAAGCAAAAAGAAAATGTTGATTATGATTTATTAGTTAAGGAAAACACTTCCCTAAAAGAAAAAGTTGAAGATTTGACGAAAACCATTTATAAATTCACCGAAGGGAAGAAAAATTTCGATCTAATGCTTGGAAATCAAAAATGTGTTTTTGACAAAGGGGGAATAGGATTCAAACCCTCTTTAAAGCAAAAATCTCTCAAAAACATGTTTGTTAAAGCATCAAATGTCACTTGTACATTTTGTAATAAAAGTGGACATGTTGCGTTTAATTGCCTAGCTAAAAAGAAATTATTCTTTGAAAACAAATACAAGTGGATTAGAGAATCCTCAAGAACTAACCACCAAGGACCCAAGTTTGTATGGGTACCAAAAATCAAAAATTGAATTGTTCTTGTAGGTACCAAAGAAATCAAAGAGCAAATGGTTCTTGGATAGTGGATGCTCTAAACACATGACTGGAGACCGATCACTACTATCAAATCTCAAAAAGAAGGATGGTGGTCATGTAACATTCGGAGACAACGCAAAAGGAAATATTATTGGTATCGGTAACATTGGTAATCACTCATCCCCTTCTATTGAAAATGTTCTACTAGTTGATAATCTCAAACATAATTTGCTAAGTATTAGTCAATTATGTGATAAAGGTTACAATATTAAATTTGATTCTTCCAAATGTCTAATTAAGGATGCTACATCAAAAGAGGTGATTTTCGTAGGAAACCGAAGTAAAGATGTTTATATCATAAATATCGAATTTGAAAATAATAAACATTGTTTACTTGGATTGAAAGATGAAACATGGCTATGGCATAGGAGACTAGGTCATGTTAGCATGGATCTTATTTCAAAAATCTCCAAAAATTATTTTGTAAAAAGTTTGCCAAATTTGAAATTTGAAAAAGACAAAATTTGTGATGCATGTCAATTTGGAAAACAAGTAAAAAGCTCTTTTAAATCAAAAATTTTCTCTTCAACAACAAAACCATTGCAACTTCTCCACATGGATCTTTTTGGTCCATCAAGAACGGCTAGCCTAAGTGGTAAACACTACGCCTTCGTTATCGTTGACGATTTTTCAAGATTCACTTGGGTTATATTTTTAAATGTAAAGGATGAAGCCTTAAAAGTTTTTAAGCATTTTTGTAAGAAAATTGAAAATGAAAAAGGATACACTATTACAACTATTAGAAGTGATCATGGTGGAGAATTTGACAATCTTGCATTTGACGATTTTTGTAATGAAAACGGATATGAACATAATTTCTCGGCTCCTAGAACTCCTCAACAAAATGGTGTAGTAGAAAGGAAGAATCGTACATTGCAAGAAATGGCTAGAACCATGCTAAATGAGAATAATTTACCTAAATACTTTTGGGCCGAAGCCGTTAACACCGCATGCTATATTGTAAATAGAGTTTTAGTTAGTCGTAAGAAAACTAAGACTCCTTACGAGCTTTGGAAAAATAGAATTCCCAATGTAAGTTATTTTAAAGTTTTCGGTTGCAAATGTTTCATTTTGAATACAAAGGATAACTTGGGCAAGTTCGACTCAAAATCCGATGTTGGAATTTTTCTAGGATATTCTTCGACTAGTAAGGCTTATAGAGTTTTCAACAAAAGAACTCTAGTCGTTGAAGAATCTATGCATGTCACATTTGATGAAACTAACCTTCTTGATCATGAGAAAGGTATTAATGATGATGTAGGTTTGGAAACTCCTTTCACACAAATGAATATTCAAGATCAAAACAAAGGAGTGACCAATGAAGAGCAATCAAAAGAGTCCAACAATCAAGAAAAGTCGATTGAAGCTCAAAACGATCCCACGTTGCCAAAAGAATGGAAATTCGTTTCCTCTCATCCAAAAGAGCTAATAATAGGCGACCCATCTAAAGGTATCACTACTAGAACTTCTCTTAGAAAATCATCTTAGTAGTTGTGCATTCATCTCACAAATTGAACCAAAAAATTTCAAAGAAGCCGAGTTTGATGAGTTTTGGATTCTAGCTATGCAAGAAGAACTAAATCAATTTGAAAGAAATCATGTATGGGATTTAGTCGCTAGACCTAACAATCAAACCGTAATCGGCACAAAATGGGTATTTCGAAACAAACGGGATGAAAATGGAATTATTGTACGTAACAAGGCTAGATTAGTGGCCCAAGGTTACAATCAAGAAGAAGGCATTGATTATGAAGAAACTTTTGCACCGGTGGCTAGGTTAGAATCCATTCGTATGCTTCTTGCATTTGCATGTCATAAAAACTTCACTCTTTATCAAATGGATGTTAAAAGTGCATTTTTGAATGGATTCATTCAAGAAGAAGTGTTTGTTGAACAACCACCCGGTTTTACAAATCACAAGTTTCCAAATCATGTTTTTAAACTTAGAAAAGCTCTTTACGGTCTAAAACAAGCCCCTAGAGCTTGGTATGAACGTTTGAGCAAATTTCTACTTTCAAATGGTTTTTCGATTGGAAAAGCGGATACTACTCTCTTTGTTAAAACTCATAATAAAGATTTGCTTATTGTTCAAATCTATGTGGACGATATTATTTTTGGTGCAACAAACATTCATCTATGTGAAGAATTTTCAAAAAGCATGAGTAAAGAGTTTGAAATGAGTATGATGGGAGAACTCAAGTTCTTTCTCGGACTTCAAATTAAACAAACACATGATGGCACTTTCATAAATCAAAGTAAGTATATATTGGATATGTTAAAGAAGTTTGAAATGAATGATTTAAAGCCTATGAATACTCCAATGAGCACATCCATAAAGCTTGACAAAGATGATCAAGGCACTCCCGTTGACATTACCAAATATCGAGGTATGATCGGATCCCTTCTCTATTTAACTGCAAGTAGACCCATATTATGTTTAGTGTATGTTTATGTGCTAGATTTCAATCAAATCCTAAGGAATCCCATCTTAAAGCCGTAAAAAGAATATTTAGATATCTTAGTGGGACTCGAACCTTAGGACTTTGGTATCCTAAAAATACTCACATTGACCTACTTAGCTTTTCAGATGCCGATTGGGCCGGATGTCAAATTGATCGAAAAAGCACTAGCGGCACTTGCCACTTTCTTGGATTTGCTCTAGTATCGTGGTTTAGTAAGAAACAAAATTCCGTGGCATTATCTACGGCCGAGGCCGAATACATCTCGGCCACAAGTTGTTGTGCTCAAGTACTATGGATGAAACAAACTCTAAATGATTATCACTTGACTTACGATCACGTTCCCATTATGTGCGACAATACTAGTGCTATCAACTTGTCCAAAAATCCCGTTTTGCACTCTCGAACTAAGCATATTGAAATAAGACATCATTTTCTTCGGGATCATGTTCAAAAAGGTGATATCATGCTGGAATTTGTTGATACAGAAAACCAATTAGCCGATATTTTTACAAAACCTCTTGCTCTTGATCGTTTTTCTCACATTCGACGAGGTTTAGGCATAATTGATGAAAATGAAGTCTATGCTTGATATTATGTGCTCTTATATGTGTCTATGATGTTATTCAAAAAAAAAATAAATAAATAATCCGGACAAGGAATCGGACGACCGGACCTGCATCCGGATTTGGCAGACAAAAATGTTCTGCCAAACCGGACGTCCGGATGTATTAACCGGACGACCGGATCAGCATCCGGGTTTGGCAGACAAAATGTTCTGCCAAAACGGACGTCCGGATTAATTAACCGGACGTCCGGTTAAGCGTCTGAAATGTTCTAAATCGCGACCAGACCTTCATTTTCGCCATTTTCTTTCTCTTCTCTTCGTCTCTCTCCCTACATCTCTTCTCCATTACCAACCTTCTCCTCTCCAAGCATCAATTGGACTTCCATTTCACAAAACCCATCACTTTTACCTCTCTATTTCTTTTAAATTCTCTCACCTCTCATCTTTCCCCAAATTGTTCGAACCCTAGATCTCACACATACTAAACTACATTTCTTACTCATGGCAAGCTCAAAAGGGACTGGAAAGAGATTCAAACGCACCGAGAGGCGTTCTCCTTCTTCATCGGATGATGAATTCGACATGGATCCCGAGGTGCCGGTGAACCCCTTTGCTAAATCGCCCGTTTTGATTGGTAAGAGAGTTGATTTTGCTGAATTCACCATTGAAGCACCTGCATTTCACATTGAAGAAATTTTTGAAAACATGGGTTGGACTAGTATTGCCTCATTAGAAGAAAATGCATACCCACGCCTTATGCAAGAATTTTTTCATAGCATGTCGTTTTCTCGCGCAAATGAAATATCTTGTTTAGTTAAAAATAAGCATGTTGTTATAAACAAAGCACTCATTCGTGATATTTTGGAACTTGAAGAATGTGACACACTAATCTTTTTACATAAGACACATCCCACGCTTGATGGCTATGACCCCACCGAGGCTTGTCGTCGCGTCACCGGGAAATCTTTTGAAAATATCACCAAAGTTAGTGCACATCAACTATCTCTTCCATGTAAGGTTTTGCACAATATTATTGCAAATGTCATCGTTCCCCAAAAAGGTCATCGAGATGAAGTAAGTTCGTTTGACCTCTTCCTTCTCGATTCCCTTCTTGTTGGTAGAAAGCTCGATTTTCCGACTATTGTTTTAGGACTCATGAAACTTGTACACTCCTCACGAACCATCAAGGCCTTACCATATGGCATGCTTCTCACAAAAATTTTCAAGCATTTTCACGTTGCATTGCATGATGAAGCATCCATCTCACTTAAACCCACCGACACCATCAACATTCAAACCCTTAAACGCATGAAAATAGTCAAAGAACACGGTCAATGGGTGGCACACACGAAAGGGTTCGACCCCACCTCGGGTCCCTCTTCTCTGCCTATCGCTGGCGACGAAAATGATGATACTTACATACCGCAAGCTCCACCCTCTCCTCATGACGTTCCGGGCTCGAATGCTCCACCTACCTTTACCGAGGACCAGTACAATCTTCTAAATGGCCGTATTGACTCCCTTACATCTACTGTTGATGGGCTTGGAACGATGCTCCAAGAAATGCAAGTGCAGCAGAATGCCTTTTATGCTCACTTTTATACCTTGTTTCCTCCTCCTCCTCCGGAATCCTAGCTCTTCGTCAATCTTGTTAGTTTTTATTTTGGCTCTTTTCTCTAGCTTTATGAATTGTGAATTATGTTATGAGTGGATATCTTGCTATAACTTATATGAATTATGTTATGAGTTGTGAATTATGTTATGCGTTGTGCATTATGAATTATGTTATGAGTGGATATCTCTCCTTCTCTACACTCCATTTTTTTTTGCTTATGCCAAAAGGGGGAAAATATATAAGATGATTTGATGATTTGCATGCTTAATGTGAATAAGAAAGGGGGAAATCCATGATCTACAAAATAAAGGGGGAAGAAAATTGCAAATGTTTAATTGTTTGAATTATATGAGATACTCTTCTTACAAATCATTTAGTGTTTGTCATAATCAAAAAGGGGGAAATTGTTGACCTATGGTCAAATCATACGTTTTGATTATAACAAACAAACTTTGCTTATCTCTAATCAAATCTTCAATTGTTGCATATGTCGGCCAAAATTGAGTCAAAACTATTGGACGGGAAGTTGTCTATCAAGAAAGCTCAACATAAAGTTTGATCGAGAAGACATGAAGACAAACCTTGCGTCATATCAAAATCAAGCAATCGTGCCTCGTACCAAGTAAATCAAGGACATTAGAACTAGATATTTTTTGGTTCGTTTGTAAAGGTAAAATACTTTAATTCTTGGCATATTAAAAAGCTCAAGTGTTAGATCTCTCATATATGACAAAACTGACATTCGCACAAAACCATTTTTAAAGAACTAAAGGCCAGAAAAATTGCTGGCCATCCGGACGTCCGGATGGTGAACCGGTCGTCCAGTTAGGCAGCAACGGTCAAAATTTTTTTACCGTTCTGACAGACTTTAATGCTCTGGATCGTCCGATCGTCCGGTTTGGCAGAATTTTTCACGATTCTTCACCTATAAATACCAACTCATTTGGCATTCATTTTAACACTTCTAAAAAGGCATTAAAGTGAGATACTCTTGAGCTTAAATATTGTTTTTATACTCTTTACTCATAATTGTTTGATTCTTGAAAAATATTTTGAGTGATTCAACCTTTGAAAATCATTTTTCACTCACCAAACACTTGAGCTTCATTCATTGCCATCTATTAAAGTGTTTGCCTATTTTCTCATTGTACTCAAATTTGAATATATCATTTATTGAGAGGAATAGTTTCAAATTGTAAACTCAAACTTGTGGGTCGTGTTGAGGTCCCGGAAAGCTCAACGTTGTAAAAGGATCGGTGCTCCTTGGTTGTAAGTCACCGGAAGCGTTGTAAAGGGTTGGATTGCACCATAAGTCAATCAACATAGTGAAAAAGGCCTTGCTCGTGACGGAGAGCTTGGTAACGAGGGACGTAGATCATTGCATTGGATCGAACCTCCATAATTATATCGTTTGCACTCTCTATCCCTTCTACTTAGCATTGTTTACTTTGTGTAAATTATATTGCTCTACTCACTTGTATACTTGTGCCTAAGTTGCCTTTTATTATTTGATTGATTATTTTATTAAAACTTGAATCATTGAAGAAAAAGTTTTTAATAACCAATTCACCCCCCTCTTGGTTAGCCAATCTTGGGCTTTCAGTTAGCATTCCTACAGGAAACCCTTTGAGTACTGATAGAATAGCCAAATCAGTAAATATCGAAGTTGAGGGAAAACCATTGGAAGCTAACCTATTCATGATAGAGATGAATGATTTTGATGTAATACTAGACATTGATTGGTTGGGTTGTAATTAAGCCACCATCCGATGTAAGGAAAAATAGGTATTATTTCAGAAACTAGGAGAGAAACCATTTTCTTTCCTTGGAATGACAATGAAACCTCTTATTTGACTAGTATCGACTTTACAAGCTGAGAAGATGTTAAGAAAAGGAACATGTCAGGAATACTTAGTAAATATCTCAAGAGAGAAACAAGAGACAATGAAGGTTGAAGACGTACCAATAGTACGGGAGTTTGTAGATGTGTTTCCAGAAGATCTATCGGGTATTCCGCCAAATAGACAAGTGAAATTCACCATAGACCTAATTCCCGGAGCGGCACAGTATCTAAGGCCCCATACCAAATGGCCCCGAAGGAACTACAAGACTTAAAAAAGTAGTTCTAAAAACTCTTAGATATGGGCTTTATACGGCCAAGCGTATCTCCATGGGGTGCGCCGGTGTTGTTTGTGAAGAAAACAGATGGAAGCATGAGAATGTGCATCGATTATAGGGAGTTAAATCGATTAACCATCAAGAATAAGTACCCACTCCCGAGAATCGAGGATCTGTTAGATCAGATGAAAGGAGCTAAGGTGTTTTCCAAGATCAACTTACGATCATGATGCTACTAATTGAAAGTAGAGTCAAAGGATATACCTAAGATAGCTTTCAAAACTCGTTATGGACACTACGAGTTTACAGTGATGTCGTTTGGTCTAACCAATGCACCTACAATGTTCATGGACCTGATGAATCATGTATTTCATCAGTACTTGGATAAGTTTGTCATAGTCTTCATTGATGACATTCTGATATATTCCAAGAGTAACGAGAAACATGAAGAATACCTAAGAATAGCCCTAGAAGTATTATTCAAGGAGAACCCATACGCCAAATTCAAGAAGTGTGAGTTTTGGTTTGAACGAGTTGGATTTCTTGGACATGTAGTCACTGCCTAAGGAATTGAGGTAGATCCATCGAAGGTAGAAGCAGTAACCAACTGGGAAGCACCAACTAATGCTGGCGGGGTACGGAGCTTCCTAGGACTGGCCGGATATTATCGGAGATTCATAGAAGGATTCTCCAAAATAGCTGGACCGATGACACAACTTACCGGAAGGGAGTAAAATTTCAATAGACGGATAAATGCGAACAAAGTTTCCAGGAACTTAAACAGAGATTGATATCAACACCAGTGTTAACAATACCTGAAGGAACGGAAGGGTTTGTTATATACAGTGACGCATCCAAGCAAGGATTGGGATGTGTGCTGATGCAGAATGGAAAAGTGATAGCCTATGCTTCAAGACAATTGAAGAAACATGAGCAGAACTACCCGACGCATGATTTGGAATTTGCAGCGGTAGTACACGCTTTGAAGATATGGCGACACTACTTGTATGAAGGAAAGTGTGAGATCTATACTGATCACAAGAGTCTCAAATATTTCTTCACGCAGACGGAATTGAATATGTGACAAAGACGATGGTTGGAATTGGTGAACAATTACGACTGTACTATTCACTACCATCCGGGTAAGGCAAATGTTGTGGCCGACGCCCTAAGTAGAAAAGCAATGAGACAATTGACGTCACCGTCCACTTCTCAAATGGAGTTAGTCAAGGATTTGGAAAATTTGCAGATCAGGGTGGTTACCACACCAGAACAAGCTACTGCTCAGTTAGCAGCTTTAATAATGTGACCTACTCTAAGAGATCGAATTGAGGAAGCACAGGGTAAAGACCCATTCTTGTTGAAGATCAAGAGTGAAGTTGGTACAAATAAAATAAAGGACTACGAAATAGCTGCAGATCAGGTACTGATGTTTAGATGAAGAATTTGCGTGCCTAATGATGAAGCCTTGAGAAACGAGATATTGAAAGAAGCACATGCCACCCCGTACACCGCACATCCCGGTGGTACGAAAATGTATCAAGACCTCCGAGATACATTTTGGTGGAAGAATATGAATAGAAGTATAGGGCTATATGTGGAAAAATGCATGGTATGTCAACAAGTTAAGGCAGAACATCAAAGATCGGCTCGATTATTAAATCCACTAGACATACCCGAGTTGAAATGGGAAAATATCGCAGTAGATTTTGTGGTTGGATTCCCGAAGTCAGCAAGAGGAAACAACGTAGTATGGGTAATAGTAAATCGATTAACGAAGTCAGCTCATTTTCTGCCAGTGAAAATGACATTCAGTCTAGACCAATTGGCACAGTTGTACATTAAGGAGGTTGTGAGATTATATGGCGTACCAGTGTCCATTGTGTCTGACAAAGACCCAAGGTTCACATCCAAATTTTGGAAAAGTCTACAAGGAGCTTTGGGAACGAAGCTGAACTTTAGTACAACATACTACCCTCCGTCCGATAGTCAGTCTGAAAGGATCATCCAAATTTTGGAAGATATGTTGACAACATGTGTTTTGGATCTAGGAGGTAGTTGGGAACCATACATATCCCTAGTAGAATTCGCATTTAATAAAAGCTTCCAAGCAACTATCGGGATGGCACCGTACGAAGTTCTCTATGGTAGAAGATGTAGACCCCTGTTCATTAGGATGAAGTCAGGGAGAATAGAGTTTTGGGACCAAAAATAATTGAAAGGACAGTCGAGGCAATCGATAAGATCCATGCAAGGATAAAGGCAGCACAGATCGACAGAAGAGCTATGCAGATACAAGGAGGAAGGATTTAGAATTTCAAGTTGGAGATAAAGTCTTTCTAAAGGTAGCACCGATGAAAGGTGTACTTAGATTTGGAAAGAAATGCAAGCTACAACCTCGGTATATCGGACCTTTCGAGATACTTGATAGGGTCGAAAATGTGGCTTACCAACTACTTTTGCCGTCTGAATTGTTGGCAGTGCACAATGTGTTCCATATATCGATGATGAAGAAGTATGTACATGATCCTAATCATGTGGTGGGTTATCAGACTTTGGAAGTGCAGAAGGATTTGTCGTACGAGGAACTACCGATTAAGATATTGGATCGAAAGGTGAATAAACTAAGGAATAAAGATATTCAACTGGTCAAGATACAGTGGAATAGTCACGGAATAGAAGAAGCCACCTGGGAAAGAGAAGAAGAAGCTAAAGTCAAGTATCGAACACTATTTGCCCAATCACAAGGTAAATTTCGAGGACAAAATTTTATTTAAGGTGTAGAGGATGTAGAACCCCGATTAATTTTAGACACCTTAGTGGCACTCGGACATGAGTGTCGGATGGCTAAAGGATACTTCATATTTTTTTATCTCATTTGAGACCCATATTTTTCATAGAAAACATTCAAATTAGGAAATGATATCTAAAGAAAAGTTGTAGCTCTTTGAGTTTGCTTTCTAGCGCACTTGGAATTACCTTAATTGGATATCAGGAGAAAATGTTATAATAGTAATACTGCAGGCCG
Organism: Osmanthus fragrans; assembly: GCA_019395295.1. Classification (NCBI taxonomy): domain Eukaryota; kingdom Viridiplantae; phylum Streptophyta; class Magnoliopsida; order Lamiales; family Oleaceae; genus Osmanthus; species Osmanthus fragrans. The sequence continues at coordinate 1,371,802 of JAEDXY010000064.1, forward strand.
TGTTGTATCAACCGAAGTATGCAGAATATGAAAAGTCAAATTCCTACACGATTTTTCTAGCACCTTTTTAAACTTATAACTCCCACATAAATGGTACCCGTGTTAATGAGTATTAGGCCTTTTATTTGCCCTTAAGTTATGAGATTTGCATCTATATATAGCCCCAATGCATACTCATTTTTTCTCACACCCAAAACAAAAGCTTTCTAAGCATAAAAGAGAGAGTTTTCAAGTTTAGAAAAAAAAAGAGAAAAGAGAGGGAGAAAAACTAGTCTTTCCTAGAAGTTTTGGTGCTATCAAGAAGTGTTTTCAAACTTAAAGGAGTGCATTTTTCTACAAATTTCAAAGCATCAATCAAGGTAGGTAGATGTGCAAAATTGTTAATTCGAGTTAAGTTGTAAATTTCTTGCAAATGATGTTTCCATGTCAAATGGTGCCTTCGGGTACGACATGATCTATGTTAATGTTTGTATGTCAAATGGTACATTCAGTACAACATACCTTTCCATGTCAAATGGTGCCTCTGGGTACGACATGAATGTTCGGTCGAGGCGTCGTGTTAAGTCATGACTTTACGTAATTGAGATTCTACCGAAAATCCTACTATGAAAAGGTTTTAAAGTTACAAGTTTTGAAATATATAGCTTAATCACGAATACACCAATGAAAAGACTACTATGAAAAGATTCAACCCGACCTTTCGTTCGACCCGTACCAAGAACCAAGATTCCACGCGAGAAATTTGACCCGTTGATTCCTGGAACTAGAACCGTGTAGTGGGAACGCCACAAAAGGATTGCGATCTCCTTTTGATAAGTTCAAGATTAAGTCTTTAAACCACCAAGAAATTGGAGGAGAAAACTCACAAAGTTTATATAAATATCAATAAATGTCAAAAGGTCGTTAATTATGAAAAAGAACTCCTATTTATACTAAACATGACAAAACCCTAAAAGCTACGAATTTAGGGTCCAAAATATGCAAAAATATGGAAACAAAATAGAGTTTTGACCAAATAAGGAAACTTGCGAAAATTAATGATTCTGTCTTGGAATAGTACTATACAGCCGCATAGTACATTTTCATGCGGTCGCATAGTTCATTTGGATGAACTCCAGCCGCTCTCTGACCATTCGCATGTTTGGCCCCCTTTTACCCTTGCTCGTTTGGCTCGTTTTTCAATGCCTTCCGTCGCTTTGTAGCTTCCACCCCCAACATGAAAGCTGGTCTTTGATGTGTTGACTCCAACATGTCGTGCTCCGCTTTTCGAACAAGTGCTTGTATGCCTTTTATTGATTATTAGAAGACTTGATCCCAGCTTAGGTCCCTTTCCAATGTTCACCCATTTCTCGTGGATTCGTTGCGCATCCCGGATCACATCATCCCCTCTCCCTTCCAAAGGATTCGACCTCGAATCTAAATTTGCACCAAACGAAGCAACATTAGCAACTTCGAAAATATCAACGATCTCAAACTTACCCCCAATAACCAAGCTTTATCCATTGACTCTGCATATGGCAATGATATGAAAGTGTCCATCTTCCCGAGGATGTAGCCTGGACCACCATCGAATTCATGTCCACTTCACATGCATGATCACCTGTGTCTTACCAAATCCATTACTAACACCAACAGATGAAAAGATTAAAATGAACAAGATCAGTGAATTAGAAGTACCAAAGTGCCGGCTGGGGTTATGAGACATTAAACTTAATCCTGACACATTCCATAAGTCCAGTCCAAGACATGTGATAACATTGTGATTAGAAGAATAACAAACATGCATCATGTCACCCATAATGCACTCTAGTTGCTTGTTATACGCAATTAACTCCATATGACGTGCTTAAATCTCACAACGTAGCAAATGTATATCATAGACAAGTAAGAAACTTTCCATAGGAATATGACACACCGGACTGACTCTACTCATAAATTTATCAAAACCATAACCACTGGCAAGACCACTTAACTTATGTAAGGTACCCATTCCATGAGGAGCTCCAAATTCTAGCTTAGGTGTAAGACTTTGAGAAGTTACCTGAGCGTGACTACATCCAATTGCACTGTTACACACCAAATTTTCCATGTGGCCTGCATCAAGTGGATAGCCAAGGTATGGCGCCTGGCGACTTATACCGCTGTAGATCAAATTCTTGGAGTCCTGTAAAGAAGAAATATCCAAACCGGGGGAGGGAATGTTAGCTCTCACTAAAGCCCTCTCACACTCGACTTTTCTCACATATAAGCTCACCTTGGAATTTTCTCTCCTCTTTGAATTTTCTCTCAAGCTCTCCTTTTTCGCCCTTTATTTTTGTTCTCTCGCTCACTTTTCATTTTCAATTGATCCTCATAGACCTGCTGTGGTGTCAAAGGGACAAGTGTAATATGTTTTCCACCCTGTACAAAGTTGTATCTATTTGTAAACCCCTCATGCTCCACCTTTCTATCATACTGCCATGAACTACCTAACAAGAGATGCCCCGCATGCATTGGAACCACATCACATAACACCTCATCACTATACCGCCCAATGCTAAAGTTCACTAATGCCCTTCTAGTAACCCGGACCTCTCCACAATTATTTAGCCACTCTAATTTATAGGGTTGTGGATGTCTCATAAAAGGTAAACCCAACTCCCCTACAAGGGTCGACCTGACCACATTTGTACAACTCCCGCCATCTACTATCAAACTGCACACCTTATCCTTAACATGACACCTAGTGTGAAACAAGTTTTCTCGTTGTTGCTCATCTTCATCCACCTTCACTCGTGCAGTAAGAGCACGCATTACCACTAGTGATTCTGCTACTGGGTACTCCACACAAGTCTCACCATTAACATCCTCCAATCCAGGCATACTATCACTCTCACTCCCATCATCCGACTCCCACTCTCCATTCTCCCTAAGGATCATCACTCGTCGGTTTGGACATTGTGAAGCAATATGCCCCGCACCCAAACACTTAAAACACTTAATATCCCTCGATTTACCAGTTTGAGACTCGCTATTTGGTTTATGTTTATTCACCTCCTCCTTAACCTGAGGCACTTTAACCTTCTCCCTAGTCAAAGCCCGATCATGCCTATTACCACCACTCCATTTGGGTTCCGTAGGAAACCTCGCTACCCCCCCTGCGCCCAAGCTGTCTCTCCACTTTCATTGCTACATGCACTAAGACCTCCAATTCCACATAGTGCTGCAACTCCACTATGTTGGCAATATCCCTTTTTAGCACATTTAAAAACCTAGCCATGGTAGCTTCCCTATCCTCCTCTATGTTTGCTCTAATCATTGCTATCTCCATCTCCTTAAAATAATCCTCCACACGCCTAGACCCCTGAGAAAGAGTTTGTAATTTTAGATGGAGATCCCGGTAATAATGTCCCGGTACAAACCGTTTTCTCATACAAACTTTCAACTCTCCCCACATATCAATTGGCCTATCTAAATTCCTCCTACGATTAGTGGTCATCTGATCCCACCAAATGATGGCGTAATCAGTGAACTCCACTACCGCTAATTTCAGCTTCTTCTCCTTCGAGTAATTATGACAATCAAACACCAATTCCACCCTTTTCTCCCAATCTAAATAAGCCTCAGGATTACTCCTACCCTGGAAAGTTGGAATATTCAGTTTGATGCTTCCCAAATTTCTATCAACTCCTCGATCAAACCGATCTCCTCTATTTCTCATTCGACCCATATCACCTTCCAGGTAATAATCATCACTTCTTGCACTCACTGCCTCAAACTCCTCATCAAATTCACCCATAAGATTCATTCCTCTCCTATCTCCTTTACCCCACGAGGAACCCTTTGGGGCATCCCTCGCTGCTGACTGTCAATCAAAGTTTCATGCCTAGCTATATCACCACTAATACGCTCAACCGCCACATTCAATTGATCAAACCTATGATTTATACTATTCATAAGCTCCATATAAAACCCCTTAGGCACAACATCTTCCTCACATTTATTCATTTTTTCATCCATGTATATAAAGCACCTTGCAACTACTTAAATCACAGAAATTGAGTAAAATGGAAGAACAAGAAAGCAAGTAAATTACCTCGCGTGTTTGCACTCGTGTATCACTCGAATTGGCTTTTACCCGATATGATGCTCACCACTCTTGCCTTTTACCGCTCGTCCTCCTTTCTCAATTGCTCGAGAAATAACCGACCTCAATCAATTGGAGTGCAATCCCCATAGCAATCACCACCACAAGCACAAGTCTTGGATAATCAACACAATTTTGCACGGGCTAAGATAATGACTCAAATGCAAGAAAAGACAACAACAGACTCAAACTTTAATATTTGAATTGCCTCTAAACATTCATGAGAAATAGAGACAATATTATTTTCTTTCTTTTTTGTCTCTTTTTTTTTCTTTTTTTTTTTTTTAATAAAACTAGATAACAATTAACTAACAAATCTAGAGGCAATCAAACAATACAATTATAAGAAAGATATAATGACGCTAAAACAAGAACAATAAATAAAAATAATATTTTTTTTAATCTGGATGTGAACAGTATAGATGAACAGTAATAATTTTTTTTTTATCGACTCAAATTAACTACGATACTAACAAAACAAACGAAAGTTGATTTGGATACTAGATTAGCCCAAAAACAATTTTTGACTCTTTTTTTTGGAAATTTTTGGATTGAAACTCAAAAATAATTACTGGACACATGAATACGAAGAACACAAAACAAAAACAAGGACTCAAAGAAATTAGAAGGATAGATGACCTGAATTCTAGAACTGTGCTCTGATACCACCTGATGTGAACCCGATCAAGAACAGGCTTGGGAACTTACGAACAAGAAGAACAAACCCAAGAAAGCTAGAAATCACGTCGAGCAAAGCTTCAACCCGACCCTTCGTTCGACCCATACCAAGAACCAAGATTTCACGCGAAGAATTTGACCCGTTGATTACCCGGAACTAGAACCGTGCAGTGGGAACGCCACAAAAGAACTGCAATCTCCTTTCAATAAGTTCAAGATTACGTCTTTAAACCACCAAGAAATTGGAGGAGAATACTCACAAAGTTTATATAAATCTCAATAAATGTCAAAAGGTCCTTAACAATGAAAAAGAACTCATATTTATACTAAACATGATAAAACCCTAAAAGCCACGAATTTAGGGTCTAAAATATGGAAACAAAATAGAGTTTTGACCAAATAAGGAAACTTGCGAAAATTAATGATTCTGTCTTGGAATAGTACTATGCGGCCGCATAGTACATTTTCATGTGGCCGCATAGTTCATTTGGATGAACTCCAGTCGCTCTCTGACCATTCGCATGCGGCCGCATGTGTCCCCAACTATGCGGCCCCATAGTTGGGCTGTTTGGCCCCCGTTTTTTCCTTGCTCGTTTGGCTCATTTTTCAATGCCTTCCGTCGCTTTGTGGCTTCCACCCCCAACATGAAAGTTAGTCTTTGATGTGTTGACTCCAACATGTCGTGTTCCGCTTCTCGAACAAGTGCTTGTGTGCCTTTTATTGATTATTAGAATACTCGATCCCAGCTTAGGTCTCTTTCCAATGTTCGCCCATTTCTCGTGGATTCGTTGCGCATCCCGGATCACATCACCTTCTCTACAAATTGAAAGGTTGCTATCTTGGGCATGGATGAAGGAGAAGATGGAGAGTGATGCAACGAGCCCATGGAAATCGGTGAACAAGTTATTTAGGTTTATTTTAAGAAACGTTTCCAATGTTATGTCTTTAAACTATTTGAATAACGCTAAATGTGAGATCACGTTATCTTCTTCAAATAAATTACATTTCGAAATTTTAGAAAATTATTCAGTGTTTTGTTTAAAGCATTTGAAGTATTGTTATTAAAATTATTATTGTAAGATTTAAGCTTCCGCTAAGAAAATGTATACACTTGTTACTGAACCACCGTTAATGAAGTAAACTAAGTAGCGTTCTGGTCCACTAGGGGTAGGAGAGTTACATCATGCGCTTGATCACCAGTTTCTCACAAAATGCAACAATAACACCGACACATGAAGATATTAAATTGAACAAGATTAGCGAATTAGTACCACTCGCCAAAATGGAATGCAGGGTGGAATAAGTAGACATTAAACTCACTCCTAACACATTCCATAAATTCATCCTAAGACAAGTAATAACATTGTGATTAAGGTAAAAGCTCTCATGCACCTAGTCACCCATAATGCACTTACATTGCTTATCATACGTGATTAACTCTGTGTGACATGCTAGAATTTCATGATGTAGCAAGTGCATATCATAGACAAGTGAGAAATTTTCCATAAACGTATGTGACATCGGACTGACTCTACTCATAGAATTATCAAATGCATTATAATATTAAGAGTACATAACCGATGTACAAGGCTATTCCCATAAATTGTTCTAAATTCTAACCTATGTGTAAAGTTTTGATAAGTTACCTTGGCGTGGTTACATCCCTTTTCACTGTTACTCACCAATTTCTCCATGTGCTTTGCATTAAACGGATGTCAGTGTTTGGTGCCCCGCAAACTATCCTTCCATGGAATAAATCCTTGAAGTCTTGCAAAAGAGAAATATCCAAATTGGGGAGGGGATTGTTAGTTCTCACTAAAACCCTCTCACACTCGACTTTTCTCGCATATAGGCTCACCTTGAAACTTTCTCTCCTCTCTGAATTTTTTCGCTCCTCTTTATTTTGGTTCTACTTTTTTCTCACTCTCAGCCACCTTACTTTCTTCTCTCTTGCTCTCATTTTTCCGCTCTTTATTTTTGTTTTCCCGCTCACTTTTCAACTTTAATTAGTCCTCATGGACATGCTGTGGTATCAAAGGAACAAGAGTAATGGTCTTTCCTCTATTCACAAAGTTGTACCGATTTGCAAATCCATCATGCTCCACTCTCCTATCGTATTGCCAAGGCCTACCTAACAAGAGATGCCCGCATGGATTGGGACCACATCATATAACACCTCGTCACTATACCGCACAATGCTAAAGTTCATTAATGCCCTCCTAGTAACTCGTACCTCTCCACAACTATTCTGCCACGCCAATTTATATGGTTGTGGATGCCTTTTAAGAGGTAACCCCAACTCTCCTACAAAGGTCTCACTAACCACATTTGTACAGCTCCCTCCATCTATAATCAAAGTGCAAACATTTTCCTTAATGTGATACATAGTGTGAAATAAATTCTCCCGTTGTTGCTCCTCATCATCTACCTTCCTTTGCATAGTAAGAACACGCATCATTATTAATGACCCCCCAACTGGGTACTCCACATAAGTCTCACCTTTAACATCATCCAACTCAGGCATGCTGTCACTCCCACTTTCATCATTCGACATAATCTCTCCATTTTCCCTAAGAATCATCACCCGTTAGTTTGGATACTTTGAAGCGATATGTCCCGTACCCAAACACTTGAAACATTTAATATCCCTAGACCTACCAGCCTGAAACTCGGTGTTTGGTTTATTTTTATTCACCTCCTCCTTGGCCTTAGAAATCTCAACATTTTCATTGGTCTCTGCCCGACCATTCCGATCACCACCACTCCATTTGGTTTTCGTAGTAAACCTCGCTATCCCCCTTCACCTAAGTTGCCTCTCTACCTTCATAGTCACGTGCACCAAGTCCTCTAATTCCACATAGTACTGCAACTCCACTATGTTGGCAATGTATTTACTCAACCCATTCAGAAACCTAGCCATGGTGGCCTCCCGATCCTCCTCTACGTTCGTTCTAATCAACGTCACTTCCATATCCTTATAATAATCTTCCACTCTCCTAGGCCCCTTAGAAAGAGTTTGTAATTTTTTATGAAGGTCCCGATAATAATGTCCCGGTACAAACCGTTTTCTCATACAAACCTTCAACTTTTCCCACGTCTGAATTTGCCTATCCAAATTCCTCCTACGGCTAGTTATCAACTGATCCCACCATATAATGGCCTAATCAGTAAACTCCACTACAACTAACTTTAACTTCCTCTCCTTCGAGTAGTTATGACAATCAAACACGTTTTTTACCTTCTTTTTCCGTTCTAAGTAAGCCTCAGGATCACTACGACCTTGAAAAACTGGGATGTTCAGTTTGATGCTTTTGAAATTCCTATCAACCCCTCAATCAAACCTATCTCATCTATTCCTCATTCGCCCATATCACCTTCCAAATAATAATCATCACTCGTTACACTCATCGCCTCGTATTCCTCATCAAGTTCAACCATAAGATTCCGCCCTCGCCTATCTCCTATACCTCCACGAGGAACCCTTCAGGGCGTCCCTCGCTGCTGGCTATCAATCAAAGTTTCATACCTAGCTACATCACCACTAATACGTTCAACTGCCACATCCAATTGATCAAACCTACGATTTATAACCTACATACTATCCATAAGTTTAGCATAAAATCCCTTCAGCGCCGCCTCTTCCTCACCTTTACCCATGTTTTCCATCTACTCCTATTTTATTTTTTTGCAAATAATTAAATAACAGGGATTAAATGAAAATGAATAACAAGAAAGCAAAATAAGTTACCTCACGTGTTTGCACTTGTATATCACTCGAGTTTGGCTTTTATCCGATATTGAGCTCACAATTCTTGCCTTTTACCACTCTTCCTCTTTCTTAATGGCTCGAAAAATAACCGATCTCAATCAAACGGAACGCAGTCCCGCAACGGACACCTCCACAAGCTCAAGTTTTCAAGTAATCCATACAATTTGCACGAGTTAAGGTAATGAACTCCATTTCAAGAAATAAATGAAATTACTCAAACTTATAATTTTTTACTTGCCTCTAAACGTTCACGAGATGTAGTGAATTTTTTTTAGAACTCAATAAACAAATAAAAAATAAATTTAGAGGCAATTAAGCAATTATAATTATACTAAGATAATGACTAAAACCAAGAACAAATAAACTGAATTTTTTTTAATTCTCGGGTGAACAGTAGCCCATGAATAGTAACAGTAATTTTTTTTATTCTCGTAAACAGTACCATGAACAGTAATGCAGTAATCAACAAAAATTAAAAGCATAGATGACCTGAATTCTAGAACTGTGCTCTGATACCACCAGATGTGAACCCGACCAAGAACAAGCTTGGGAACCTGCGAACAAGATGAATCAAACCCAAGAAGGCTAAAAATCACGCCACGTAAAGATCAACCCAACCCGTTATTTGACCCATACCAAGAACCAAGATTTCACGCAAGAAATTCGACCCGTTGATTACCCGGAACAAGAAGCGAGAAGTGGGAATGCTACAAAAGGATTGCAAAATATTTTGATAAGTTCAAGATTAGAACTTTAAGCCACTAATCAATTCGAAAAATAAAATTCTCAAATAATAGAAATCTCTCAAATAATTGTTCAAAGGTGCCAACAATGAAGAATGAATTTCCTATTTATACTAGACCTAAAAATTAAGGTAAAAACAAAAATATAGAGTCAAAACAAGATTCTCACGAAAATAAAAATAATCTGCCCGAATTTTCTTCTGTGCAGCTGCATAGAAGGTTTCTATGCGGTCGCATAGAAAGGCTGAATTTTGCCTCTCAACTCTCTATCGGTGGTGTTGCGACCGCATGATCGGGGCTAATATGCGGTCGCATAGTAGTCAATTTGCTCCTTCCTTCCACTGTCGATTTCGTGTTGCTCCATTTGGTTCCGGCCTTCGACCCCTTCACGAAACTCGATCCTTGGTATGTTAACTTCAATCACATATGCCCCGTTTTCCAAGCATGCATTTGTATGGTTTTGTGCGACATTATTAACTCGAACTAGTACGGACCGAGCCATTTGCATCTTTCCCGGGAACCTTGCATTCTCGTTCGATCTTAACTGAAGAGTGCTGTACAATCATATAGTACAGGCTCCCGCCCAAACTAAAAGACCCAGGGAGTTTGAACCTGGATCAAACATTAATTTGATTCCTTTTCCTCTTTACAGGAAACTAGGACTGAGAGATCCAAAGGTATTTTCAATAATCCTGCAGTTAGCAGAAGGAACATTGAAGCGTTCATATGGAATAGTGGAAGATATTTTTATCAAGGCTGGACACTTTATTTTTCTAGCGGATTTCATCATTCTAGACATAGAGGAAACACTCCAGATGCCAGTGACTTTGGGAAGACCATTCTTATCAACTTGTCGTATTTTGTTGGATTTTAATGGGAGAAGATAAGCAGCAGAGCTTCACCATGGATACTTCATTCAGATAACCATCATATTTTGAGGATTTTCATAAGGTGGAATAGAAGAAAATGATGACTATACAAGTCATCACCACAAAAGGGTGTAGGAGGACTGGTTGGAACACAAAATGATCAATCTAGGAACTCTCAGCTGTGGAGAGTAAAGGATGAGGGTGAAAATTCCTTTTTAAACCTCCATGAGTAGCCAAAAACAATAAGTAAAGATAAAGACTATAAATATGCGCTTATTGTAAGGTAACAAAATTTTCTTTCCCTTTATTTATTTTTCTTTTTTGATTTAGGATAGTAGTTTTTTTTTTTTTTTAAGGTATCACCATCCATACCCCACCTCCCATTATGACTTTGAAATTATTGTTGATTTATTAGATGTTTGGGCTAAATAATACTTGTTCTAGGTTATATGATCTCTAATATATAATTTTTCAGTAACATGATATCGCAGAGCACTTAAACCAGCATTGACAAATGGGACAACGTAATTCAAAAAAACAAACTCTTGCACTTCATGCCATAGCAGTTGCCACCTCCTCAAAATTCTGGAAGTATTTTCCTCATTTCCTTCCTTGCTACTATATATGCTTTCTTATGCTCTAAGACATTGAGGACAATATTCATTTTAAGTTTAGGGGTGAAAAAGTTGCATTTTTACTTTTGTTTATGAAAAAGTGGGAAAAAAATTAAAAAATATATATATATATATCTTGCTTTATTTGTGTGCTTATGTGGAGATGGTCTGGCTGCCAATGATGAAATTATTTATGATCATGTGTTGAATTATGAAACTAGATGTTATTTGTGCAAGTGAATTGAGTTAGACATTATGAAGGATTGAGTTGATTCATGAAAAGTGCATTTATTACACTTATATGAGTCGTTAAACTAGAGCAATTATTGTTATTTTAAATGAATCAAGGCTAAATTATGTATATATTTCATTTGTCAGGTGCATCTCAATGAAAAATGATAGAAGTTGACAAAAGGAGCGAAAAAATGACAAAAAGGGATTGAATCCAAAGTTTGGGAACTAAAACGCAAAGTGCTAGTAGTTGATTCGAACCCTATATCGATGATCGGAGAAGATGTGGATACAATTAGATGAAATTGGAAGCTAAAGGAGCAAGAAGGAATTGAAAAAGAGTTAAGATGAATGAAGACTGAAATTCAGGGATCAAAGTGAAACGGTTGTAAACATTTTAGCCAGCGCTCGAGCACGGGCTTAAAGTGGCGCACGCGCGAGACCTCAATTTTTATTACCGAGAGCAAAACCTCATAGCCGCGCCCGCGCGGTGAAATGTATGGTGCTCGGGCGCGGGGAAAATTTCGGGCCGAACGGCCAGATTCCGTTTTTAACCTAATTACTTATGGAAACAAAAGGAGGAGGAACCAGAGGACGGTTGGGACGAGAATAGGGCGAATACACATATTTCTCATCACAAGAACCTATTTTAGAGGATTGAAAAGCCGATTTTGAAGGAAAATAGATTGAATTTTACATTGAAGAAGAAGAATTCATCGCCGGATCCGGATTTGAAGGCATAAATTGAAGATTTCAAGATCTTCTTCGTCATTAATGAATCGGGTGATGTCTTTCTAGTATTTTCTTTGTAATCTCTACATGAACATGCTAGGCTAAATCTTTTGTATTGGATGGATGATGAAACTTGTTGATTTTTAGTTTTAATTCGAGACTTGGTGTTTTTATTATCGATTCTTGTAATGTGATTCCATTAATATGTATAATCATATTGTTTTAATGTTTGCGCACCATTAGGACAATAAAGTTGCCTATTCGTAGTGTTGGAAAACTTACGGTAGGTAGAACATTGTTATTGGGACACATAGGCAACAAATATTAGGAATAATATTTGTGGTGTGTGCGATCATGTATGATAATCCTAAATATTGATGCGTGTTTGCCATATGAATTCGGACTAGGAATAGGATCGTCTCGTGGTAATCATAGGTTTGTTATATCTTGGAAAAGAATAATAAATAAATGCGGAATTATCGATTGTCACAATTGCATGAATTGAAAAGTTTAACACTAGTCGAGAATTAGAATTAAGAATTGATCAGTGGAGTCGGAAATCCAATACTTTTACACATTTGAATTTTAAATCAAGTTTTCATAGATTTTCTAAGTTAATCACAATTTCAATCACAATTTCACGAATCTTTTCTTGGTTACAATTACGAATTTAAATATATCGAGTACACTAGAATTGAACCTTATTCCCTGTGGGACGATAACTCTTAACTCACTAATTATTACTTGTACAACGACCCCGTACGCTTGCGGGATTTTGACGAACAGACAATGGGACTGAGTATACCAGCAATCAGTTTGACAAATTTTGTGATGAAGTAGGGATTAAACATCAGCTGACAATCCCCTACTTACCTCAGCAAAATGGAGTTTGTGAGAGGAAAAACAGAACAACTATGGAGATGGCCAGATGTCTGTTGTTGGAGAAAAATGTTTCGAATGAGTTCTGGGCTGAGGCAGTAAACACGTCTGTGTATCTTCTCAACAGGCTACTAACAAAAGCCTTGGACAAGTTAACTTCTTATAAAGCTTGGTATGGAGTTAAGCCAAATGTATCACACTTGAAAGTGTTTGGCAACTTGTGTTATTCCCATATCCCAGATGCAAAAAGAGATAAGATAAGTCAAAAAGCTGAACTTGGTGTTTTGGTTGGATATTGTGGAAATGCGAAGGGATATAAAATCTATATTCCTCATGCCAAAAAGATAATCTCCAGCAGAGATGTCAAAGTTGATGAAAATTCCTAATGGAATTGGGAATCAGGTTCTGTGAATAAAACTGAGGTTCCAAAGATGACTCTACTAGATGAAGATGCTGATGTTAATGAAGAGGAAGCTGAGGCTGAGGCTGAACCAAATGATGGATCGGATTCAAAATCTGAAGTGATCAGAACTAGATCACTCGAAGACATCTATGCTACTTGCAATACAGCAGTTTTGAAGCCTTCAACATATATAGAAGCAGCTAACTCTCAAGGTTGGCTAAATGAAATGAAGGAGAAGATTAATATGATTGAAAGAAATAGGACTTGGATGCTGGTTGATAGACCAAAAAACAAGAATGTTATTGGAGTAAAATGGGTGTTTAGAACCAAAATGAATGCAGATGGTTCGGTAAACAAGCTTAAAGCTAGGCTAGTTGTAAAAGGCTATGCTCAGCAATATGGTGTGGATTTTACTGATACATTTGCTTCTGTGGCCAGATTTGAAACAATAAGATTGTTGTTTGCAATTGCAACTCAATCAGAATGGAAAATATATCAGCTTGATGTGAAGTCTGCTTTCTTAAATGGGCATCTAAATGAGGAAATTTACATTGAACAACCTGAAGGTTTCATCAAAAGTGCAGATGAGGATAAGGTGTATCTATTGAAGAAAGCCCTATATGGTTTAAAATAGGTGCCAAGAAGTTGGTACAACAGGATTAACACACATTTATTCAGTCTTGGTTTCAGCAAAAGCATCAATGAACAAACTTTGTATATCAAACAAGTGGAGCAGGAGTTGATCATCATTTCTCTATATGTTCATGATCTTCTAATCACAGGAAGCAATGCAGCCTTGATTGAAGTGGTAAAAATTGAAATGATGAAAGTGTTTGAAATGACAGATTTGGGTGAAATGAAGTACTTCCTTGGAATGGAGATTGATCAATCAAAGGATGGAATTTTTGTTTGCCAAAAGAAATAAACAAAAGAGGTGTTAAGAAAATTCAATATGGAGAATTGCAAATCAGTTAACACCCTTTAATTCAGAATTCAAAACTCATGAAAGAAGATAGAGCAAAGAAAATTAATGAGAAGGTTTACAGAAGCTTGGTTGGATGTTTGCTCTACTTAACTTCTACCAGACCTGATCTCATGTTTGCTGTGAATATGTTGTCAAGATTTAGGCAAGAACCCAGTGAAATTCATTTCCAAGCTGCAAAAAGAGTGCTAAGATATATCAAAGGAACGGAGGAGTTTGGGATAAGTTTCAAGAAATTAGAATATCTGTTCTTGACTGGTTTTACTGATAGTGATTGGGCAGGATCTGTTGATGACATGAAAAGCACTTCTGGCTATGCTTTCTATGCTGGTTTAAGTCTTGTGTGTTGGAATTCAATCAAACAAAAAATGGTGGCACAATCAACTGCTGAAGCTGAATACATTGCAGCAACAGAGGCAACAAATCATGCTATATGGTTGAGAAAAATATTGAAAGATCTGAGGCACAAACAACCTGATGCAACAACCATTCTTTGTGATAATCAATTTGCTGTGGCAATTGTGAAAAACCCAATGTTTCATGGAAAGACAAAACACATAAAGATCAAATATCATTTTATAAGAGAAGCTCAAGAAATGAAGGGGGTTGAATTGAATCATTATAGTTCTGAAGAACAAGTGGCTGATATTTTCACCAAAACTTTGCCAAAGGAAAGGTTTGAAACATTAAGAAATTTTCTTGGTGTTTCCAACAAAAGTATCAAGGAGGAGTGATGAAACTAAGATTGTGACACTTTTGTTGTCACTTGACTAGATTATTTTGTAGTTACATTTGTCACATGTTTTTGTTTAAATCTTACTTTATGTAATGATGAGTATTAGACTTGCTTTATCTACTTCTACAAGTTATGTCTTTTAAGCATTGTCTAGTTTATGTAGGTAGTATGATTTCTCTTGTACTCTTTATCTTTGTAATTGGCTATAAATACTTTAGCCATGTATTTTTCATTTGTAAGAAGTTGAATATAATTGTTCTTCCTCTTCCCATCGTGTTTATAACCTTTTTCTCACATAAAATCGATTTTTCACCCAAATACCGGATTTCTGTATAATTTCATCAAATACCGGTAAGAGCACTCTATATACGGTATTGGTTACCAATAACCGGTAAGTTCCTAAGCTCAAATCCGGTAAGTTTACAACGCCTTTGATATCGGTAATTTTAGTGCCTCAAATACCGGTAATTTCTCAATGCTATTTGATATCCGGTCAGCTCAGTCCATATACGATATTTACCATAACTCAAAATTTGGTAAGCCATTCTTCAACTGGTAAGCTTCTTCCAAATTCTATAAATCAATCCCAACATTGTGAGTTCACTTTCATTCTCTTTGAGCCATATTTCCATCAGCATCTCTATGACTTCTACTACCAAATCCTACTTACTACTTCCATTGAAGCATTATATTGGTCCACTAGTCCATCCTGTGGATTCATACTTTCTTATAGTGGATAATCGTTGCCAACAATCCAATCAAATATCCTATTTGTTATACAATAATAACCATTATTGTCCAACTCGCTGATAATGCTCGACATAAATCCATGTGGGGAAGGTGGTGCCATTATGGTAATATAATTTTTACCGAATTTATCTTCCACTGAATTAGCATATTCATTGGTAGAATTTAGTTTTCCATAATACTCTTTTCTTGACTTATCCATCGGAATAACACTACTCTTCATTGCTTTGCCATTAGGGCCCGTATAATTTTCTAGGTGTACTGACTACCGCAAGAGCCATTGTATCTTTCTATAACGAATAATGCTACTTTGCCAAAAAGGATGTTGATAGATGCCTTGACATAATGGATGTTGGCAAAATATGATTGGATGGTAAACAATCTAATGATAGAAATGTACGTGGCATTATATCATGGATTATGTCAATTAACCTCTCTGGCAGCGTAGCATGATTCATAAATACTTGCTTTCCGAGTACTTTTTCATCAACCTCAATATCAAAAATTGTCGGACCTTCGTAATCCTTATTTGAATCGACATCTATTGTTATTTCAAGATTGAAAGGGGCATAAATTTTATTGACTCCACAGGAATCGTCCTTGAATGAAAAACCCATGACCACTGCACCCTCATGTTGCCAAAGTAACCCATCAAGCCGATATATCAACATCACCATCGATCGATACAATTATACCATCTTCTCTAACTGTGTCAAGAGGAATACCTACTGACGTTGTTGTTAAGATATTTATACAATAAATATAATATGTGAAAGAAATAACTAATTTAGATGAAGTGCCCAATTGGTGGAAGGTGTGGAATTTGTGTGTCTGGGGTGGAGGATTGAAGATTCGGGCACATCCTACACAATAATATAAAAGTCTTTGATTGAGGTCTTGAGCTCTTGGGCTTTCTTGATTAAAATAATAATTATTTTTTATTTATTTTATTCATTTTCGCAATTATTTAATGGGTCAAACTAGCTGGTATTTTATGACCGTTTTTTAACAACCCACTATCAACAACCCATTATCCACATTCCATTAAAATTTGAAATAATTCTGGATCATGGAAGAGACAGTTACTTCCATTCTGCATATATAAACATGCATATGATGTTAGAAAAATATATCAGCAAAAACGAAATCATAATTTTCATACTCTATAATTTTTATACTTGAGATTTATACATACATATATATATATATATATATATATATATATATATATATTAGTATACTTGTAAGTTCTGAAACCATTTGTGATTGTCGCACAAGTGGTTTATTTGATCGTTGTATTCTGGGAGTGATTGTCTACTGAAGTCATAGTAGTTATCGACGGCCAATTTCACTTTAGGACATCGTGTTGTCATGAGACTTGATCAGTTGATAGGTCATATTTTTGTATTTTACTGTTCTGCAAGTTACTGCAACTAGTTTTAATCAACAGTAATTGTGCATCATTGTCGCATAACATCACTCTTACCATTGGGCTCACGAGTCTTAGGATGTAGCTGAGTTCTAATACAAGACTATGTAGGTAGACGTAATAAATGGTTCATGAAAACAATCAAAACCTACGAAGAATTTACAATCAAGACTCATTGATTCGTGTACAAATCCTGATAATTGATTTGATCATTTATTGATGCGAAGTAATGAATATTGAGACTAGATCCAAAATTTGGAAAACTCCAAACAATAGATATTTAGTTGTTTTTCAAAAATAGCTAAATAACCAAAAACTTACAATGAGGTCTACATAGTAAAAACTAGGAATAAAGATCTAATTGGATAAGGAGCAAGGGAAGAAAAATTTAAAACGAAAAACAATTAAATTAACTGGAAAATTAAGATAAGAATCAAATAAACTAGAAATTGTCCAATGTTGGGTTCATCTCACGGATACATCACAAAGAGAAGGCCTGCAAAGAGAAGAGCAATAACCTATGCTGCATGTGCTACTATCACTCTGCTCGAATGATCTTGGACTACCAAGCCGATTTTAAGAATTATGAGATAGAAGACTTGGAATTATTCTTGAACGAAAAAATATAGCAGTGAAATGATAAGACATAAGAAATGGTCACGCAACGCAAGAATACTACTTTTTATTTTTATTTTTATGTACATAATGTCCGGAAGAAGTTAGGTCAAAATTCCACTAAATTTTATAATATTTTAATCTGTAAGTATTATTTGGAAGTTCAGTTTCTTCTCAAGTCTTGCCCATGGATCATAGATTTTAGTGTTCTTTGTGATATTCAATTCAACCTTTCCCCAGGATTAATGCAGGTGACGGTGATGCTCACCTTTCATTGAATAAGGGCACTGTGATGCATTTTGATTAATTAGACTATTGTGCAATTGTAATATATGTCTAGTCTTGACCGGAATTCAAACCTGATATTCATAGACATACGGTTCCAAAAGTAGTATTCTCCTTCGTGACACTATAAATGGACCATTTTTTATGCTCCGCAATATACAAATTACTTGGCCTTAACAAGAGATGAAGATTTCAAGTATTTGTTTGGTTCTATTTGCTTTTGATGTCCTCTTTTTGTGTTCATGGACAGTTTTTTCTTATGGACATGATAATTTTCTTCAATGTATGTCCCTTCAATCCAACAATCACAACTCAATCTCCAATATCATTTATACACCAAAAAATAGCTCATATTCATCCATCCTCAATTTCTCCATACAAAACCTTCAGTTCGGTTTAGAAAAAACACCTAAACCATTAGTCATTATTACCCCTGTGCATGAAACCCAAATTCAACCTGTCATATATTGCTCCAAAGAAAATGGAATGTTAATACGGGTTCGAAGTGGCGGCCATGACTATGAAGGTCTTTCTTACACATCAGAAGTCCCATTTGTGATCATTAATCTTGTCAACCTACGGAAATAAATGTTAATGTCAAGCAGAAAAGTGCATGGGTTCAAGATCGATATGATCCAGGATGCAGGAGTCACCAATGCAAGTCCAAACCAAGACCCGTTGATTATTGAAGAAGGAGCAATGACGCGATCGAGAGCAAAACGAGTCAAAGAGGCATTAGGGATGCTCGTCAAAGTCACTGTTAAAGAAATCATGTTCGGGACGCAAAATAGAACAAGTTTCATGTTGGGGTCGAAAGCCAAAAATACTTGGATCAACGTGATAAAGCTGACCGAAGAAAACTCTGGCCAACCGAACGCCAAAGGGGTCTACCGGATGTCCGGTGTCCAAGCCATGAAAATCATGAAAAACTCCACCAAACCGGACGCGCATCTCCCCAACCAGAAGATCTCTACCGAACGTCCGGTAGAGAAGTTCTGTGAAACCAGACGCACTTACCGGACGTCCGGAAGGGTCGTCCGGTACCAGCGAATTTTGTGCGATTTATTTCATTTTTACTAGAATTCTATTTCTTTCCATATTTTGACATTATTTGTTGCCTTATGCACGTTTCTTACTAGATTTAGGGTTCTAGTATAAATACTTAACACTTTTGTCAATTTGGGAACTTTTGACAATTAAATTAAATTGAAAGGCTATTTGATTTCTACTTTGTTCTTTATTGAACAACAAATCGAACTTTCAAGATCAACTCTTGTACGTTCAAACATCGGTACGAGAGTTCTTCATTGTGTAATCAAGGGGTTCAGCGCATTTTATTATCATTGGGTTTTTTGGTTCACTTCGTTAGGTTTAAGTCCAAAACTGGATTTTCTTGGCGTTCTTTCCGCATCAATCTAGTTGTGGGATTCATAGTCACCGTTGTTACAGGGTTTGCATCAAGGCTGGAGTAAGATTCTGCGAACTCTATTTAAGTATTGCAAAGAAAAGTCGAACCTTAGGATTTCTTGGTGGTGTTTGCCCAACTGTTGGTGCTAGCGGACTTATCAGTGGAAGAGGATATGGAACAATATTAGAAAGTGTGGGCTAGCTGCTGATCATGTAATTGATGCACGCATCATTGATGTGAATGGAAGAATTCTCGATAGAAAATCCATGGGTGAAGATCTCTTATGGGCCATAAGAGGAGGTGAAGGTGCCAGTTTTGGAGTCATTCTTGCTTGGAAACTACAGTTGGTGGAAGTTCCAGAAAAAGTTACTGTATTCACAGTTGCAAAAACTTTAGAACAGAACGCAACAAATATTATTTACCGATGGCAGTACATTGCACACAATTCGATAAGGACTTAACCGTTAGAGTCTTTACAAGAAGTGTGAATTTAGGCTAAGATGGCAAGAAAACAATTCAGGCTTCATTTCAATCAATATTTCTTGGTGGTGTCGACAGACTGCTTCCACTAATACAAAAAAGCTTCCCCGAGTTGGGTTTAAAAAGAGAAGATTGCATAGAAATGAGGTGGGTAGAACAAGCCCTATACACTTACGGGCTTCCTATAGAACCACTTGATATTTTGCTGAATAGGACTCAAGCAAATGTTCCATATTTCAAAGCAAAAGTAGACTATGTTCAAAAACCGATTGCTGAGAATGAGCTTAATAGGATATGGGAATGGTTCTTCGAAGGGGATGCCAGGGAAGCTAGGATGTTGTGGGTCCCATATGGCGGAAGAATGGATGAACTTACAGAATTCACCATTCCCCTTCCACACCGAGTTGGTAATTTGTACAAAATTCATTACATGGTGAATTGGGATGACGAAGAGGCATCGGAAAGGTATATAAATTGGATTAGAAGTCTTTACAGTTACATGGCCCCTTATGTTTCAAAATTTTCGAGGGCTACATACATCAACTACAGAGATCTTGATATAGGAGTTAATAATAATGGATATACAAGCTACGCACAAGCAAGCATTTGGGGACGAAAATATTTTAAGAATAATTTCAACAGGCTCGTCAAAGTGAAAATCAAGGTTGATCCATCTAATTTCTTTAGAAATGAACAAAGTATTCCACCCCTTTACTCGAAGTGGACCAAGAATGGAAAGTAGGATTTCCCTGGACAAATTCTTGACTTCATTTTGATTAATCTTATAATAAGTTGATTATGGATTAACTTTTATTACTGTGATTAGGACGTTAAACATGTCACCTGTGCCAACAAATATTTTATTCAGTAGTACATTTATTAATTAAATACACTACCGAGTGACTTTGTGGAGGATATAAACGTTTTTTTCTTTTCAAGGAAGTCATAATCTTGCATGCTGAGGGGAAGGGAATTTTTTTTTTAAAAAAATCCCAATATATGCACCCTTCGGCTAGATGGGGCGAGGCACTAGACCTATGATGGGGAGTATCCACAGTCGGGAAGACCTTTGACATATTGAGCACATCAACATAAAAAATGCTCGAGACAGCCCAACGCTGAAGTGCAGGAACTTCCACAAGAGCCTCACTTCAAACAAGAAGCACTAGTACTCGTACAACAAATTAAGCTACGGACTAGAGAGTGCCACGTGCTAAAAGAAATTTACTAGTACTTTCATCAATAATCTCTAGGGCACCACCCAGTGACTCATATCTACGATATGAGACATTAGCCGAGCGAATCTCTGAAGAGCTATTTGAAGAGGTTCAACAATGAATTAGTCAACATTGAGAATTTGGATAAAAATTGACCAAACTTGTCCTATGTAAAATTTATCTAAAATAAAGTCGTGAAATACCACATTAAATTGTTTCTCCTGACTTATGCTTTGTTATGAAACTCAATTTTTTGGTCAGATAGGAATAGAAATAAGAAGTTTATTGGTCAGATAGGATTACTTACTTCTCAAGTGAGTCATTTGACTAAATTGATGACACAATTGTCTGGGAACCGTTCTCCCACTAGACAAATATGGGTGAAGAAGAATGATCTTAAAAACTTTGATATAGGTCACGGTGCTCTTAAAGGTAAGAGCATTCACATACCTAACTGATTAGGTATTTTTTGATGGATGTCTATGCTTAATGGTTACATGTTTTTTACTTTTGCATGCATCATATGTTTTTGTTTGCTTTTTGGGTTGTAGTTTTATGTATGTGCATTTTCTACAAGTTTGTTTTGGCACATTCACGTTTTGTATTGTTTTTGTGTGCTTAATTATTTTTTCCTTTGTGTGTGGTGTACTTGTGTTTTTGAAAAATGAAAACACAAAAAAAATAATAATAATTGAAAAATTGAAAAAAAATGAAATTTTTTACTGCAGCATGACTTGTAACATTCTTGAATTTGTATGTTGTGATCATGTTTTAGCATAATTGATGAGTTGTAGCTTAGTTTTTATTACTTGCTTAGGTTGATATAAAGTACTTAGTATAAGTGCTTTCATGTACTACCTGCATTGCGCACACTATGAAATTGTAAATGAGACTTAACTGCTTGCATGAGATTTGGAATAACTATCACTTGTTGGTAAGTTGACTTTGAAAATGAATTGACCATTTTTAATAAATCTAAGATTAAGTATATCCCCTAATGATAAAAAGCTCATATCTTAATGTTCTTCTTTGAGGTTATTTGACTCAAGTAATTAAGCCTGAAGGGTATCTCAAAACCTGGTGCCTATGGTCATCTGATTTGGGTTAATCAGCTTAAAACTCGCTACATGGGTCATCTTAGTTGCTCAATGGAGAAAAACATGCACTTAAGATGAGAAAATATTATAAGCTATTGAAAAGAAAAATATGATGAGCTAGTACAAAATTGAAAAATGTGAAAATCATATATATTCAAAGTTAGGGGGAGTAAAGAAAAAATTGATATATTTGCATAAATAAGCTTCATATAAAAGGTCCTACTGTACTTTAACGTTTGACTTTAATTAGTAGGAGAATACCCTTATTGGCAGTGATATTTAGTGTGTACATTCTCACAAAATTAAGATTTGGAGTCATGTTTGTCTTGTATTAGTGACATTTTACACACATGAGTCACTTATATTATTTACTCAATTCTGACTTAAACTGAGTATGTGGGGGAGATTTACCACTTGTTAATTATACTTGTCTATGCTATCAACTGCATTTTTGAACAATTGTATATTCATGTTTGAATTGGGTCTGAAATTGCATACTTAGTCATTCATGACAAAAAGGGAGATAATATACACAGGGGAGCATTGAAATTGATTTGCATTATATAAAAAAGGTCATTGGGAATAGACATAGATACATTTACCTACTGCATAAAAACATTGAGAGTTTACAGTAAGGGAGAGAATGTGCACTGCATCTGCATTGCATATTGTATGCATAGTCGTTTGAGTTTTGATATTTTGTGATGTTAATGTTTCGGTTGGTGTTTTGATTGACATTAATATCATGTCTCAAACTAACTTGCTTATTTGTGTTAGTGAGTCTTTGATTTCCTGTATCACGTACTTTTGCACTGAGTATGTGAATTTTTGATTTCAGGAAACAGGTATAACAATGAATGCAAGAGGTGGAAGAACTTAGGTAACTTGGGTAGATTACTTTTGTTTGATGTATTTTAATTACTTGGGTAGATTACTTTTGTTTGATGTATTTTAATTCCTTCAATTAATTTGTATAGTTTTGTCACAAAATGCCAAAGGGGGAGATTGTTAGATCCGGTGTTGTAATTGACATGTTTGTGAACAAAAATGACTTAATTAAACACTAGGGTAACTGCTTGCCAGGATAGGGTGGATTAGGGTTAGAGAATAAGTTTGCGATGAAGTGGAAGAAATGCCGGAGTTTTGCTAACTGCTCATCAAGACTTCGCTCGAGCGGCTGAAACAGAGATTCCTTCGCTCGCTTGAAATGTTTCCCACACTCAAGCGACAGTGTTACGTGGCCAACCTTAGTTCGCGATTTTAAAGAGTTTTATACGGTCCATAACACCTAAGGGTCCCCAACTATGAATACAGAAATCTGGGACGAATTTGGTTGGTTGCTTTATTGTGCTATTATTGTTCATCATAATCTTAACATGTATTGAGAGATTCAAGAGGCAATTAATTGATTCATTTATTCATATCAATCTTGTAATCCGGCGTCCTGGTTTTGGAGAAAACATCGAGGAGATTTAATCCAAAACACCTGGCTTCCTCAACACTTTAAGAAAGGAATTGAAACGCAGTAAGAAGAACATGAATATGTGATTCCTGTGCATCTACTTAGAATAGATGTGTGCAGAAGATTGTAAGACTGAACAATGGATTTTGGTAGAAGATTGTGAGTCTGGAGTACAACAGATCTTGAAAGCTACAGGAGGTAGATTGAGAGATCTAGTGGGGTAGACTAGATAGCATCTACTGTAGCAGATCGTGGGGCTGGAATGAACAGTAGATCTTGGAGTTGCAGGGTTTACAACAGCTAGTGGAACTAGACTGGAAACGAACTGTAACCCACATTGTCTATAGTGGAGGTAACTGACTTGATCTTGAAGTTTTTACACACATTGGGTTTCTCCGTCATCAAACTGTGAGTTATTTATTGCTTTCCAAATATTACAACTGTGGTAATTCAACTTAAGGAAGTTGGATTGTATGCTTAACCATCAATAAACTGCTAAAAGTGATTGTTGCTTGTAGTAGATTAATTTCGCATGTAAGGTCAAATTAAAAACTGTTATCTAGTACGGTCTATCACTATCTCGTAACTTTCACTTTGTAATCTTCAAAATTCGTTTTATGTTCTTTATGTTTTTTATTAATACTAAGATTACAAAATTTTCATTTTAGATTACTCTATTGTCATGAAGGATTTTTTTTGTTAAATGAATTGAAGGCGGTGAATTTTTTTATTCTTAGGGTCCGTTTGATTGCAAATGTGGAATTTTGATGGAAAGAAAACGAATTGTAGGGAATTGAATTGCCTAGAATTTGTTTTTGAGGGAATTGCAATTAATTGATATAATTTTCCACCTTTGACTTTGTTTTTCATGCAAATAATTTGTTTTTGGGATATTTTTTTTACAATTGGTGATAAAATTTGTTTGGATTGCCAAAAAGTAAAAAAAAAAATTAATTTTTTTGGTGTTTGCTTGACTTTGTTTTATATGGAAATTGTCAAGAAAAATGATAAAAAATTTTATCATTGATTCTAGAATTTTTTCCAATTGCCTAAAAAACGAAAAAAAAAAAAGGCTGGAAAACTAAAATCCAGCTAAAAGGTGGGAAAAGATTTTAAACAAAAACAATGAATTGGTGCACGTGTGGAGCAATTGAAGAAAACATTTTCCATGAAATTAAAGTGCAATCATACAACCAAAAACCAAGAAATGAAAATTTTCCCTAGAAAATCACTCCAATCAAATCAAACAGGCCTTTAGAAAAATTCTGTGATGAATAAATTACTAGTATTAAACTTTCATTTATTATTTGATTTAGTCTGTTTACTGCTTAGTTCGTAGTATTTTTCCCCCTTTTCTGAGCAAAGTAGTACAATTAAATTAAGCAACATATTGTAAGTGTTATGCCCTAAGTCCAATCAATTTTTGGCATAAGTACTTTTGATAAATATTTAATACAATTATTTTGACAAGATCTATTATGATATTAAATAATAGAGTCCGTAGATTCAAGTCTCAGTAATCTGTTAATCACAAGGAGTTGTGATTGTGAGATACAAATTACGTATGATTGAATCTTAAATCATCCATGATCGTAAGTAATAACGAGATACGGATATCGTTGTTACGGATAGACCATCACGTGTGTCATTCCTTACTTGTGAAGTAAGTAGCTGATCTCACAAGTTAAAGTGTGGTGACATTTAAATGAACACGTGAATATTTTGCTATAGAACAAAATATTGGAGACCCGCTGGAAGATTTCACATGGATAACTATCTGAGTGTCAGTGGTTAATCTCTAATGTTCGGTAGTGGAATTGGTCTTTCGACTTGAGATCATCATAGTACCTTATGTGAGGACAGTTATACTTTGATAATGCTGGAAATTGTTCTGTCAAGGGCTGCTAATACGACATTGTTCGGGTATGTCAAGAATCATATGAAGGTTGTGAATGATCAATAGAGGATTTGTCACTTTTAGATAGTAAGAGTTTATGATCTTCATTTTATCCAGTTAAGTTGATAATGAAATCCTTAGCCAAGGTGTACGCATAAGTCGAAAAGGAGTTTTCGACTTACATTGACTTAGTAGTGGAATGAAAGATATGATCGATAATTGAGATTGACACTTATCCATATCTCGTGATTGATCGGATCATACTGACGAAGGGATTATAGTTTCACGATAACCGAACGAGTTTGATTTTGTCATACCACGTGACATTTTTCGTCACATGTATTGCCCTGACACATTACTAGATGTCAATTTAGGACGACGGATGTGAATTAGTGATAAATCAAATGGGTGTTTTGATTTATCAATTTTGATTAGATCAAAATAATAATTTACGTCGTTAGACATCGTGATTGAGAACCTAATGGGTCACACACAAAAGGAGAACTAGAAGATTAAGATCTGCCAATTAATTAATTGACAAGCGTTGGATAATTAATTAATTGAATTGCTTATTAATATGCCGGAATTAATTAATTGGATTAACTAATTCATGGACCAGATTTAATTAATTGGATTAATTAAATATTGGACTGAGTTAAGTTTAAGAGACGGGCCCAGCCCGTTTGGGCTTATATAAATAAGATGCTAGGGTTTGAAAATAGTTGATGGATTTTTATTATTCTTGCTAGCATAAGAAAAGTAAAACCTAGTTTTTCTCTTAATCTTATTCTCTGTGTGGATACCATTGGAGGTTGGACAATTGGACAGCTGTGAGAGGCAGATTAGGATTGCTGGAACTACAGGAATAGTAAAAGAGTTTGCAAATCTGAATAAAGGTGTGATTTCTATCACAGTTTCTATCTAAACACAAAACAGATCATTTGGTATAATTGAAACTTATTATTTTCCGTTGTGCACGTTTAAAGTAAATTCCCAACACATATAAATCTGCATTTTGATGATGCTCTAATTTTTGGACCTTGCTTCACATATATCAAGTTTTATATAATGAGTTACATAATGTTATATGTCATTCTATCATTTGTCACTCTATCATTTGCCGATTTACGTAATGGGTTACATAATGTATAAAAAGTTTCTACTACCAGGTAATTGACAACACATAAAGTCATTATTGGTATCCGAAAGTATCTCTATAATAATTATTTTAACTACAACGGCCAATCTTTTTGCAGATGTAACTTATGTTTATTTTTCCTTTAGTTTTTTAAACCGTAAGAGGTGGAATACTTTGCTCGTTCATGAAGAAATTCACAGGACCAACAATGGTTTTTTACACAAACCAGTTGATTAAAGTTATTCTTGAAGTATTTAAATCCCCAAATACTTGTGGATAACTTGTATTGCCATTGTTATCAACTCCCAAATAAAGATCCCTGTAATTGAGATAAGCAGTCCTTGGAAATCTTGAAACATAAGGAGCCATGCAATACTATAGAGTCTTCTTATCCAATTTATATGTCTCTCTGATTCATTTCACAATCGTTGAAGAATAATGGGTTTAACGCTCTAAAAATTTTGTCGACAAAGGATATATCTTGCCCATCAAATTTTTTATTGGAAAAAAATATAAATTTTTGTATGCACAAGTTCTCCTACTATTCAAAGTTTTGAAAAAAAAAAAAAAAATTAAAAAAAAAAAATCATAACACTACTAAACTTTATTTTTGTGGAAAAATGTGAATTCTGCCTGCAAATCTCAATTGGTTTCCCAAAAATTTATAGGGATATAAATTTCTTGTAGCAGGTACAATTATTATTGTATTTATTATTTTTATACGTTTTATAAGAATTGTTTATTTTATTAATAAATTAAAGATTAGAGGTCTGACTAATAAAAGTTGGAAAAATAAATTATTTTTTAAAATATATGAATTGCAACTTGTTTCACTGTAAAGAATTATGGTTTGGGGATAATGAATATGCTTAATTTCGAACTTTGTTCAGAAAATTCCTAGTGTTGCAGTTTTATCGATTTTGACGTGATATATTTAATTAATTGTATTTTTCATGGAATTTTACAAAGTATAGGAATTATAGATTAATTTGGAACTTGTTGAGTGGTTTACGAAAGTTTGATTATATTTTTGCAGTTAAAGTACCATTTTTAGTTTATCTAGTTTTATTTAACTACAATCAATGAACTTGTTGAGCGACTGAGGTGGCGGAAGATTATAAGAAAGATGAACGAATCTCACAAATGTAAAAATAATTCACGAAATTTTATTGCAATCAAGCAATGCGGTTTCAAAAGGCTTATAGCACTTTTTATAGCAAAAACCTAGGAAAATTCGGATGGAATAAATAAAAATAATAAAAAAAAGATATTTTTCCAAAAATGGAAAAATTCGAGATAACAACTAAAATTGATTCTCCTAATCTTCAGGATCGTCCTCCAACAAACGGAATTCAAATCCAAGTTTATCTGAGTAAGATATTGTCAAAACAAAATTTACCAAAATGGAAAAAAGTCTAAACGAAAGCTTAAACGAAGAAATTAGCCCAAAATTAGCCCTACATCAGGGGCAAAGCCACAATTCCTCCAAAACCCGACAATTTACTTATTAAAAATTCGCAAAAAACGGACAACCCCGAAATTCCTCCAAAAATTGGCAATTTTCTTATTTAGCTTGCGCCGATCCCATTTAACCATAAACTCCAATTTTTTCTGCATTTCATGAGTGAAGTTTGGTCCATTCAACAAAGTTTATGTATGCAAAAGCTACATAAATTTAGGTTAAAATGCCAACTTGTATGTCTTGAAAAACTAAAAATGTCAACATAGATGACATTGAAATATTAGACAATCTCAAATATTATGAAAATATTAGGTAATCTCGAATATTATGACTTCTGTGTTGAGCAAAAGATTCAAATTAATAATACAAAATTAAAAAGTGGAATTCATTTATTTGTATATATTATTTTTTCTAAATACTTATCTGTTACACCACGCAAACATAACTTTATTTCCTTATCTTGAATATAAAAATTGGAAAAATAATTTAAATGAAAAATATAATGTTCAAAAAATTGTTAACTTTAATACAGTTATTGTAAAAGGAATTTCAAATTAACATTAAAATTCAATGTTTCAAAAGAAGCGTGTTCCTTCATGACGATATAAATTGAACATGTTTCTAATCTGCAATATACAAATTAATGAGTCTACATTAAATGATGAAGACTCCAAGCATTACTTCCCCCTTATTTGAAGTGAGTTTTACTCATTAGCTTACATGTCTTTCATTTATTGGGTTTGAAGTCTCGTTTTAAAAACATGTCCACATACACCTTATTAACATCGTTTAGCTAGAATGAAGGAATGGCTCGCCTATAATTTGTGCTGAATTTTTCTATATTATTATTCCTTGCATTCTGTTTATGCTTCGCAAGCAGAGGGCAAGGTCTACGGAATGTTTTTATTGGTTCGACAAATAGTCCTCAAAGTTCGATTTTATTACTTGTATTAAATTTAGGACTTCAATTTACCAAGAAATGGGGTCGAGAACTTATTGTTGACTTTGCCTAAACATACTTTTCCCGTTTATCCAAGATGACGTGGGTTATGTTAAGAGGGTGTGTTTGAGATTGCCGCTGTCTTATGTGCATGCTAATGGGCCCGTTTCCATTTTTCTGGGGTAGGGGCCCGTTTCCATATGTATTTAATGCGTTGCGGTTTACGCATGATTTTGTCCATTTCTTGGAGATGCTATCACTTCTTTTTTCATTTTCAATGGCCACGATTGTCATTGACATGATTTAACTATTTATACATTTCGTCAAAAAATTATAAATATGTCATTACCTCTATGGCTTTTCTTCATTTTACCATCTTTAATTACCGTGTTTGATTATATTCCTCATATTTTTCGAAATCTTTCGTCTAGGTACGTGTTATCTTTTCATCTTTCATTTAAGCTTTCTTCGCATATCTTCCCATAGTGGTCCACAGTGTGTACTTTATGATTCTGATTCTAGGAGTTCTAGGCTTAGAGATGATTCTTCTAGCACTTTTTCCTCTTTTGTAGAAGTGCTATAAATCAATCCTTGTAGAGAAGTTAGTTATTTTGGTGTATATGTCAACCCAGAACTTCTTGGACAAATGGGTAGTCCTCGATCCAATGTTGAAGTGTACGAAGAGGTATACAAACCTTCGAGGAGCCAGTTGACTTTAGCAATAGTGATGAGGAGATTTTTAGGCTTAAATTTTTTTTACCTTTCTCACTGAACAGGATTTAACTGATATTAGGGCTCGATTTAACTTTTCTGTTGGCTGTTTATACAGCTTTGTGGACCTGTAATGTATGGAAATAACAGCAGAAATGCACCAACAGCAAGAAAAGAAGAAGCTGGACAATAAATCAGTGATGCAGGGCAAAAACAGGGGTGCTAGAAGAGGTGCAAATCTGATTTTTTTCAGTACATAGTACAACAACATTTTTTACATTATAAAAGGTGAAATTTTAACCTACTACAATACATAAAATCAACCCTACACTTGTCTATTTTTACAGCCCTGGGATTAGACAAAATAAAGAAATATTTCATTGACTTTCTAAATACATTACACATCAACATTCTCCCCCTTGATGTGTTTTTTCTTGAACTCCAAGTGCAGCTCTTAATTGCTGAAACTTTGATATCGGAAGTCCCTTTGTGAAGATATCCGCCACTTGTTCTTTGGACTTGCAATAGTTTAGTTCAACATCATCATCTTCAATTGCATCTCGAATGAAGTGATACTTGATTGCAATGTGCCTTGTTCTATTATGAAAACATGGATTCTTTGCCATTGCAATAGCTGATTTGTTGTCACAAAACAATGATGTGGCTTCTCCTTGCTTCTCTCCAATATTTTCCAAAAATTCTCCTTAGCCATATAGCTTGTGAAGTTGCAATAGAGGTTGACATATATTCCTCTTCAGCTGAGGATTGAGCAATAGATTGTTGCTTCTTAGATAGCCACGAAAACACTCCCGAGCCAAGGAAAAAAGCATAGCCAGAGGTGCTCTTCATATCATCAACACAACCTCCCCAATCACTATCACAAAAGCCTCTTAAATTCACTTCCAAATTCTTCTCAAATCTGATCCCAAAGTTTAATGTCCCCATTATATACCTCAAAACTCTTTTTCCAACACCAAAATGTTCATGACTTGGAGTACTCATGAACTTTGAAAGCAAACTTGCGGCAAACATGATATCCGGTCTTGCTGCGGTGAGATAAAGCAAGTTTCCAATCAAGCTTTTATAAAGAGTTTCATCAATCTTCTTTTCTTCATCATCCTTCATCAATTTCTCATTGCAAGCCAAAGGAGTTTCCACATATTTACATCCAAACATTATAAAATTTTTAAGCACTTTTTCGGCATACTTCATTTGAGAAATAAATACCCCATTTTCATCTTGATATACTTCCATACCAAGAAAATGATGCAACAAATCCAAATCACTTATTTCATATCTTTTCATCATTTCAACTTTAAATTCTTAAATCAACTTTATATTATTTCCCGTAAACATCAAATCATCAACATATAATGCAATAATAAGAAGATCGGTGTTACCTTGATGTTTCACGTACAAGGTTGGCTCACTTTTGCTCTTAAAAAATTCATGTCATTGAAAGTAGCAATCAATTTGACTATACCATGCTCTTGGTGCTTGTTTGAGCACATACAAAGTCTTTCTTAGTTTATACACTTCGTCTTCTTCTCATTTAATGATGAAGCCTTGAGGTTGTTCAACATATACCTCTTCTTTGAGTTCTCCATTCAAAAAGGCTGACTTGACATCAAGTTGGTACAACAACCAACCTTTTTGGGCTGCAAGAGCAATGAGTGCTCTAATGGTGTCTAGACGAGCAACCGGAGCAAAAGTTTCATCATAATCAATGCTGGGCTATTGTGCATAGCCTTTCACCACCAATCTTTCTTCGTTTCCCTTGAATAAACCATCGGAATTATGCTTCACCTTATAGACCCATTTCACACCAATGACATTTTTCTCACTTGGTCTTTCAACTAGCTCCCAAGTGTTGTTTTTCTCAATAACTTCTATTTCTTCCTCCATTGCTTTTTCCAACACTTATCCTTCATTGCTTCTTCAAAGTTATCTGGCTCAATCACATAAAAGTTGCATCTTGCAAGAACATCATTTAAATCCCGCATTTTTCTTGGAGTTGAGCTTGATGATGAAGAATTTGAGCTCAAGGGACTTGAGGGGCTTGAGGAGCTGCTTGGTGATGATAAATGTGAGCTTGAATGAACTCAATTTTCTTCATTTTGTACATTTTCAATGGCAGATTTTTGGGGCAGATTTATTGAAACTGGAATGCTTCTTTCAACTTCTTCTTTTTCCCAATTCCAGGTAGCATTTTCATCAAACAACACATCACGGCTAACACTTACTTTCTTGTTCTTCAAGTTATACAACTTATAGCCCTTTGATTGTGAAGTATAACCAATGAAGATACATTTTTCATTTGCTTTATCAAGTTTGCGCCGCTTCTATTTTGACATACTTGAGCATAGCAAAGACATCCAAACACTTTCAAGTGTGTCACCAAAGGTTTTCTCCCATTCCAAGCTTCAATAGGAGTCATGTTTCATACTGCCTTTGTTGCACATCGATTTAGCAAGTAAACGACCGTATAAACCGTTTCGGCCTAAAAAGCTTTTGGAAACTTTTTCTCATGCAACATTGATTTTGTCATCTCCATCGCCGTTTGATTTTTGCTCTCGAAAACACCATTTTGTTGTGGTGTATAACCAACTGTTAATTGCCTGTCAACACCTTCAACTTCACAAAAATTGTCAAATTCGTTCGAAGCATATTCTTTACCATTGTCACTCCTCAAAACTTTTATAAAATAGCCACTTTGTTTCTCAACAAAAATCTTGAATTTTTTAAAGATTGTAAAAACTCAGATTTCTGTCTCATAAAATAAACACATGTCATTCTTGTAAAATTATCAATAAATAGGATAAAGTACCTATTTTGTGAATGGGATGGTCCACAAACATCCGTATGCACCAATTCAAGTGACCTCTTTGCTTTCCAAGCTACTCCTTTTGGGAATGGTTGTCGGTAATGCTTTCCAAGTGCACATCCTTCACAAACTTCATGCTTTTCTTCAATTTTTGGAAGCCCATGAACCATATTTTTCTGCTCCAATAATTTCAGCCCTTGAAAGTTCAAGTATCCAAGTCATTTGTGCCACAACCAAGAGTCATTAGCCACCATTCGAAAAGTTTGGTCATGTGAATGCTTGAATTTGAGAGGAAAGCTTCTATTCTCCAATTTCTCATTTACTATGATTGAATTTCCAGCCTTTTTATCACGAATAATGCAATACCCATCATTGAAAAATAGAGAATAACTATTATCTAAAAGCTGTCCAACATTTTGCAAATTTTGGTCTAAGTCTGGTACATGCATGACATCTCAAATAAGTTTAGAGCCCTTCTTCGTTTGAACTCCAATTTTTCTTTGTCCCTTCACATTAACTACATCTCTATTTCCCAATCTCACTTTTGAGTTTGAATCTTCCATATCAACAAAGATTCCTTCATTTGAATAAATGTGATTTGTGCATCCACTATTCAAGTACCATTGAGTTTCATTTGAGCAATTTGAACTTGAGAAACATGCTTCATTTGTTGATTCCGGTGCATTCAAATCTTCCTTCTCGGCTACACAATTGGCTTGTTGAGTATTCTTTGCTCTACAATCCTTCTGCACATATCCAAATCCTTTACAATTGTAACATTGCGGCTTCCCTTTAAACCAACAATCATTTTCATCATGGTCCAGCAAATTTTGCACCTTCTCCACTAAATCTCCTTTCAAAATCACTTCTACCTCTACCTCTTGGACTTCTTCCTCTTCCTCTTCCCCTTCCCCTACTACTTTTTCCACCTCTACTTGACATATCCATCCTCTTTTCATAAATTTGGGGCTGCCTTAAGTTGCTATTTGATCCAACATTTAGTTTATATTGAAATGCAATCTCCATTGATTTTTTGGAACGTCGATTCAACCTTTGTTCAAATGATTTCAATGAACCCATCAACTCCTCTAGATTTTTTTTCTTCAATCACCGCCACAAGAGGATCATATTTTCCGGCAAGCTAATCAAAACTTTTACCACCATTTTTGTATTTATAAAATCCTCACCATATGACTTCATTTGATTCACAAGCTCATTAAATCCATCCGAAAATTCTTTAACACATTCATTGTCTTTCATTTTCATTTTTTCAAAATCTCTTCTAAGAGATTGAAGTTTAATGGCTCTTACCTTCAAGTCTCCTTGGTATTCCTTATTTAGAATCATCCATGCTTCATTTGCTTTGTTTGCCATCATGATTCTTGGAAAGACTGAATCAACCACTGCCCTATGCAACATTGAAAGTGCACTTGCATCCATTTGTCTTGCTTCTTTAAGTTCCTTCTTCTTGGCTGCTGTTAGGACTTTCTCATTTTCAGGTTCTTCAAAGTGCACTCGTGCTTGCCATTTTAATTTCAGCAAAAAAAAAAACCTTTTTTTTAACCCTTGATTCAGATTTTTTATGTTGCAGTAGAGAACGAACCAGACCTGTAGATGCTCTGATCCCAATAATGTTGGCTGTTTATACAACTTTGTAGACCTGTAATGTATGGATATAACAACAGAAATGCACCAGCAGTAAGAAGAGAAGAAGCTGGACAGTAAACCAGTGATGTAAGGAAAAAACAGGGGTGCTAGAAGAGGTGCAAATCTTATTTTTTTTAGTACATAGTACAGCAGCATTTTTTACATTATAAAATGTGAAATTTAAACCTACTATAATACATAAAATCAACCCTACACTTGTCTATTTTACAGCTCTTGGATTAGACAAAATAAAGAAATATTTCTTTGACTTTGTAAACACATTACACATCAACAATTTCAATAACACCAAATTATTACATCTCGGACAATTTCAAACGACCGATCGCCCTCCTCCAAGTTGTATAGTTATTCATAAATATTCGATAAATATGGAGCTTTCGCATTACTTTGTCCTTACCCAAGTTACACACAATGGATGAGCCCAAATAGTTGGATCTTTTTGTATGGAAAACTGCGGGTTTAGAAGGAGAATTCCCGCCGAATGTATTCCATTCTATTTACCATCCCGTGCGAAATGAGAATACTACGAGCCCTCAAAAGGGATATTATTACCTTCCCCCTTGTTTCCTAGGTCATGTCCAGAACTTGTAGTTACTCCTAACTAGGTGTATAATTGGTAGGAGAGTTTTTTATTCGTTTGAGGCAACTGGGAGTTTCATCCTAATGATCCCAACCATTCAGTTATTATGCCTCAAATTTATGGTGAGTGCAACAAATATTGATTTGTTGCTTGTCTTTTCGCTCAAAAATTATTATTTCTTATGTTATTTCCCTATGGTGACTTGGTACGAGTAAACCACATATACCAAACTTTTTGAAGAATCAATATAGGAAGAGAGAAAGAAAGCTCTCGACATTTCAGAAAGTTTCATCATGAATAGAACATGAATTTTTTTTAGAAGTTCGTGAAGAGCATATCAATAACACCTTGCCTTCCAAAGTTCCTTTGTTAGCCTCTTGTGCTCTAAACGTTTCTCCTATTACTCTTGAACCTTCTCGGCCCATAGATTCTCAGATTATTCATCCATGTGTGGCGTTGTTGTAACTGAGGCTACTGACATTTTTGTTAATTAATAGAATATGGCTTTGTTTAGCCTCTTGGTTAGTTTGGAGAAACTCGTTCTTTATGGGCACCATTTTTTTGTATGATTTTGCGTTATTTTTTGCCCATTTATTCGATAGCACATTTCATTTCAATTTCGTATGTTACTTGTTTGTTTTGGCCTTCAGCCATATTTCACTTAAGTGTTTGTTTACAAAGCCGGACCTGAGGAGAGGCGCAAGAGGCCTCTGCCTCAGGCCCAGATGTTTAAGTGGCCCAAATTTTTTTTTATTTCTTTAAAAAAAAAACCCACGCAAGAAAAATCTGGAGCACAAAATCAACGCAAGAATTCTCTCGATTCTCATTCTCACTCTCGCTCTCTCGTCAAAGCAAAAATCAAGAAATTTCAGCCCATTTTTGCAGCTTCTTCTATGTCGCAGACTCGCAGTCGCCGATCAGAATCACTGTGAACCGTCGCATGCTGGCTGCTGCCCCGTGTGTCTCCTCCTTCTTGCCATTTAGATTTCAGAGAGCAAATGTAAAAATAAAAGAAGGCCTACTGATTGTGATTATCTTGTATATATGTTTGTTTGCAATAGCTTTTGCCACTTAAAATAGATCAACGCTATTTTTATTTGACATAACTGGATGAGGAATTTACATCTGCATTTGGAGTAGAGGCCCTAGAGAGGGTAAGGGAGGGAAGGTAGTAGTTGATAATCTGCACAACAGGTTTCCTACAATGCGTAGTTTTGTCCTTTTTCCTTCAATCCTTCACTCTACTATAATTAATTATGAAGTTTTTGTGCTTCCAGTGACTGCCTTCCCGCCCCTGCCTCTATCGTCTTCTATTCTTGAAGGTATGTCACATTTCCATTTGATTTTAGTTATTTTCTTTCAATTTTAGTGTCTGCAATGTATTTTAGTTCTATTGTTGATTTATATACAACTCATTCCTGCAAATTTTTTTTTTTTTTTCTTCTGATTTAGGGATTTAGGGATTTTTTATTTAGGGCTCCTGCTAATTTTTAAGCTTAGCCAAACTTGATCTTAGAAACATTGCTGACTTTCGGTTGAATAATCAGCCAACAGAGGCTAGATTAATGAGTGGTTGTAGATTTGAAATCATATGCCTCTGAAGATTGAACCTTTTGTTGCTTCTAGTTGGTTACTCTTGTTCAATTCAGAATATTATGATTCAATGGGTACTGTTTTTAACATCTGTCTCTCAGTCTCTGCTTCTGCTGCTTCTTCTTTTTATTCATGTTATGGAAATTCAGTTATTAACTCATAATTCTATCTTTGTCTAATGCTGCAGAGGTTATTTGGCAACAGAATACACAATAGGAGATCAGTTGACTCATTTGATGAAGAGTATATTCGTAGTGCCCCGGAAACGAAGCCTGATATCAATAGTAAGTCTCCCAATTACACATCATATGGCTCTAACTTTTTGATTTAGGAAGATTGAAACTTTGATGTAGGGCCCAAATTCTGAAGTTCGTCTCAGGCCCTGCGAAACACAGGTACGGCCCTGTTTGTTTATAATTCCATAGCAGAACTCGTAAAATATACTTCATTCAATTTATTATTATTTTTTTTTTTTTGCAGCCGGAAAACAAACTATGAAAATGACTCATGTTGTGATATTTATTTACAAGTACTTCTCGTGCAGCTATAACATATTTTTTTCATGATAATTTTTTAATTGAGGACAGAGATGGGCTCGTCTTATATAGTTGACTTTTGCAGGAGGATTTTAATCCAGCTTTCCCTCGAAGGAATAGATATCGCCTTTAGCCCCCGTTTGGCCATCATTTTTTGGAAATAAAAATGAGTGGAATAGTATTTTTTTTTAAAATGAGTGATTGAAAATGAATGAAAAGTTTTCGATTTACGTGTAATATTATTTTATAGAAGATTGTGTGATTGAAAATACGAAAGAGAATAATGAAATGTAATTTAATGAGATTCAAACATAAGCTTCATTGTAATTTCGTTTGCGGGATAGACCTCGCCTTCAATTAGAATTTTACAACAGAAAGGGTCTTACCTTCAATCATAGTTTCTTTGGCAGAATGCACCTCACCGTTAATTAGAGTATCATTGGCAGAATCGGCATTGTTGTTAATAAGAATTTCATAGTAGGTGAAGAGAGGCTTGCCTTTCAGTTTTTATTCATCAAACTTTCATTGTTGCGGCCTTGTTTTAAGTCCAGCTTAATTCCTATCATTATGGGATCCATGCTTCCCCTAGTACTTGCGAAGTTATCAATGCTGGTAAGTAGGTTTTATGACCAACACTTGATTTCCTAAACAAGGCTTTTGAAACATGTTCATTTCTCTTTCAATTACCAATGCAATGTTGATTATATGAGCCATTGGCGTTAACTTCCTTAGGGAAATGAGGTTGCTTTCAGGTGCAGCCAGTTGATTATCCATATTTCAAATTTTATACACAAGTGATTATTGGAGTTTACATCCTTTAACTATTACAGTGCGGGCCTTCCGAGGATCCGGTTATATGTAGACTTGTTGACAATAATTAAGATGTCCATACACCCGTTGAATACAGTTGGCTCCACACCTATTTCTATAGCGAAGTAATGTGTCTCCTTAGGATCAGACTGTTGAGAATTTACTTAACATGCACAGCGAAAAATAACTTAAATTTCAATTCCCACCCGAGGATCTGTTTTGTGTTTAGATAGAAACTGTGATAGAAACTATACATTTTCTTTAGATCTGCAAACTCCATTGCTATCCCTGTAGTTCCAGGAATCATGATCTGCATCCCACAGCTGTCCAATTGTCCAGCCTCCAACGGTGTCCACACAAAGAACAAATTGAGAGGGAAAACCAGGGTTTCTTTTCTTGTGCTAGCAAGAATAATGAAAATTCATCAACTGTTTACAAACTCTAGCAACTTATTTACATAAGTCCAAACAGGTTTGACCCATCTCTTAAAGTGAACCCGGTCCAATATTTAATTAATCTAATTAATTAAATCCGGTCCATGAATTAATTAATCCAATTAATTAATTCGGGCTTGTTAATAAGCAATCCAATTAATTAATTATACAACACTTGTCAATTAATTAATTGATGGATCTCAATATTCTAGTTCTCCTTTTGTGTGTGACCCATTAGGTTCCCAATCACGATGCCTAACGACGTGAATTATTATTTTGATCTAATCAAATTCGATAAATTAAAACACCCTTTTGATTTATCACTAATTCACATCCGTCATCCCAGATTGACATCTAGCAATGTGTTAGGGCAATACATGTGACGAAAAATGTCACGTGGTATGACAAAACCAAACTCGTTCGTTTATCGTGAAATTATAATCCCTTCGTTAGTATGATCCGATCAATCACGAGATATGGATAAATGTCAATCTCAATTATCGATCATATCTTTCATTCCACTATTAAGTCATTATAAGTCGAAAACTCCTTTTTCGACTTATGCGTACACCTTGACCAAGGATTTCATTATCAACTTAACTGGATGAAATGCAGATCATAAGTTCTTACTATCTAAGAGTGACGAATCCTCTATTGATCATTCACAACCTTCATATGATTCTTAACATACTCGAACGATGCCGTATTAGCGGCCCTTGACAGAGCAACTTACAGCATCACCAAAGTATGACTGTCCCCACATAAAGTACTATGATGATTTCAAGTCGAATGACCAATTCCACTTCCGAACGTTAGAGATTAACCACTGACACTCAGATAGTTATCCATATGGAATCTCTCAACGGGTCTCCAATGTTTTGTTCTATAACAAAACATTCACGTGTTCATTTAAGTGTCACCACATTTTGTTTGTAAGATCAGCTACTTACTTCACAAGTAAAGAATGACACACGTGATGGTCTATCCGTAACAACGATATCCGTATCTCGTTATTACTTACGACCATTGATGATTTAAGATTCAATCATATGTAATTTGTAAATCACAATCACAACTCCTTGTGATTAACAGATTACCGAGACTTGAATCTACGGACTCTGTTATTTAATATCATAATAGATCTTGCCAAAATAAATGCATTAAACATATATCAAAAGTACTTATACCCAAAGTGGATTGGACCTAGAGCATAACACTTACACAGACAATCTCAAGTAAAACCATAAAGGAGTTCAGCTATGGGTACTCAGGGATGATCAACCTGCATTTGGTCAAAAAGATTTCCAAACAAATTATTCATAGAGCTACCATTATCTACCAAAATGCAATTAAGAGTGTTATGAGCTAAGATGGCTCACACTACTATTGTATCATGGTGGGGATATATTGAGGATCTATGATTCCTTGCTTATCAACATTATTATATATAATTGGAAGATATGCAGTTCTAGGATTACCTAGAATCCAAAAGCTTTCTAGCGTGGGCTTTTTAGTAGCTAAAGCATAATTCCTCTACATCCATTGTTTTCCGCCAACATAAGGACCTTTAATTATAGTATAGATCTCTTTCACTGGGGTCAGGAACGTATGTTGTATACTAGTGCTCATGATAATTCTGCATACCTCGGTCTACCTACATGATTTGTCCCCTGGCGCTTAGGTATGGAGTCTTTCGGCTTTCAAATCCTTGTGCATCCTGCATTGCTGACTTCGCAGCTTCGTCATCTAATTACCTCGAAGATTCATCTGTGCCATGCTCCCTACTGCAATGGATTTTATAGAATTTAACCTTCTGATTTTCAAGGGACGAAGGTATTTTGCCTGCCACTTGCAATGAAGCTGGGGAGATTGCAAGTACTTTACCTTTATGTTTATCGAGGTGTAGGTACTATTGTTTTGACAGCCTAGGTGCATATGCTGAGGCTTTTCCTTTGAGAGCTTGTCTAGCTCTATCTTCTTTAGATCCTCAATGGTGTTCATCTAGATTTTATTTTGTAGCTACCAATAAGAGGTTAGATTCTTTTTACACACATCCCTCCGAAAGGGAGTTTTCATCAACAAACTGTTTGAGAGGGTTTCCTGAGCCCTTTCGTCCAATAAAGTCTTGCAAGTGATCAGCACAACACTAAATTACGCAAAGTACCTTTTGAAGGACTCAAACTCCTCCTGCCTCATGTCATTTAACCTTGCAACCGGGGCAATTCCTATCCTACTCCATGTAAACATCCCTAAGAATGCTTGCTTTGAGTGTGGCTAGCTCTAGATAGATTATAACGGTATCTTACTATACCATCACTTTACAGGTCCATCCAATGTCAAATGGAAACCCTGGTATTTGAGTGGAGGACTAGCCTTCTTTAGTAGAATCTGTGTCATATACTTGCACAAGTGGTGCATATGATCTCACTGCAATTATATTTCTCCATAATTGGAATGATTAATTTATCCAAAATTGGTTCTTCCTTGATTTCTCTGGAGAATGATAAATGCTCATCATCATTGTCGTCATCATCGTCTAGATCATATGACCTTGTAGGTCGATCTTCATATCCTTTGTATAAATGAGTGTTATACTAGTTGTTGATCAAGCTCTCTATCCTTCGACTTTCTTGACGATTGTATTGGCTTGACTTCTTGTCATGTGAGCTCACTTCGTCCCTAAATCTTTACATGGCTGGCTTACTCTTGTGTCTTCCCTTACGTCTTCTCTCCGACACACTATCATAGGTTTTTGACACCTGCAGATTACTACTATTTTCGTGAAAAGCGCTAGTAGCAGGATCTATCTAATTTTCTCTAGACTCACCCTGCACGCTCACCTTCTTCA
Source organism: Osmanthus fragrans (assembly GCA_019395295.1). NCBI lineage: Eukaryota > Viridiplantae > Streptophyta > Magnoliopsida > Lamiales > Oleaceae > Osmanthus > Osmanthus fragrans. Next base: position 1,412,745 of record JAEDXY010000064.1, read on the forward strand.
TGTTCTCAATCTTTGCCAATAGAGATGCATTCTCTATTATCAGTTCCTTGAGGCTCTTCATCATTTTTTGTATTACTTTAGTCTTGGACATCTTCCACAAGCAACGATGTTGAGCGAGAGAGATGTCGACCTGTACTCCTACTGGAGTCTCATCTCTTTGCCTTTTAAGATTAACATCACTATCCACCGGACGATCGCTGCACTCTCCGGGCTCAACTTCTAGTGCTTTGGGAAATGAGAGATTTGTGGTTTACTTTGCTCAAGTTTTCATAGATAACGCCAATTTATTGATAATAAAAATCATATCAAGAAATTCTTCTCACCTAACCAGGATTTTGTCCTAAACTCAATGATTTTGATACTCAAACTGGAACAAGATGAGAAATAGCTATTTGGGAGGAAGATATTTGAATGTTGCATGCTTTTCTTTCCTTAGACGAGAGTATTTATAAATTCTCTCAAGTCTTTGGTACAATTCAATCATTTTAGAAAAAATATGAAAAATTGCGGATCTTATTGATTAACTTATAACTGATTCTGTTATAGTATCTCGTTTTATTCATTCGCTTACGCGTTTTTCATTCATTGGTTTTGAAGTCATACTTTGAACACTTGTTCATGTGCACCTTAATACTAGTTTTTAGCCCGCTTGGATTATGGAATGTTTCATCTATACTTGGTGCAAACCTTTTCAGTATTATTTATCCCTCGTATTCGTTTATGCTTCAAGTGAGGTTTGCGAGAGTGTTTTTATTGATTCAACCGACGTAATGATTTTTTTTCAATATATGTCCCATCAATTAAACAACCACTCTTCCATTTCCCTTGTTATTTACACCCCAAACAACACTTCATACTCATTAATCATTAAATTTTCCGTACAAAACCATCGATTCATGTCAGAATTGACACCTAAACCATTAGTTATTATTTCTCCCATACAAAAAACCCAATTCAACCAGTCGTATGCTGTGCTAAAGAAAATGGCATACAAATACGGGTTCGAAGTGGTGACCATGATTATGAAGGGCTTTCATATGCATCAAAATTCCCTTTTGTCATCCTTGATCTTTTCAACATAGAGGAAATAAGCATAGTTCCTGAGGACAAAACCGCTTGAGTTCAAGCTGATTCAACAATTGGAGAACTGTACTATATAATTGTAGAGAAAAGTCAAACCCTATGGTTTACTACTGGTGTTACCTTACTGTTGGAATTGGTGGGCATTTCACAGAGGAGGGTATGGAACATTGTTAAGAAAATCAAATCTGCTAGATGTTCAGAAGAGAAGCATACAGAAATTGTACAGAATAGACACAAATATGTGGGGTCTATTTTTTTTTTGACAATATTTAATTGATATGGGGTACACTCACCTTGTAAGTATCTATACAATTTCTGTGAGAATTTTTTCTGTACAAAGGGATTTTTCCTAAGAAAATATGGGCTTGCAGCAGATAATATAATTGATGCACGTTTGGTTAACATGAATGGAAAAATTCTTGATAGAAAATCTATGGATGAAGATCTCTTCTGGGGATAAGAAGAAGTGGAGGTGCTAGTTTCCGAGTTATTATTGCTTGGATGATACAATTGGTGAATGTTCCAAAAAAATCACTGTGTATACAATTAGTAAGACCTTGGATCATAATGCAACAAATATTATTCACCGATGGCAAAATATCACACATAAGTTCAACGAAGATTTGTTCATTAGAATCCTTATAAGAAATGTGAATTCAAGCCCAGATGGCAAAAGAACTACACAGGCTTCATTTAATTAATTATTCCTTGGCAGTGTTGTTTCATTGCTTCCTGTTTTGCAACAAAGCTTCTCGAAATGAGTTAGATAGAATCAACCCTATATTTTGCCAAGTTTTCAATAGAATCACGCGGTGTCTTGCTGAACAGGACTCAATCAAACGTACAATACTTCAAAGCAAAATCTGACTATGTTCAGAAACGTATTTCTAAGAATGGGCTCGAAGGTATTTGGAAATTGTTATTTGAAGAGGCAGTTGGGATGATCTTTAGTCTATATGGTGGGAGAATGGATGAAATTTCTAATTCTACAATTCCCTTCCTCACAGAGTTGGTAATTTATACGAAATCTATAACTTGGTGTATAGGGAACCAGAAGAGATGAGACATTAGATAATTATATAAATTGGATTACAAAGCTTTATAGTTACATGGCTCTTTATGCTTCAAGATTTCCAAGGACTGCATATATCACCTATAGAGATCTTGATATATAGAGTTAATAACAAGGGCAATACAAGCTATGAACAAGCCAACATTTGGAGGATCTAATATTTTAAGAATAATTTCAACAGATTGGTTCATTTGAAAACAAAAGCTGATCCTGCTGATTTCTTCCGAAACAAAGAAAATATTCCGCCCTTTTACTCACGGGCCACGGCAGAACAAGAATGGTAAATAAGATCCATGGGAAAATTAAATTATTCACTTTTATGTTATTTGTACTTCGTTAATATTTTTTGAGATACGGAAGATCGTCGCCACCTGTTAAATATAGAAATAAAATATGGAGTATTTTCCATTGTAATATTTTCTTTTAGTGTAGGATTACTTTTCATGGTAGTTAATTGTGTAATCTTTCCTTTTATATTTATTTCTTTGTACAATTATTTGTAACCCTATAAATAGGGTCTTCTACATTGTAATATTTACAAGAACATAATAATACAATTTATATTTCTTAACATGGTATCAGAGCGGGTTTAACTTGGTTTTGGGTTAAACATGCAACACAAAAAAAAAAAAAAAACAAAACAAAACCAAAAAAAAAGTTTTTTTTATTCCTCTTCGACTCATCCACATGGCCAGATTTATGGATATATAATGTCACTTTGGGCTGAGCACTTGAAAAATCTTGATGATTGCTTGAAGGAGCTTGGAAGTTTGGATTGTGTCAAGTATGTGAATCGTATTGCTGAAACTAACTGGGAAAAATATGTTGCTGACGAGTTCACTCCATTGCAAGGCCATCCTCTCAAATATTCGGCTGACATAGATGTTAATGGAAAGGTAAATCTATTACCCGGTTTTAACCAAAAAAATAAATAAATAAATTTGTTTTTTTCCTTTTCTTGGGATTTTAATTCTATTTTATTTGAAGGGTCGGTACCTTGAACTTTACCGGCATTCCCCCTACCTCTTAAATAAACTAGAAATTTTTTTATGTTAAAAAAAAAACACTTTGAATGGTCGATATCTTGAATTTTATCGACTCTTCCCCTTACCTCTTAAACAAACTAGAGATTTTTTTTTTAACTTTGAAGAGTCGGTACTTTGAACTTTATCGGGCCTTCCACTGCCTCTTAAACAAATTAGAGGTTTTTTTTTTTTAAACTTTGGAGGGTTAGTACCTTGAACTTTACCGACACTCCTCCTACCTCTTAAACTAACTAGAGGTTTTTAAAATTTTGGAGGGTCGGTACCTTAAACTTTACCGGCACTCCCCCTGTCTCTTAAATTAATTAGAGAATTTTTAAAATTTTGGAGGGTCGGTACCTTGAACTTTACCGGCTCTCCCCCTGCCTCTTAAACTACCTAGAGGATTTTTAAAACTTTGGAGGGACGGTACCTTAAATTTTACTGGCACTCCCCATACGTCTTAAATTAACTAAAGGTTTTTAACACTTTGAAGGGTCGGTACCTTGAATTTTATCGGCCCTTCCCTTGACTCTTAATAAATTCGAGATTTTCTTATCCTAAAAAAAAAAAATGTCCATTAAATATTTTCTTCCAGCAAACAAGAAATCACTTATCTTCATCAACAATGACAAAGACCTCAAATGCTTGGAGTTCTTCAATTTGGAAGATTTGATTGGATCGATTTCTTCAAACTCAATATTCTACCTCATATTGAGTTTGAGGGGAAGGTGTTAAATATAGAAATAAAATATGAAGTATTTTTCATTGTAATATTTTTTAGTGTAGGATTACTTTCCATAGTAGTTGATTGTGTAATCTTTCATTTTATATTTATTTGTAACCCTATAAATAAGGTCTTCTACATTGTAATATTTACAAGACCATAATAATACAATTTATATTTCTTAACACCATCCATCCCCATTATTGTTGTCGTTAAATCACTTAAAGAGGCTAAAATGAATATTTTTAAAAGGGAAATAATTTTTCTATACTTGTCTATCCCATCCACCCTGTACCTGCATCCTCTTCCCCAATTCCCCCACCCATGCCATTCCACCTGAAAGTGCAAATCTGCATGTTGCAGACTTTATGAAATGGCTGAATCTTTTAATCCCCCTCCTTACCAAATGGAACCTGCTGCAATGGTGACTAGAAAGCTCGATGACTTGGACAAAATCCCGGGTCTCTTGACTCTCTTCCTCGCGCACTACCATTCAAGCAGAAGTCGAGTTCTCTTCTTTTTAGTCCATGGATAGGGTGGCATTTCTTAAGGTTCCTTCTTTTGTAAAACATTAAGTTCTTTTTCGTCAATGGATAAGGTTGTAGAAAAGAGGGGTGCTATCTCGGAGAGATCAATAATAGGATACAAAACTGACGAAGGAGGTGCCAAAGAGAGAGTTCAACACAGAAACCAAGCCAAACAACAAGCTATCATTAACGGGGAACCTCTTCTCGTGATCATTGTTTGGCCACACATCAGCAGTTGGTTCCCTCACTTTCATGGTGTTATTGGAGTTAATGGGCGCAGGGAAACTGTCTGTTGCCGTGGGTTAGATCCACATTTATAATTTTGAGACAGTTAAGTCGTTGCTTGGAGGATGAAAATTATGATTCAAGTCACGAACCCCTCCATGTAGAGGTTCCTTAACAGAAGCATCACCCCATAGAACGCAAATAGGTTGACAAATGGAATTCTGTTTAGAAAGTAAAACATTAACTAAAGTAAATAGTGTTGTTAACAAAACTTTGCCCTACATGGATGCGAACCCAAACACATTGACCAAACTTTTGGCTAGTAGGGGAGGCCTTCCTCCAATATGAGGTATACCGACCAGAAATCTTAGAAGCAATAAAATCAACTGCAACATCTAGGTCACGGTCTACTGGTAAACCAGCCACAGGAACCTAGTATGGCATTAATCTAATTATGAATAAGAAAAGTCCATTAAATTATAGGAAATTTTTATAAATGTCACAAAAATAGAAAATTCACAAATTTTTTTCATTTGCACATAACTTGTTCAAAAATGTCACTTTTATGTTGTGAAAAGTCCTCATTACCCCTTGCAAACACATTTTGACATGTTATCCTTTCCGACGAGTCCCGACAGTTGAAATATCGAAATTCGACATTTTGAAACTGTCGGGATAGACAATTTAACTGTCGAATTCGACAGTTGAACAGTTAACCAAGTTTGATCTTGCTGGGAATTTCTTTTCTCTGCAGGGGCAAAAAAGAAAATAAGTGACATTCTTGCACATGATTTCAAAATGTGACATTTTGGTAATTACATTAGCCAAAAAGGCTACTTGGTGCAATATCCTCTTAAATTATTTAGCAGATAAACAAGGTGACACCATTCGCTCACAGACCCCCAAAAAAATGATAAGAAAAGTTTAATCATCTATAAGTTAAAAATAATAATAATAATGGACAAAATGTATAACCTAAGTATCCCTTTAATTTCAATCTAGATACCTCCTATTTAGGAGATAAAAATGAAGTGAAAATGGAAAATAAGAAACAATTTATAACAAGTAGGCCTATAATCTTGTCAAAGGTGAATAAGATTTTGGCCAGGCCCAAAAGGAAAAATTGAAAAAAAACTAAGGGTCTGTTTGATTGTAAGAGTGGAAAATGGATGGAAAGAAATTGGATTCCAGGGAATTGAATTAAAGGTGTTTGATTGGTATAATTTTCCACTTGAATATTATAATACGTTTGCCTTTGTTTTTCATACAAATTGTCAATTAAATGGATAAATTTTTTAACCATTGGGGACAAAATATGTTTAGATTGCCAAAAAAAATAAAAATAAAATAAAAAATTATTTTTTATTTTTATGTTTTGCTTTGTTTTACATGAAATTTGTCAATTAAAGGGACACTTTATCTTAGAATTTGTTTCTATTGCTAAAAAAAAAAAAAAGGTGGAAACCAATTCCCACCATATAGCAAGGAATTGAATTCCACGGAATCACACTTCAAGTGATTGTACCTTGGAAAATGGTGGAAACCGATTCCATGGAAAATAAAGGCTATCAAACAACACAAAAGTAGAAGTTGGAAAACGATTCCAAGTTCTCAGGAAAATTAAAGGCTATCAAACGGAGCTAAGAGATCTTTGAAAGAGGAAATTACACTCATCAAGGTGTTTCAACTTACAGGTGCAAAAGTCAGGCCATATAAATATTTATTCATAGATCAGGTTTTGTACTTATAATGATATATTAATTATTTTAATTAATAATAATAAATAAACAACAATCCATTTAATACGATTCCGTAATTATCGTATTTCAAATATCAATACTCTTAACTTCCTTACTATCAAAATCGCCTCTAACTTCCATTACTTTCGAAATCGTCTCTCTCTCGAAACCAGTCCACCCATCATCTACGCGCAGTTGATTTACTCCCGACATTTTCACATACGTCTGACTCAAGCGACGATTAATGGTGAAAGGCAAGGGTTCAGAACGGGTAATAAACCTCAAAGAGACGCCGCAAACAAAACGCAAGAGGAAGAATGATGGTAGCCCCAAAAGAACTCTTCCGAAGAAGCATGCGTCGTCGATGACCATGCAGAAATGAGCCTCTATGAAGGTATTTTCGATTTGTGTTTTCTATTTTAAATATTAGTGATATGGAACGTGGGAAAAATCGATGGGTAAGATGTATTGAACATTATGTGACCATGGGTTGCGTTTGTGACCTTCAAGGCTAAGGTTTTCCCAATTGAATCCATTGATTTATGGAAACCTCTGATGGAAACTCACATTCCCTTTGTTATTTGATGTCTAATCTCGCATTGAAATTCGATTGTGACCGACGTGGTGACCTGACTGGAAAGGGTTATAGTTCTCTTTTATTCTATTGTGTGTTGGAAATAAAGTTCTCTTTTTGATTTTTTCGACAACTATGTTTTCCAACCACGAGGATGCTTAATGCGAACATGATGCGTGTATGTGATCAACGATGTTCTGATTATGTAGCTTGAGTGTAGCAAATTTTTAAGGCATTTGACCAGTGCATGTGACCAATTGTTTTCTATGTTAAAAGGAATGTGTGCCTGTGCATGTAACCATATGAATCTGTTAACTGAATGCAGCACATTGTGTGGGTATCTCACGTTATATATGTTTTTGACCCATGTTGTTATGAGTTGCATTATCCAAACGCAGGGAGCAATAAAAAGTGACATGATATAGATTCGGACAAACGTGCAATTTCTATCTGAATCGGTATCCGCAATGATTTCCAGTACAATGGACGAGATAATGAGACGTTTTGGCGAGAAAACAAGTGGCGAGAAAACAAGTGATAGCGGAGCTGGACATAAACAACATGAGGAAATTGGAGGTTCTGCGATGGTTGAGGAGGTAGATACAACACATTTTAGCATTCTGTGTAACAATTGTGGTTGCATTTTGACACTTTAGTCACTGTCCTACCTTAACTATAGGTGAAAAATGCGAAAGGGAACGTGGACACGAAAGGAAAGGAAAAGCTGGACCCAATCGACGAGGTTGGTCTCCCATATACCCTCGAACCACCGTCGTTCGATTTGGGGATTGGATTTACACAACCTGACGTTTCGCCTTCCGAAGAAAGTCAGAAACAAGTTGATAAAATAATATCTGATGTGGTGACGGGAACCAGAAGCGTTGACAATGAGGTATTCGGGAATCCATCATTCAAATTATAAACAAATAGGTCACAATTTGTAAATATTCACATGTCACATGTCACATGTCACGCATATAATTTCAAAGCATCAGCCAGGTTGTTTTTAAGCTGAGTTTTCAAATTACACAAACTAAGATGTTACAATGTGACCTAAACAGGGATCACCCGCCGACGAACCATCTTCTGAATTACCTATCAAACGCGTGTCAAGGTCCGCAAGGATTCTGCAGTCACCGTTTGTTGCTGGAGAAGGGAAGCTATTCAAGTCACATGATGAAAACATCATTTTCAAAAACTACCGGGGCAAGTTGAAGAAGTGGACAAATCGGCATTCATGGCTTGGTTCCACAGAGGCTACAAACCAAAGAACAGGTATAAATGTTTCATATATAGTTGTGAATGCTACTCAATAACTCTTAAATCGTAAACTTTAATATTTGTCACAGGAAAAAATTTAGCGATGTGGACGATATTATCAACCCTGCTTTTCTTATTGGTTCGTTTCTAGTCGGGCACAAGACTTGGTTCTACCAGCTGATAGATTCCGATTCTTCTCTGAGCAGTGCGGTACGATTTCATTTATTGAACTAATATCACTCAATGAAAAATATTACTCACACTACACTGCATTGATAATCAATCATGGATCTTGTGTAATGAAGGAAGTCACATACTCAGTGGGTCACAGACAATTGTACTATAGGTTAGATGTTATTGAAATAGGGTCACAGAACCTGTTTTAATTCTTTGGTCACATAGCAGCACACGTTTGAATTCCAGACACAGCACTACCCGTGCTAGCTTTGTTTTATATGAAGTCACAGAATATCACTGCTGCATGTTATATGTCATTGAAGTCAAGTTACAGTTCATTAGGTTTCATGTTAGATGTTAAACAATTCAAGTCACAGTTCATTAGGTTTCATGTTAGATGTTAAGCAATTCAAGTCACAGTTCATTATGTTTCATGTTAGAGGTTATTCAATTCAAGTCACAGATGTGTTTGTACTCATTACATCGCTCAAACATGGCCAGAACATAAACCTAAGGGCTACCACAACAATGAACTCCTGGTTCCAGCATAAACTGAAAGACTTATACCCTGCCTTCATCAAGGATCTTAACGTACTAATGTTGGAATCCAACTTGATTGAAATGCTATCAGGGTCTAGCCTTCCTATGAGCACACCACAGGCCAACGTTGACCATGTGTTGATACCATTGCTGCATACAAACAAAGCCCACTGGACGCTTGGACTGTTGCAGCTCAGAAGCCATACCTTGATGGTATTCAACTCGGCAGCTAGGAGCTATCGTGAATCGAAAGTTCTTCAAGGTATTGAGCCGTGCATCAAAATATTACCTGCTCTGATGAACCGTCTTGAAGTTTCAAAAAAGGACCCTAATTATGTAGAACCCGAATGTAAGGAACTGAAGGTGTACATTGACGATACGCTACCACAGCAAACAAATGGGTAAGCTTGTGACCAAAACCAATCCATGTACAGTATTTACATATCAATCGTTCACCTCATAATGTTTTCTGTTGTTTAACAGTCACGATTGCGGGATTTTCGTTATTCCATACGCATTGTATATCCTCCGTGACGGTAGACAATCCTTACCGCATAAGCTCGATGCGGGCAAGTCCAGACTAGACATTGCCACAATGCTGTACAAACACCGGGAGGTGTACGTGAAGAAGGTAAAGCAGCCTACCAAGGGGGAAAGGATTGTAGTAGATTAACATTTTGAAATTACATTTGTATAAGTAGATTCCGCAGTCTGTTAATTGTATTACAAAGAAAATATCGCATGTTCAATGACTATATTTTATTTTCAGATGAATTTGTACGTAAGAATGTTTTTGTTTCAATATATGAGTGACAGATTGGACACATATTATTTCAATTGATTGGAGAAGGTTACATGTCCACTGCATGTCACATTTGGACGCATTTGTGACCATGTGACATTGGTCACATATCACATGTAACACTGCTTCTGTTGGTCACATTTTAAAGAACATAATATACACGGTAGACACACTGGTCACAAATCACATAACATAATTATTTACATATCACAGGTCACATATTGATTGGAGTAGGTTACATGTTGTCCACTGTACCTCCCCAATATATCTCCCCATTAGGTCACATATTGATTGGAGTAAGTCACATGTCACAGATGATAAGTACACAATATGGTCTTGACATATCTCCACATGACGCATCTGTGACCATGTGACATTGGTCACATATCACATGTAACACTGCTTCAGTAGTCACAATTTTAAGAACATAGTAGACACAGTAGACACATTGGTCATATTTTAAAGAACACATGACACTGTGGACACATTTCACATCACCTTTCACAATTACCCACCGTTCACATTGGACACCCATGTATTTATGAGTAGTCATACTATTGGTAGTCAGAGGAACCTATTGCGCTGACTATAGAATTAGAACTGAAGTCACAGGTACTTAACAGAGGACACATTGGTAATCATATTGAAATCAGAATTCAAAAAGACGTAATAATAATTTGTTGACTTGCTCAATATCAACAACAAAACAGATGTAATAATAGTTGGTTCAAATTAAAGAATAGAATATATGTATGATGTATCTGTATCATCTGTTTGTTTCCTATTAGCTTTTTGGGACCAAATTGGAGCATCTCCTATGGTTGTGACCCCGTCCTCCACAACGTCCACAATTCAGTGTTATTTTCCCTTCTCTGGATGATCTCTTCCTCTTTTCAGTAGGTCTTCCACAGCTGCGCTTCTGGTTAGAAGGTAACACAATTTGGTTTTGAACTTCATCACACACTGTCCATTCGTCTGGATTTTCAACGGGATATATAGAACCTTGGTACGCATTCACGTATGCATCTCTAGTGTAATAATGACAACAGTAATCATACGGATCCCTCTTTGTATTAGCAATGACAGCCAAGGCATGCGGACACGGTAACAAATCAACTTGTAGAATCTTGGATGTTCACGTATGTTGCTCAATATCAACAAACAAAAGTGGACTTGCCATCGCTAACAGAAAAACTGACTGGTTGTAAGGAGATACCTGCGTCAATGTGATAACAATCATCATATATGTCAGGACAAACATGTAAGGATCTTGTCACAGTTATGATGTATATGTCACAAGCATTTATATTTAGTCACATACGCTTTTCTTTTGGTTACAGAGATGGAGTTTAGATCACACACATACATTTAAGATTCTAAACAAGTAAATTACCCTCATGTTCCTCAGATCTACACTTATCCTTCTCAACTCCTTCTCGTACTTGCTCGACAACTTCGTAAAGGTTCCATGCACATCATCCTTATGTTTACAGAACCAAGATTGTATTGTTTGCCGCAACGACTCTAGCAAGGATACAATTGGATAATTCTTTGCTACCTTTGTCACAACATAGATTCTACGATGTTCGATGTCATTAATATGCCTTACTATCAAATTTAGTACATTGTTAGGAGCATCTTAAGAAGATTTAAATTATGAAATCAACTTTAGAAATCATTAATATGCCTTACCAAAACTCTTGTTTATCATTTTCAACTTGCAAAAACCTTGAAATATGAATAATCAAAGTTCATTCTTTATTATACATATTTTATTCATACGTTCAAATTTTTCAAAGATAAAAAAATCACGAGTTAAATTGAAGAAAAATCGGAGGAGATGAAAGCGTTGGAGGTGGAAGTTGGAAAATGTAGCGACTGTCTACTAGACACTAACGTAAATACCAAGAGATAGAGAGAGGAAACTCCAGCGAAAGTTCAAGCTGACATCTTCCACACAACGTCATTGTTTGCGAAAGAAAATGTCTATTGCCAAAACCATTTAGGAGATAATAAACAGTTTGAAAGTGTTGTTGACAAAGAATGCTTCTTTATGAGTGAAGATTGGAAATGCAAAGGCAAGTGTGCAGGAGAAATTTGAAGAAAATGAAACTAATCCTGTCAATAACTCTTTCCATGATAATACTAGCGTACAGGCGTAAAAAACCTATGACAGTATGCTAGAAAGGCCACTTAAGTAGCATTGAGAAGCATACCCGCCAAAGAATGATTTCTAGAGGAGGTTAACTATGAAGTGAGAAGGAATAGTCTTCGAGAAGGGCGGAGGGTTGAAAGTCTTTTCAAGACCTCATATTACACTCCACTGGATGAGAAATACGAGGATCGGCGTACTAGGATGTATGAATTAGATGATGATGAACACCTTATATTCTCTGTGGAGAAAAAAAAGTAGCCAATTTCGGGTAAATTCATCCATCCGGTTATGGACAAATACAGTGGCAAAAGAGATCATATGTACCATTTATGTGTATAAGGCACAAAGGCAACTGAAGAAAGCAAGTCATTTACTTAAGTGTGTTTTCCATCTTACTTAGATGGATCAGCTAAGCGATGGTATAGTAAGTTACCATAAGGTTCAATCTGGAGCTGGCCATAGTTAACAAAGCCTTCTCGGGGACATTTGTAAGAAGTAGGATGGGATAAGCCCCGGCTACAAAGTTCAATGATATACAACAGAAGGAAGGTGAGTCCTCCAAGATCTACTTTGCGCGTTTCAGTGCAGAATTGATCTTCTGTGAAACGATTTTAGATGAAATCGCTTGTAAAGCCTTAAAGAACAGATTACTTATAGAGATTCCATTATAACGAGATTATCGTAACAAAAATTAAGCTTTCCACCATCAATCGGTAATTTTGATAAATAAATAAAAAAAAGATCAAGACCGAAGATACATTAGAGAATCGAAAAAGGTGAATTAGGGATGAGTTCTCAATGGAAAGCCTTGGAGTATAGGTCTAGACTTTCGAAACATCGGAATTCACACCTCCAAATGATATTTCCAGCTCCCTCCCAAGAACAGGAGAAACACCTTCATCTTTTGATAATTGCAGGGTAAAATTTTGTAAAACTTATTGTAGCAAGGACCACGACACGGATGAATGCTATGGGTCATAAGGATGGCCAAGTTGCGGGATCAACAATGTGGGATACATGAAGAATCTACTAGCGAAAAGCCCCTGTAATCAAGCACCAGAAGGTGAGGTCGTAGAGGTAGATCAAAACATGCTAACTCCTCGCGAGCACTAACAGACAACCAACACTCCCGACCTCTAATAAGAGGGATCCGTACTATTATTGGTCTTTATGTAGGTAGAAAAATAGAAAATGCGCAAAAGAATTATGTTTGAGCTGCTAAAAAGGCCTACATTGGATAACTTCTAGATTCGAGGTAACTCTCAACATGCATCTCTTCCAATAAATTTTAACAATGATGATGAGCAGTAAGTTATATATCCACATTGTGATACACTAACAGTAAGAGCTATAGTAGCTTACTACAGCCTTAGCCACATACTAGTGGATAGTGGTAGCTCTATAAATGTATTATTTAAGTGTTTTAACCAAATGCATGTCAATCATCCCTAGCTGCCTATGGCGGAACCCTTTTACTGCTTCACTGAAGACACTCTGATCCCTAGAGGATAGTTTACACTAGCCATTGAGATAGATGATGATCCAATTGTATTCTATGAATGGACATACTAATCATAGATATTAGGTCCATATACAATAAGATCCTTGGAAGGCCTTCTTTAAACCAACTAAAAGGTCTGACCTCTATCTACCACCTATGCATAAAATTCGAAACTACGAAAGGAATAGCCATAGTCAAGGAAAATCAAGCAAATGTACGTAAGTACTATCTCAACACCTTAAGGAAAGCAACCCCAAGGGCTCCGCTAATCAATATCATTCTAACTATTCTTAATAAATTTCTTGCAGGAAAGCAAATGTTAGATGTTGTGAAAGATGGATTGAAAAATCTATCTGCTAGTAAATATAGTTTTGCAAGTCCTAGAGAAAGCATTGATAAGAGATTTGTGAAACTACAGTTTAGCCTGGAATATGATTGCAACAAATCTATGAATGAAAAGTCGAAGACGAGCCTCTTTTTGCCTACTATGAAACTCAGGATATCAACGAGGTTAACTCTGTCAATATATCCACCTTTGAAGGCGAGACTCTTTTCACTAATGAAATTATGCTTCAAGACGAGATTCCGTCTACCAATGTAGCTATATTTGAAAGCGAGATATATCCAGGACGGGTGATTTGCGCTTTGAAACGGTCTAGGCCATAATAGCTCTACATCATTAGGTACGTTGAAACTATGCTTGAAGGCGAGACTCCGTCTGCCAATGAAGCTATATTTGAAAGCAAGATATATCAATGACGGGAAATTTGCAGTTTGAAATGGTCTAGGACATAATAGCTCTACATCATTAGGAACATTGAAATGGATCCTAATTTCTGAAATAATAGAGGAAAAAGAGGCTTCACAAAATGTGATAGAGCCTGCTGTATATGATATATTATATAGGCATTTTACAAAGAATAAAAAGATACAGCAGAAGGTTTTCCTAATATACAAACGACTGAATCAAACTATAATTGGCTAAGTATATTTTAATTGCTGGAAATCACAGGAATATCATCTTTAATGTTTATCTGATTGCTGGAGTACGATCTGTGATTGCTAGAGCATGATCTATTAGTGATTGCTTAACATCCCCCTCAAACGTATGGGAAGGTTGCAGACCATAAGTTTGTCCTTCAAGAATTGAAATTGAGACGACGTTAACCCTTTGGTAAAAATATCTGCAACTTGATCCAAGGTGGAGATATAACGCACTTCAACATCTTTATTAACTACCTTTGCACGGATAAAATGAAAGTCCACCTCAATGTGTTTAGTCCGGGCGTAGTAAACAGGATTGGCAGCAAGGGCAATGGCACTCTGATTGTCACACCAAACTATAAGAGGAAAATGAAGAGGTAAACGTAAGTCTTTAAGCAACATCCGAATCCAATACAATTCAGCTACAACCATGGCTAAAGCTCGGTATTCAACCTCTGTGCTTGATCGAGAGACAACTTTCTATATTTTTGCACACCAAGAGATTAAACAAGGACCCAGACTTCCAGTGGGTAGCAGTAGGTAAGTGAAGGTGTTGGCATAGCTGATTGACGGAAAAGGCAAGTTCAGGACGAGTTAAAGTGTAGTACTAAAGAGCCCCAACAATCTGCCTATAAGCTGCTAATCTTGAACAGGTTCATCAGTGACACTAAAGAGTTTATTACCAGAAACGCAAGGTACTGAATAAGGTTTAGCACCCACCATCCGTGCACGATGAAGAACATCAATAATGTATTTACTTTTGCCGAAGATGTAATCCATGTGCATCACAAGATGCTTTAATGCTCAGAAAATATCCCAAATTACCAAGAGCTTTCAAGGCAAATTCTTTCTTGAGCTGAATTGTGAGAGTTCGAAGAAAATCAGGACAAGACCCTGTGATAAGTAAATCGTCCACATAGATAAGAACAAACACATGAATTTTTCCATGGTGAAAAGAAAATAATGATGTATCAATATACAAAACTTCTACAGAAGAAGTATGCTAGAAGTATCACCTCTAAAACTAGAACTCCCAAAATCATAATTGCTAGATGCACTCTGGGAGTTGATTTTGGGAAGATATTGTAAGAAATATGTTGGACAAGGATAAGAAAATAGTAAGCGCTAAGACAAACTTTTTTTGAGAGAAATGATGAGACAAAGTAAAGAATGCCTACCGGAGCAACGACATATTTATAGATTCTAACAAGTGGTATAAGTCATTAAAACATGTTAGTAATAATCATAACCGTTGAAAATGAATGGAAGACTAATCAAATTTTGAAACAAACATGACAAGTCATGCGCAACCCACAAGTGCCCAAAAGAATTATGGCCACTAACTAGCAAAAACGCAAGCAAGGCCCATCCACACGCATAAAACAATAGTGGTTTCTGTTCGCTGAAAAATGTACCGCAAGCGCACCAATCGTGAACAAGTAATATAGTGGACTTTTTGAGTCCGAATATCGATCCCACGAGGAATGTTACTTTGAAGTTACGTACTCTAATCGATTTTAGTTCTAACAACGACTGACACACACACACAATTAATATTGAAATTAAATTATAAACTAATAACTATAAAACTAAACTAACAAACTAAAAAGACGTAGTTGCATCTTTGATTTGAAAAACGTTTGGAATTTATGATTTCACTTAACCTTTATTTCATTAACATCAATTCAATAACGTACATGCAAATTACCAAAATACATAGTTAGACCCGATTCTCCAATTTTAAATTAATATCCTCTTTCGAGCGATATTAACCCTAATTAATTAAATTATACCACATATTTTTATGTCGATACAAAATTAACCAATTGCATTAAATTGCTGTGAAAATACTCAACGGGTCACATAAGGTAGATGTCTATTTCTAGATCATCTAAACGCGTATAGTTGGAACCATACAAACCTATGGTATCAATTATTTCGGTCTAGCAAGTGCAACTATTTTTCAATAATTGCCCAAACAACCTAACCACAACATCTAATGATCAAGTAAATGAAGTGATTTTAAACTAATAATCAATACACCATTATTTTGATAACAAATGCATTTCTAAAAATATATATCAAAATTAATGAAATTAAAGTTAAGATACTACATAAACTCCAACACAAACTTGCTTAACTCATTTTATAAATATGATAACAAAGAGATTCTTTATACAATACATATCAAAAATGGAAATTTAATGGAAGAAAAACTAGAATAATATACAACCCTTGTAGTCTTTGAATTCCTCCAAGTTTTCCACCAATTCCTTTGATGTTAATCTCTTTGCTCCATTGATCAAGTCATCCAAAATGAGTTAAATAACCAAAGAACAACTAACTAAAAATAAGAAAAAGAAAAGAAAGCAAGGAAAGAAATAAAAAATAAGAAAGAAAACTCTCAAAAACCTAAGCTAAAACTAATCTAATGTCTAACACTTATGAGGGAGAGAGGGATATATGTAATGATATGTGAGACAACCCAAAATATCCTAAAATATCTCCATTAAACAAGTCCCAAAATATTGCTTAAGTTGAACAAAAACGCGTGGAAAGAAAAATAGACCGCCTTAGTATTTTATCTCTATGCGGCCGCATGGTGCAATTCCATGCGGTCGCATGGAAGAAACAAAATATACATTTCACGTCTCTGGGCAAGCCATGCAGTCGAATAGAGTTTTCTATATTTGCAGCTCAGGTCCTTGAACGTTCCGTCCTTGCGCGATTTCATCCCTCAACTTTGATTTCACCCCTCAACCAAAGTGTCTAATAAGTGTGCTAAAGCGCACTTATCAGTTTCTGACACATTACCCATGTCTCTCGGACGAGTAGGTATGAGCAAGGAAAGGAGAAGAACCCTCAATAGCTTTGCCAATCATAGCATGAGGCAACTAAGTCTTAAATTTAATATAATTAATAAAATTGGACTTGGAAGACTATTCATTAACCCTCGAAATAAAGTCTACAAGCCTAACTACCTACTAGCGAAGTAAAAAGCGACATGCTAGGAGAACCATTTTTTGTATCCAAGCTAGATTCTCAGTCGAATCTATTAGAAGGTAACCAACAAGAAGCCGCCATATGTTATTCTCCCAAAAAGATCAAACTACCCAAAGGCTTGGAGGAAAATCTATAAATAGCCCCTTATTTGAAGAAGAAATGGATGGAATTCAAATATCTCCATCTCGAATAGCTATTTATATTTTTGCTCACATAAATTGAACCATGTAAAAAACATTTAGCTTTAAAAAACTCACCACATAGTATTTTCTTAGAATTGCACCTTAGTCCCTTACATTTGCAAGATTGCAAATTGGTCCTAAAATTTATCAAACTTTCATTAATACATCTAAACCTTGGATCATAAATGATAAGCATACTTAGACTAGTACCTCAAGTCTGAAATTCATAAACATGTAACTTTCTATAATTGTAGTTTAGTCTGAATTTTTCGCTTATTATAACGAAATCCAAATTGCTTTTCAGTCCTCAAATGTGTCATATTGTCAACAATAAACCTTAAATTCATCATTCCTACAATCAAATCTTTTTTCTTGAGTTTTCACTACGATACTTCAAGAATGAAAGAATTCGAATTTGGTCATCAAGTTCTACTAAATTGTAATCCTGACACTCATAAAGATTCAGGGCATTACATAATGTTAAGTTTTATGTAATTGACAATTTTGTGAACAAAAGGACTGAAATAAATATGTTTTAAAAAGTTAAGGAGTTACTTACAATATTGTATAGTTAAGTTAGGTAGATAGGGGTTCTTGTTCGGAATAAGGAAAGAAGAGACACCGTAATTTCGCTAACTCATCGCCAAGCAAATACTCGAGTAACAAAAATAGAAACCCTGTCGCTCGCCTATCGCCTGTCACTCGCTTTAGCAACAGAACGTCACTTACTTGTTGCTAGCTCCTCGCTCAAACAACGGTGTTACATGCCTTACTTTGCGTTTTTGCAGAGTCTTACACGGCCTAGACTACCTAATGGTTTCAACTATAAATACCTAATACCTTGCACGAAATTTAGATGGTTGTCCACTGTGCCTTTTCTCTATAAGACATTCATAACATTCTTGGAAGATCTAAGAGCTTGTTCATGTATTGATTCTATCCATTTACTCTTGAGATTATGCAACCACTTGTTGGGAAAATATCAGAGTTTCATAATTCAAAACACCCACTTCCTTAACACATCAAGGAAGGTAACACATAAAGAATGTATTTTCTCAATTGAACTTCAGAGGCTGCTAAAGATTAAGAGAGATTGGACTACAAGAACAGAAATAGTACAAGATTGGCCATTCTTGGTCTTTGAAGAGACAATTGTTGGAGATCGGGAGCTGATGGTTTAAGCAGGATCTTGGAGGTTACAAGAAGTATATCGAGAATTCTAGTGGAGTTGGCTAGGCAGCATCTAACAATAAATTCATATTGTTTATGATGGAGGTAATTTGCTTAGTCCCGGAGTTTTTACCCAGTTGGATTTCTTCGTCAACATATCTGGTGTTATTTACTGCTTTCTTATTACAAATTGCACCTATTCAACTTAGGATAATTGAACTATTTGTTTAACCATCTAAAAACAATTAAAAAGTTACTTGTTGCTTTTAATTGTGTTAATTTCGCACGTAAGGTCAAACTTAATCGGTAATAAGAGCTTTCCAAGTGGTATCAGAGCCTAAATTCAATTTCTGACTTATTTTGGTGGCAGTAATTATGCCTACTAAAAGGTTAGAATGAGAGCTTTTTTAAAATCTATGGATGAACGCATTTGGTTGAGTGTTGTTAATGGTTGGGCTACCCCTAGTTTACGGTTGATAATGTAGTAATCTTCAACCTCATTGCAAATTGGACTAAAATAAACCTAGATGAATGTAATTGAAACAACAAAGCTTTGCATACGTTGTTTATGGTTGTGTCCCCTAAAGAGTTTATACGAGTGTCCATGTCTAAGGTAGCTAAAGTGGTTTGGGATACTTTACAGACCACACATGAAGGAACTTGGACTGTTAAAAACTCTAAATTGCAGATGCTGACTACTAGATTTGAAGAGATTATGATGAAACCTTTGACGAATTCTAAGCGAGCCCCAATGACATAGTTAATTCTAGCTTCAACATAGGTAAGAGAATCATTAACCTAAGATAGTAAAAAAAGACCTTAGATCCTTACCTGAGCGATTTAGGTATAAAATCACAATTATTAAGGAGGGTAATATTATAGACTCTATTAAGGTGGAAGAGCTAGTTGGATCTCTCCAAACTTATGAAATGACATTAGTTAAACCTACAAACGACAAGTCTTGGCTTTAAACACTATGAGGAATAGTCGTAGAGAGTCTTCATATTCAGATTCTCCTAATGAAGAGAAGTTAACATACTTTGCCAAAACAATTCCGAAACATATTTAGGAATAAAAAGAAATCTCGAGAGAAGCATATAAGTGGCCCTAGTGAGTCTAGGAAGAGTTCTAATTCTGTGAGATGTCATAATTGTCGAGATTTTGGCTATATTAAGAGTGAATGCCCTAGCAATAGGAGAAATTCGAATAAGGCTATGAATTCTACTCTCACTAATGACGAGTCTAGCGCGGACAATCAATGT
Organism: Osmanthus fragrans; assembly: GCA_019395295.1. Lineage (NCBI taxonomy): Eukaryota > Viridiplantae > Streptophyta > Magnoliopsida > Lamiales > Oleaceae > Osmanthus > Osmanthus fragrans. The sequence continues at coordinate 1,432,750 of JAEDXY010000064.1, forward strand.
GAGAAATCCACACGCGAGGAAAGTGGGAAATATATTGCCTTCACTGCTAGAATTAGGAGTGGATCTGATAAGAGGACTAATAGGGCTAAGGACGTAGATAGTGGTGAGGAATCAAAGGAAGATTATGATAGTGAGGGAGATATTTATAAGGCTTACGATAGAATCTATGAGGAGAGCATTAAGATTCTGACTACGGATAAAGCCTTAGGTACGAAGGTCAAGGAACTCAAGTTAGATAAAGAGAAATTGTTAGCATACCTTCAAGAATCTACCTCAACCCTGAGTGAGTTTAAATCCATGAATGAATCATTGGATACTTAAGAATCTCACAAGTGAGTTTGAGAAGACCTCTAGGAGAAGTAGTGAGCTGACCATTGAAAATGATACTTTAGAAATCCCAGTTAAGAATCTTCTTAGCGAACTAGAGCATTGTAAGTCCTAACTTTTTGCCTTTTCTAGTGGTTCTCTGAAGTTAGATAACATGCTAGGAATGGGCAAGTCTGCTGGTAATAAAGAAGGTTTATAATATCATAATGTTACTAGTACGTCCAAGACCACGTTTGTCCCTACTACTGACCAGTTTAAACAATTGCCTAATCCTGACCCTAAGAATAAGGGATTTGTAGGATAGAGACTTACTAGACAGTGTAGGACCCGCCAACCTAGGAATAAAAATTAGCGATCTCATAACTTTTGTCTTAGGCTTGTCCCTACATGTTTTCATTATGGTAAGTTAGGACACATAAGACCTAGGTGTCATAAATTTCTGAACTTAAATAGAAACATGAACTTCAATAGCAACAAAAATCAGTTGTTTGTTAGTCAGATTGACTTCCTTACTAATCAGGTGAGTCAATTGACCAAGTTAATGACACAGATATCACTAGGCAGGTTTGGCTGAAGAAAAGTGATCTAATAAATCCTAAAATAGATCACGATGTTCTAAAATGTAAGAGCATTTGCATACCTAACTGATTAGGTATTTCTGATGCATGTTTGTGCTTTATCATTGTGTGTAATTGATTTATGCATACATCACATTCGTTTATTTATTTTCTAGGCAGAAGTCTTATGCACATTTTTTTATATGTTTGACATTGTTTCTTCTGTGCTAGGTGCATTCATGTTTTAAAAATAAGAACAAAAAAAATGGAAAATTAAAAAATTAAAAAAAGAAAGGGAAATTGTTTTTACAGTGGGATATATAATATACTTGAATTTATTTGTTGTGATCAAGTATGTGTATAATTGATGAGTTGTAGCATAATTTTCATTACTTGCTTAGGTTATTATAGAGTACTTAGTATATATGTCTTCATGTATCATCTGCACTGCAAACACTATGATATTGTTAGTGGGACTCAATTGTGTGTGTGAGACTTAGGATGGTAGTCACATGTTAGTAAGGTGATTTTAAAAATGAATTGACCATATTTATTAGACTTAAACTCAAGTTTATTCCCTATAATAAAAAGCTAAATATCTTATGTTCTTCTACGGAGCCTATTTAACTCGAGCAATTAAGCCTGATAGGTTTCTCATAACCTGGTACCTATGGTCAACTGACTTAGGTTAACCAGTCTAACATTCGCTACATGGCTCATCTTAATAGCTTAATGCAGAATGACCTGCACTTAGATGCAACAAATAGGATGAGCTTAAAAAATATTGAAAGATATGAAAAATTAATGTATGCTTAAAGTTAGGCGAGAAAAGAAAATATCCATATAAATGAGCTTTTATTTAAAGGTCCTAATATACTTTAAATTGTTTGACTTTCCTAAGTAGATGAATAAATTTATTAGCAATGATGTTTAGAGTGTCACTTCTCACAAGATTAAGGTTTGGAGTCCTGCTTACAAAGGATTAGTAACACCTTACACACATGGGTCACTTATACAATTTACTCCATGTTAACTTGATCTGAGTATGTGGGAAGATTTACTCATCATTGATTATGCATGTGCATGATATCAACTGCATATTTTTAATTATTGTATACTGATGTTAACAATTTTTTTTTTATATCGATCCCTTCGTCATTTGTGACAAAAATGGGGATAGTGATAATTTTGATAGGGGAAGAGGATATAGTGGGAGAGACTATATCATCTATATCTTTATTTATACCTTGAGAGAGAACTGCATTGTAGAGAAAGCGAAATGCCTGATTGATTAGAGTTTACAGTAAGTGAGAGATTGATTAGTTTCATTGCATTCCATATCATAATGCAAAACTATTTGAGTTTTTGATGTTTTGTAATATTAATATTCTGGTTGGTGTTTTGATTGACATTAGCATTACTTCTCATTCTAACTTGCTTATTTATGATCATGTGCCTATATTGCTATATTTCTCGTATCACGTGCTTTTACACTTGGTATTTGACTTGTTGATTTCAGGAAGCAGGTTTAACAAGGACTGTAAGAAACAAAGTTTGGGTAGATTAGATTTTCATTTTTTTACTTCATTGATTTTAATTGTATAGTTTTGTTACAAAATGTCAAATGGGGAGTTTGTTAAGTTTTATGTAATTGGCAATTCGGTGAACAAAAGGACTGAAATAAATATGTTGTAAAAAGTCAAAGAGTTAGTTACAATATTTTATAGTTGAGTTAGGTATGTTAGGATTCGAGTTCGGAATAAGGAAAGAAGAGACGCCACAATTTCGCTAGCTCATAGCCAAGCCAATTCTCAAGCGACAAAAATAGAAACTTTGTCCGTCGCCCGTCTCTCGTTCGAGCAATAGATTGTTGCTTACCTGTCACTAGCTCCTCACTCAAGCGACAATGTTAAGCGTAAAACTCTACTTCGTGTTTTTGCAGAATTTTACACGGCCCAAACTACCTAATTGCCTTCAACCATAAATACCCAATGCCTTGAACGAAATTTGGGTGGTTGTTCATTGTACCTCTTCTCTATAAGACATTCATAACATTCTTTGAAGATCTAAGAGCTTGTTCATGTATTGATTCTATCAATTTACTCTTGAGATTATGCAATCACTTGTTGTGAAAACATCAAAGTTTCATAATTTAAAACACCCACTTCTTTAACACATCAAGGAAGGTACTTTCTCAATTGAACTTTAGAGGCTACTGAAGATTGAGAGATGTTAGACTACAAGTGCCGGAAGAGTACAAGAATTGGTCATTCTTGGTGATCCACTTGGAAAAGACAATTGTTGGAGATCAGGAGCACAATCTTGGAGGTTACAGGAAGTAAATCGAGAAGTTTAGTAGAGTTGGCTAGGCAGCTTCTAACTGTAAATACATATTGTCTATAGTGAATGTAATTGGCTTGGTCCCGAAGTTTTTACACAGTTGGGTTTCTCCATCAACATATCTGGAATTATTTACTGCTTTCTTATTACAAATTGAGACAATTCAACTTAAGATAATTGAATAGTTTGATTAATCATCTAGAAATAATTTAAAAGTGACTTGTTGCTTTTAATTGTATTAATTTCGCACGTAAGATCAAACTTAATTGGTAATCAGAGTTTTCACAGAATATTTTTTAGTCTATTAGGGTCCGTTTGATTGTAAATGTGAAATTTGGGTGGAAAGAAAACGAATTGCTGGGAATTGAATTGCCTAGAATTTATTTTAGAGGGAGTTACAATTAATGGTGTTCGATTAGTTTAATTTTCAATCTAATCCATTGGGTTTTATTTTTCATGCAAATTGTTACTTTTGGGGTAAATGTTTTTTACAATTTGTATTAAAATTTGTTTGGATTGTCGAAAATAAAAAATAAAAAATAAAAAAATAATTTTTAAATTTTTTTTGTGTTCATTTGACTTTGTTTTTCATGCAAATTGTCAATTAAATGGATAAACATTTTTACCATTAAGTCTAGAATGTGTTCCAATTACAAAAAAAAAAAAAAAGGGAATGGAAAACCTAGAATTGCTTTTCCCACCATATTGGTGGGAAAAGCAATTCCTCGATTTAACGGAAAATGGGTCACATGCCAAGACTTTAGGAAAATGAATTCCTAGGAAAATATGGCTATCAAACATGGCAAATTGCAAGGAAAATGAATTTGTTTTCCTTTTTCCATGGAATTTGATGGCAATCAAACAGGGCTTTAGAGTTCATATATATAGGATTGAATTTAGAGCTTCAAAAATCATGCAAAAGTTGCTAACAAATCCCCTGCATGGTATGTTTTTAAATAAATCGAGATTATATCTTGCATTCTCGCTCTAGCAAATCTTTTGCTCACTCATGCGAGCAAAAATTTGTTTAGGAATAGTCTTAGAAATTCACGCATAACTTTTGATAGGAAACCTTTCATTACTAATTTAATTATCTTTTTAATCATATATTATTTGTTTTTGGAATCTTTATATTAATCTCGATACTCTAATTTCCCTTATGTTGAGTGAATTGGTTTCTCATTTTGCTTTTTCGACTTTCAGATGTTTAATCCTTCACTTCAACTCTTCATCACCTCTTCAAAACACATTTTCTTCTTCTTGTTGTTCTCTTATTTCTCACCAATTCACTTCAATCCCTGGACTTTGTACTAAAATATCAAAAATAATAAAAAATCAATATGAAACACTAACAAACGTCTAGTCTAAGAGGTGCAATAAGTCTAAATATTACACTTATCACTGGAAAATACACAAGTCAACCAATGATTTTTAATCTTTGAAAATAAAATATTTTGCATGCCTTGTGTTACCCCATTAAAATGGGGTCATCATTTGAAGGACATGTGGAGGACTCCACGAGAAGACACTCGGTGATGAACAGTAAGGGGGATCCAATATTCGCTTGTATGAAGTCCTACCCCGAAAAAGGACGTCACCATAGACGAGGCACCTTTAATATATCGAAGCCGAAGTCCCTCCAACCGTCTAGTACTTCTCCAATCCGAAATCCTTTCAACCACATAGTACTTCTCCAGCCGAAGTCATTAGAATGCTAGAACCTGGTAAGTCCGAAGCCCCTCCAGCTGTCTCAAGCTTCGTTCGTCGAGGTCCTCATAAGTAACAGATCTGAAGGATATCTCTGAGAAGTGATTAACGTGACAAGTCACTTTAAGACACCTTACTTAATGTCAGTAAACAAGAATGGGGTGGCAGGGCAATCATCACTATAGTTAATGTTGTGAATGAATGATGTGATGTTCAATTCAATGGGATGAAGCCATGTGGATTTGATCCGACGATAGGCAGTTTGGCCGTTTGTCTATAAATAGCACTTCTTGCGATTGTAGTAAGGAGGTGGAATTTGAGATAATATAAGGCATAGACTTGAATTCTTACCAGAGAGATTATCGTGAAAATACTTTGTTCTTATAATTATTGTACTTTTACAATATTATAAAGGATAAAACGTAAAAATCAATTACAAAATCTTTATTCATTTGACACAAGAGTCATCCGTTTGTATTCCAACTCGATAGTCCATACATATTCCCCGATCATCAGCTCCGGTCAACTCGTCGGAATCCACGTGTCATGAGTCCGATACCGACATCTGTTGACAACATTTTTTGAGGTCAACAGATTGACGCCGTTTGTGGGAATCAAATAGTTAAACTACGAAAATCCCGTAAACAAAGGCTATGATATCCTTGCAGAAGGAAAAATCCTATCCCCTTGAAGAAAGGGATGTTATTCTTGAGTAAAGAATCACTAAGAAGGATTAAATAATATACGAAATCAATATTCTTCTCGTACAATAGTTGAAAAGAAAGCTAACCGGAAAGCCACCCGCAACGAAGATAATGAGCGAAAATGAAGGAGAAGTAGCGTATCGAATGGTTGAGGAAAACCCTGAACAAGGGGAACCCTCGCACACAATGCCTACGTCGCGCCACAGGTTTAACCAGCGGTAAAGGCACGACCCCCGGGGCGAGTCGAAGGAAGCTGCTAGACTTAGCAGAGAAATGGCCACCATGGTAGAGAACATGTGGAATATCACCCAGCAGAACCACGTTATACATGAGATGTTAATGGGCATGCAAACCCAAGGAGGATACCCTAACCCTCCGAACCTTCTGCAAGGAGATGGGTTTTACCAAAACAATCACTATAACGGAGTTGACAATCACATGGGGGTCAACCTCCATATCAACATGGAGATCCCCTAGGGAGAGAGGCCGGGGTCGGTTCTTCCACCAACCATACTGGTGAACTAGGCGCCCGCAAGGGCCAAGAGAGGGGCCCGTCGAACAACCTCAATTTGGAGGGCAGGCCAAACCACATCACGAAGGGGTGAGACCTCTGCCTAGAAATAGGCGAGAGAGAAGGAACCAAGCCAGAAATCAAACCAGCCTATCTCAACCACTTCAGAACATGCCTGTCGAGGAGAATCAAAACACAGACGAACCATAAAGGTCTTTCAACCTTGATGACGATGATGATCCGTTACCATTTTCTAGAGAGATTCAAGATGCTCCTGTGTCGAACCACTTCACATTGCCAAAAATACTAAAGTATGAAGGGAGGGGAGACCCTGCGATGCACCTGGACTGCTTCAAAACTTACATGGGTTTGCTAGGATCCACCCCAGCTATGAAATACAGAGCTTTCCACCTTACCTTGAGTGGGGCAATTGAGGTATGGTATAACAGGTTACAGGCAGGAAGCATTCGAAGTTGGCCTGACTTCAAAAAAGCATTCCTTAAGCACTTCACGACTAGCAAAGAAAGGATGTGCAAAATACGACGCCTTGTTGGAAATCATAAGGCGAGAAATTATAAACGAAGAGCTCAAGGATTATCGCAACAGGGCAGGCAGGGGTCTCCCACCTTCCCAACTGCGAAGAGGACGAGGTCCTAGGTGGACAGTCCAATCTTAACCCGGGACAAGCACTAGCGGCTGCCACACTGAATGCAGTTCCAAACCTGGCGTACGAGGAAGTCAATCCCAATCCAGGACAGGAAGAAAGACTATTTTCATCGCCAACACGTAGATCGAGAAGCAGGGGAAGGAATGTTGGGCCTAGAAATAGGAACAACACTCTTTATTGCACCTACCACCGTTCATATGGCCACGACACCACCGCATACTGGGACTTAAGGCAAAATAATGCCCAAGGGGGAGACCTACATGCAAATGCACCACCACGACAAGGTCGTCAACTAAACCGCAACAATTCAAAGGGAGGCGAGCGTAAATAGCCTGGAGAAGATCGGAGGCCTGAAGAAGGTCAGAGACGCCGTAGAAGTCCTCATAATAGTGATGGAAGCGAACCCATCAGAGAAATTGATACCATATTCGGGGGCCCCTATGTTGGTGGTGTATCCAAGAATACCCAAAAGAATTACGCAGAAGAGGCTAGAGAATCCCCGATGTCAAGCTTGATAGTCAAAACCCAACCTTCTAACGGGGAGCGGAGCCCATTACTTTGACACAAGACGATATTGTAGGGGTACACTATCCCCATTGTGATGTTTTGGTCGTAAGGGCGGTGCAGGCCAGTAACGGCTTGAAGAGGATGCTGGTAGATAACGGGAGTTCAGTTAATATCATTTTTGGAGCTACTTTCGATCAAATGGAGGTAAAGCAGGCATTAACCCCCGTAACGTCTCCAATTTTTGGGTTTACGGGAGATAGCCTTTTCCCGAGGAAAAATTGTCCTAGTAATAGAAATGGGAGAAGCACATCTTGTGTCAAAAACCTCATAGAATTCTTGATTGTAGATCATCGCTCCACCTACCATGGAGTACTAGGTCGACCTGCCCTGAAAGAGCTGTGGGCTATTACCTCAGTACACCATTTGTGCATGAAATTTCCCACGGAACATGGTGTCGGAACAGTTCGAGGAGACCAAAGAAGTTCAAGGCTATGCTATACCAATTCCATCTGCAAGCCGAACCAAAAAGTGTGAATGTTATCTTGATGGAAATTGATTATCCTGTGCAAAGAAACTACCTTGACCTTGGTAAGATGTCGTGATGACTGAAGCCTCTGAAGAAGATGTAGTCCTAGGAGTAGCAGTTATCCCTGAAAAGGAACGGACTGTTGAGCAAACAATAACTACAGATGAATTAGATCCCCGCATGATAGACTGTGAATCTCAAACAGCACCAATAGAAGAGCTGGAAAACTTTCCAGTAGGACCCCCTGAACAGATGAGGTCCTTGCAGGTCGGCAAAGATTTGGTGCCACTAGAAAAAGATAAGTTGAAAAATTTTCCCAGAAACAACTTGGACATCTTCGCTTGGAAACACGAAGACATGGTTGGGATCGATCCCTAGGTCAACTGCCACCATTTGAAAATTGATCCAAAAACGACCCCAAATAGGCAAAAAAGAAGGGCCCTAAATCCAGAAAGGTACGAGGCCCTGAAGGATGAAGTAAAGAAGTTGATCGACAATCACTTCATTAGGGAACCAATTTATCCGAAGTGGGTGTCCAACCCTGTGTTGGTAAAGAAACACAACGACAAGTGGAGAGTATGTGTGGATTTCTCCAACCTAAATCAAGCATGTTCGAAGAATAGTTTTCCGTTACCTCGAGTCGACCAACTGGTTGATTCCACTGCTGGGCACGAACTGTTGAGTTTCATGGACGCCTATTCAGGCTACAATCAAATTCTGATGCTTCCACCGGATGAGGAGCACACTTCCTTTATTACGGACCGATGCTTATACTATTATAAGGTGATGCCCATTGCATTGAAAAATGTCGGAGCCACCTATCAGAGGTTGGTAAATAAAATGTTCGCAGATCTCACGGAAAGACAGTCGAAGTATACGTGGACGACATGCTGGTAAAAAGCCTGGAATCAAGGGATCACGTACAACATCTAGATGAAGTCTTCAAAATACTAAGGCAATATAGGATGCGGTTGAACCCGTCGAAATGTGCGTTCGGGGTAGCTTCGGAGAAGTTCCTCGGTTACATGGTAAACCAGAGAGGAATCGAAGCTAATCCCGAAAAAATCAAAGCCTTCATTGAGATGAGGTCACCCCAGAAGCCTAAGAAAGTGCAAAGTCTAACAGGAAGAGTGGCAACTTTGAGTTGCTTCGTCTCAAAGGCCACAAATAAGTGTTTCCCCTTCTTCAAAGTTCTAAAAGGGAGAAACAAATTTCAGTGGACCGCGGAGTGTGAAGAACCTTACAAGCACTGAAGAGGCATCTTGGTCAAGCCCCTCTCCTCTCAAAACCCAAACCCAGAGAACCTTTATTGTTATACCTTGCTGTCACAACCGAAGATGTCAGTTCGGTTCTAATCAGAGAAAAGGCAGGACATCAGATGCCTGTGTATTACATTAGCAAAGCACTTCTTGCCATCGAAATGTGGTACCTTAATATAGAAAAGTTAGCTTTAGCACTCATCACAGCCTGGCGAAAGTCGAGGCCCTACTTCTAAGCGCACACCATCGAGGTATTGACCAACTTTCCCCTAAGATAGGTACTTCAGAGGTCTGATGCTTCGGGTAGATTATTAAAATGGGCCGTGGAGCTCACAGAATTTGATATCGTTTACAAGACCCGAACTGCTATTAAGGGACAGGCTCTGACAGACTTTGTGGCAGAATTCACTCCTATTCCAGATGTGGAAGAAGAAATGGAAATAGTAGAATCTCCCACTTGGAATCTATATGTAGATGGCTCTTTAGGAGAATCCGGGTCCGGTGCAGGAGTAGTACTAATCAACCCAGAAGGGCACAAATTGAACTGTGCCGTAAAGATCGGGTTCAAAGCTACAAATAATATGGCTGAGTATGAAGCTCTCATTATTGGGCTCCACCTCGCCAAGGAAATACAGGTCAGAAGGTTAACTATTCAAAGTGATTCTCATCTAGTTGTTAGCCAAGTCGGAGGAGAATTCGTCGTCAAAGACAAAGGAATGCAGCTTACCTCAAGGTGGTCATGGGACTCATACCTAGTTTCGACAGGTTTGAATTGACACACACCCCACGCAGTGAAAATCATCACGCATATGCTCTCTCAAAATTAGCGAGCAGTAGGGATTCCGAACTCCTAGCTGTGGTCTTAATAGAACACTTGTCGAGGTCCTTCATTGCAAAATGCGAGGAAGTGATGTGGATAGGAAGTACTCCATCATGGATGGACCCAATAGTTGCCTTCCTGAAAAACCAAGCCCAACCTTCTGATAAAGAAGAAATACAGAAACTCCGACGACAAGCCACGCACTTCATCCTTCAGGATAAAGTACTTTACAAAAGAGGTTTCTCCATGCCTCTTCTTCGTTGCACGGGCGGGAAAGAAGCAAATTACGTGCTTCGAGAAGTACATGAAGGTATATGTGGCAACCACTCAGGGGGCTGGGCCTTAGCCCAAAAAGTGTTAAGACAAGGATACTACTGGCCGACCTTAAAGAAAGATGCTAAGCAATTCGCCCAGAAATGCGACAAATGTCAAAGGTTTGCAACAATTCAGAGGTAACCTTCATAAGAGCTCACCGTAGTTTCAAGTCCATGACCCTTCGCCAAATGGGGAATTGATCTCATTGGGCCCATGCCAAAAGGAAGAGGTGGTGCATGCTTCGCAATTGTTGCCATAGATTACTTTACCAAATGGATTAAAGCCAAACCTCTATCCAAAATCACTAAAGCAAACACGACAAAGTTCCTCTAGAAAAAATCATCTATAGGTTCGATATCGTGCATTCGATTGTATTTGACAATGGACGACAGTTCGACAATAAGAAGGTTAGAGATCTCTGTGATGAATTGGGCATTAAAAATCATTTCTCTTCATCTCACCACCCACAGGCCAATGGCCAAGTGGAGGCAGTACACAAAACTATCAAGTATACGCTGAAGAAGAAGTTGGATGCCTCCAAAGGTACTTGGGTGGACGAACTACCACAAGTCTTATGGTCAATCCGAACCGCTAGTCGAATGGCGACAAGACAACCCAGTTCGCCATGGCTTACGGGGCCAGGGCCATGAGTCCCATTGAAGTAGGACTCCCATCTCCTCGTCGATTGCACTTCAATGAAATATTAAATGACGAATTAAGAAAATGTGAGCTTGACTTCCTTGAGGAAATGAGGGATGGAGCGCAAGCCAAAGTGGCTACCTATTAAAGAAAAATGGCCATGTACTACAATTCGAAGGTAAAGAAGAAGTCGTTTCGATTGGAAGACCTTGTGCTAAAAAGGGTTCTGCTATCAACGAAAGAACCAGGCACAGGGACTTTTGGACCCAACTGGGAAGGTCCTTACCGTATCAGGGAGGAAGTCAGAACTAGGACTCACAGGATCGAATCCATGGATGGAAAGGTACAACCTCATCCATGGAATGCTGAACATCTGAAGAAATATTATCAGTGAAAAATGTAACTCTTTTCTTATATGATTAATAATGAACGAAAGATTATTCAGCGAAAAAAATCTCCTACTGAGTTATGTAGGCATAAATTGAACTAGTTACAACATCGGCACTTCGACTAGGAGGCAGTTCTAAGAGGACTCCTCTCAATAGCGAAGTGAATAGAACGTTCTCTCACAAACAAGATTTGTAAAGGGGCCTCGGCATGAGAATGCAACACAAACTCCATGCCTTGGGAAGAAAAACTAAACTAGTTACAACATTGGCACTTCAACTAGGAGGCAGTCCTAAGAGGACCCCTCTCAATAGCGAAGTGAATAGAACGTTCCCTTACAAACAAGATTTGTAAAGGGGCCTCGGCATGAGAATGAAACACAAACTCCTTGCCTTGGGTAGAATATTTAACTAGCGATGACATCCTAAAAGGATGAATCGTTCCCTTACAATTTTGAATTTGGTAAATTTAGCCGAATGGATCCCATTATAACAAAACCAAAGTTAAATCTTGTGTGAAGAATTGCCAGCTAAGACCTAATCATTTTGAGATAAGTGTTACCCTTCTATATACGATTGTCGCAAGTGGTAGGAACAGAGTTCAAAATATTAACGTGACAAGTGAAAAGAAATTGCAGACGTCACAATCAAATATATAAGTATGAACAAGTTCAGGTACAACCGTTCAACTTCGAGTTCAATATCATTGCAGTTACCAAAGTATTAACACTTGGATTCAAAATTGATTCTCCCACACATTATAAGTACGAACAAGTTCAGGGTGTATGCAAGGTAAAGAAGATTAAAAAGATAAGGCAAAATCACAATTTCATTAAAAAGAAAGAAGATTACAAAAAGTGGGCTCCAAGGCCAAATACATAAGCCTATTTCTCTATTTATACATTTGGGAAATGAGGAGGTGTGAAAGGAACGATAGCATTCAGGGGTTTGACATTATGGATCTCGACTACATCATCATCCAAATCATCAGCAGGTGGAACTTCTTCAGCTGGAGTCTCAGGTTCAACTTCTTTTTCCAGAAACACCTGCTTCATCTCCGAAGTGTCAAAACTAGGATGTTTAGCTTCCATCCATTCGATCAAATCCCTATAAGCATAACCCCTCTAGTAGATGGCAAAATTCTCGTACATTTCAGTCATGTAGAAGTTGCTAATAAAGCGTCTCTCAGCTTCGCCGCTCTGCAACTTCGGCGTCTTTTCTTGCATCCTCAACCTCTTCAGTAAGGCTCGACACTTGAGCAGCTAAGGCATTATTTTCAAATTTCGCCTTCTCAAGGTCTGCCTTCAGAACTGCATTCTCTTTCTTGGCCTTTTCCAATACTTCAGACGCAATCCTTTGAAAGGCATAAGAGTTTTCCACCTTCCTTATCATGGAGGTCACCTCCCCTTAACAAGTGTGAACCTCCCTCTTCAAGTTTTCGACCTCAGTTAAGGCAGAAGATAGCTTCACGAAATCTTCAGAATGAAGTCTCTTCACCTCCTCCACTTCGGCCCTAGCGTTACTAGCTTCCTCCTCCGCCTTTGCCACTTTGTCAGTAGTGTCACTGCTTTTTCCTTGCAAGTTTTTAAAGAGAGTTTGCACCTCTGTAACCGCTCCAAAGGCCCTGGCAGCTTGTCCCACTAGTACAGTGAGGACATCATTGGCATCAGCTTCCTCCTTGAAGGTCTACCACCTCTCAGTCCAATATTTGTAAAAATTGGAAGTAACAGTTTGGACATCGGCCGAAAGCATGGATAAAACTTCTAAAGCTAATTCATCCTCCCTCTAAGTGGGAAGCAATCTGGTCCTAGCAGACCCAGGGACAGAGGCCGCACTGGCAATCCTTAGCTTTTTCTTGGGAATGGACCTCGACGGCTCCGAAGGCCTTTTCTCCCCAACCGAGGGTGTAGAAATTGAAGCCCCCAATAACTTCTCCCCAACTGGGACATCAGAACGAGGAGGTGGCACATCGAAAGAACCTCCTGTCCCATCAGGTCGAGGAATTCTGAACTTTTTCTTTGGCTCCTCCACCACCTCCCTCTTACCCTTGTCCACTGAAGGGAGGGACGACCTCTTGAGAAGCAGCCTCTTTACTGACCTTCTCAAGGGTCTCCTTCACTTTCTTTACACCCGCCGAGGTCCCTTCAAACCTTTTCTCCTCGCAGTGGAGGTGGCGGTGATAATTGTGGCCATGTCAGGTGTAGGATGCCTCCTATTTTCAAAATTCTCTGTGCAAATAGTAGAAGTCATGTTAGTATACAAGCAAGCCTGGAAATAACGTGGAAGGACGACAGAAAAAGTGGAAATTACCTCGTTTAGCCATCTGTTGGCAGTCTTCAAAAAATCGCCTCCTTATGATGAGCCTTCGTATTCTCTCGATGAAGCAGGGTGAAGGTAGATGTCCTCGACAAGGTCGATCTGCCCTGGGGTCAGCTCGAAGTGCTCAACCACGTCTGGAAAAACACTCCAAAAGTTAGACAGATACTCAAAAAATACTAGGAATGGAGGAAGCAAGTAAAATAAACTCAAGGGGGGTCGGCACTCACTAGCTTCGGAGTATGAAGTAGGGACTTTGACGTGGGGAACTGTGTCACCCTCCACCTTTAGCCACTTCTCTCTTACCCAAAACTAGGATTCTTTCCACCCCTTAATAGATGAGGAAAGTTCGATAACAAAAGGGGAGTACGACCCCCATGGACATAGAGAATACCAACCCCGGGAATCCCCCTTTCCTAAAGAGTGAGGCAGGAAGAGGGTCTGGAGTATGTGAAGGGGCAAGTCCTCACCCAATGAAGTTTCCTTCCAAAGGAAGTAAGAACCCACAAGTTGGGCCCATGCATTAGGGACGAGCTGGGTGGGAGCAAGCCCATATAGCCTAAGGACCGCTCAAAAAAAGGGATGAAGGGGTAAACAGAATCCGGCCTTAAGAAGATGCTCGCTGATGGCTACACAGCCCGACCTGGGTTAACAGGCACGTTCTTTTGGGGACGGGGTGAGGAGCTCTATGTCATATGGGATTTATAACTTTTCCCTAATTTGAGCTAAGCAAGTTTTGCTTCGATTTGATTTTGGATGCCCCCCATGTATTGTCCGAACTAGCGCCCTGGACGGGTGAAACAGGTTGTTTGGCCATAACCAGGTCCCTGAGTTATGAGGTCCTAATCAAGCTTACGCCCCATTCTTTGGTAATCTCAACAGCACCTACTCTACCAGAGGTTGAGGTCATATATCAAAAGGAAACAAAGAAAATTAAACCCTTTTTTACCCAAATACTTACGAAAAGAAAGAACCACCTGTGAAGAATGGCCGAATCAATGCTGGAAAATGAAAGAAGAATGAAGAGAGGAGCAAGAGAACCCAAATGTACTTATGAAGCGAAAAATAAGAAGAGAAATTTCTTGCATTTCTTCCGCCTTTTATAGGCATGAAGGATGAATCCCCACTGTTGGATGTTGGCATAAATCATCAAACCGTTCAAAATGGGTTTAATCCAAACTATCCGGTACTTCAGACACTTGAACTTCTATGTCCTTGATGGCCTCGTGACCCACACCCGTCCTAATACACGAGTAAAATAGGTGGCGTGCCAGACCACGCTCATAATTGCGCATTAATGGCAACGGCGGTTGCGTGTGTTGGGAATCAAATCGCCACAATTGCACTCTTGGAAGTATGCGAAAAGACAGTAAATCATTACGACACGACTGCCTACGACTTGTGCCCAATAAAATAAGTAAAACCTTCTCAGATTCTCGCACTCCCGACTTCTCCAACCGAAGTCCGATGCTTGAACACCAAAAGAGCCGGTTCGGCATAACCCACTTCGGAATACCTTAGCACTCAGGCACTAAGCCTGTTGAGTGACTTCAGAATAACAGCGCACGCTGTTACATAAACCATTCCTTTAGTTTTTTGTCACCCACCGCATTACGCCTTGCAGTCAAAACTCTAGAGCTTCGGCATCAAAAAACGATTTTAAGGACTGTGCTTCAAAGTCCATGCATTTACATAAATGATAAATGCATAGACTTGGGGGACTATTGTTACCCCATTAAAATGGGGTCATCATTTGAAGGACACGTGGAGGACTCCACAAAAAGATACTCGACGATGAACAGTAAGGGGATCCAGTATTCGCTTGTATGAAGTCCTACCCTGAAAAAGGACGTCACCATAGACGAGGCACCTTTAATATATCCAAGCCGAAGTCCCTCCAACCGCCTAGTACTTCTCTAGTCCAAAGTCCCTTCAACCACATAGTACTTCTCCAGCCGAAGTCATTAGAATGCTAGAACCTGGTAAGTCCGAAGCCCCTCCAGCTGTCTCAAGCTTCGTTTGCCGAGGTCCTCATAAGTAACAGATTTGAAGGATATCTCTGAGAAGTGATTGACGTGACAAATCACTTTAAGTCACCTTACTTAATGACAGTAAACAGGAATGGGGTGGCAGGGCAATGGCAAGACAATCATCACTATAGTTAATGTTATGAATGAATGATGTGATGTTCAATTCAATGGGATGAAGTCACGTGGATTCGATTCGACGATAGGCAGTTCGGCCGTTTGTCTATAAATAGCACTTCTTGCGATTGTAATAAGGAGGTGAAATTTGAGATAATATAAGGCATAGACTCGAATTCTTACCAAAGATATTATCGTGAAAATACTTTGTTCTTATAATTATTGTGCCTTTATAGTATTATAAAGGGTAAAACGTAAAAATCAATTACAAGCATCATCCGTTGGTATTCCGACTCGACAGTCCATACATATTCCCCGATCATCAGCTCCAATCAACTAGCCGGAATCCACGTGTCATGAGTCCAATACCGACATCTGTTGATAACATTTTTTGGGGTCAACACCTTACAAGTTTAGAAACATCATATAATGGCCCTAATATTTCCCTCGATATGTGGCCTCTTTCATTTGAATTGAAATATATTTTTCTAATAAATATTTACAGAAACAAGATAACGCAACATAAAAATCATTTTGCACAGGCCTCTTTCATTTGAATTGAATTTTTTTTTTTTCTAATAAATGTTTAAAATAACACGATAACGCAATATAAAATCATTTTGCACATGCAACATTAGAGAATTTTTTTTGTAAAAAATCATCAACAATCAATATGTTGTTGATCTTGGGATTGACATGTAAAAAACACGTGTAGGGCCCAATGGAGGCCCTCCAACGCTCACATCAATCAGGCTATTATAAGATTTCCAAAAACATAACAATATTAATTGAACGGCGAATAAGCAGTGTCATGTATATTGAATGAATTCTACATGCTCCCATATGTCTCTTTATAAGCCTTTGTTTTGGACCTTATTATGTATGGAGCATAGAATTCTCATTGACCAAAGTAATTACATTGACTTCTATGTTTGTCTTATGAATAAAATGAATTTTTGTAATTAGTCTAATTTACTGTTAATAGAAGTGTCAATTTTTAGCACTTAGTTGTCAATTTTTAGCACTTAATAATTTTGGTAGATTTATTTGCCTTAACAAAAAGTAACGGAGAACCGCTTAAAATCGAATCGTCGTATCATTTCACACTAAGTACATAATTCTACTAAGTAATGCGACAGCTAATCAAGTGACATAATTGAAATGTTAAATAATATAGTGATCAATTGAGAATTGGTATCGATTGATAAGTTGGCCTTAAACCATTACATTTCCACTAATGTGTGGATAGTGCTCAAAAACATTGATAACAATATACGATTTTATTCTTCAATCATAATATATATATATATATATATATGATCAAATAAAATACTCATCTTTGCAAAATTAGTATATGTTGACCCCACTTTTTACTGAGTCACCGTGGTCAAAAGATCCCAACTTTCCTACTGTCCACTCAACATTTCGTCCCGCATGCTTAGATAAACTGTTAGGGCATATGGTCAAACTTCGATGGTGTGGAAGACTATCATAGGCACTTTGACGGCCAAGTCAGTAAGGCGAAATATATAGTTGAATGTGTAATAGACCTAGGACAAATTTTCCTCAAGAAAAATGGATTACAACTGGGGATGTCATATCAAATTGTAGAGAAGTTTTATCCCATGTTTGATACACATTTTTTTTTTATTCTCATTTTTCTACTCATTTTCAACCACACATTCTTTAATAAAATAATATTTTTCATCACGTTAATAACTTTTCCTTCTTTTTCAACCACATATTCATCATCCATCACTTCAAAAAAATGTATTTTTTTCCAAATTAATGTGTGTCAAACATGGTATTAGTAAAACTAGCATCCTTTGAAACAGAGCTAATTAGAAGCTTTTATAGTGGAAGTCAACGGATATGAGCTGTCGGATGAAGGTGTACGTGGCTTTATCCTCGTGCCTGGATTTTCTTATCATTGGTATCAATCATTCTCAGGCCACACTGCATTGAGTGTGATGGAAAATGTGCAGCCCAATGCCTACCATGTACGACTAAACTTGACTTGGTAGTACAGTGGAATAGCATTTCAGTGAGTTGTCACATCACTTTACTTACTACTTGATCTTGCACAAAGATCCTTTCTGGGAAACCTCTACCGGACTGCTTTAACAACTAGGGATTGGCTACAACCAACGGTTTTGCCCATCCAAATCAGTTTGGACGCTTATGGCTTCAGTTAAATTTCTCGTTTCATGTCTTGTGGTACCACGTCACACGTATACCACATAGTTCTCACTGGAGCCTCTTTGGGAGAGGCGTAAAAATAGTTCCTCAAGTCCATGAATGAATATTTATATAATATATGAACTTTGAAGTTAGTCATGTTTTATCTCCAAAAATGTAGTGCATCGTGTTTTTTTGCTTCCAGATTAGCAACTTGCAGGGACACGTAGAACACTAGTCCCTAAGTTTAAGCATGGCTATATATAGAATGCTTAGATTTAGAGAATAATCGAAAGCATGTGGCAAGAAGATCTGTTGAAGTCTATCTCAAGGTTGAAATGAGCTTTTGGATAGGCCCTTAAATATGGGTGAGCCCCTCAAAATCGTTAAAGCTTGTCTCAAGGCTGAAATAAGCTTTCGCGAGGTCCTTAAATATAGGCGAGCCATTCAAAGTTATTGAAGTCTGTTTTAAGGCCGAATGAGCTTTGGCGAGGCCCTTTAATATGGGTGAGCCTCTAAAAGCTGTTGAAGCATGTCTCAAGGCTAAAATGAGCATTGGCTAGGCCCTTATATATTGACAAGCCTCTAAAAATTGTTGAAGTTTGTCTCAATGTTGAAATGAGCTTTGGCGAGGCCCTTAGATACTGACGAGCCTCTAAAACTTGTTGAAGTCTGTCTCCAAGCTGAAATGAGCTTTGGCGAGGCCCTTAGATACGGACTAGCCTCTAAAAGTTGTTGAAGCCTGTCTCCAAGCTGAAATGAGCTTTTGCGTGGCCCTTAAATACAAGGCGAGCCTCTAAAAGTTGTTAAAGTTTGTCTCAAGGCTAAAATGAGCTTTTGCGTGGCCCTTAAATATGTGGCGAGCCTCTGAAAGCTATTGAAGCCTTTCTTAAGGATGAAATGAGCTTTTTGGTGAGGCCCATGGGTTCTACTATGGTACGATATTAATGTAATGCGTGCGCAAAGATTTGAACCATCTTGTTTTCCCAATAAAAAAACGCAGGTATTTTTCGTACCTTGGGAACCCATGTACGGCACATTAAATATGCAATGATGGCAATTTGTAGTGACTACTAAAGTGGACACGGCTAAAAAGCACGTGAGATGCATGATTAAATCTCTGCCTTTTGGTTCAAATCTGAATTAGCACATTTTGGGATTCAACGGTTAGATTGCGGGAGAGCAAATAGACGATCCAGATATGCAATTCGCAGATCAAATAGTGGAGGCTGGATCAACCTGCCTATATAAGGGCAACCTTTTCCATTTTCATATTTTTTTACCTTGCATCCATATGAAATCTCTCCATTAATTTCCGCAATTTTCGACGATTTCAGCCACTTTTCGGTGACTATTCTTTTCCTGTGTTATACATAAGCATCTAGTAAATGTAATATTTAGGGAAACTCTTTTTCGACCAACCTTTTTCCAACGCATTATTAAATTTGAGTTTCTATTTGTATCAATGGCCTCGACTTTTAGGAAGATTGGTTCTACAAACTCTAAGCCTACAGATCTGAGTGCCTTGGCTGTTGAGATGGGGATGCTGGCCTTGATTCCTATCAATAGGATCAAGGATGCACACCTTCTTAAGATACATCATTAGGCAGTATAACTTGCGCCCTACCCAACTTCTCCCTAACTCCTACAGCCTACTGTTGGGTTCCTTTCTTCTCGAGAAAAAGGCTACCTATGGTGATGACATGTTGCCTCATGTTTTTCAAACATTATTTCAACCTCGAGCTTCAGGAGGGAAGATTTAAGGTGTGGTACTGTATAAATCCCTGGACTTGCATTCACACTTCATCTAGGACACACCTACTTCCATCAAGAATTGGAAGTCCTCCTAGTTCTGGATTAGGGAGCGATGGCGAATGGTAGACAGAGAAGCAGTTCCGGTGATCAAAGTTTCAACTCAGTATAATGAGTACATTGAGTTCTGAGTTATGTGTGCCTCATATATTTATCTCCTATGTCTCTTCTACTAATTCTATTTTTGTGCAGTTGTAGTCAGTAGGTTTGAGCCCGAACCGAAATAGTGGAAGGTTGTTAGAGCCATTTGCGCCATTCCCATTGAGCAGAGGCAATATATAAACGTGATTTCAAATCGGCTCCTATCTGTCAAGTACCAACTAATGACTTTGAAAGGTACAACCTCTCCTTCTATTCCACTAGCGTAGTGTCAGGAATTAATTGAGTGGGAACATGTCTACTCTATTAGTAGATCAACACGAGAAGGAGTATGCTAAGCCTGATACGTTTTACATGCAGCACTTGGGCGAGGCCAAGAAAAGCAAGCCTTTGAATACTAACACTGGATCCTATAAGGCCTAAAGAGATGAACTGATTTACATCTCCAAAGAGAGAGCCAAATATATTGCCACTGCTAAGGCAAAGAAGAAGGGGAATGAGAAATGGGTGGAGGAGAGTCCTAAGGAAAAGACCACAAGGAGAATGTTGATTATCTCCAAAAATATCGATATGCCCTCTCATCCAATGAGGCAACTAACTATAGAACAATCGGGAAAGAGACCGTTGACCATCGAGCCAATTACTGCTATACAAATAATTGAGCCTGAGGATGCCAAAGAACAAAATGAGCGCATTTTGAATAGGCGGAGATAGGAGTGACTGACTGGCGAGAGGAAGGCTCGTAACTGCTTGCGAAGGCGGGTAGATGAGCTAGATCCCACCTATTTTGAAATGCTTCCTGTTGAAGTCCACCTAGCAACATGGGTCTACCACAAATACTGGACTGAGAAATATTATAATCATGTGGAACCTATAACTCGGTTAGCATGATAGAGGCGGGCCACGCTTTTCAAGGTCATTTGACAGGTTTTTTAAATTCGCAGATGGAGCTGAGGCGTCTGCGATCCTCCAACTAAGAAAACTTGAAGCACGTAGAAGCAGCTAAAGCGAAGGTGAAGTGGCTTTTTTCAATAGGCTTCTAAGGTGGATGAAGCAACCGAAGAGGCTAAGTTGAAGTTGGTTGAGGCTGAATCGAGGACAACTTTCCATAGTACTGGAAATAAATAGCCTAAGAAGGAGGTGCATCTCTAAGTCAAAGATTTTGAACTTAACGAAGTGAGTAGTGAACTCTGAAAACATTTAGAAGATTGTTTTATTCACGTTGGAGGTGGCAATTAAGGAGAAGAGAGAGTTGAATTCCCAAGTGGTAGCCCTAAATGCTGAGGTCGTTAGCTTACCAGGAAATATTGAAGAGGCTGGAGGCGAAAAATCTAGAGGTGGACCTTGCGGCCTTGAAAGAAGAGTTCCTTCCTGAGCTCTCTACCACCCCTACCCAAGAGGATGACTCTATCGAAGACCTGGCTGATAATGAGGCTCCAGAGGGCGATAATACCTCTAAGTGACTAGGCTTTATCCATTTTCATATTTGATGAGGCGACTTCGTCTCCCTTTGTAGAGATTTGTCTTACTAATACAACTTTATTGGATAACTTGTTTGTATAGAATGAGCCTCTTCATATGATACACAACTTACTCAGTTGAATTTAGTGCATGTTTACATAGAATAACAATTTGAACTGAAGTGTGAACTTGTACGTCCAAAAATATTTCGAACCTTAATAATCAAACACGTTTTCTTCGAAGTTGTTCATACATAACTTGTTAAGCAAACGTGGTCAACAAATTTAATTGACATACATTATTGTGGAGGCCCTGTAGACAAATGGCTTACCCATGACAAACTTATAACGTTAATCGGATCCCCACTTACAAGGTCAACAATTCAAATAATTTATACGATTGAAATTGTTACACAATGCTCTTTCCTTAGTTCGAGCTGCACTATCATGGCTAACAAAACAACCATTCCATTAAAATAAATAGATATATATTCTAGGAATGAGCCTCCAGGTAAATACATGTCATTTATTCACTGTACATTCTTAAATGTTCGACACTCCATGGATGAGGCTATTCTTTTCCGTCCAACTTTCAACCTTATGACTTTCGAGGTGCAGTTTCTCCAATATGTGATAAGGATCCTCCCAGTGTGGCCTAAGGTTCCCATACCTGATTCCTTCGAGGACACTAGAACCCGTTTTAGTACGAGATCGCCTCGTCTGGAAGACCTCTTCTTTGCTTTAGCATTGTAGTAATGGGCTACTATCCTCTGGTAAGAAGCGACTTTAACTTGTGAATCATCCTACTTTTCATTAATGAAGTCGATTTGCATCTCCTCAACGCATCGTTCGATATTTCATTAAAGTGTAGACGGCAAGGAGAAAACAAGCCTACCTCTACTGAACTCATTACTTTAGCCCTATATATTATGGAGAATGGGGTTTTCCCGATTTTAGTTCTGCTGGAGGTTCGAATCGCCCATAGCACCTGGGGGAGTTCGTCTACCTAGAATCCCATTAAAGCGTCAAGCATTATTTTTAGCGTGTAATTGATTGTTTTGTTGACCGTTTCCACTTGGCCATTTACCAATGGATGGTGTTCACGAAAATACGTTCGATTTAAACTACCGCAAGTGTACGGTTCGTTACAAGTAATAAAGTGGACTTTTAGAGTCCGGATTGTCGATCCCACAGAGATTGAATAGTTCAATATTAATTATTCCGACCTTAACCGAAACTAGATGAATTTTTAATGAGTTTTGTATTAATTGCTAACCAAACTAAATTATGAAAACTATTATGAATGAATTTGATAAACTAAATGCAAATTATCCTAGAATGCAATGTGAGAGATGAATGCAAATTGATTTACTTAAGATGAGAAAAACGTACTAGGATCACGAATCCCCATGCAACAATCCCTTTAAATCCTAATTTTACACTTTAACAACACGATTAAATATTGAAGAATCAATGTTCCTATCAAATTTAATAATCTCTTTCGAGTAATATTAAACCTATTCTATCATGCGATTCGACTATATTTCTATGACGAATACAAACATAAAAGAACGCATTAACTTTTATGAGCACTTGTAGATTCACATAGAGCATAGCGGTATATTTCTATCCCCTATCGGACCCTATGACAATTTATACTACGTCGAATCTATTTCCCTTCTTTCGAATGCATAAAATAGACCACCACATTCATACAATTAACGTGCGCACAATAACCGTATGGAATAAATACGTATAAATCGTTCAAATATCCAAAAACGTGTTTTAATGTCAAGAATGTAAAACTAAAGATTCAAATATCATGTTACAAGGTTCATCGATCTCCTAGTACAAGAAAAACTAGCCTAGCATGCTAAAGAAGGAAAAACAAAAGAATAAGTGAAGAAACGCCATCACCCGAATAGATATTCAATTAATTCCTTGAAGTGCTTGATGAATCTTCGCGTTATTCCTCGTGTTCTTCCTCTCCAATGTCAAAATTATCTCCTAAAAGTGCGTAGCCCCCTTTTTCTGGTCGAGTTTAGGGTTAAAAAGAAGTCAAAGATTGATTTCCATAAGAGTTCAACTTAAATAAGGAAACCAGAATTTTCACGCCGGAATTGTACTATGCGACCGCATGGTTATAATCAATGCAACCGCATGGTTAATTGAAATTGGTACCCGGAGCTCTCGGTTTCTTCCATGCGACCGCATGGAAATAACACCATGCGACCGCATGGTTCAATTATTTCTCCGCTGGACAGCTTTCAGTATTCTAGTCATAACCTTCTCTACCGATGTCCGATTGAAGTGATTCAAAGTGCGTTAGAAAGACAACTCAAAGATCTACAACTTTGCTTCAGATATCATCTTCTAATTCGATCGTTTACCATGTCAAATATGGGTCGCAATATGAGACTAAAAATCGGTGCATAACTTTTCGATTAGAAATTGATGTATGATCATACTTTGATGATATTTCATCCATTTGATGTCTTCTTTCAACCAATTGACTCCTAGTACTCTTGAATCTTCATTTCATCATCCATCACATCTACGGATTATTTTCATGTTGTTCATTTTGATCCCCGAACTTTTATTTTCTTCCATTTTGGTCATTTTTCGCTCGTTTTCACATACTTCTCATTATATCCATCAATGTTGTCCTGCAAACACAATTTACATAGAATTAAGCCATATTTCAACGTAATTACAATCAATTGTCCATGTTTTGTGATCTAAATAAGTGCGTAAAACGCACTTATCAAACCCCCCAAACTTGAACTATTGTTTGTCCTCAAACAAGATGGTGACTTAACTCTAAACAAAACTTGGTTCAACAACCTGCCGTGTCTCAGAATTAGAATTGAGTAGTAACATAGTGAACAATATCAATAGTGCAACGTCAAATCAACCTCCACTTATCATATGCAACCTGACGTGTGTGTGTGTATACTCATGCAAACATGCTCAGTTTCTGATGGACTCAACTCCCAACCTACAGTAGTCAAATTTTTCCTTTCTTCGCTCGAGAGATACACACCCCCCAAACTTATTCTTTCACTCACTTTTCTCGAGGTGTGTTCTATACTTGAGATCTGGTTAACTTAAATTCTCACCCTCTCTTAGTTTGGATAGGTCTCGCAATCACAAGTTTACACTTCAACAAGTAGAGATTCTCCTATTTCTTTGATTGTTTCAACCTCTAAAACTCAACTAAGTTACTTGTCTTACATCAAAGGTACAATTCTATCAACTAAATGTCATGGGGCACTTTTCTCACTCTTTTTTTTTTCTTTGCAAACACATTCTCATTTGCTTTCTATATAACCCATGTATCAAGCTTTAGGCCGATGACTCCCAAATCAGTTGATTTTAGGGCACCAGGTTTGTATTCACCCTTACAGGCTTACTTGCTCAAGTTATAAAGGCTCGAGAAATGTGTTTTCTCTCTTTTCTTTTGACTCTTTCCCTCTTGCTTTCTATATGACCCCTGTATCGAGTTTTAGGCCGATGACTCCCAAATCAGTTGATTTTAGGGCACCAGATTTTTATTCATCCTTTCAGGCTTAATTGCTCGAGTCATAAAGGCTTGAAAAGAGTATTTTCCTCACAAAAATTTATGTAAACCCCTATTTTTTTTAGACACTTAGTTTCAAGAACCAACCCCTGATTTCAGGCTTTCGCCTCATTTTTGTCTCATCAGTTTACACAATCCACACAACTCAGTTTTCATGCATGGAATCTCTACTCATCTCAATGTTCCCTTGCAATAACTAGTCCTCCAAACCACTAAAACAATGGAATATTTTTAAGCATAGAAGAGGTAATTCAGGTGTAACCTATCATGTTCTGATCTCCTATAAAAACTGAACCCAATCATCCACTTAACATGTCAACCATGAGTTTCGTGCGCAAGAAATGTCAAGTATCACATACATAAGCATTGGCTAATCTAGACATGCACAATTTTCATATCCACAGTTCATACCTATTCCACCATTCACATCATTGCCGGCAAGGCCATTAAACCCACACAAGCACACAAATTGAACTAACTGAACAAATACTAAAACAGAATGTCAAAAATAAAATATATATTTTTTTTAACAAACAAACAAAAGCAGTAAACACACAAACGAAGCAGACAAATATCGATGAACAACGAATAAGTAATGCATAATTCAATACAAGTACTGAATCCTTAAGTTTGTTCTACAAATTCGACCAACCCCCCAAACTTATACAAAATATTGCCCTCAATGTGTAAAGTGTAAGATTGAATACAGAATTTGAAGGACAAATCTTATACAAAACAAAATATGGGAGGTTAATAAAGACTCCCCTGATCAGTACGGCGGTGGTAGTGACAACGGTGGAAGAGAACTGGGTCTAGTTGTGCTATCGCCCGGTGGTGAATGTCACTCCCTTTCTACTTGATGAAATTCTGTGAGAGTGCAAATGACAAATATTAGCTGGCATACTAGAAATTGATATATTAGATGAAACGATGACCTATAACTACTAAAAATGCAAGAAATAATGAAAAAAAATCCTAAGCTAATGCATAAAGCAAAATAAATAAATGAAAAGGTAGAAGTGTTGGGTTGCCTCCCAACCAGCGCTCGATTTAAAGTCTAGAGCTCGACTTTTGTACAAGCTTTTCATGGCACTTTGAATCTGGCTTTGGAAGTCTTGCTTAGTTTCCTCAATATAACTTTATTCCATATTGCAACTTTCCTCCAAATTTTAACCTTATCATTCTCCAAGTAGTATGACTTTCCCTCATTACCCATTTCGAACTCGACAATGTAAACCTCAATCTCCTCATAAGGTTTAATCACAAAATCAATTTTTGAGCACACGATAAAGTCGAGGGATTGTATGCCAATTTCCTCTTTTTTGAATGCAACAAGCTCTTTTTCGCCCAATATGATTAATTTATCGCTCTTTTCATGCTCCTCTTCTTTATTTGAATTTTTCTCAAGTTCAACGTCCATATTCAAAACTTTTGGCAAGGCAACAATGACATCTTCATTGAGAATCTTCTCCTCTTGTTGTATTTGTAAGAAATTTGGTTGACGTGATTCACTTAATTGATGTCCATTAACAATTGGTGAAAGAAATATAGGCAAATCACCCACATCAAATTGTGGTGAGAGAAATAATGCAACAGGTAAGTCACCCAGAACAGTTTCATCAAATTCAAATTCTGTTTGTATATCCCGTAGTCGGTGCCCTATAATGAAATCTCCCACCAACATATCACCCTCATCAATTTCTTGAGCTGCCAATTCTTGTTGCCTTATGATGAAGTCAGATACGAGCAATTTGTTGAAATCAACCGTAGTCATCTTTTATCCTGTTATTTTTATTCGTTCATATATCCTGAAAAAGAGAGAAAAAAAAAGAACTAAAATGGAACGAAAATAACAACACAAGTATACATGTAGAAGTCCGAATTAGTGCCGAGAAAAATAAAATCAAACTAAAACTCAATCCCCGGTAACGGCGCCAAAAACTTGTTCACGAAAATATGTTCGATTTAAAACCACCACAAGTGTACGGTTCGTTACAAGTAATAAAGTGGACTTTTAGAGTCCGGATTGTCGATCCCACAGAGATTGAGTAGTTCAATATTAATTATTTCGACCTTAACCGAAACTAAATGAATTTTTGATGAGTTTTGTATTAAATGCTAACCGAACTAAATTATGAAAACTAATATGGATGGATTGACTAAGTTAAATGCAAATTTTACTAGAATGCAATATGAAAGATGAATGCAAATTGATTTACTTAAGATGAGAAAAACGTACTAGGATCACGAATCCCCATGCAACAATCCCTTTAAATCCTAATTTTACACTTTGACAACACGATTAAATATTGAAGAATCAATGTTCCTATCAAATTTAATATTCTCTTTCGAGTAATATTAAACCTATTCTATCATGCGATTCGACTATATTTCTATGACGAACACAAACATAAAAGAACGCATTAACTTTTATGAACACCTAAAGATTCACATAGAGCATAGCGGTATATTTCTATCCCCTATCGGACCCTATGACAATTTATACTACGTCGAATCTATTTCCCTTCTTTCGAATGCATAAAATAGATCACCACATTCATACAATTAATGTGCGTACAAAAATCATATGGAATAATTACGTATAAACCGTTCAAACATCCAAAAACGTGTTTTAATGTCAAAAGTATAAAACTAAAGATTCAAATATCATGTTACAAGGTTCATCGATCTCCTAGTACAAGAAAAACTAGCCTAGCATGCTAAAGAAAGAAAAACAAAATAAATAGGTTGGAGACGACATCACCCTGTTAATTCTTGAGTTAAATCTTGAATTTTAGGATGAATCTTCTTCTCCTTCCTTGTTGTCTTGCTCTCCAATGTGTAGAATATGTCAAAATATGCGTAGCCGTCGAATTGTGTCCAGTCTAGGGTTTTAAAGTCGTCCCCAATTAGTTTCCATAAGAGTTTTACTTAAAAACGGAAACCAGAACTTTCTGCGTCAAAAATAACCATGCGACCGCATGGTTATAAACCATGCGGCCGCATGGTTCAAACATTGCAACTCGAATAGGTTCTGGGGAAGCCATGCGACCGCATGGCTCATTGCACCATGCGGCCGCATGGTACAATATACTTTCAAGTGTGTCGGTTTGGTCCCCGAACTCCGTTCTTCTTCATTTTGACTTCTTTTCTTCAATCTCTTTCCTCTAATCACACATTGACTTCGTAAATCTCGCATTTAGTTCTTTTTCGTTCTTAATTTGGATTTCGAGTCAACTTTCGACTAGTTGCATCTTAGTCCCTGAACTTTGATTTTCTTCCATTTCAGTCCTTTCTTGCTCAATTTCACTCACTTATCGTTGTTTCCATCGATATAGTCCTGCGAACACAATTTACATAGAATTAAGCCATATTTCAACATAATAGCAATCAATTGTCCATGTTTTGTGACCTAAATAAGTGCGTAAAACGCACTTATCAGATGGCGTGGGTGGAGAAATGATTTCTAATACCCAGTTCATCACATAAGTTTCTGACCTTTATATTATCACATTGCTTCCCATTATTTGATATGATTAAATGGAGAATGGAGAATGGAGAATTTTGAACAAACAAATGAAGTTCTTTAGATAAACTTGGATGTATTAGCTTTAGTGATCCTGGATAGAGGTTCGGGATCGACCCACTAACTAAAATAATCAATAGCAACAATGGCATGGCTGACACTGCCTCTCTCTTTAGGTAGGGGGTTAATAAGATCGATTCTCCATTTTTCGAAGGGCCAGAGTCTCGATACTATAGTAAGTACTTGGAAGGGTTGTCTTTATGCTGGTGAAACGTTGGCATTTGTCGCACCTTCACACAAAATCCAAAGTATCTTTCTTCAAAGTAGACTAGTAGTATTCTTTCTTGATTACTTTTTGTGCAAGCGCCAGTCCCCTAGAGTGGTTGTCGCATACTCTTTCATGAATTTCCCTGACACATAATTCATCTCATCTCTTCCAATCTATCATAAGAGGGGCATGAAATATCCTCTTTTGTAAAGCACTTCGTCTTATAGGATGAAACGGGTAGCCATCCTCCTTAATTTATGGGCCTTCTCTTTGTCGTCGGGTAAGGTTTGGTTTTTGAGGTAAGCAACTATAGGCTATATCCAAGGGATACCATTGAACCACATCACTTCTTCTTTATTTGAAGTGGAGGGGTTAGATAAATATTCAATATATACTATTTTAAGGAACTCAGAATCCTTACAGCTAGCCAATTTGGATAGGGCATCAGTATTAGCATTTTCTAATCATGGGATTTGCATCAATTCGAGTTTTTTAAATGATGGGATGAGGTCTATCACAAGCCCAAGTGTCACATAGTGAGAATGCTCTTCTCCCCATTTGGCACGGCAAGGTTGCAACAGCTAGGCGCCTGACCTATTTTATCAAAGAGTGCACTAATAATAGCATCATACGCATGTATTATCCCTAACATCCTACTCGTAGCATGCGTGTATGCTAGTTGTTTGAGCTTCTCGGCCTAAAAATGAGAGGAAGGCTACCTTTAGGTGATAAACCTCGGGAGCCAAACCTGCAGTCCGTGAAAGTTGGTATCAAAGCGGGTCCGCTTGAACATGCGGTGTTGATATGAGCAATGTTGTGTGTCCTTGCGGAAAAAAATATTTGGGCCACAGATTGTGTCGGCAAGCTGGCTGAAAATGATGTAGTAAGCTATGGGGAAGAAGGATGAAAAGGACAGCGTTGTGAAATTACCTTCTTGCCTTTCAAGGGGTTTCGGGGAGCGCGAACTTTGCAATGCACAATGATGAAGATTGTGTATTTACTTTGACATGTGTTGAAGCACTACGGGTTGGAGGCCGTCCATCTGAAGAACTAATGTTCAGATAAGCAGATGGTAAAGGTTGGTGTTGAAGGCAGCAAGTACAAGTTACTGTGGGTTGATGTGTCAGGGAACAATGTTTGAATGCCTATCCAAATGAAGTTGGTGTCGTTGTTATTCTTGCAATGAGAGGGATGCACGTTGATACGAAACTCACTTATCACTGCGAGGACGTAAGCGAATTCAAATGGGAGAAAATGTCACATAGTGAAAATGCTCTTCTCCTCATTCGGCACAACAAGGTCGCAACAGCTAGGCGTCTAGCCTATTTTACGAAAGAGTTCACTAATGATATTATCATATACAGGTATTATCCCTAATATCCTACTCATAGCATGCGTGTATGCTAGTTGTTCGAGCTTGCCGGCTTAAGAATGAGGGGAAGGCTACCTTGAGGCGAGAAACCTTGGGAGCCAAACCTACGGTTCGTAAAACTAAGGCATGCAACCATACTCTTATCCCTTACGGTAAAGTTACCATTGACTTGACTTACATTTCTTGACTTATATATAACCTTTTAACTTGCATTTCTTGAGCTAGTTTGAGGCCAGCTGGGAGGGCCTTATATTCAGTTGCGTTGTTGGAGGCCTTAAGTTGAACCTCACTGTATAATTGGGCATGTGGCCCGTAGGGCTTATTAGGAGCACCCCAACTAGAACCCGCTTCTCTAGATGAACCATCCACATAAAGGTTCCATGTAAAAGGCTCCAAGTGCTCTATAACTTCCTCTACTTCAGGAGTATTGGAAAATTCAGCTATGAAATACGCTAAGTCTTAGCTTTTGATAGCAGTTCTAGCTCTGAACACAAGGTCAACTCATTAACCTTCCTGAGGTGTTAGGTTTTTGAACGCGGTCACGAGGCAGAGTATTAATTTATCCATTTTAGTGTAAAGAATTTCTACTTACAATAGAGCTTTTCTCAAGTAGCACACATGCAATTGATATTATTTTTTTTCTCAAAAAAGGACTGAACTGATTGTCTCCTCCAACCCAGCCAAATAGTGTAGGAGGAGTTCACCTGCTTTTGGCTTGGAGGAGAGGAGGGCTTGTCGTAAACGCTTATTCATTCATTTGATGCCTCTTTACACTCTCATTCCATTGAAACTTCTTCCCTTATTTGTGAATCTTGGAAAAGGTAAGGTATCTGTTTGTAGCTTTTGAGGCAAAACAGTTTAAAGTAGTTATACGCTTGGTAAGGCTTTGAACTCCTTTGAGTTTTTGTAAGGACCTCATCTCTATTAAGATCTTAATCTTTTTTGGTTTGGCCTCTATCCCCCTTCGATTGACCATGTAACCTAGTAATTTGCCTGAGGCGACATCGAATGTGCACTTTTAGGGGTTCAATCTCATCCTATACCTCTTCAAAACTTGAAAAGCTTCTTCCAAGTGTTTGGCGTGTTCTTCAATTTTCAAACTTTTTACCAACATATCATCAACGTAGTCTCCATAGTTTTGCCAATGAAGTTTTCAAACATCATGTTGATGAACCTTTGATAAGTAGACACAGCATTTTTCAGTCCGAATAGCATCATCCTATAGCAATACAAACCTCAATCACTAATGAATGAGGTGTTCTTTAATCTGCGAGTTGCATGGGAATTTTATTATAACCTGAATATGCATCCATAAAAATAGTAGTTCATGACACACAGTGGAGTCTACTAGTTGGTCAATTCGTGGTAGGGAGAAGCAATCTTTTGGGCAAGCTTCATTTAGGTTGCTTAGGTTGTAGAAAGCTATGCACACTCTCCACTTGCCGTTATGTTTTTTTACTAGTATCGGATTATCCACTTAGGATAAGTGGCCTCTCTAATCAAACCATTAGATATAAGCTTTGCCACCTCTTTCTTGAAAGCCCTATATCAATCTAGGTTGAGGCCTCTTCTCTTCTGTCTATGTGGGGACAATTCTAGGATCGATTTTCAAATGGTAACAACTAACCTTAGGGTTGATGCCCACCATATCTCCATGCTTCCACATGAAGACATTTAAATTTCTAGAAAGGAAACTTTCAGGTTCTCATTAGTTTCAATAAATTATTGGAATGTCTTATTTGGATCTTACGGATCCAATGGGAAGCTCTCCAGCTATTTTACTAGGGCCATTTGGGAATCAGATTACAAAAATCTAGGATCTAACTCGTCCCCTAGGACCCCTTCTTCAGGGATCTATGTCATGTCGACATCTTCAACTTGCTCAGGATAAGTCCTTCTTTAAGGGCATCGATCATTTCAATGTTGAATACTACCATTTTCACATCATAGGGTTCGACTTTTCATAGAGTGTTCAAGTAACATTCTAAGGCTCCCATTTGATCACTTTTCACGGCGACTATGCCATGTTTAGTAAAAAAAAATCATGTACAGGAGATGAATGGATACGACGGCCCAAAGTTCTTTCAAGGCAGGTCTTCATAATACTCCATGATAGGCAGTCTGGTTGTCAACTATTAAGAACTCCATGAAGTGACTAGCTATCATGAGAGATGTACACATCTCCATAGTCAAAGTTATTTTGCCCCTAGGAATGACATTGTCATCCGTAAACCTATATAACAATGATGACATTTGAGTGAATTCCTGATCTACTACCATTTTGTCAAAGGTGGCTCCAAATAAGATGTTGATCGAGCTCCTGTTGTCCACCAACATTCATTTTAATACGTTGCAGGCTACCACTGCCCTTACCACTAGGGCATCGCAGTGGGAAAAATACAAATGTGCTATGTCTTCTTGTATGAAAATGATGGGAGTGACGTCCTTGGATTCTCTGGGATGATTGCTAACTATGAGACTTTTCATTGGAGGATCTTTCGCCTCTCCCCCATAATTACTTTAAAAGTCTATTGTCTCATCCCAACATAATGACCTCCGAAGATGGTGTCTATCTCTCATATGTGCTCAATTTTCTTTCCCTAGGTAGGGAAAACCTCTCTGAGAGGTCGCCTTATCTCATCCTGTGCAGGTCTACTCGGGGCAATCCCTTCTTTGTGTTTGTGTGTTCCTGGGATGGTATGGCAAAGAGGGATAGTCCCTATTATTGTGTTGAGAGCTTTGATGATAAAATCAGCAAGGTCAAGCACTACGTCACTCGTTCGACCCTTTTCTCTACCCCTACATTCTAATCTGAGGTGGTTGCTTAGAAGTGGTTAGCGGATATCCACGTATGCAAGAGTTAGCACTGCATTTAGTGTGGCAAAAGCAAAGGCCATGCCAGACGTTTAGGCCACTGTATGCCCAACATGGTTTCATTAATGGTCTATCAAGTGAAAAGTGGGTCCCTTTTTTCTTCTCCATGTATAGAGAGGAGTCCCATAGTGGTCTTGTTGTACTGGTCAATCAATTTTCCATTGACGATTTTACGACTTATCATTTCCAGCAGCTGATCATAGGTAGTTAGATTGACATTCGATACCTCTCTCCAGAAAAAAGAATTCATATTGAGGCTTCCTCTCAAGGCAGATAAAGCTTTCCTATTAGTGACTTTCACGCAATAAATCATTTCATCTGTAAAGTGTCTGAAGAAGCTTTTCAGTGTTTCATTGTGTTGCAACCTCATGTTCTGGAGGCATCGGATGAGGCCTCTCAATATTTACTAGCTACACATAGCTTTAAGAATGCTTTCTTGAGTTCTAGCCAACTTTTTTTTTTTGCTTCCAGCTGGTATTCTACTATACACCATCTCTATCCTTTAATAGCTACATATCGCTTTAAGAATGCCTTCTTGAGTTCTAGCCAACCTTTTTTTACTTCCAGTTGGTATTCTACTTACAATATCTCTGTCGCTCCACTCAAAATCAAGTAGAACGCTCTGCACTTTACTGCTAGTGAAGCTCTTCTTAAGCTCACATGGGTCTTGTAGTTACTGAGGTACATCGTTGGGTCACCCTTTCCTCATATTTAGGGGTTTTTGGTGATACAAAGTGGCTGGCTATTGGAGCTTCTCTTAAGGGTTGGAAGAATGGTAGGTTTTCATTATTGTCATCCAGGTCGCACGATCTTTGGGGTCCATCAGAATCTTCGTCATTCTCCGCTTGATAAGGAGGAGGAAGCTGTGAATAGTTTGCCTGATTTTTTCGAATCTGCTCACTCCTCATTTCCTGCATGTTCCTAAGCAGAGCTTGACTTTGAGCTTGTATGTGTTATTGAGGCCTTTTTCTAGGCTCTAAGGACTGTTGGAATGACCTATTTTCCAGTCCTTTGAGAATACCTAATCCTGTTGAACACACTGACGGATTGCTGAGGCCCTTGCTCTTATTTAGGATGGAAATAAGATGGAGTTTCTGTGTGTCTGATCAGTGAGATAGTTTGTTGAAGTATCCATGCCTACTTCTCTTTCCAAATAGACTCATTCCCTAACATAACGATGATAGGCGGCCTGCTGGCTTCGTTCTTCATCTTCCTTTTGAAGAATGTTTTTTTAAGGTGCCAGTAGAGGCATTTGATAGCCAGCTTGACCTTGCATGTGTCTCAGAAGTTCTTGCATGGCTGAAATTTTGCTAGGTAATTGTTCTCATATTTACAGTTATAGTAGCTACTTCCCTAGTAAGTTGTGCAGCAATCCTTGAACCACACCGCCTATAATGGTGATGGGGTCGACGATGATGCGTTGCTCTTTTATGGGCCCTTACTTTAGGGGGAGCATCTTCACCTCTTGAGTTCATGATGGACAGGAACCTCTTTTCTGCAAAGAAGCTTCGTCTGAGGTAGATTTCACACGTGATATATGGGTAGTGGGGCAGTTCAAGTAATTATCCTTTAGATTTTCTCTATTGGAGCTTCCACTTGTCATTTCTCAAAGAAGGCCTTTTTCTCAAAGGAGAAGTTTATAGTTTTTTTCGACGGCTTTCACCATTAGGACTTTCGTGGTTATGGTACAAAATTTCTCATAGACAACGTCAATCTGTTGACCCCACGTGGTTAACAAATCCCAGCTTTCTCAATGTCTTCTCAAGCTTTCGTCCTGGACACTTAGGCAAACCGTTAGGGCATACGGTCAAACTCCAGTGTTGTGGGAGACGACCGTAGGCACTCCGATGATTAAGTCAATAAAGTGAAATATATAATTGAATGTGAGACTGACTTTGGACAAATTTTCCTCAAGAAAAAGAAAGCTATATCAAAGTGTAGAGAAATTTCAGTAAAACTAGCATATCCTTCGAAACGGAGCTAATTAGATCTTTTATAATAGAAGACGACAGATATGAGTCGTTGGATGAAGGGCACGTGGCTTTATCCAAGTGGAGGATTCTCTTATCATTGGCATCAATTAATCATTCTCAGGCCATACTGTATTGAGTGTGACGACAATTGTGCAACCCAATGCCTACCATGTAAGATTAGTCTTGACTTGGTAGTAAAGTGGAAAAACTTTTTCTGTGAGTTGTCACATCACTCTAATGCTACAGGATATTGCACAAAGACCCTCTCTACATCACTCACATCACCCTTCGCCTGGAAGTTGTCAATTGATCCCACCAAATCACAGCATAGTCCACGAATAAGCTCACAACCAACTTCAACTTTTTCTTCTCGTAGTAATTATAGCGCTCAAACATTACTTCAATCTTTTCTTCCCACGCCAAGTACGCCTCTGGATCACTCCTACCCTTAAATTTTGGAATTGTCATTTTCATACCCCTATCAACACCGTATCCAGAATAATTCGTATCCCTCCTTCCAAACATATCACCTCTATTTTTCACTCCTCGTGTCGCAGTCTCAATCCACGCATCTTCATCACTATCACCACAATATTCATATGTATCACACATTTTAATCCTAGGCTCCAACCTATTCAACATACTCCTCATATCCATCCTATCACTCATTTTAACTCAAGGATTCGATTGAACACAATCGATTTTGGATTAAAGATAAATGATAGAATATTGGACAATTTCCAAGAAATCCAATTTTTTTTATCCCGACGTGAACAGTACCACAGATGAACAGTAATTTTCTTTTTTTTTGTAAACTCAAAATTTGACTATGAGAATGGCAAAGAAGACGGAAGTTGATTTGGACTCAAATTGAGCACAAAAACAACTGTTGACTATTTTTTTGGAAATTTTTGGATCAAAGACTCAGAAAAATTTACTGGATACAAGAACACAAAGAACACAAAACGAAAGGAAAACAAAGACTTTACAAGAAATAAAAACAAAGATAGAACCTGAATTTGGAGCCCGAGCTCTGATACCACCTAATGTGAAT
The DNA here is from genome assembly GCA_019395295.1 of Osmanthus fragrans. Taxonomy (NCBI): domain Eukaryota; kingdom Viridiplantae; phylum Streptophyta; class Magnoliopsida; order Lamiales; family Oleaceae; genus Osmanthus; species Osmanthus fragrans. The sequence goes on from JAEDXY010000064.1 coordinate 1,468,671, forward strand.
CCGGTTAGCACAAACACTATCGAACCTACAGGAGAATGAACCGGATCCCAAGAACACCCAAATACGATCAAGGTTTAGGATTTAATCTCTAAATGTTGAACCAAGCAACCGAGGGTATATTAAACCCACGACCTCTTGATCACAAAGCCTCGAAATCTCACCCGGATAGTTTTGGATTTTGAACGCAACAAGATGAAACAAGTAACCCAAAGATAACGATGATTCAATGAATCCCTTGCTCACAAATTGAAGAACCCACGCCCCATATATTTTGAACGCCACATAGATTATTCATCTTTGATAAGTTCGGTAAAATTGTTCATGGAAGAACAAGGAGAAAGAAACATTTCAATTTTTCATATAATAATCAAGTCTAAAGTTTACAATGAGTTGAAATAAGTATTTATACTGAACCCTAAAAATAAGAAAAATTCGAAAATAACTTGCGAAAACTATTAAAATTCGTAATCAATTAGAATTCTAGTAAAAAAGGAAACAAAACTCGAGAAAAGCAGTTTATCCGGAGGCGTCCGGATGGGCAGATTCCGCCAACATCCTTCGGTATTTTTGCCATAACTTTCTCTACTGATGCTCGATTGAAGTGATTCAAAGTGCGTTGGAAATAATACTTAAAGATCTACAACTGTTCTTCAGATATAATCTTCCAATTCGAATTCATGTTTTTCAGTCAACCCTATGTAAATGTAGTTCCTCCAGTGCATTTGACACTCCTTCGTCTCCTCGGGGATCACAAAGTCAATGTCCGGTATATATGATACTCCTAAAGTAAGATGCTGCTGCTGAATTTTATCCATCATTTGATATTCAAACCGAGGCTCAATTCCAGGGTCTGGTGGTATTCCAATAGATTTAATTTCTAGAATCAAGTCGTCGTTAACCTGCAAAACAGAATTAATCAAAATAGGGAGGGAAATGTTAGTGTTCGCCAATGCCTCCTCAATTTTAACCTCCACACCATGCAAGTTCACCCACAACTCCTCATTTACTGTCGAAGACTCTCCTCCTTTTTCCACTTCCACTTCAACCACTCCGCCATTTTCAATTCCACGTGGGCCCTCTCCCTTTTTCGCACAAACAACCCGCTCACTATTTTTACTTTTACTCTCTTGCAACTTTGGATGAGTAATTTGAGAATTTAACAAGTCACGAGTCTTCGCCAACTCCTGTTTATAATCCAACTCAATACTCTTGCTTGATGTACTACCCGCACTCTTCGCAAAAGATGTTTTTTTTTCCATCCGATACTCATCCCCATTATATCTCCTGGGTTTCTCCCTAAGTTCCACCCCTCGCCGATCTCTCCTATAATAATTTGGCAAATATCGTTTCCTCATAATATGCCTCAACTCATCCCAAGTTTCAATACTCCTCTCACCATACCTTCGCCTGGAAGTTGTCAATTGATCCCACTAAATCACAGCATAGTCCACGAATGAGCTCACAACCAACTTCAACTTTTTCTTCTCGTAGTAATTATAGCACTCAAACATTACTTCAATCTTTTCTTCCCACGCCAAGTACGCCTCTGGATTACTCCTACCCTTAAATTTTGGAATTGTCATTTTCATACCCCTATCAACACCATATCCAGAATAATTCGTATCCCTCCTTCCAAACATATCACCTCTATTTTTCACTCCTCGTATTGCAGCCTCAATCCACGCATCTTCATCACTATCACCACAATATTCATATGCATCACACATTTTAATCCTAGGCTCCAACCTATTCAACATACTCCTCATATCCATCCTATCACTCATTTTAACTCAAGGACTCAAAGGACTTGGACTGGACAACTGTGGGTTGGAATTTTTATAAATTCAAGATAGTGGTTCTTGAATTGGAGTTTGGATTTGATTGAACACAATGGATTTTTTATTAAAGATAGATGACAGAATGTTGGACAATTTCCAAGAATTTTTTTTCCGGGCGTGAACAGTACCACAGATGAACAGTAAATATATATATTTTTTTAGACTCAAATTTGACTATGAGAACGGCAAAGAAGACGGAAGCTGATTTGGACTCAAATTGAGCACAAAAACAACTGTTGACTATTTTTTTGGAAATTTTTGGATCAAAGACTTAGAAAATTTACTGGATACAAGAACACGAAGAACACAAAAAGAAAGGAAAACAAAGATTCAACAAGAAATAAAAACAAAGATAGAACCTGAATTTGGAGCCCGCGCTCTAATACCACCTGACGCGAACCCGGTTAGCACAAACACTATCGAATCCACAGGAGAATGAACCGAATCCCAAGAACGCCCAAATACGATCAAAGTTTAGGATTTAACCTCTAAACGTTGAACCAAGCAACCGAGGGTATATTAAACCAACGACCTCTTGATCACAAAGCCTCGAAATGTCATCCGGATAGTTTTGGATTTTGAACCTAACAAAATGAAACATGTAACCCAAAGATAACGATGATGCAATGAACCCCTTGCTCACAAATTGAAGAACCCACGACCCGATATTTTAAACGCCACAAAGATTATTCGTCTTTGATAAGTTCGGTAAAATTGTTATGGAAGAACAAGGAGAAAGAAACCTTTCAATTTTTTCATATAATAATCAAGTCTAAAGTTTACAATGAATTGAAATAAGTATTTATACTGAACCCTAAAAATAAGGAAAATTTGAAAATAACTTGCCAAAACTATTAAAATTCGTAATCAATTAGAATTCTAGCAAAAAAGGAAACAAAACTCGAGAAAAGCAGTTTATCCGGACGTGTCCGGTTGCTTCGTCCGGATGGGCAGACTCCGCCAACAGATTTCGGTATTTTGACCATAACTTTCTTTATTGACGATCGATTGAAGTGATTCAAAGTGCGTTGGAAAGATTATTTAAAGATCTAAAACTTTTTTTAAGATATAATCTTCCAATTCGATCATTTACCATGTCAAAAATGGGTCTCAATATGAGACAGAGCCTTAACTCTTCTTCCGTTGCTCAAATCATCAATTCATGTGACATTTATTAACTCCTTAAAGGCTCGAATCCGGCCTAGGACTTTCCAAACAATCATTAAATTGGCGGTAAATCATGGCGCATCCCGGATCACATCAAAACCTATGTCGAACCGCTTCAGCAACTACAGGTTTGATCAAATTTGTCACATCATGTCTTGTGGTACCACGTCACGTGTATACCACGTTGTTCTCACTGGAGCCTCATTGGGTAAGGCGTAACAATATACATAAATAATTCTTAAAATGCCCAAGATACATCAGCAAACATTTGAATTTGATTTACCCTTAATAAGTGTATTTATATAGTTATTTAGACTGTTAAATTGAAATATTTATAGATGGTTTTTATGAAATATGACTTAATTCGATATAAATTTTGTTTCGTAGGTAATTATCGATGATCTTGGTGGAATTGGAGGAAAACAAACAAAAAGGGCTAAATTACATAAAATTTGAAGTTCACATATTAACGAGCAACTAATTAAAAGTCAAATCAGATGTCGTTGCAAATATATAAGAATTCTAGGAGGCAATTAGACAAGAAGAGAAGATAATGGGATGGAAAGAAATGGAGAAGGACCAAAATTCACATTGAATAAAGTTCACGGACCACATTACAACATTTGGCCCCCAATTAGACTCATTCTATCGCAAGGACCAAAATACCATGTGATCGCATGGGTGGTGCAAAGATTTACTGATGCAAAAATTCTTAAACCATGTGATCGCGAGCCTTATAGCCATGCGATTTTTGCATGACTTTCTGGTTGGAAATTTTTTTCTTTCCTTTTCCTTTATTTGGCAAGTTTTGATATGATATTTTTTTTGCTATTGAATAGAGGCTAGCAAGAGGAGAACAAGTGATTCCACAACAAGATTTGAAGTTCCAAAACTCGGATTGAAGATTAAAGAGTTATAAATCAAGTTTTTGAGTTCTACATCTATTTCTTTACCTCGGGTGATGTTGTTTAAATCATTTATTTATTTATTTTGTATAATTTATATTCATTAATGCCAGCCAGGCTAAACAATTTTTGTGTATTGGATGAATGATGAAACATTTTGGTTGATATTTCTAATTCAAGATTAAGCATTTTAGTGAATTTTTGTATTCTTGATCAATTATGGATGCTTATTTCGTTATTTAATTGCTTAGCTACCAATTAGATAATTTGTTGCTTATTGTAGTTTTGAGAGACTCTCTACAGGTTAGAACATTGCATGTTTAACACGCTGACACTAGGTATTAAAAATAATCTTTATAACATGTACAATCGCGTGTGATAATTTTGTAATTGAATGCTTGCTTTGCATATAAATTCGGACTAGAAATATGGCCGGGTCGTGCTAAGAATATGTTTAATATATCTTGAAAAATGATATTAAACAACGTAGTATTATCAATTGTCATGAATATTTGAACAACACTAAACTACTAAATTCGAGAATTAGAAATAGATGCCAATAGGTGGAATCTAAAATCTAACACATCCATGATAAAAACAACTCATTTACAGCTTTCATAGTTTAATTAGAATAAATACATATAGATAACTATTTTGTGCTACAAACATTGAATTTGATAGAAGACGATAAATTATAGTTATAATTATTTCTAGTGGGGTGATACTCTTACTCATTAAATCTATTACTTGTCAACGATTTCGTACGCTTGCGGATTATGTCCGAACAACCCTCCCTTCCATTGTTAGATAAATTTGATCATGTGTACAAAATCTAGTCTTAGTTGCCCTTCAATCTAGTTGGTCTTGAAGGCTTTTCAAGAATTCAAAGGGTACGTCTAGAAACCCTAAAAACACTGAATTTTCTGAATTTTTTTTATTTTTTTGTAATTTGTTTTCCTAAACTCGTACCTTGAATATTCTGATTAGCCATTATCCATGAAATTTCTGAAATCTGCAATGGAAGTTTCTTGCCAGGTGTTAGTATTTTCTTGCCATCTTTTATGACTTTAGCTAATAAATACACCAGTGGGACGAGAAATCATATTATACAAATTTTTTTTTTTTTAATCTCACATAAGCATGCAGAAAAATACTTGGTCGAAACACTTAACGTAAATAAGTATTTGAAAGCATCATAAGATTTACAAGCTTAATTTGATACAGACTAATAATAAATTTTGTACCGGAAAATTTAGAATTAATCAGCATATAAAAATCTTTGCCTGTAAATCAAGTTCTGAATTCTTACAGATTACAGATTTAAGTCTCTTGATATATATCTGGTTAATTCCAGAAGCAAAAACGTAGATATTGGATTATGTATGCAGAAGCTACATAAATTCAAGGAATGTTAAATGTCAACTTGTTGGTTTTATTAAATGAAAATGTCAACATATGTGACTTTGAAATATCAGCTAATCTCGAATACTATGACTTCTCCATTGAAGAAATAACCAAATTAATAACACAAAATAAACAATTGGGATGTGTTTATTTTTATATATTAATATTTCAAAATGCAATTCTGTTTCACCGCGGAAAAACAATTTTCTTCCCTCATCTAGAATACATAATCTGGACAAATAATGTAAATGAACAAAATAACGTTGAGAAATTTGTTCATGATAGAAACTTCAATCTGAATAGTCATTACCATACAGTTATTGTAACAGAAATTCAAACCTGATGTTCACATTAATATTCAATGTTTCAAAAGAAAGCATGCAACTTCATGACACTATAAATTCAGTATGTTTTCTTCTCTGCAATATACAAATTAATCTGCCTACATTAAATGATGAAGACTCCAAGCATTTTTTCCCTTTTATTTGTTCTTCTTGTAATCTTGTCATGTTCATGGGCAGTTTCTTCTGATGGCCATGATGATTTTATTCAATGTATGTCCCTTCAATCAAACAATGACTCTTCCATTTCCAATGTTGTTTATACCCCAAACGATACTTCATACTCATCAATCCTAAATTTCTCCATACAAAACCTTCGATTCACATCAGAAACAACACCTAAACCATTAGTCATTGTTACTCCCGTGCAAGAATCCCAAATTCAACCTATCATATATTGCGCCAAAGAATATGGAATGCATATACGGGTTCGAAGTGGTGGCCATGATTACGAAGGACTTTCATATGCATCAGAAGTCCCTTTTGTCATACTTGATCTTTTCAACTTAAGGGAAATAAGTGTTGATGCTGAGAACAAAACTGCATGGGTTCAAACCGGTTCAACCATCGGGGAACTATACTATAGAATTTCGGAGAGAAGTCAAACCCTAGGGTTTCCTGCTGGTGTTTGCCCTACCGTTGGAGTTGGTGGGCATTTCAGTGGAGGAGGGTATGGAGCATTGTTACGAAAATATGGGCTTGCAGCAGATAATATAATTGACGCGCGCTTGGTTGACGTGAAGGGAAGAATTCTCGACAGAAAATCCATGGGTGAAGATCTCTTCTGGGCCATAAGAGGAGGTGGAGGTGCTAGTTTCGGAGTCATTCTTGCTTGGAAGATACAATTAGTGGATGTTCCAGAAAAAGTCACAGTGTTTACAATTGACAAGACTTTGGATCAAAATGCAACAAATATTGTTCACCGATGGCAATACATCGCACACAAATTCGACGAAGATTTGTTCGTTAGAATCCTTATAAGAAGGGTGAATTCAAGCCAAGATGGAGGGAGAACAATACAGGCTTCATTTAACTCATTGTACCTTGGTGGTGTTGAAACATTGCTTCCTTATATGCAACAAAGCTTTCCAGAATTGGGTCTCCAGAGAGAAGATTGCACTGAAATGAGTTGGATAGAATCAATCCTATATTTTGCTGGCTTTCCCATAGAATCACGCAATGTCTTACTGAACAGGACTCAGCCAAATGTACGATACTTCAAAGCAAAAGCCGACTATGTTCAGAAACCTATTTCTAAGAATGGGCTCGAAGGGATTTGGAAATTATTTTTTGAAGAGGAAGCCAAGGAAGCCGAGATGATATTGAGTCCATATGGTGGAAGAATGGATGAAATTTCAGATTCTGCAATTCCCTTTCCTCACAGAGCTAGTAATTTGTACAAAATCCAGCACTTGGTGTATTGGGAACAAGAAGAGGTAGAGTCATCAGATAAGTATCTAAATTGGATTAGAAAGCTTTACAGTTACATGACTCCTTATGTTTCAAGATTTCCAAGGGCTGCATATATCAACTACAGAGATCTTGATATAGGAGTTAATAACAAGGGCAATACAAGCTATGCACAAGCCAGCGTTTGGGGGATCAAATATTTCAAGAATAATTTCAACAGATTGGTTCATGTGAAAACCAAAGTTGATCCTGCTAATTTCTTCCGAAACGAACAAAGTATTCCTCCCCTCTACTCGGGGTGGAACAAGAATGGTAAATAAGATTGATGGGGAAATTAAATTCTTCACCTTTATATTATTTGTACTTAAAAAAATATGTTCTGGATTGATTTTTATTACTGTGATTTGCATATTAGATAAATTGATATAATTTGAGTCAATAAAGATTGCGTTGTAAATGTACGTTTGATAATAAAGTGCACAATGTTTAGTAAATTTGAAACAAAGGTTAATCGTTTCGTGAATGAACAGCCAACATTTTTTTGTTATAAAAAATCCATCTATTTCGAAATGTGGGATTTACTCCCCCATTTAGATTATGGACAGGAGGTTGTGATGTATTGCAAACGTGAGCAAACACAGAATATCAATCAATACTTGTTGATTCGTACATAGATGCAGAGAATTTATTTGATCAAAAAATTCGTTGATTCGAAAAAATGAAAAAAAAAAAAAAAATTGTATCCAAAATGAGTTGGAATTTCTCCATACTCTTAAATAAATTTTATTTCCATATCAAAAACAAGGAATAAATTAAGTAAATCAACTAAATAGGTAAAAAATAATTCCTTCACTCTCTAGCCTTGTCACTCTCCATGTGCTACACCCTACATATAATAGTCAAAGTCAAGAAAATATTTTGTAAATTCAAAGTCAGAAGAGGTCTTAAATTAAGTAATTGATTTTATGGGGACTTGTATAAGCAAGTGGGAATTGTGTGGGCTAATTGGTGGTTATAGGAATAAATTGTTATGTTTTAAATTAGATGGAAACAAAAGGCTTAAATTGCAAATTATGGTAGAGTTGAGGGTCTCGTTATTAATTATTTCATTTTTGCGTTTGTTTAATTTAGATTAAACCCACTCATTTTGGGGAGAGCACAGAAGAATCGAGAGGCAGAAGAAGATTTGGGAAATAAAAAAATTATAAGTACATATATTTTTAACAGATTTTATACAAGAAATATAGTTGTGTCATAGGGATTGACTGCTGTCAAAATCAATTTTTGACAACAGCAAATCGCAATAAGACAGTTGTCTCCCTCTATAGAATTTGGTAAAAAATTCTGTACCTGCACAATAATTCAAGATAAATAGAAGATGTTGGCCAATCGAGGCAATAGAAGGAAAATTCTTTATTCTAGCTCATAGTTCTCCTATTATTCTTCTATTTCAACAGGTAAATAAGGAATCAGTGTTTAAAAGTTAAGGATTTTATAGGGATTAGTTTGTTTTAAGACTTTATTTATTATAGTGTTAGTTGAGGTGTTATTTTTAACTTTTACCCGTACCTTAATTTCGCAAGTGAATTGAATTTGGGTTGAAGTTGTGAGAAGCGAGAAATAAAAGTGAAATGGGTTTGATGTTCTTGACATTTATCCTTGATTATGTATTCATAATTTCCTAATTACTTGAATTACTTGGGTTTATATTAGTGTAAGGATGAATTTTTGTTTTTAGACAACTAGTTGGGAGGACTTTTATGTGAACAAGTGATTGTTTGGGTACCATTAAATAAGAATTTTTTATATGATCTAGGATGCGGGAGTCACTAATGCAAGCTCAAACCGAGATCCGTTGATTATCGAAGAAGAGGTAATGACGCGATCGAGAGCAAAACGAGTCAAAGAGGCATTGAGGATGCTCGTCAAAGCCACTATTGATGAAACCATATTCGGGACGCAAAATGGAGTAAGTTTCATGTTGGGGTCGAAGGCCGAAAAAACTTGGATCAATGTGATAAAACTGGCCAAAGGAAACCCTGGCCAATCGGACGCAAAGGAAGCGACTTGACGCACCAATCGGACGTCCGGTAGCCCAAAACCTGAAATCTCTGCCAAACCGAACGCGCACCACTCAACTGGACGTATTCTACCGGACGTCCGGTAGAGCACTTCTGTCCATCCAGATGCACTTACCGGACGTCCGGAAGGGTCATCCGGTATGACCGATTTTTATGTGATTTATTTCCTTTTTGTTTAGGATTCTAATTCTTTCCATATTTTGACATTATTTGTTGTCTTATGCACGTTTTTTACTAAGTTTAGGACTCTAGTATAAATATTTAACTCTTTGTTACATTGAGGACTTTTGACATTGAATTAATTGAAAAGTTTTGTTTTCTACCTTATCCTTCAATTGAACAACAAATCGAATTTATCAAGATCTATTCTTGTGGCGTTTAAACATCGAATCGTGGGTTCTTCATTGTGTAATCAAGGGGTTCAACGCATCTTTGTTATCGTTGAATTTTTTGCTTCACTTCGTTGAGTTCAAATCCAAAATCGGGTTATTATTTGACGTTATTGGGTTCTGCATCAATCTAGTTGTGGGTTTCGTAGTCACCGTTGCTATGGGGTTCGCATCACTTGGTATCAGAGTTTTGGCTCCAATTTAATCAGATTATATCCCTTTTTTTTGTTGAATCTTTAATTTTTTTTTTTTATTTCTTCTTCTCGTCTTAGTTTCTTCTTGATTCTTGAGTCATTCTTCATTTTGGTTTCCTGGATCCATATTTTCTTTGTTGGTAGTACAATCTTGTGTTAAAAAATTGACTATTCACATTGGTATTGTTCATCCGTACGAAAAAAAATTTATTATTATTATTTCTTGAATTTTTGTTTGATTTGCTACCAACACTCCTACAAACTTGAATCATCATTAAAATTGTGACATCCAAGTTGTGTCAAATTCAAGTTGAAATTTCCATTGGGTCCCTTAAATTTGTCATTCCAAATTTCTATAATCCTCTTGAGTCACATTTCTTATCATATTCGATTGTTGAATTTTCAAGTTTGATCCGTTAAGTTCTTTGTTGTCTTTAGAAGTACTTGGTGAAAGTATTGAGTGGTAAAATGGAGAGAGAGAAATTAATAGAGGGTAAAAGCTAATTGAGTGATTCTGAGCGAACTTGGTGAGGCAACAATTGAGAGAATGTCTGATATGGAATGTTCAAATTCCAGCAGGTACGATAATCAAACCAACAAACAGAACGATATGAAGAATCGGTTTGAGCGAATATTGTTGGATATAGGGGAAAAGATGGAGAAATTGGGTACTTCAATGACAAATATTAGTAGGGGACAACCGATTAATGTACCTCATGATAGGGGGATGAGTAGGAGAATTCTTAGAATGGTTGAATTAAGATCAGTAGTGAATGGGGTGAAGATGAGTATGAAGGGGTTGAGATGGGACGGATGAGGCATAAAGGAGATAGGTTTGAACGACGGGATAGAAATAATCATAAAGGTAAAGTTGATGGTAGTTTGGGTAATGTAAAAATGATAATTCAACAATTTAAGGGTAGAAGTGATCTCGAGGCATATTTAGATTGGGAGAAGAAGTTTGAGTTGATTTTTTATTACCATAACTATTCGGAGGATAAGAAGGTGAAGGTTGCGGTGTTGGAATTCACTGATTAAGTCATCACTTGGTGGGATCAAGTGGTTACTTCACGGTGTCGTAATCGAAGCGTCCTATCAGTACTTAGGATGAATTAAAAGCGGTGATGAAAAAACGGGTTTTGTACCAGGTCATTACTATAGGGAACTCCATAAGAAACTGCAGAGTTTGTACCAAGGGTCGAGGAGCATAGAAAACTATCATAAAGAGATGGAGATTTTGATGATTAGAGCAAATGTAGAGGAAGATCGAGAAGCTACTATGGCTAGATTCTTAAATGGGTTGTACAGGGAGATCGCTAATGTGGTGAAATTGTAGCATTATGTGGAGTTGGAAGTGATTACGCTCAAAGAATAACGCGGTAGTTGTAGCACAGCTTTGGGGTGTCATATTCACAGGGAGATGGAAAATTATTCGAAGGATCAAAACCTGGGATTTTTGTGATTTATGAAAAGAGTCTTTAGTTCAACAAGATTTTGATATCAATGTATAAAATTGGTGAAATTTGAACCAATTTGTGAAATAGTGAAGCGTCGAAATTCCCTCGATTGGTTCGGATCAATCAACGTCAATTACGCACTCATATACTCAATTAAACATTTTTGTCATCAAATTTTAATTGGAGAATGTAACATTAAGGTCCAATGCAATTCTATAATAATTCTAAGATGTGGATTTCCTACGATATATACTCACTTTAATCTACTGAAATTAGATTCAAAATCAATCTTACACATCAAGCATAAAATAGTAGAGAATCACACCAATAGATAATTGAAATTGAAATTGAAATTGAAATTCAACAAATAGTTTAATTCCACGATAGACAAAACATAATTGAATCTATGAGAAACCTAGTAAACGTTAAATAAATCACACTATAATGCTTGAAATTCAGAACCAACAATTATTTAGACTAATTGATAGACAAAATATGATTGAATCCATAACAAATCCAATAAAAGTTAAATCACTTTCAAGACAACTTTATCAAAATGAGAAATCCAAACTTTAGAATTGTTTAACGATGAAATATCAAATTACATGCGTGAAAAGGCATGAAAATCACCAAAATCAACCGAGATCCTTCCTTGCTTCACCAATTAGTATAGCTTTCCATGGAGTTCTTGAGAAAATTGATAGGAGATGAATGGTAGGCGTTCTGGTCGAGTTTAGGGTTAAGAAGACGTGTTGGGAGTTGTTTCCATAGGTGATTTAGCAAATTACCAGAAATAGAAAATTTTGGTCTAGAAATGACCTATGCGACCGCTTGGTGTAAACCCATGCAGTCGCATTGAACAAAGTAATTCGGCTTTCGAGTTCTCGGTAATAACCATGCGGTCGCATGATTTTACAAATTTCTCGTCGGACAACTTTCAGTATTTCGATGATATCTTTCTCTCTTGATGTCTAATTGAGGTGATTCAAGTTGTGTTGGAAAGCTATCTAAAAACCCTACAACTTTTATTCAGATGTCAACTTCCAATTAGATCGTATACCATGTAAAAAATGGTCTCAATATGAGACTGAAAATCGGTGCAAAACTTTTCAGCTTGAAAGTCAATATGTGATAATATTTTGGACATACTTCCTCCCTTTGACTCCTTTCCTCATCTGATTGACCTCCAACACTCTCGAATCTTCATCACAAGGTTAGAAACAAGTTCAGAGTATTTGCACTTCAATCCCTGAACTTCACTTTCCTCCACTTTAGTCTTTTTTCGCTCTTTTCTTCTACTTTCCACCATTTTCACCCATTTACAACCTAAACCATGATATAGAAGTACTTAGTGCACTTAGACGTCAAATAATCATAGGAATGCAGATATTAATGGATGAAAAACATAATGAATGTGCTATTATCACACCCCCCCCCCAACTTGCTTATTGCTAGTCCCTAATAATTGAATGTTGAACGAGATGAAAGAATGACTGGTCTATATCACAAGTGAAATTGTTAAGTTCTGATTTAACCACACAATATGCTCTCTTCAAACTCAACACCATAAGAAATTAACAGTGTCATAATTATCAAGATGTCAAAAACACATGTCAAATGTGTGAGTGTGTGTTAAGCCATAACCATCTTACCACCAACCCTAACACAAGTAGCATCAAGTGTGTCTCAAGCTAAAGGTTCAGCTCCATATCTCACAAGTATCAAAATGTTTAGTGTGGAGATTCTCTCTATGGAGCTAAGAAAGATAAACGCTCAAATATGGAGGTTTAAACAATTATGCACAAGTAATAAGCAAATATTGATCTTATGATAGGCATACTTTCAAATGAGAATCTATCAACCTCTTACCACAGCCTACTTGGGATCAAAACGGTCAATGCATGGGTTATAATGAAGTTCAAGTTGGATTATATGAAGGAAGGGTATAATGATCCAAAACTTCCAAATATGTAGTTATCTCATCAACATTTCAATCGAAGAAATCTTCCAATAAATGCATAATTCAGATTTCAACCCCAGAAGTCAATCAACTTTTCTTTTTTCTTTTTTTTTTGAATACTTGAATTCACACCAACTCTTGTCATTTTTTCTTGTTTATATTCTTCACAAATAGCACCCAATACTTACCACACACGTGGAAGTAAAAGAAGTGGGGAAATAAGCATACACTTCGACATGGAGAAGTATGGATGATGTAGATGCAAGAATGGAGAACTATATATGTGTATATGGCTCAAAGTGGCAACTAGGGGATGTATTTATTGCAAAGAAAGGTTTGAAAGGTTTAAATGTTGATCCTACATTGACCTTTATCATATCCCAAGTAATCCACCATCTTACTACAAACCATGTGATGTTATTCTCACAAAAAGTTTTCAATTCACAAAACCAATGAACGCTTATTACTAATTTAATGTATTGTGGCTCTCAATCCTCATTAATTTCTCACGAGAAAAGCTTTAGCAAGAGACTCCTCTAGCTATATGTGCTAACAACTATCTTACCATAAGGCTTATGTGCACAAAGATAGTTCAGCATGTGTCTTGACATTTGGACTTTCATAACAAAATCATCTCCTAGTGGCACATTTTGTCATTCAAAGGCATAAGCATGCAGCAAATCAGAGACTCAAACAAAAATCAACATTCGATGATAACTATGCAGAGCATATGCAATTCACAACAAAATCCAAGTTGACCCTCTCCCCAACTAAATATTGCATTATCCTCAATGTATAGCATATACACCAAATGAAAAGAAGGGACAGGTATCACCTAAATATTGCATTAAAGTGACTTAAGATTGAATGATAAGAAGCCTGAAAGTTCTCAATGGGATGGTAATGCAAGAAAAGGAACAAAAATAACTAAAATATGAATGCAAAAATAAAAAGAAATGAAATGAATGAACTTTCTTTGGGTTGCCTCCCAAGCAGTGCCTTTGTTATCGTCATTGGCTCGACCCAATGTTTCTAATTTTAACCCGCATCTAGCCAGGGTGATCCCAAGTTTCCTTGCAGTGCACCAAACTCATTGCACACAACCATCGGTGTGGCTCCTTCGCCTCTATCTAGTACATGTGTGGGGTCACTAGGAGAGGGTCGAAATTTTTACTAGGGGCCTGCAACATAGAAGATAAAGTCCTCTTGTCAGAAACTGGTGATGTAAAATAAAGACTATTACCTGTCTCGTGATCTATCCGCTCCACAATGTCCAAACCATCTAGTTCTAGAAATTTCTATGCTGGTCCAAGGAACATATTATCGGCTACTTCCTGTGTGAGTGTGTCAATCATGTGAGTTTGTTGACACTCATCATCTTCCTCTGGCTATCTGGTGATATGGAAAATGTTGACTTCCAGAGTCATATTCCCAAAGGATAATTTCATGAGACCATTTCCACAATTAATCAAAGCATTAGCAGTAGCAAGGAATGGTCTACCAAGAATGATAGGAATTTTAGAAACAACACTCACATTAGCTTTTACATCCACGACCAAGAAATCAACGGGGTAGTAAAATTTATCAATTTGAACTAAGACATCTTCAATTACTCCCCTAGGTTTAATAATGGACCTATCAGCTAATTGTAGGACAACAGAGGTAGGCTTCATCTCACCTAATCCTAGCTACGAGTAAATTTCATAATGCATGAGATTGACACTAGTCCCTAGATCAAGAAGGGCTTGTCCAATCTCATGGTTCCTGATGATGCAAGAGATAGTAGGACAACTAGGATTCTTATACTTTGGTGGGGTCCTCTGCTCGATCACGGCACTCATGTGCTCAATTAAGAAAGCGATTTTCTTGGCATGATGTTTTCTTTTGATAGTGCATAAATTCTTAAGGACTTTAGCATAAGCAAGAACCTGTGAAATCACATGCGAGAAAGGCAAATTGATTTTTACTTGCTTTAGGTGCTCTAGGAGCTCGCTATGATGACTAGCAGATTTCGAGGTGGACTTTAGAGGTTGAGGGAAAGGTACTCTCACTAGATGTACCACTACCTCCTCACTAGGGTTATTCTCACTCGATTCACTAGACTCTTTTTCAGTTTTCCTAGGTTTGAGAGTTAGTTCTAAGACTTTCCCTGAACGAGTGGTTTTTGACTCCTTAGTACGTAGGGCTTCTAGTTCTCTAGTGAGGGTTTCTACCTTAGCTCTAAGGTTGTCTTCCTCCTTAAGTTGGTAAATTCCACTACCACATTGGTTTTCTACGGGTCGTGTTCTATTGGTGCTCTCAGTAGCACTACGTCTTGTCCAAGTATGGGTCTTCTTAGCTAATTCATCTAAGTATTCTATGGCCTCGTTAGGATCTTTTTGTAGGAATTCTCCATTACACATCATTTCCACAAACTGGCGCTCCCTAGGTGTCAAACCCTCATAGAAATAACTAACCACACGCCAACTTTCATAACCATAGTGGGGCAAAGAGCTTGCTATTCTTTATGTCGTTCCCAAGCTTGTTATAAAGTCTCACTATCCTTTTAGGTGAATGATGAAATTTAATTTTTAAGGGCACTAGTTTTATGGTGGGGAAAGTATTTATTAAAGAATGCGGGTGTCATTTCAGCCCAAGTGCCAATTGAACGTGGTCTCAACGAATGGAGACAACTATTTGCCCTTTCCTTAAAGGAGAATGGAAATAACTTAAGCCTAATTGCATCTACTATACCATGTTGATTGTGGAAGGTTGCTACTACCTCCTCGAATTCCCTAATATGCACATATGGGTTTTCATTTTCAAGTACATGGAAATTTGGGAGAAGTTGAATCATTCCAGGATTAAAATCTGCACGTGGCATATTGGGTGGAAACATAATATATGATGGTGTAGATGTGCATGTGGGGTGAAGATAATCATGCAAAGTTCTATAAGGTGCATCATGCTCACTATCAGACATTATGTTACATGATATGGTGGTCATGGCAGTAGATGCAGTGTCAAAAATAGGGTTAGAAAGAGATTCAAACACTGGTCGAAATCTTTCGGTAGAGCTTCCAAGATCGCCTCGATCCCTGCTCTTAAACACAAGCAAAAGAAAAAAAATGGAACTATTTGAAAAACAAGAGAAAATAAACTAACAAAAAAATGAAAATAAAAAAGTGAACGAAGTCACCCTTTTGCTAGAAGATCCTTCAATCTATTGTATCGTCTTCCCGACAATGGCGCCAAAATTTGATTATGCCCAAAAAGTAACGCTATAGTTGTAGCACAGCTTTGGGGTGTTGTATCCATAGGGAGATGGAAAATTATTCGAAGGATAAAAACCTGGGGTTTTCGTGATTTATGAAAACAGTCTTTAGTTCAACAAGATTTTGATATCAATGTATAAAACTGGTGAAATTTGAACCAATGTGTGAAATAGTGAAGCGCCGAAATTCCCTCAATTGGTTCGGATCAATCAACGTCAATTGTGCACTCATATACTCAATTAAAGTTTTTTGTCATCAAACTTTAATTGGAGAATGTAACATTAAGGTCTAATGCAATTCTATAGTAATTCTAAGATATGGATTTCCTACGATATATACTCACTTTAATGTATTGAAATTAGATTCAAAATCAATCTTATACATCAAGCAAAAAATAGTAAAGAATCACACCAATAGATAATTGAAATTAAAATTCAAAGAATAATTTAATTCCACGATACACAAAACATGATTAAATCTATGAGAAACCTAGTAAACGTTAAACAAATCACACTACAATGCTTGAAATTGGGACTCAACCATTATTTAGACTAGTTGATAGAAAAAACATGATGATTAAATCCATAACAAATCCAATAAAAGTTAAATCACTTTCAAGATAACTTTATCAAAATGAGAAATCCAAACTTTAGAATTGTTTAACAATGAAATATCAAATTACATGCATGAAAAGGCATGAAAATCACTAAAATCAACTGAGATCATTCCTTGCTTCACCAATTAGTTTAGCTTTCCATGGAGTTTTTGAGAGAAAAATGATAGGAGATGAATGGTAGGCGTTCTGGTCGAGTTTAGGGTTAAAAAGACGTATTGGGAGTTGTTTCCATAGGTGATTTAGCAAATTACCGAAAATAAAAAAAATTGATCCAGAAATGACCTATGCGACAGCATGGTGTAAACCCATGCAGTCGCATAGAACAAAGTAATTCAACTTTTGAGTTCTCAGTAATAGCCATGCGGTCGCATGGATTTATAACCATGCGGTCGCATGGTTTTGCAAATTTTCTGTCGAACAGCTTTCAATATTTCAACGATATCTTTCTCTCCCGATTTCCAATTGAGGTGATTCAAGTTGCGTTGGAAAGCTAGCTCAAAAATATATAATTTTATTCAGATGTCGACTTCCAATTATATCGTATACCATGTCAAAAATTGGTCTCCATATGAGACTGAAAACCAATACAAAACTTTTCAACTTGAAAGTCGATATGTGATAATATTTTGGCCATACTTCATCCTTTTGACTCCTTTCCTCATTTGATTGACCTTCAACATCTTGAATCTTCATCACAAGAGTAGAAACAAGTTCAGAGTATTTGCACTTCAATCCCTGAACTTCACTTTCCTCCACTTTAGTCCTTTTTCACTCTTTTCTTCTACTTCCCACCATTTTCATCCATTTGCAACCTAAACCAAGATATAGAAGTACTTACTGCACTTAGGCACCAAATAATCATAGGAATGCATATATTAATGGATGAAAAACATAATAAATGTGCTATTTTCAGGAAGACATGTTGCATGTGGCCATGAAGATTGAGAAATGGTTGAAGAGGAAGGGAACAACTGAGCAACCATTGAGTACTTTGAGTTCTAACTCAAATTGGAAACCGAGGTGGGGTAACAAAGGAGATAGAGTTGAATCGAAAGGGAGAACTGAAGTATTGAAGGGAATGGATGAAAATACTAACAGGACAACACCAAAGGCAGAAGCACAACCAACCAGAAATCTGGATATACAGTGCTTTAGGTGTTTGGGGAAATGACACATCTCTTCTCAGTATCCAAACAAAAGGACCATGATTCTATGCAATGAAGAAGTGGTGACTGATAGTGAGGATGAATTTGAAGGCATGGCAGCGTTGGAAGAGGTTAGTGGTCAGGGAGACAGAGTGGAATTTGCTGTTATTGGGGAGCTGCTTGTCACAATGAGAGCTCTTAGCACTCAAGTCAAGGCGGATGATACAAAGCAGCAGCGGGAGAACATATTCCATACACGATACCACATTAATGATAAGGTATGTAGCGTGATAATTGATGGATGTAATTGTACAAATCTAGCTAGCACGACCTTAGTTGAGAAATTGGGATTGGTATTACTTAAACACCCTAGGCTTTATAAATTACAATGGTTAAATGATAGTGGAGAATTTAGTATGAATAAACAAGTAATGATTGCTTTCTCGATTGGGGGTTATAATGATAAGGTTGTATGCGATGCAGTACCTATGCAAGCGGGTCATATCTTGTTGGGAATGCCATGAGAGTATGATAGGAAAATTACTCATGATGGGTATAGGAACCAGTATAGCTTTGTTAAGGAGGAAAGGTCTATTACTCTTGCGCCATTAACATCGACACAAATTTATAAAGACCAAATTAGGTTGAGAAATGATGAAGAGAAAATAGTAAGAGAGTTTGGAAAAAGGAGAGAAAACAGTGAGCTAGTGAGTAAGAGATAAAATGGTGAGGTGGGCGAGAGTGGGGAGAGAGAGAGGCCACATGAGAAGAGAGAAAAGCCGAAAGCAAACTTCTTTGCTAGTGGGAGTTAATTGAAAAAAGCTATAATTGATAAAAAAAAAACAGTGTTTTTGTTGGTATACAAGGAGTCATTCCTCAACTTTGAGGAATCTAACACACCCCTCCTTAGTTTGGTTGAGTCTTTGTTGCAAGAATTCGAAAACATGTTTCCGGAGGACGTGCCAAGTGGATTGCGACCAATTCGAGGCATCGAACACGAAATTGACTTCATACCCGGAGCAGTCCTTCAAAACTGACCAGCTTACCGAAGCAATCCCGAGGAGACAGGAGAGCTTCAAAAGCAAGTGGAGGAGTTATTGAGCAAAGGTTATGTGACGAAGAGCATGAGTCCATGTGCTGTGTCAGTCCTATTAGTATCGAAGAAGGATGGGACATGGAGGATGTGTGTGGACTGCAGGGCTATCAACAACATAACGGTAAAGTATCGTCACCCCATACCTAAGCGCGATGAGATGCTTGATGAATTACATGGTGCTTGTATTTTTAGTAAGATTGATCTTAAAAGTGGGTACCATCAAATTCGTATGCGGGAGGGTGATGAATGAAAAACGGCGTTTAAAACTAAATATGGATTGTATGAGTGGTTGGTTATGCCGTTTGGTTTCACTAATGCACCGAGAACTTTTATGCGTTTGATGAATCATGTTTTGCATGCTTTTATAGAAAAATTTGTTGTCGTCTATTTTGATGATATTTTAATCTATAGCAAAACCCTAGATGAGCATCGGGATCATTTGAATTGTGTGCTTGTAGTGCTTAAGAAAGAACAGTTGTATGCTAAATTAAAGAAATGTACATTTTGCATGGAAAAACTTGTCTTTCTAGGATTTGTGGTTGGTGTTAATGGGGTAGAAGTCGATGAAGAGAAAATTAAAGCTATTAAGGATTGGCCAACACCTAAGAGCATAACTAAAGTTAGAAATTTTCATGGATTGACTAGTTTTTATAGGCGGTTTGTAAAGGATTTTAGCACAATAACTACACCACTGACTGAAATTGTTAAGAAGAGCGTAGGTTTTCATTAGGGTGATGCACAAGAATATGCATTTAATACTATTAAGGATAGATTGTGTAAAACACCTGTTTTGGCATTACCTAACTTTAGCAAAACCTTCGAGATTGAGTGTGATGCATCAGGAATAGGTATTGGAGCAGTGTTGATGCAGGACCACAGGCTCATAGCTTACTTTAGTGAAAAGCTTAGTGGAGCTACTTTAAACTATCTTACATATGACAAGAAGTTTTAAACGCTTGTTCTGGCGTTGGAAACTTGGCAGCACTACTTGTGGCCTAAGGAGTTCATGATACACACCAATCATGAGTCATTGAAGTACTTACGGGGTCAAGGTAAGTTGAACAAAAGGCATGCATGGTGGATGAAATTCATAGAGTCATTTCCCTACGTCATCATATATAAACAAGGTAAGGAAAATGTGGTTGTGGATCCGTTGTCACGAAGGTACGTACTTCTAAATTTCTTGCATGCACGGTTACTTGACTTTGAGACCCTGATTTCTCTGATATTTATGAGGTATGCAATAAGGGAGCTATGATAAATTTTATAAGCATGAAGATTATTTGTTTAAGGAAAATAAGTTGTGTATTCCTAATTGCTCTATACGTGAATTGTTGGTACGGAAAGCATAGAGTGGGGGCCTAATGGACCACTTTGGGGTACAAAAGACTTTAGGTATGTTAGAAGAACATTTTTACTGGCCTAAAATGAAAAGTGGAGTAGAACAAATTTGTGGGAAATGCATAACTTACAAAAAGGCCAAGTCTAAGGTTTTACTTCACGATTTGTATACTCTTTTGCCTATACCTAGTGAACCTTGGGTGGATATTTCAATGGATTTCGTGTTGGGTTTACCTAGGACAAAAAGGGGTCAGGATTTAATATTTGTTGTGGTGGATAGGTTTAGTAAAATGACTCACTTTATACCATATCACAAAACTAATGATGCCACCAATATTGTAGATCTGTTCTTTAGGGAGATAATAAATTTACATGGGGTCCCTAAAAGTATAGTGTCAGATCGCGATGTTAAGTTTTTGAGTCATTTTTGGCATATTCTGTGGAAAAATTAAACACTAAATTGTTATTTTCTACTACTTGCCACCCAAAGGCCGATGGACAAACTAAGGTAGTCAATAGAACCTTGACTCAATTGCTTCATACAGTAATAAATAAGAACTTGAAGAGTTGGGAGGAGTGTTTACCATTTATTGAATTTGCTTATAATAGAGTTGTACACTCTACTACTTCGTTTTCACCGTTTAAAATTGTTTATGGGTTTAATCCACTAACACCTTTGGATTTGTTAGTGTTGCTTGTAAATGAACAAGATAGTTAGATGGTAAACATAAATCTGAATTGGTCAAGTCACTGAACGAGAATGTCAGGTTTCAAATTGAAAAGAAAGGTAAGCTTGTTGCACAGAAAACGAACAAATGGAGAAAGCGCATGACATTTGAACCAAAAGATTGGGCCTGGGTGCATCTCAGAAAGAAGCATTTTCTGGAACAAAGGAAGTCTAAGTTGCAGGCGCATGGAGATGGTCCGTTCCAAGTCGTCAAGAAGATCAATGACAATGCATACAAAGTGGATCTCCCAGGGGAGTATAATGTTCCAGCTACATTTAATGTTGTTGATCTCTCTTTGTTTGAGGCAGGTACAAATTTGAGGATGAATCCTTTTGAAGAGGTAGAGATAATATGATTCAGGATGCGGGAGTCACGAATGCAAGCCCAAACCAAGATTCGTTGATTATCGAAGAAGGGACAATGACTCGATTGAGAGAAAAACGAGTCAAAGTGGCATTGAGAATACTCGTCAAAGCCACTATTGATGAAATCATGTTCGGGACACAAAATGGAGCAAGTTTCATGTTAGGGTCGAAGGCCGAAATGACTTGGATCAACGTGATAAAGTTGGCCAAAGGAAACCCTGGCCAATCAGACGCAAAGGAAGCAACCAGACGCACCAACCGGACGTCTGGTAGCCCAAAACCTGAAATCTCTGCCAAATCGGACGTGCACCACTCAACCAGACACATTCTACCGGACGTCCGGTACGACCGATTTTTATTCGATTTATTTCCTTTTTGTTTAGGATTCTAATTCTTTCCATATTTTGACATTATTTGTTGTCTTATGCACATTTTTTACTAGATTTAGAGCTCTAGTATAAATACTTAATGCTTTGTTACATTCAGGACTTTTGACGTTGAATTAATTGAAAAGTTTTGTTTTCTACCTTGTTTTTCAATTGAACAATAAATCGAACTTATCATAATCTATTCTTGTGGCATTCAAACATCGGATCATGGGTTCTTTATTGTATAATCAAGGGGTTCAACGCATCTTTGTTATCGTTAAATTTTTTGCTTCACTTCGTTGGGTTCAAGTCCAAAACCGGGTTATTATTCGGCGTTCTTGGGTTCCGCATCAATCTAGTTGTGGGTTTCGTAGTCGTCATTGCTACGGGGTTCGCATCAATTTTGGACCTCTCTTTTAGGCTTCTTTTTAGTTCGAACAAGGCTTTGTGATGGGGTTTGGTTTCAATAAATCGAATATGAAACTTACTAAATTATATAAGTGTTTTCGTGGATTGGTAGGGAAATAAAGGAAACAATTTGGAGTTGATAGAAGTTGTCCACTTGTTTATGTTATATATTTTTAGACAAGGAAAAACTAGGAAAGAAAGAAATAGAGGAATACAAGTAAAAAGAATATTTGTGATTCCATAACCAATTTGAATTCATACTATTTTATTGTTATTTCAGGATAAGGTAGCGAGGATATTCGGGAAGCAAAATGTCTAGATTGCCTTGAAGCCTATAATTCAGTGAGTGAAAAAAAAAATCTTAAATGTTTTCAAGTAGTAATAAATAAAGTATATTATTACATTATGTGCAATTACGTGAATTATTTGTACAATTACATGATTGTTATGAAAGATTATTTTATTTTATTATGGTGTGTGTGAAATCATAAAGTTGATTTCTCAAAAGTATTTGCCTTTCAAGCCATTAGGTAAATGTATTTGAATCTAGAGTAATCATCCATAAAGAAATACTCATAGTTCCCATTCTCAAGTGTGTTCATAGGTCCACACACATCAAAATACACTAGTTCCGAAACATCTTTGGCTATATCCTTTTGTCGAAAGGATATATTGGTCATATTTCCTTCCAAACGAGAATTACAAACGAGCAATGGTTCGATTTTAAACGAGTTGAGAGGACCATCTCTAGTCAATTTTATATTCTATTAAGGTTGAATTGTCCAAGACGCCATTAATATATATCACTAGTATGGTGCAACATTTTATGGTTTACAAGAGTAATATTTTTATTTCATATGTGGAATAGTTTAAACTATAAAGACCATTAATAAAATATCCAGCTCAAATATGAACTTTATTCAATAAAATGTTAAGTGTATCAATGATTTTATAGAATAACCTCATCTTATTAAATCGAAAATAGAAATCAAATTTATGCTTCCTTTGTTGGACATAATAATATAGTCTCTAAGAATCAAACTCTTACCACTATTGAAATAAAAAAAAAATACTCATATATTATTGCTAAAACTATTGTTTTTGTGCCAACAATAGTTTTAAACTGGCTTCACTGAGTTTTTACTTTCCTGAAGCACCCGCATCAACATACAGATATAATTAGTAATTCTAAAATCTATAACTTAGGAATTTATAGTATCAACCACTAAACAATACTCAGTAACAAAAAATCTTACCCGTACTTTGCTTTCTAGCTAGTGCATCTGAGCTGTCTTTCTCCAGTGTCATTTTCGTCCACAGTTGGAATACTTGCCTCAATGCTTGCCATCTACTTTTAATCTTTTGTTGCTCTTATGCCTTCTAGATCTTTCTTTTTTGGTTTGGAACTAGATGAGCCACCAAATAATGCACGAGCATTGTCATTGTACCCACAAGACCATTTTCCACATTATAACTTTATCATTAACTCAGTTAAGGGTATCTTCATCTTGTGTAAGTGATAATCCATATTAAACTATGAAAAATAATGAGTAAAGAATTCAACACCATGTCAAACTGAGTCTTCTTGACAGGTGGTTGCACCCAAACTCTTAGCCATGTTTGAAATATGCAATCATAGTCAAACTATGAAACTTCACAAGCACTCTGAATTTCATGTAGATGTTCTATTAGGTATAAATAGCTTCAAAAGAACCTTCCTACTTCGATGACCAAATATGTCCTAAGGGGTCTATAGTATGTAATGGGAGGTACTCTAACTTTCAAGTCTTTATTATAACACTTTTGACATCAAATTAAAAATGAAACAACTAGTCATCTTGTCTACAGTCTCTCACTCAACATATCCAGCCTTTTGAACTTGTCACATGGCCTTAGTAGGTTCACCAAGACATCTGTTAAGCAAAAAATTAAGTTTTTCCACATCGAGCACTAACATTGAATTATATTTTCAATCCACATAATTTTTTTGGATTAGTTGGCCTTGTTTTAGAATAACAGAAAAATTGGCCAAGTGATATTTTACATAAAAATAATTATATATTGTATATTAAAATTGAGCAGCAAATAACAATTTACCATATAATGCATGTAGATCCATCTAGCTATAATAATGCAACGATTACTTGGTCATTGTGATTCAATAAGTCTCTCTATAGGAAAATGTAACTATGTCCACTGATCAAGTTGGGACCCTCCTGCTAAACAAACCATATCTGACAACAAATGTCTATATAAGCTCAGTGTCGTTTTATTTGCCCACCAAAATCATATACGAGAGCCTCTACAGGAGGTTCGTTGATGATCTCAATTTAAGTTTATATTTTTTGTCTAGACCTCTAGATACTTGAAAATACTTTTTCCATCTATAGGATGATCAATAATTATATTCATATCTAGACAATTTTACCGAAAAGAAATCCAATCAAGCAACTTGAACTATGCAGGCCTCCTATAGGGAGTCTGTTGCATTACCAGCACGAGACAAGCATGTTACTTTGCTTATGGATTGACAAAACGAGACAATGAGTTATTATTTAAATAAACACCCGCTCTCACTCAATATTTTAAAATAATAAATTTTAATTAAAATAATTATTACCAATTTTCCTTCCAGAAAAATTTAATCTAAATTAAATTAATCCAGAAAATTTTAAATAATCATAATATGTTCTTATTTATCAAATTAATATATAGTATAATTATTATAAATTTTCCTTCCAGAAAAATTTAATCTAAATTAAATTAATCCAGAAAATTTTAAATAATCATAATATGTTCGTATTAATCAAATTAATATACAGTATAATTATTATAAATTTTCCTTCCAGAAAAATTTAATCTAAATTAAATTAATCAAGAAATTTTTTAATAATCATAATATGTTCATATTAATCAAATTAATATACAGTCCAATTATTACGATTTCTCAATCCTGAAAATTTTAATATAAATTAAATTAATCAAGGAAAATAAAAATAATTATGAACTATTAGCATTAATCGAGTTAATATACAATTTAACTATTACGAATTTTCCTTTAGAAAAATTTAATCTAAATTAAAATAATCAAAGAAAAATCGGTGTTCAGTGATATGCATCATATTCATAGTATCACGAGCGATGTCACAAATAAATCTATATACAGAATATCTAGAACGATAATATTTCAAATAATAATTTAAAGTATCTATAAAGCGATAGAATTAACAATTATTTGTGGCCCAAAATTCAACTAAAGAATTAAATTAGAAACTAAATGGACCCAAGCCCAAAATTAATCTAAATCTTCAGGAAAAAAAATCAAACATCCAGTAGTAGATATGTATTACTAGTATTGTGCGACATTTTATGGTGTACGAGAGTAACATTTTCACTTCATATGTGGAATAGTTTAAACTATAAAGACCATTAATCAAATGTTAAGCGCAAACACGAACTTTATCCATTAAAACGCTAAGCGTATCAAAAGCTTATTTTATAAAATAACATTATTATATTAAATCGAAAACAGAAAACAAATTTCTACTTCATTTGCTAGACATAATAACAATCTTTAAAAAAAAAAAAAAAAAAATCAAACACCTACCACTATGAGAATAAAAATGAAATACTCATATGATCTTGCTAAAACTATTGCTTTTGTGCCAACGATAATTTTAAACTGCCCTTCACTGAGTTTATGCTTTCGTGAAGCACCCGCATCAGATTTTAACTGTTCAACAGAAAATATTTAAGTAATCACTCTACCCATATTTTAAGGTGACGGTTCCCGATATGAATTCATGTTCTCTATTTCGCTCATTCTCAAATTCTCAACTCATCGAAATATTTGACGAATCAAAAGAATCTCACCCATTGATGAATCAAAGACCCATTAAATTCATGAAAAGATATACATAATTTTGTCAAGGTATTTAGATGAAACACACAGCGGTCAAGTGAAATTTAATTTTTCACACGGTCATACTATAGAATTAAATTCAACACATGGTCCGTTCAATACACTACAAGTGTACTAGTGTCACCTTTAACTATTTCCGTAATAATGACAAATTGCAAACCTGAATAGAGAATTGATCAACACTACAACCTTCCAGTGTCAGCCCTTATATATTGATTGTGAACAAATTATTTATGATCAAAATATAAGTTATGTCACATTGTACTTCTCAACACAAGTGCTCAACTTACATTATCTCAAGTGGTCATAGGCACTTTAATTTGCATGCTCAATAATAAATAATACAATAAATAAATAAAATTACAACTTATTTATTATAAATAATTACCATATCAAAATATATTATATGGGCACACAACTCAACATATATAAGGATCAGGGCTGCTCTCTTCCCCGACTCGGGAAGAGAGCAGCATTCCCGAATTGAAAATTGCCCTTAACTTAATTTTTTTTTTTTTTTCTAGGCAATCTCATCAAATACTATATTCAATTGTAAAAAAAAATTATCAATTTTAGTGTTTATTTCCATAGAAAATAAAGCCAAACGAACACCAAAAATTAATAAAATTTTGTTAACTTTTGGTGTTCGTTTGAATTTGTTTTCTATGAAAATAAACACCAAAAGGGATAAATTTTTTTACAATTGATTATAGTATTTGATGGGATTGTCTAAAAAAATTTAAGTTAAGGGCAATTTTTAATTCAGGAATGCTGCTCTCTCCCCGCTGATATAAGGATTGACACTTTGTACTTTTGTAGGGTTGTGACCTTATTTATATAAATATTTTAAAGGTATCACTAGTATACTTGGAGTGTAATGAACGAATTTTGTTTCATATTTAATTCTATATCATAATCATATGAAGAATTAAATTCCGCTTGATTGCAAGATATTTCATCTAAATCGTTGAAAAATATTGTGTATATCTTTTAGTGTGTATAATAGTTTTTTGATTCTCCAATGGGGCTAAAAGAGACAGCTCTGGTCATGCTAGTTCCATCAGGTTTTCCGCACTAGTCGTGGGTCTGTTAAAGGGTGCTTCCCGATTCCAATTGGCGTTCATTGGGTTCACCTTTCTGGTCAAGTTTGGCAACTTAAGCTATGTACGGACGTTTTAATTATCACTTTGGTTTATTGTTTTTCCGTTTGGTCAGCATTGGGAGCTTGTTTGGTTCCTTCATGTATGAATATTTTGGTAGGTGTCAATTTAGTTGGGATATACCACTCGACTCCTCATGAAAGGACGCAGATTGATTCAAAATATGTAATTGATAGTATATAAATTAACTCATTATTTGTATGAGAAAACCTCTGTAATAATCATTCTAACAACGATGACCAATATATTTTCTGATATATTTTGTGTTTGAAATCATTCTCAATGCCTAACTCAAGTGGTTGGGTAATGTCTTACCAAGTAATTGACTTTGGTTCCAAACTTTTTGGAGGTAAGGGTTAAATTCAAAAAAAAAAAAAAAAAAAGATGTCCAACTTTTCAAACCATCAGAGGTGGAATACTTTGCTCATTCCTGAAGAAATTCGCAGGATCAACCATGGTTTTTACACGAACGAGTCGATCAAAATTATTATTGAAGTATTTAAATCCCCAAATACTTGCTTGTGCATAGCTTGTATTGCCATTTTTGTTAACTCCCAAATCAAGATCCCTGTAATTGATATAAGCAGCCCTTGGAAATTTTGAAACATAAGGAGTCATGTAACTGTAGAGTCCTCTTATCCAATTTATATGTCTCTCTGATTTTGCAGTTCCAGATGTATTCCAATACACCGAGTGCTGGATTTTGAACAAATATCCAGCTCTATGAGGATAAGGAATTGAAGATTCTGAAATTTCCTTCATTCTTGCACCATATGGAGTTAAGATCATATCAGCCATATCGGCTTCATCTTCGTAGAACAATTTCCATATGCCCTCTAGCCCATATTTTGGAATTGGCTCCTGCACGTAGTCTGACTTTGATTTGAAGTATAATCTTGTTAAAGGAACCCTACTCAGCAAAACATCAGAAGATACTCCATTCGGAAATCCACCAATGGAAAGGATGGATTGAACCCAACTCATTTCGGAACAATCTTCTATTTTTAAACCCAATTCTGGAAAACTATGTTGCATTAATGGAAGTAGTTTGTCAATTTCTCCGAGGTACAATGAAAGGAAAGTTGCTTGTATGGTTTTTTTCTCTCCCTGGATACTGGAATCCACTCTTCTTATAGAAACCGAGATGAAAATATCTTCAGGAAGGCTCGGAGCAACATGTTGCCACTTGTGGATAAGCAGAGTTGCGTTCTGCTCCAAGTTTCTGTTCACAGAAAACAGGGTTACTTTTTCAGGAACAGCCACCAACTGTATTTTCCATGCTGTAATGACTCCAAAACTGGCACCTCCACCTCCTCTGATGGCCCAGAAAAGGTCCTCTCCCATTGATTTCCTGTTATTGAACATAAAATTCAAATTAATGAGCTTGTCTACTCTTTTACTGCTCAATCTTCTAGATAACATGTGGCAAAGAGAGATTATCACCCATTTTTAAACATTCCAGACGGGCTGAAAAATAAATCTCGCGTACCCTTGAGAGGACACGCAGAAGCATGTGTGCAAAGTTTATAAGTTACATTTTTATAAAGTAGTTAAGCTATTTTTCAATAATTAAACCATTATTGGTAAAAGAACTAACTTTTAAATTTGACAAAATCACAAAAATAACTTTGTCTCGTATTCTCATGTTTTTAGGCATGAAATTCAACCTGACAAGTAGTCTTCCATTTACATCTACCAAGTGCGCGTCAATGACGTTATCTGCAGCAAGTCCGTACTTTCGAAAGAGTGTTCCAAACCCACCTCCACTGAAGTGACCACCAACGCCAACAGTAGGACAAGATCCGGCGGGAAACCCTAGGGTTCGACTTTTCTCTGCAATTCTATAATAGAGTTCCCCAATTGTTGCCCCAGCCTGAACCCAAGCTGTGCGCTTATGAACATTGATGGAAATTTTACTCATATTCATCAAATCGATCACAACAAAAGGGATTTCTGATTTATAAGAAAGTCCTTCATAATCATGGCCGCCACTTCGAGTTCTGATTTGCAGATCATTTTCTTTAGCACAATACACCACAGTCTGGATTTGCGATTCTTGGACTGGTGTAATAATGAACAAGGGTTTTAGAGTTTCAGGCGATGTGAATCTTGGGTTTCTTATGGAGGATTGGAGGATTGATAAATACGAAGAGTTATTTGATTTTGCAGTATAAACAATGTCTGAAATTGAGGTATTATTGTTGGAATGAACAGACAGACATTCAAAAAAATCGTTGTGGCTGTCGGAAGCAGCTCTCCAGGAGCAACTTAAAACGACGACAGAAATAAGTATTACGATTACGAATGAAGAAAAGTTTGGAGTATCCATGTTTTTCTGAAACTTTAAAGCTTGTTTAATTTAACGAATATGTAAAAGTGCTTCTACTAATAATTAATCCATAAAAAACATCAGCTGGTCTTTTTTGAAATTTGTTGTTTGAATAATATATATTGAACCTCTTGTATGCATTATTGCAAAATGACCTGGATTTCAAATATTCAAGTCACTAACCTCCAAATATCACAATAAATTACAAAGCGATGTTATTTAGGCTTATTAGGGTTGGAACTTGGAACTCCAGTTTAAGTGGCGTTGATGTGACATTAAATTATAAGTTAAATTAAATGACTCATTTAATTTCACATTTAAAAAGTAAAATGTGTTTTGACTGAAATGTTCTTACTTTATCTGATCAAACCATTTCAATTTTCAAGGGCTTCTATTTGTTTGGACTTTACCTGTAAATTTTGAATAGTACTTTTTCAGAGAATATGTGCTTAAAGAGTAAGAAATTTTTTTGAATTTAAGTGTAAAATATTTTATTGTATGAATGTATCGTTGAAAATTAAGGGTCTGTTTGATACGAATTAAAATCTGGTTTTAATCTAAGTCAAAGTCAAACAATCAATATTAATCACATCTTTTATAAGTCCCACAACTTTTCAACCACACATTTCAAAAACTTCTATCACAATCTACTAAAAAAAATTTAATTTTAATCCCCATCAAACATTGTCTAAGGAATTTTGTTTTAAAATAAAACGAATAGGGGCTTAACATGGTAACAATTGTCCGAAATTCAAATTTTGTAACAGGAAAAGTGTACTGTATTGAGGTTTGAAAACTGAATTAAAGACTAAATTTAAGAAACTTAAAATTTTAAACGAGCAATTCAACATTACATTTCATCGAAGAGTTTTTACAATTCAGTGCGTGTCTTCCTAATAATAATCAGAACTCAACAAGATGACACTTTAAACTTTGATTGTTAAACCAATATCCATGATTTTAACGTGTATATTACTATACTATTATCCTCGATGACATTTAAAACACTCTCGATATTCAAAATTCAAATTTGATTTCATAATTAGCTAATTAGCAAAAAAAATCCCTATCATTTATACTCATTATAAAAATAGTTTCTATCGTTTTAAACTTGACATTTACACCCTTATTTCAAACTTTTTTTACGGAGTTAGTCTTTTCCGTCATGTTCCAATAAATCCTTCCATGAAATATAAGCAATTGACACAAAAGGTTTTTATCGTTTGCATTCATTGTGCAAATCGTCCATATCGTTTCAATTTTGACATTTGAGCACTCATTGATCTTTCTTTGCGTAAAGAATTGTTAACATCTATTTTCTCCATTAAAACATTGTAAAATAAATTATTTACCCTTTTCTATAAATAAACAAAGTGAAAGAGAAAGAAATAATATAAAAGAATTGCATCTAGAATTCAAGATTTTTTAAAAAGTAAAAAAGAGTATCACGTAAAACAATTTTAAACATTCTAATAAAAGAAAAATATTTTATCTTCTCAATTAACCCACCTACCTCAAGCCCATTCCCTCCACTTCACCACTACCACCAAAATAATTTTTTTTTAAAAAATAAAATTAAAATGGTGCTCTTCCTCATCCAATTTTTTTTTTTTTTGCCTCATATATTAGAATTATATATTCTTGAACAAAATTCAAAAGCTTAAGCGATGAGCATATATGTATATATGTATATATAATCAGCAACAAGAAGATTAAAACAAAAATTTGCTGAAAATAGTTGAATTCCTACAAAAATTCTTGTAATTTCACTAAAAACAAAAAGATATTGGAATACGAAATTTGATTATAAAAAAATAACTAAATTCTTAGATGGTGATACAGTGGGATGAGGATGGGTGGTGGTGGCGACAGGTAATGGCAAGGTGCGGAATCAGATGAGGAAGAAGCACCATTTTTAATTTTATTTTTGGTTGGTTTTTTCCCTCTATATTTGGTTGTTTTCTACTGGGGAATATGTGAATTAATTGAGAAGATAAAATATTTTTCTTTTATTAGAATGTTATATATTATTTTACATAAGACTTGTTTGTATTTTTAATAAACTTGAAATACTAGATACAATTTTTTATATCGTTTATTTCTTTTCTAATTTTATAATTAATGAGAAGAATAATTTAGTCATTTTACAATACTTTAATGGAGTAAATAGACGATGATGACTTTTTGTGCCAAAAAATAATAATAATAATTTGAGTATCCAAATGTCAAAATTGAAATGATAGGAATGATTTGCTCAACGATGGAGCGCGATAGGGATCTTTTATGCCAATTACTTATATTTTACGAAAGGAATTAACGAAATATGACGGAAACGACCAACTCTGCAAGAAAGATTTGAAATGAGAATGTATATATCAAGTTTGAAATGATAGGAACTTTTTTCACAATAACTGAAATATACTAATTACCCTTCATAATTAGAATATACCTCATCTAGCCGTCAATTATTGCAGTGCTTCAGTGAAGGATGTATGAAGTCGCATTCTCCAAGGCAACCTCCCAACTTGGAGTAAAATCCAAAACACGATCTTCTTTGATTCGCTAGTCTCTCTATTACTCATATGAGTCACCGTGCAAATGGACCAGACGTGTATTCTATGGAATGGATTGAAAAGAATGGTTTGAATTACTCTATAAAGGGAGTGATTTAAATTTTTAATTGAAAACGCAGTTATCAACCTCATATAACCTCTCACCATTTTTTACAAGTGAATTACCGGCTGAAAATGAGCAATTAACACTTAACAGGTATGAAATTACACCAAAAGAGATAAGGTTATTGAAACACAATTTTCATTTGGTGTGAACATGGTCTGATTTGTGCAATTTTTGGAGTATCTTCAAACCAAATCATTTTAAAGGTTTTGTTAAAATTTCGACCATAAGAAAGCCATTTCATTTTCCAAACAAAATCAAGCTAAACCACTTTTTGCAATTTGTTTTTTTTTTTTTTTTTAAACATGGTTTTAGTTAAATAAAGTTAACATATTTCAAACAAGCAGAAAAATAAATATATTGGTTTGTAATTTCAATATAACGCTTAATAGAATTGATCTCATGCCCCAGTGGCAGAATAAAAATTTCACATTGCTGATTGACAAGAGAACCTTAATTATAGTTCTCACCATTTTAGAGAACCATAATTAAGCCCCCGTTTGGCCCCCTTTTTTTGAAAATGAAAATTGATGGAATAGTTTTTGTTTTTATTTTTAAATGAGTGGTTGAAAAAGGATTTTTTTCGATTTACGTGTAATATTATTTTATGAAACATTGTGTGGTTGAAAATAAGAGAGAAAAATGTAATGTAATGAGATTCAAATGGTGGCTAAAGTTTTGTTGTCACATCAGTAGTGAAAAACTTATATCATGTCCAGATATTAGACACGTAACACTTAAATTGAAACAATCTAAACATATACATGACATTAAAAATACAATTGTCTAAATTCAATACAAGCTTAAATCAATATACTAGCACAATGTTTAACTACAAAATTTAAGCTTGCAAATTCGTTCTTTGAAAAGTATCATCATAAGTCATTATTTATTTAAAGAGTCTATAGAAGCAAAATAACAAGTAAATTTGTTACTGTAAATATTAAAATAATAAATAATTTATATTTTGTTAAATAAGTAACTTTAAAAAAAGGCGAATAGTTAATTTTTTTTTTTTTTTTTTGGTCCTTTCAAACGGGTTTCAATAATCAAAACCTAAATCGAATAATTTTCAAATAGTTTGGTTCGATTTTGAACCGAAGCATTGACAAGACCGTGTGGACCCAAATCATTGATTTAAAAACTATGATTTATGTTCGATTGGCGCATTATGGTTTTTTGTTTACCTTTATTTCACCATAATTCTCACAAAACTTGGTAATTTGGTTGTCCTAAATGGACTTATACTGTAATTGATATCTTGACCATAAGAGTGCAACAAAAAATGGAATTTGGAGCATGAAATTGTAATTAGATTCGATGAAAAAAGGTCTTTGAATTGTTTTTACTTTAAATGAAGATTTTTTGTCTCCGATTATTTTCAAGCATGTGGCATAATTTTACGTGGCTAAACATAAAAATGAACTTCGATTACTAAATTCCTTAGTTACTCTAGCTAGTAAATTGTTCCTTCGGGATGGAACATCAAATTCAATACGTGAACTTAAAATGTAGTTGAACAAGTAACTTGTAAGATTATTTTCAACCTTGTGTATGAAGATTACTTGAATAGTGATTTTCAATTTAAAAAATGATTAAAAATAGGTAAAAGTTATTAGAAACAAGTGAAAAATGATTCTTTTGGAAAATGCTGGAAAAAAATGAGCAAGGAGAAAAACGATTTTCAAAATCAATTGGAGCGGTTTTTTTAAATGTGATTTTTTTTTTTTTTTTTTTTTTTTTAGAATGTGTAATTAAGGAGTACGAAAAAATTATTGAAAAATGTGAGTTTTTTTTTTTTTTAAATATATAACTCAAAATGATTTTGAAATAAATAATTTTAAAAACAAAACTATTTGATAAAAAATCGTTGCCATGCATAGGCTAAATGCACAAACAAACATGAATACTCTTGTAATTTTCTAGTGGCAAATATACACCATGATTCACAAGAACGTCAAAACTTGGACCAAGGTCTAAGAATGCTAAACTTTTGTTCAATAATAAATGATCACTATAAATAACAAATAGCCACATGTTTTTCGACAAAAGTGAAACATAAATGTTTCTATTATTGTTTTAAATGGATATAATAATTTTTTTTTTGAAAAATGCAGTAAAAAATGAGCAAAGAGTAACGATTTTCAAAATCACTCGGAGAGCCATTTTAAAAAACTGATTATTATTATTATTTGGAGATTGTGTAATTAAAGAGTAGGAAAAAGTTATAGAATTGTATTTTAGAATATATAGATGAAAATGAAAGTGAAAATAAATAATAATAATAATAATAATAATAATAATAATAATAATAAACTATTTGATAAAAAAACATTGCCACACATGGGGGTGGACCAAGGTTTGAGAATTCTAAAATTTTGTTCTACAATAAATGTTCACTAAAAAAAATAGAGAGCCACATATTTTCCGATAGATTCGAAACTTAGGGAGCGTTCTTTTTGCTGTTTTCGGGCCGTTTTCTGTTTTCGATTTTTCAAAACATTGAAAACGTGTTCTCTTTCCCATTTTCGAAAGTGAGTTTTTGAAAATGGCTGAAAATTTTGTGAAGAAAACATAAAATAACTTTTTTACGTTTTGGCTGTTTTCTTCACAAATATACCAAAACTCAAAAAACACGAGTTGAAAAATATTTTTTCAAAACGACAAAAAGAACGAGTTTTCAACAATCTCAAAATGGACATCCAAAACACAAAATAGAAAACGAATTCAAAACTCAAAACACAAAATTGAAACACGAAGAGAACGCCATGTTTCGTTTATTGTTTTAAACGTTTGTCAATAATTTTATTGGAAAATGATTTTCAAAATCACTTGGAGAGCTTATTTTAAAAGTGTTTTTTTTTTTTTGAGAATGCGTAATTAAAGAGTAGGAAAAAGTTATAGAAAAACGTGATATTATTTTAAAATATATAAATGAAAATGAATTTGAAAATAAATAATTTAAAAAAAAAAAAACTATTTGATAAAAAAACATTGCAACACATAAGCTGAATGCACAAACAAACATGTGCATTCTTGTGATTTTCTAATGTCAAATAGATATCATGATTCACAAGAATATCAAAACTATGAGCAGGGGTTGATATTGCTAAAATTTTGTACTATAATAAATGATCACTAGCAAAAGCAGATTGCCACATATTTTTCAATGGATTTGAAACATAAATGTTTTTTTTTTTTATTGTTTTAAATGGAAGAAATATTTTTTTTTTTTGGAAAATGCAGTAAAATAAGAGCAAAGAGAAAAACAATTTACAAATCAGTCGGAGAGCTTTTTGGAAATTAATTAAAAAAAATTATGAGAATGTGTAATTAAAGAGTATGAAAAAGATATAGAAAACGCAATTTTATTTTAAAATATATAGTTAAAAATGAATTTTGAAATAATTAATTAAAAAAACTATTTGATAAAAAATCATTACCACGCATAGGCTAATGAGCACTTTTGTAATTTTCTAATGGCAAATAGACATCATGATTCACAAGAATATCAAAACTTCGACGAATGTTTGAGAATTCTAAAATTTTGTTCAATAATATATGATCACTATAAAAAACAAAGAGCCACATATTTTTCGACAGATTTGAAAACATAATTGTCTCTTTTATTGTTTTAAATGGAAGATAATATTTTTTTTGGAAAATGCAAAAAAAAAAAAAAAAAAAAAAATGCTGTGAGAAAAAAATATTCATAATCACTTGGAAAGCTATTTATAAAAGTATTTTTGTTATAATGTTTAATTAGAGAGCAGGAAATTCTTATAGAAAAAATGTTATTTTATTTTAAAATATAGTCGAAAATGAGTTTGAAGATAAATAATTTTATAATAACTATTTGATGAAAAATCATTGCCACACATTCTAATGACAAATAGACATCATGATTCACAAGAATATCAAAACTTGGACCAAAGTTTGAGAATACTAAAATTTTGTTCAATAACAAATTATCACAATTAAAAACAGATGACCATGTATTTTTCCGAGAGATTTGAAACGTAAATATTTCCTTTATTGTTTCAAATGGAAGACAATATTATTATTATTATTATTTGGAAAATACAGTAAAATGAGCTAGCAGAAAAACGATTTTAAAAATCACATGAAAAGCTTCTTTTAAATGTTTTTTTTTTTAAATGGTGTAATTAAAGAGTAGAAAAGTTATAGAAAATGTGATTTTATTTTAAAATGTATAGTTGAAAATGAATTTGAAAATAAATAATTTCAAAAAAAAAAAAAACTATTTGATAAAAAAAAAATCATTCCCATGCATGGGCTAAATGCACAAACAAACATGAGCACTCTTGTAATTTTCTAATGACAAATAGACATTATGATTCACAAGAATATCAAAACATGGACCATGGTTTCAGATTGCTAAAATTTTATTCAATAATAAATTATCACTATCAAAAAAAGATAGCCACATATTTTTCGACAGACTCGAAACATAAATGTTTCTTTCATTGTTTTAAATGGTTGATAATTTTTTTTTTTTTTTTTTTTTTTTTTTTGGAAACTGCAGTAAAAAATGAGCAGGGAGAAAATCGATTTTCGAAATCATTTGGAGAACTTTTCTTAATAGTGGTTTTTTTTTTTTTTTTTTTTTAGAATGTGTAATTAAAGAGTAGGAAAATGTTCTTGAAAAACATGATTTTATTTTAAAGTATATTGTTGAAGATGAATTTCAAAATAGGCTAAATGTACAAACAAACATGAGCACTTTTGTAATTTTAAAATGGCAAATAGACATCATGATTCACAAGAAAGAATATCAAAACTTGGACCAAGGTTTGAGAATGCAAAAGTTTTGTTCCATTATAAATGATCACTATCAAAAACATATAGCCACATATTTTCCGACATATTTGAAACGTAAGGTTTCTTTTATTGTTTTAAATGGAAGATAATGATTCTTTTGAAAAATGCAGAAAAAAATGAGCAACGAGAATAACAATTTTCAAAATCACTTGGAAAGGTTTTTTTAAATGTGATTTTTTTTTTAGAATGTGTAATTAAAGAGTACGAAAAAATTATAGAAAAATGTGAGTTTTTTTTTTTTTAGATATGTAGTTCAAAATGATTTTAAAAATAAATAATTTTTTTAAAAAAAATTATTTGATAAAAAATCATTGCCATACACAAGCTAAATGCACAAACAAACATGAATACTCTTATAATTTTCTAGTGGCAAATATACACCACGGTTCACAAGAACGTCAAAACTTGGACCAAGGTCTAAGAATGCTAAAATTTTGTTCAATAATAAATGATCACTATAAAAAAACAAATAGTCACATGTTTTTCAACAAAAGTGAAACGTAAATGTTTCTATTATTGTTTTAAATGGATATAACATTTTTTTTTTTTTTTGAAAAATGCAGTAAAAAATGAGCAAAGAGTAACGATTTTCAAAATTACTTGGAAAGCCTTTTTAAAAAAACTGATTATATATATAGATGAAAACGAAAGTGAAAATAAATAATAAAAAAAAAACTATTTGATAAAAAAACATTGCCACACATGGGCGTGGACCAAGGTTTGAGAATGCTAAAATTTTGTTCTACAATAAATGTTCACTATCAAAAACAGAGAGCCACATATTTTTCGATAGATTCGAAACTTAAATGTTTCGTTTATTGTTTTAAACAAATGTTAATAATTTTATTGGAAAATGATTTTCAAAATCACTTGGAGAGCTTATTTTAAAAGTGTTTTTTTAGAATGCGTAATTAAATAGTAGGAAAAAGTCATAGAAAAACGTGATATTATATATATATATATATATATATATATATATATTAAAATGAATTTGAAAACAAATAATTTTAAAAAAAAACTATTTGATAAAAAAACATTGCAACACATAAGCTGAATGCACAAACAAACATGTGCACTCTTGTGATTTTCTAATGGCAAATAGATATCATGATTCACAAGAATATCAAAACTACGAGTAGGGCTTGATATTGCTAAAATTTTGTACAATAATAAATGATCACTATCAAAAACAGATTGCCACATATTTTTCGATGGATTTGAAACATAAATGTTTTTTTTTCCTATTGTTTTAAATAGAAGAAATATTTTTTTTGGAAAATGCAGTAAAATATGAGAAAAGAGAAAAAACGATTTACAAAATCAGTCAAAGAGCTTTTTGGAAATTAATTTTAAAAAAATTGAGAATGTGTAATTAAAGAGTGAAAAAGATATAGAAAATGAAATTTTACTTTAAAATATATTGTTAAAAATGAATTTTAAAATAATTAATTAAAAAAAACTATTTCATAAAAAATCATTACCACGCATAGGCTAATGAGCACTTTTGTAATTTTCTAATGGCAAATAGACATCATGATTCACAAGAATATCAAAACTTCGACCAAGGTTTGAGAATTCTAAAATTTTGTTCAATAGTATATGATCACTATAAAAAACAAAGAGCCACATATTTTTCGACAGATTTGAAAACGTAAATGTCTCTTTTACTGTTTTAAATGGAAGATAATATTTTTTTTGGAAAATGTAAAATTAAAAAAAAAAAAAAAAAGGCTATGAGAAAAAAATATTCAAAATCACTTGGAAAGCTATTTATAAAAGTACTTTTATTAGATTGTGTAATTAAAGAGCAGGAAAATGTTATAGAAAAAACGTAATTTTATTTTAAAATATATAGTTGAAAATGAGTTTGAAAATAAATAATTTTATAATAACTATTTGATAAAAAATCATTGCCACACATTGGCTAAATGCACAAACAAACATGAGCATTTTTGTAATTTTCTAATGACAAATAGACATCATGATTCACAAGAATATCAAAACTTGGACCAAGGTTTGAGAATGCTAAAATTTTGTTCAATAACAAATTATCACAATTAAAAACAGATGACCATGTATTTTTCTGAGAGATTTGAAACGTAAATGTTTCCTTTATTGTTTCAAATGGAAGACAATATTACTATTATTATTATTTTTTTGGAAATGCAGTAAAACGAGCAAGGAGAAAAATGATTTTAAAAATCACATGAAGAGCTTCTTTTAAATGTACTTTTTTGTAATTAAAGAGTAGAAAAGTTAAAGAAAACGTGATTTTATTTTAAAATATATAGTTGAAAATGAATTTGAAAATAAATAATTTAAAAAAAAAACTATTTGATGAAAAAAAAATCATTGCCATGCGCACAAACAAACATGAGCACTACTGTAATTTTCTAATGACAAATAGACATTATGATTCACAAGAATATCAAAACTTGGACCAAGGTTTGAGATTGCTAAAATTTTATTCAATAATAAATGATCACTATCAAAAAACAGATAGCCACATATTTTTTGTCAGAGTCGAAACATAAATGTTTATTTTATTGTTTTAAATGGATGATAATTTATTTTTTGGAAAATGCAGCAAAAAATGAACAAGGAGAAAATCGATTTTCGAAATCATTTGGAGAACTTTTTTTTTTTTTTTTTTTTTGAGAATGTGTAATTAAAGAGTAGGAAAAAGTTCTTGAAAAACATGATTTTATTTTAAAGTATATTGTTGAAGATGAATTTCAAAATATAAAATTTAAAAAAAAAAACTATTTGATAAAAAATCATGGCCACGCATAGGCTAAATATACAAACAAACATGAGCACTTTCGTAATTTTCAAATGGCAAATAGACATCATGATTCACAAGAATATCAAAACTTGGACCAAGGTTTGAGAATGCTAAAGTTTTGTTCCATTATAAATTATCACTATCAAAAACATATAGCCAAAGGTTTTTCCTCAGGCTCCTCATGGATTACATCATCTCACAAATCAATCAAAGCATGACAATACCTCTCAAACTCGAACAGGTTTGGGTTGCCTTTTAACATTTCATCCCTAACCGTGACCCTCATATCTCCCCATTGAGGTGAGAGGGAGTGTATAAGGTTATTTATGGCCTCAATATGCGTGATCTCCATACCAGCATTAACCATCGTCATGCATCTCTCATAGATGTCATACACATGTTCGCTAAGCGGTAGGGTTTGATCAGTTACATAGTTTTCATAGGAAGGGATAGCAATTCTACGGTTCAATGCTTCTCTATATGCCCTAGCCGTTCTACGAGCCATATCTGTTGCATTTTCACATACATCATACTTTTTCTTTACTTAAAGAAAACATACAAATATTTAAACTTTCATATCATGCAATTCCCTTTAAGCCCTTAGCTTTTGCCCAAGTCCATTACATATCTTTAAATAACACATTTCTAAATCATATCAAAACATCATAACACAAACATAATCATTAACTTTAAACATGAACATACCTGGACCATAGGATGAAATTGATGGATGGATGCACGATGCCATAGAATACCTTAAACTTTTCATTTTCCCTTTGTTTTAAAAAAAAAAAATACTTGGTCTACAGAACCGGCTAAACCTTGCTCTGATACCACGATGTAATGCCCCGACCCCTAGTGAATTGGAACGCTACTTACTTTACTTAGTTTGACCGGTGGTTTAGTAACAAGTGTATACGTTTTAGCGGAAGCTTACATCTTCGGATAATAATTTAAGTAACAATACTTCAAATACTTTTAACAAAAATACTGAATCATTTTTCAGAACAACAAAATGTAATTTATTTGAAAAAAACATAACTTGTTCTCGCATTCTGCATTATTCAAAACTTTAAAAAAATAACATTGGAAAACATTTCATAAAAATAAATCCAAATCACTTATTCACTGGATTTCCATGGGCTCGTTTCATCTCTCCATCTTCTCCTCCATCCATACTCGAGGTAGAATTCCTTCAATCTGTAAAGATGCGATTAAACCCATGAGTTGAAAAACTCAATAGGTGTCATAGGTGCATTCGTGATCAAACTATACATTTCAAAACATTAACCTTATAAACTTTTCATACATGCCGTACCCGAAGGCACCATTTGACATGAAGGGGATATGCCGTACCCGAGGGCACCATTTGACATATGAACATTTCTTCAACATAGAGGGGTATGCCGTACCGGAGTACCATTTGACATACAAACATTAACATAGAGGGATATACCGTACCGGAGTACCATTTGACATACAAACATTAACATGAATCGAAACTTATAACTTAACACGATTAAACACATTGCACCTCTACCTACCTTGACTGATGCTTTTGAAACTTTGAAAAATTGGATTTAAAACTTGGATGAAACTTGGACGTTGAAAGAAATGCATTTTTTGGATGTTTGAAAACTATTGAGAATTGATGCTTGAAAACACTCTTTAAACTTCTAGGAAAACTCGTTTTCCTCCCTCTCTTTTCTCTCTTGAAAACTCTTTCTTTAGTATATAAAAACTCTTGCTTTTGGTGTGAGAAAAATGAGTGAAATGAGGTCTCTATTTATAGGTAAATATCATATAACTTAAAGCAAATGAAGGGTCAAATTTCATTTAAGAGAGAAAACATGGGTGACATTTAAGTTTGAAGTTAAATGCATCACTTTAGTAGAGTTTTTATTGCCAAAAACGTGGGTGGCCCTTTGAGAAAAATAATTGATGAAAATAAAT
Organism: Osmanthus fragrans; assembly: GCA_019395295.1. Lineage (NCBI taxonomy): Eukaryota > Viridiplantae > Streptophyta > Magnoliopsida > Lamiales > Oleaceae > Osmanthus > Osmanthus fragrans. Next base: position 1,510,805 of record JAEDXY010000064.1, read on the forward strand.
ATTTAATTCTAGATAAAAACGAGAATTTTCATTTCAGGCAGTTTCGGTCGACCGGTTGTAGTTCGGTTGACACTGCACCGTTTTCAATATTTCTATCATAACGTCTTCTCCCGATATCCGATTAAGGTAATTAAAAGTGCGTTGGAAAGCTAATTGAAAGAGCTACAACTTTTATTTAGATATCATTTCCCAAATAGAATGTTTCTTATGTAGAAAATGGGTCTTAAATGAGACTAAAAATCTGAAGTATACTTTAGTCATCCAATATTCATGTCTTAGTGCCACTAAGATGTCTAGAATTATTTAGGGTTCTACACTCGGCACATAAAAGTCCAAGGGAAAATTGTCCAAATTTCACCATACTGCTTGAAAACTGAAGATGAACACTATCTTAGGGTATACCACTCCTCCCAAAGCAAACTATCTAAAGAAACCACCATTTGAAAATGATCGACGCGCCGCCATGCACCTTCGTCGGAGACCCATGCGCTGACACCAAACTCATGCGCCACCCATTTGGTGCAACTTCGTTTGCACGGTCTACAGTGGCCTCAGTTTCTCCAACTGGTGAGTAGTTTTATTGAAAAATGCAAAAATAGGTCCATCGGCCTTAATTTCAAACTGGACAATTTCTTCTCCAAATTTTTGTCGGTCTTTTAGGTTTGAATTCTACCCTTTTGTCCATTTTTTCACAAATTTATTAACATCAACAGCTTTGATACCATTTGTTGTGAGAAAACTTTGAGAAATCTTAATTCCAGGCTCAGAAAAACTATCAAATGAATACCACAACCACCTAAGCTAGACCTAAAATCACACCTCCACTTTCGTTGCCACGAGTTCTCTCAACCCTGCCAAGGAGAATGGTGGTGGTGGTATTACCAAAAATAGGAAAAATAAAAAATAAGAAGCAACAATGGTGGAAATCTCCCCCAATCCGATTGCCCTCTATCTCTCTCGTTTTCTTTCCACTCACTTGCACAATACATACTCACACACTACTACAAGTAAGGTTGGATATATATGAAAACACATTAGGTTAGGTCACTTATATGGGCCTAACATATCCTTAAATGGACCAAGACAAAGTGAGCTAAGAATAATACACTACAACAAAAATGACATTTTGCAACACATAAAATGCAACATTTGTTATTTGAATGTAGCCAAAGGTGTCTATTGCAACATAAATGTAAGTGAATGTTGCAATTGGTAAACATAATTGAGATTTGGCAATAATTTTTAAAAAAATGTTTCTAAAGTCGCCATTTTGCAACGTTTATTGAGTGTTTCAGAAAATTTTATTTTGCAATGTTCAGTGACTGTTGTGAATACTTAAATATATAGTTTTTCACAATGTTTTACTAAATATTGTGAAAAGTTTCTCTTCTTGCAACATTTAATAAATATTGTACAAAGTTAAACTTTTTGCAGCATTATTAAACGTTGCAAAAAGATAAACTTTTCACGACATTTAGTAAACATTGCGAAAGGAGAAACATTTTATAAGTGTGTTCAAGTTTTTGGTTAAGAAGGCGAGTTGAGTTTGGTAGGTTTATGGGGGTTGGTCCATGAAAATCGGTTGTGAACTTTTGGGCCCAAACCAAATGCCCAAATTTTTTTTAGGGTAATTTTCATAAGTAAGAGTATAACTTTGACCCATTTCAATAATAATAAAATAAGTTTCAAATTTCAAAAATCATATTTTTATTAAATTTTATTTATTAATTTATTAATTAAATATATTAAGGTCACAGATTTATATAATTTGGTCACAGATTTACAATTTAATTAGTCACATATTATTTTTGATCACAAATCAAAATTTTTAAATGTCGAAAATTATTTTACGGTCACAATTCAAAAAATTCATAGGTCACAATTTATTCATCGGTCACAGATTCACAATTTAATTAGTCACATATTATTTTTCGGTCACAAATCAAAAAATTTAAATATCACAGATTATTTTCGAGGTCACAGATCGAAATTTTCATAAGTCATAATTTATTTTCGAGGTCACAAATCAGAATTTTAATAAGTCACAGATTACGGTTCAACAATTTCATAGGTCACAATTTGTTCACCGCTCACAAATCATTAGTCACATTATTTTCGAGGTCACAGATCGAAATTTTCATAAGCCACAATTAATTTTCGAGGTCACAAATTAGAATTTTAATAAGTCACAGATTACGATTCAACAATTTCATAGGTCACAAATCATTAGTCACATTATTTTCGAGGTCACAGATCGAAATTTTAATAGGTCACAATTTATTTTCGAGGTCACAAATCAGAATTTTAATAAATCACAGATTACGATTCAAAAATTTCGTGGGTCACAGTTTGTTCACAGGTCACAAATTTTTTTGTTGGTCACAAATTAACCAATTTAGTGATAACAGTCAACGAAATGTTCTGTGACAACCACCACCGCCACCGTCACATCCGCCAAAACCACCACAACCATCACCCCACTGCATCAACCACAACCACCTGCATCACCGCCACATCACCAACACTACCAAGATTCTTATCACCCATCCCACATCGCAACCACACTACCCCAGAGGCGATGCCACCACCACCTCCCCCCGCATTCACCGCCTCCACACCCATCGCCTCCGCCACCTTCATCGCCTCCACCTCCATCACCTCCACCACCACCGCCACCACACACCATAAACACCACCCAAATCTCCGGAGCACCGCGCAACGCTGCTTTTGCTTCCCCCGCCGTCACCGTCTCCACACCCATCGCCTCTGCCACCTTCACCGCCTCCAGATTCCAGATCTCTTACCAACCCAAAATCAACCCAAAATCTATTGCCACCACCACACCAACCAAAACTTGAGTCACAGCAGTCGCGATTCCAGATCCACCCCCACAAACCACCATTGTGACCACCACACCGCAGCATTCATGTTCGTGAAACCAGCCTCCACCATCACCACACCCAACGTCGTCGCTACCTTTATACTGCAACCAAAATCGCGACGACCACCACCGAAACACAACCAAAAATCAAATCCAAAATCAATACGCCACAATCTCGCAAAATCAGAGAGAGTCGACGGAGGGAAGGGGAGGGGAGGAGAATAGAGGATAGGAGAGAGAAATAGAGGATGGGGCTTGAGCCAATTGAAATCGTCGACCTATTGAAATCGTCGATCCAAACTAGACCTATTCCTTCCACCTGAGACGTCGAGCGGGCTGTAGTCTTCGGCGGCTGCATCTACTTCTGGCTGGCGATTCACACAGGCAATTGCTTCCGGTAGTGAGGGTGTGAAGAGAGAGAGAGAGGGAGAGAGTAAGGGAGAGGGAGAGGGAGACGAGAATTGAATTGAATTTTCAATTTACATTAGGGTTTATAAAATATTAAATAAAATTTCTGATTTCTGAAATTACAAATTTAAATTTTGATTTAGGAATTATAAACTTAAATTCTGATTTAGGAAATAGGATTTTGAAAAGTAGAGTAATGTGTAATTTCTACTTTTTTTTTAACACCTTAGCCCACATTGTCGATGCCCAAATAAGAAGTGAAGAACCAATAACATCCAAGATTCCAACCCAATACCATTCGATTTCACCATTTAACCCATTCCTTCTTCCACATCTCATCTTTTCGTCTTCGTCTCTGCCTTCACCATTTAACTTCTGGCTCTGGGACAATTCACGATTGGACACAATCATACAGATAGATGACTCTACACATCCGGTCCTCTCAATCTCACCCATTCAATCTTCTCAATCGCAGTTTGGCCTTACTATTCCGCCCCTATTTTCGAGCCCTAGACGGCTGTAGGAAGACACGATAGTTGCAGACTTTTGATTCCACATTTCCACTGGCGATTCGACGGTACACCTGCACAGCAGAAGAAGAAAGTGAAGCCCCCCAAAGCCTACTCATTTTTCATTTCTTTTTATATGTTATTTGGATTTGTGTACTGATTTAATTTTTTCTCTTCACATATGAAATTAACTCTTTGAATTGCTCTAGAAATTAGACCTTGAAGCTTGTGAAGCCCTCGAGCCTGAAGCCTGTGAATGTAGCTCTTCTGAGTGCCTTTTGTCTCCTTAGTGTAGAGTGGCTGAAATTACAGTAATATGTCGAAATATGGTGGATTATAATTAGCTAAAATTTTGTGTTAATGAAGTGTATGCACTTTGCTCGTGTCACTTTTGTATTCAAGTCTATTTAAGGCAGTACATTGGACATTTTCTGTCACATAATTCATATTTTATTATGCGAGAGAAATGTATATTAAGACTGAAGTTTAGTTTTATGATATTATGTACTTGGTGTCTAAGAAATTAATGTGAACATCTTTTGTTAACATTGAAAACTTCTTCTCTTTGGGTTCAAACAATCGACTCAAGTGACTAGGCTAGCAGCGATGGCCACATAATTTAGCATCCATTTCCACTTATGCATTGATAATAGAAGTTCCAAAATCTCTACAAACACGGGCTGAACAAGCATAACTGTCTTAAGTCTATCTTTTCCTATACATATTCCAAAAATACGTTTGTCTCAAATTTAAAAGCTGTTGACTTGTTATTACCTTTTATTTCTTGATCGTGGTTTAATGTTGAATTTTGAGTTATTATTTCATAATTTTTCTGTTGGAATGCGGAAGCAGAATTACTCAGAATTTTTTTTAAAAAAATCTTTAATTCAATAAATAAGATCGTCAAGATGTTCACGTCTATGCTCTATCAAGAATAAAATATTCAAATTTTTACCTAAATTCGATGGTCAATTCTTAAATTAATTATGAATCACGAATTTTCAAGTTTTAATTGCAAGAACTTATTGCTTCTAACCTCCAAGTCTTCTATGGTATTCTCCATAGTCAAGACTATACCGGTGAGTGAACACTTTCTTTTAATTTAATCAAGAAAATCAAGAAATTAATTCTTGATCTGGACAACTGAAAAGCAATAAAATATTTATTTTCTCTCTCCAAATTTGAACACTGTGGAATTATGTATTATGATTGTTGTACAATTTCATAGGATGTCTAGTTCTCATCTAATCTATGTTTATAGTGATAGTATAATTGCAATCCTTTTGCAATTATAATTTTACATTCAAATAAGAGTTCTAATTAAAATTCAAGTATGGATTTTAATTAAAGTTCAAATCCAATTAGTTTACATTTAATTACATGTGTAGTCATAAAACTTCAATTACATTTATAATTAAGTTTACAACTTTCATAATAATTATAATTAAGTACAAAACTTTATTTTAATTATAATTAAGTCCAAAACTATTCTAATTACCATAATTAAGTTTCAATACTTTATGGAGCTACCACGGGGACCTAATCGAACATATATTATCTAAACTCCAATAATTAGATCCCGTCTAGTCGATCCTAGACCACCAAATCTAATTACTAGTCTTTGTTGTTTTCACTAAAGACAAAAGACTGAACTCTCGAAATATATAAGATCATAAAAATCAATAAATCTATAATACTTTCCTTTGACCTACCGTAAATGTATTTTATCCCCGTCCGAAATATGATAATTATGTATGAGCATAAATGACCGGTTTACCATTCTAATTATTATTACTAACTTAAATATCATTTTCTTCAACTCATGTCAAAATTTAGCTGTCGCTAAACACCGAACTTAGATTTTAACTGTTAAAAAAAAAAAAAAAAAAACTTCAGTAGTCACTCTACCCGTTTTTCAAGGTGGCGGTTCTTGACATGAATTCATATTCTCTACTTCGTTCATTCTCAAGTTCCCAACTCATCGAGATATTTGACCAAACAATTGATCTCACCCATTGATTAATCAAAGAATCCTTAAAATCATGAAAAGATACTGTCAAGTGATTTAGATGAAATACAGCGATCGAGTGAAATTTAATTCTCTGCACGGTCCTGCTATATGATTAAATTTGACAGGTGGTCCGTTCAATACACTCCAAGTGTACTAGTGTCACCTTTAACTATTTTTGTGATAAGAACAAATCACAAACCTGAATAGTGAATCAGTCAACACTACAATATTCCAGTACTATGTGTCAACCCCTATACATTAGTTGTAAAGAAATTATTTACTATTAAAATATAAGTTGTATCACACCGTACTTCTCAACGTAAGTACCTAACTTATATTATCACAAGTGATTATATATACTTTAATTCGCACGCTCAATAAATAAATGAAATAAATAAATAAAATCGTTATTTATTTATTATAAATTATTATTTTATCATAGAAAAATATACTATATGGGCACAAAACCAATATTAGCAGTTTTAGATTGGTGAAAACACTTAGAGACAATAGGCAATAAATGATTTTGGTTTCGAGGTTCTGAATTTTGAAGAATTTATCACTTTACATTCTTTTGAGTTTGCTATTTTTGGGTATTGGTTGGTCTTCTTGAATTGGGTTAAATGTCAAAAGTTGAAGGTCTTGAAATATTGCACAAGTGTCTACTTAAATTTTAGATGAGGTTCGACATGGCTAACTCTTGTAGTTAACAAATTTGAACTCATTATAAAGACTTGCTCTTTGCTGTTTATAAAGGTACTCATTCTTTGGAAAATTGAAAATGAGGACACACGTAGTCTGGAATTGAAGTCATCACTGTTTGATCTGCAGACATCCATAGAATTTTCATTCGGTGCTAATTTTGGAAAATTCATTTGTATACCAATTTATTTTGGTTGAATCATTTAGTTTGATTGTATTGAACTCTTTTTGGCGATTCTAGAAGATTAGAGCGATAACCACTTTTATGGATACGCAACGTGGTGAGTAGGCCTTTTGGCTGAACATTAGGGCCTTAGGGTGAATAATCTTGAAGTTTTCGTTTATAGTTTTGGGAAAAAATACAGCTGAAAAAACACAAAGTAATATCAAGATCTAAAATGAAGCTTCCTTTCTTTTCTGAAGAGTTTTCTCCTCTCTTGTTTTCTTCTCCAGATAGCTCTTCCTCTCACCATTTTTTCAATCTGGATATTCCTAGAAAATTCCAGGTGAATGTAGTAAATAAGGGTTTAAATTAGCATGTTGGATGGCTATTATAAAGAGAAATTGGAGGGAAAATGATATTTTGAATAGTGATTTTTTGGAGAAGATTACGTGCATAATATTTTATTGAGTGAATGTGAGAATGAGAAATAATGAGTTAATTTAAAGGTAGTCAAACACGGAGTTAATATGGTGGGCCCCACCAATTTGTGTTTCACAGGGTTTAAATCTAGATAAGCCCCCCTCCAATAGGGGGATTTAAAATAGGCACCCTGGATTTAAACATTGTTCCCTTCCGTGTCCCCCTAGCATCGCTCTTAAGTAAATATGGAGTTGGATCCATGTTGACAAGAATGACATCAATTGCAAAGTGAAAACTAGATCTTTGTACTATATTTAAAATTGAGCCAATTGTAATGAATATTAAAGAAGAGATAATGAGCAAGATTGAATTAACAATCACAATAAAACAAGATTTACCTGGAAACCTAACCGGGGAAAGACATAGATGATGAGAATCTACTAATAATCAATAATGGATGATTACAAAGGATAATTGGACAATTAATCAATCTCAATATGTGCTATACACCATATATTGCTATAATCAAAGAATCCCTAACATATTAGGAGAATTTATACAAACAAGAGTCTAACACAAGGTGAAATCATATTACAATAAGTAAAACCAATAATGGAGTATTTGAGTTGAAATAGGAGTCCCAAGACTATCAAATATGTCTTTGATTTTTCAAGGCATACTACCAACTCTGAATAAAATTCCCAATAGAATTTGGGTCACATCCAAATTCTAACAAATTTAGTCTAAAGAGATCCTTTGTAATCCACCTTTGCCCATGATTTTTCTCAATTGGATTTTCACGTAAATTTTGTGTTCTTGAGGTTGTTTAATTTTTATATTACCATATTATTTTATTTCCTTTATTTAACTAATAAGTGATATCAAAGCTACATCACTACAAAAAAAAAAAAACTGTGTCCAGTGACCAATGATGTTGGTCATTGAAGGTTATTTTTTGGTCGATAAAAACCTTTACCGACCAAATAATTGTGGTTGCTGACTGGTCAACAATTCACCATAGGTGAAGGTTTTCAGCGACCAATACACTGTGATCATTAAATATACAACTTACCGTGACCAAAATTTGTTCGCTTAAGGGTTCAATCATGGTTGCTAGTAATAGTGAAAAATTGGTTGATTCACCGTAATAAACTTTCGCAACCAATCATCTGGTAACTAGATATATAACATCCAACGACCAAAAATGTTGTGTAAACGTAATTTAGCAACCAACACGTGGTCGCTAATATAAAACGTTCAATGACCAAACTATGGTCGCTGAAGGGAAACATTTTGACGAATGATAATGGTTTAAATTTGGTTAATTTGCACCCTTTTGCCACCAAACATTGATATTAATCTTTTAACAGCCAATAATTTTTGCTCCTGCAAATATTTTGTTCAATATTTCAATTTTCAACCACAAAGTTGAAATTAGCAATTTCAGTAATTAGAAAAAATAAATTCATATTAACAAGAAATATGTCGCTTTAGAAATAAAATTGTACTGTACATATAACAAGTACTAATTGTCGATGCATAACCTTAAAAGTTTAATATTTAACCACAAAAAGATAAAATATTTTTTCAACACTAGATTGAGTTGTCCTGTTTACACCATATTGAGCTTTAGAAGGTGTTGAGACGGGAATGTGTGATCGACTAGAGTGTCGTCCTTGCCCATGAGGAGATGAACTCCCAGCAACCAAAGTAAACTGAATGCTGAAGAGTATCCACCAACAACCATTGAATGGTCGCTGAAGGAAGAAAATATTCAGCAACCACATAGTTGGTCGCAAAAGCAACTGGAATACTTGATGGGAATTATACCCCCAATTGTTCCAGCGACCAATTTATATTGGTTGCAGAAGAGTCTCCACCAGTGACCACGGAATGGTTGCTGAATAAAGATCATATTGGTCGCTACAACAAGCCAAAAAATGAGCGGGACTCATCCCGCCAAGTGTTCTAGCGACCACTTCAATGTTGGTTGCTGAATCGTTCGACCAGATGGTCGCTGAAGAGCATAACCTCTACCAACCAATGTTTGGTCGGTGGAGTTTTTTTTTTTTTTTTGTAGTACTCTCACCAATTTCTAACATACTAATGTATGGGTTTATGAAGAAAAATGGAATGTAAGAATACTGAGACCATAATCATATTTTCGAGCCATGGTCGCATTCAATCTTTCATTCCGATTTGTAAAGGCCTGTTTAGGACGATTTGAAAGAAAAAATGTCAAGGATAACTTTGACTAAGTGGTTGTTATGTTTTTTATAAAAGTTTTAGGAAGTGAGTCCATGAAATGTTTTGTTAAAATTGAAACTTTGCCAGTTCAAAAGTAGATAAAATTTTATCAAAAACAAGCACGAAGTTTTAGTATTTAGATTCGTTACGCTTGTTATGTACCTGATTGTTAATAAACTATCTCAAGATATTCTTGGTCTACCATTCAATTGGCTAATGTAAATTTTTTGAATAATTAAATTTTGATAAATTTTTACTTTGTCTAAATTGTACATCTACCTACATAATAATGTATTCTTTTTACTAAAAATATTTAGAGTTTAATTAGCTATCGATTACTTATATGCAACAAAGTTTAACCCTACCAATTTAGTCTTTACACAAAGTATAAGATGAGCAGTTCTACCAACAACTCGTGCAACACACGATTCCTCACTAATAATAATATATATACAGTTATGCATTCTTTTATACAAGATTACTGGTGAAGATTGGTGAATGCATTCTCCTTAAATGCTAGATTATGAGAAAATATAAGCTTCTATGTCCTCCAAAAATTTACTAAAATGGTGTATTTTATTAATAAATTAACTTTTCACTAATACAAAATTTGTTGGCACAGGTGACATCAATATATTGACCTAATCACAGTAATAAAAGTCAATCAATAACCAACTTATTATGAGAATCTAGAATAAAGTTAAGAATTTTGTCCAATAATTCTTACTTCCCATTCTTGGTCCATCTTGAGTGTAGGGGTGGAATACTTTGTTCATTTCTGAAAAAATTAGATGAATCAACCTTGGTTTTCACTTGAACTAGCCTAATGAAATTATTCTTAAAATATCTGAGTCCCCAAATGCTTGCCTGTGCGTAGCTAGTATTGTCCTTGTCATTAACTCCTATATCAAGATCTCTGTAGTTGACGTATGCAGCCCTCGGAAATTTTGAAACATAAGGAGCCATGTAACTGTAAAGTCTTCGAATCCAATTCATATACCTATCCGATGCCTCTTCGTCGTCCCATCTCACAATGTAAAAGATTTTGTACAAATTACCAGCTCTGTGTGGAAAGGGAGTGGCAGATTCTGAAACTTCATCCATTCTTCCGCCATATGGAACCAACGCCATCAGAGCATCCCCGGAATCCTCTTCCAAGAATCTTTTCCAAATGCCTCCAAGCCCATTCTTAGAAACTGGTTTCTGAACATAGTCTGATTTAGCTTTAAAGTATCGTACATTTGCCTGAGTTCTATTCAACAAAACATCAAGTGATCCTATGGGAAGCCCGACGCTATATAACGTTGATTCTATCCAGCTCATTTCTGTGCAATCTTCTCTTTGCAAACCCAACTCAGGGAAGCTTTGTTGCATTAGTGGAAGCAATCTGTCGACACCACCAAGAAACAATGATCGAAATGAAGCCTGAATAGTTTGTTTGCCGTCTTGGCTTGAATTGACCCTTCCTATATAAACTCTAACGGCCAAGTCTTCATCGAATTTGTGTGCGATGTATTGCCATCGGTGAAGAATATTTGTTGCATTCTGTTCTAAAGTCCTGGCAGTTGTGAATACAGTAACTTTTTCTGGAACCTCCACCAACTCTAGTTTCCAAGCGAGAATGATTCCAAAACTGGCACCTCCACCTCCTCTTATGGCCCAGAAGAGATCTTCACCCATGGATTTTCTGTCGAGAATTCTTCCATTCACGTCAATGATGCGTGCATCAATTACATGATCAGCAGCTATCCCGTATTTTCTTATCAACCTTCCATACCCTCCTCCACTGATAAATCCTCCAGTCCCAACGGTTGGGGTTTCGCCAGCAGGAAACCCTAAGGTTCGACTTTTCTCTGCAATTCTATAATAAAGTTCACCGACCGTTGCACCAGCCTGAACCCATGCATTTTTCTGCTCAACATTAACATTTATTTCCCGTAGGTTGACAAGATCAACGATGACAAATGGGACTTCTGATGTGTAAGAAAGGCCTTCAAAGTCATGGCCACCACTTCGAACCAGTATTTGCATTCCATTTTCTTTGGCGCAATAAATGACAGGTTGAATCTGAGATTCATGCACAGGGGTAATAATGACTAATGGTTTAGGTGTTGTTTCTGAACCGAACCGAAGGTTTTGTATGGAGAAATTGAGGATGGATGAATATGAGCTATTTTTTGGTGTATAAATGATATTGGAGATTGAGTTGTGACTCTCGGATTGAAGGGACATACATTGAAGAAAATTATCATGTCCATGAGAAGAAACTGTCCATGAACACGAAAAGAGGACATAAAAAACAAATAGAACCAAACAAATACTTGGAATCTTCATCTCTTGTTAAGGCTGAATAATTTGTGTATTGCAGAGCATGAAACATGGTCTATTTGTAGTGTCAGGAAGGACAACGCTACTTTTCAACCATCTATGAATATCAGGTTTTCCTGCCAAGATAACATATTAGTCTATATTGACAACTAAGCCACTATTTGGTTGGGATTAAATTTAAATTTTTAGTAGATTTTGATAAAAATTGATGAAATATATAGTCGAAAAGTTCTGAATCTAATAAGAAGTGTAGTTATAATTAATTATTAACTTTGATTTAAATTAAAAAAAATTATCAAACATGGGCTAAATTTAGTTCTATTTTAATAGCATTTTTAGACAGTATATTGGCTAGGGGTGTAAGTGGTCCGATTTTTTAAAGATTTTCAAACCAAATCGTTTAAACCGGTTTAAGAAAAATTCAAACTTAAACCAAAGAATTTTGCACGGTTTGAAAAAACTCAAATTTAAACCTAATGGTTTGGTCTGATTTTAAACCGTCGATTTCGTGGTATATTTTTTTGTCTGTCTACTTTCATGTCATTTAAATCTAAACCTAACCGGCTTTAAATATGAATAATTGATTGGCGGCTCGAACTATTTTTTACCAATTTAGTTTGGTTCAAAATGATTTTGTTGAAGGGTCCACGTGGCACCAAACTGACGATTTTTAAAATGCGATTCGATTTTTCAATTTGACGATTTTTACTTACAGCTCTAATATTGGCTTCCATTCTAGTTGACTCTCTCTTTTTTTTTTTGGTGAAATATCAACGAAGTCTTCGCTTTCGCTTTGGCTTCCATTCTAGACATTTCAGGTGTTCGGCCCCCATTCTTTCCAAAATTATCAATCTATTTTCAAATTTTGTGGGCCCCACGTTTGAAATATAATGAACTCCACTTTTTGACTATTCAATGGAGTGTTCCACACATTAATGCTGTCAATTGACATTTATGCCCTTGAAATATGGTTGTAAATTTTAGAAGTGTGTTTGATAGAAATTATTTGGGAAAAAAGAATTTTGAAATAGTGATATGATGAAAAATTTGTGGTTGAAAAAGAAGGAAAAGTTATTGATGTAATAAAAAATATTATTTTATTGAAAAATGTGTGGTTGAAAATGAGTAGAAGAATGAAAATGAAAATGTGGGTCAAACGGGGCCCAAATTCAAATGGTTGAGGATACTTGTATAAATTTTCAATTACAAAGTGAGTAAAATAGTGATACCCTTCAACGGCATTATCAATATTAACTCACAAATGCGCTAACTCGTTTTGCAATTTTAAATAAACCTACTACTATAAAAAAATAAGATTTCATCAAAAAATGAATTTAAAATGAGTTTCAAATGGGGTGTTAATGTCATATATATGTATTGACTTCTTTTAAAAATATCTTCTTGTCGACACTTGAAATGTTAATTCTTCTTGAATTTATGAAGCCTCCTGTATAAACAAAGATTGTGAAAGGAAGAAATTGAATTAACCACATTAATAATTGCTTCTAGAACAAACTAAAGGAAAATATGTTTCTTTGACCGGACTTGCTCGAAGCAAATTTCCATTTTTTTGCTTTTTCTGAAAATCAAAACTTTGACCAAATACTTGTCTCGCAGAATATTAAACAAAAAATTAATGATATACAAGAAAATCAACCTATTTGGCTCAAAAAATCCCAAGATATCCAATTTAATATATTCTTCTTACGCTGTTTCATTGAAAAAATGTTAAATTGACTAACGCTTTTGATGTAGCCCCTATTTGATAGAGATTGAAATTCAAATTTTAATATAAATCGAAAACAACAATCAATTCTTGTTTGATAGTCATTTTATTTAAAAACAATGTTTTTAATAGTGATTTTTAGGAGAGTTTGTGATTAAAAAGTAAGAAAAATTTTTGGGTTTAATTATAAAATATTTTATTGTATGCATGTGTGATTGAAAATGAGTATTTAGAAAAAAAAGTTTTCAAATAATAGTTGTAAAATAAGAAATTAATTTTAACTACATATTTTATAAGATTCATAACTTTTCAACTGCACATTTCATAAACTTTGATCAAAATATACTAAAATTTTATTTTATTCCTCAACAAACAATCGCTTCATATTGATAGTTTGAAATTTTTTAAGAAGGGATGAAATGTAGTTAATGGGAGTGGAAGGAAATGGAGAGTAAATTTGGAAAATGTGAGAAATGCAACAAATTTTTCAGTGGTGGGAATTTTGATAGAACAAAAAGAATACTCATTTACTTATTTATTTGATTAAATTAAGTAGGAAATTACTTTGATTCAGATATGGCTAAACGATTAGTTATCAAACAAAATAAAAGCTAAAAGGAGACGGATACCGTGTTCGAGCGTTTTCAACTAAATTATAAGTGGTCGTAGAGCTTTTTTTTTTTTTCATGAATTCAACTTACCTAGTTAAAAAAAAAAAAAAAAAAGGGAAACATCACCAAGTTTCATGATTGCACTTCTGAAGATTCAAGTAAAGCAACCAAACATCATCAAATTTTTTTTTTTTTTTTGGCCTTCATCCAGCGTTCCTCTGGATCAGCAAATTAGATGCAAGCCATGATTTTATTAGTTTTGGCAGCACTTCATGTTGAAAATTATAAAATATAATTCTATCAACTAAAAGCAATCAATTGGAAGAAAGAAAAATTAACACTCAAAAATAAGCAAGATTTATAGAGGTTCGCTTCAATGTCAGACTACGTCCTCTCTAGCCATCGCAATAATTCACTATGATAAAAAAAAGGTTTACAAGAGAAATTTGTATTCGTGTCTTCTATAGCCTCTCTTTCTCTCCTATTTTATGACAATCATAAAATTTAAGGATGATTCTGATCTGCGACCAATTTCGCAAAGTGGCAATAATTATAATCGACAATAATTTGACTACACATCTTAACACTTTATATATTTCTTTTTTTTGAAAAAACATTGCCACAAAATGGTTATGCAACAAACGCATCTTGTTCAAGTAAAAAAATATTGTTTCATCTTCTGACTGTTATCTTGTTTTAGATATAAAATTTTAAGTACACTTTTCATAAACACAAATCTGCATGTCATCAACACAAATAAGATTAGCTAACATGAATACCTAAAATAAACATGCTACCCGCATGCAATATGATCAATGGTAAATACAAAATGTTCCGTAGCTTCGCTAAATTTATAACATAATTCTCTACATTTGAAAAATATCAAGAATTACATTTTAAGTATCATTCTTAACATTTATGAAATGTTGATAATGATATGTCGATCACACATTTCACCATATGCATTTACCTTCTTCTTCAACTTCAACCACCATTTTTGCAAAGAATTTATTTCACAATTAATGGCATTATCAATACATGACTACCATTACAAATTCATCTATCAAAATAATTTGATTAGGCTGTGACACTATGTTTGAGGAACACAAAACAATAAATATGAATTTGATTTTAAATTGTGCCAATAATCTTGCAAAAATATCTACTAATTGTTTGAAAAATCTAATCCATTAACAACATATATATATATATATATATATACCACAACTATTAAACACAACTTATCAACAAAAAAATAATTTCAAATAAAATTTAACTTCTATCGAGAATTGTGGATGATATTAAATTTTTCGAAATGAAATTATATAATTTTTTTTTGTGTTAATGATTTTTCTATTTCATCATCTTCATTTCTACCCGAAATCATTAGTCATCACCTAATAGATAATGAAAGGAAATTAACCCATTAAGTATTACATTGCATTAATGGAGCTTCTCATGAAATCTACTTTTTCTTCTAGAAATTTGTGACAAATTGAGGGAAAAATTGCTTCATTTTTCATCAAGGGTATGAAAGACAATTTGATACCAATTTGGCCATTTTTGCAAGAGTTATCCAAATTAGACATTTTGCAATTGACAAACATGCAATTGGTCATTTTTTAAAATTCCCCACAAGTATATTATATAATTTAATCTAAATTAAATTAAATAAAGACATTATAATTGAATTAATGGGCACATGATTCGTCTAGGGGGTCCCAGTGCATTCTACTGCAACCAAAGAATAATTATAATAATTCAATAGTAAATGTAACTAATTAAGATAAATATGACAATCATAAGAATTAAGAATGCGGCGTTACAAATCCTACCCCTTAAAATAAATTTCATCCTCGAAATTAAAACATATCAAATAACTAGAAGTAACTGGCATGTGAGACTACACCCTTAAATAGCATTTTAGGCGCAACTATGTGTGGTTTGTGTAATATGCCATTGGCAATAAAATAATTGTTTTTTATTTTGTTAATGACACGACACAACCCGTCCCAAATCATCCTAGTGAACCCAAAACGTGTGCTAACGATAGATGTTGACTAGATTTCAGATCCATCACCAAAACTGAATATGAGTTACTATAAAACATATGTCAAAACCAAATGCTTATGAAAAATATAATGTGATGACCCCAAAATAATTATGTCGTGCTCTGCAAAAATTAATCATACAACTCATTATGTCGTGTGGTTATCCATTAGAAATCACCAGGCTTCTTAAGCTATCAAGAACCAATACTACCTGTAAGAAAAATTGTAGGAAAAAAATGAGTTGAGAACTCAGTGAGTGGAAATTTTGAAAATAGTTATAATTTTTCCTTTATACATTCTTATCAAAATTAAGTCCATATCGTTTAATAATTCACATGATAGCCTAGTACATATATATCCAAAAAATGATACATTCTCATAACTCCGTAAATATCATCTCATAATCACGATATAATCATCAGTTGATATCTATATCATCATCTCATCACATCAATTGTACTAGAAATCCACCAGAAATGTACCCTCTAATTGAAATCTGTAATTTGCCCCTCGGGCTAATCACTTCTGACACGGGCCTCAAGCCCCCTCAGTGAACGGAAGTAGGTCTCAAAGACCTCTCATAATCAATTCTAGAATACTACTAAGGCCCCTCAGTGAACTATATGTACACGATCAGACCCCTTCATCCCCAGTCAAGACCCCTCAATGTAGTATAAAATACGGCCAAAGCCCCTCAGTGAACTATAAGAAATATATAATCATGGGTACTTTTCTGGTCGATCTCCATATCACATACCTCACATTCCAATTCACAATGAATCCAAATACAATCTTTAAATTCCACATATATCGTAGTGAGAGAACTTTCATAGCAAACATGTAATTGAACAAATAATTCACATAGCAGCATATAATGCAATAGTATAATCAATTGATAAATATTTGAAAATATTTAAATTTTTCCACTCACTAAACTGTAGACCGATCATGGTTTCAATCTTCTCGTCACCTCCTCACCTTCAAGTATCATGTATAATATCACACTTGTTCCAATAAATTATATCCCTTCACAAAGGTGCTTTGAAAATTTTCCTACCATTAAAAATAATAATTTATCAATAGGAACTTGATGTCTTTTATTTTCAACCTCATTATTCCAATTAGGGTCACTAACAACATGTACTCATTCATAATAACTATTTTAACACCTATTCCTCAATATTTAACATTTAATTTGGTTTTTATACTAAAAAAATCCAAGTAAATCAAAAGATTTCCAAAAACAACCCTATATCCCCCAAAAACAGCACTATATCCCCAAAATATTGCAATCTGGCACTGAAACCAATTGACAGAAATAGCACTTTCTGGGAAACATTTCGAAAACAGCACTTGAACATGATTTTGTCCGAATATTGCTTTAAAAAATGAATAATTCCAATCTTAAATCCTTAATTTAAATGTTTAGCATCATATAATCACAAGAATTCCAAAGAATATGCCTTTATCTCACAAACCCCTTTCCAAAGTTTCACTTTCTTCAAGTTCTATATTCAAACAAACATTTATTTGTTATATTCCTATTTATAACCTCAAATACATATCAATATCGCCTACTTCTTGCTAAACTTTGAATTAAAGTAAATTTCCCATAAACTTTAAAAATAATAATTCAACATATTATACTTACCTTTCAAAATCAATTGAAAATTCGAGAATAAGGAAGTGTCCAAGCTTGAACCGACCACTTCTTCTTCCTCTTTTTCTTTCTCTTCCTTTTTGGGGTTTTCATTTAATTGGCCTAGTCAAACTAAGTTTTTATTTAAAAAGACCACCAACTAAGTTTTTTAGTTAGAAGGCCTAAATATATGAAAAGGGGAAAATATAATTTGTTAATGTCCAAAATGTCCTTGTATATAAAAAGACATTATTGCCTTCATTCTCATTCCAATTTCCATTTCACTCTTCTTCTTCAAGAATCGGTTCCAAGGTGGGTTTTTGAGCTCTCTTTCATTTTTCTCTTCAATATTTTTATCTACTTAATAAAGAAATCATAAACTCTACATTCTCTTTCCCTTGAACACTTATTTAGTTGAAGTGAGTAGTAAAATCTTGCAACATTGGTGATTAGCAATTGGAGAAGAAGAGGATGTTGTGAATTCTAAATTTTTGGGTTACTTTCTTTCTCTATTTTTTGTCAATAATTTCTCCATGTTGTATACATGTTTGGGGTGTTTATTTGTGAACAATGATTTTGATTTCAATTTAACATTACATTAGAGTTTTGATATGGGTTAGTTTTCAACCCATTTTCTCATTACCGATTATTTGCATTAATTGAAGTGAAATGTAAGTTGAAAAATGTATGTTTGGCTATGCTTTCCATTTTGGTACCGTAAAACACAAATTTGGTTTTATTATCTGCATAACGACTTACACGTCGTTTTCTGAAGTCCATAACGACTTCTATATCGTTATCAGTTTTGTACTATGTTCGAAATGAAATGTAAGTTGGTGAATGCATGTTTGGCTATTCCTTCATTGTTGTACCATAAGTTGAAAAATGTAAATTGGGTCTATTTTGTACATAACGACTTTGTTCAAACATATGTGTTGTACTAGATTTTTGTTTCATAATGACTTTAGAATAACTTACAAAGACAAGTTTATGAAATTTTTATATTAACTTACAGTTATGGACACCGCTAATATGGTATGGATATCAGTTTGTTATCCATTTGAGTATGAGCAGTCGGTTGACGGTGTATGGAAATGGAAATATGCAAGGAATGGTAAAGGAAAAACAACGCCTATTCTTGTTGCGAAAACTATTTCATATGTGGAATTATATGATAAAATCAAAGAGGTGTTGAACGTTGATACGAGGGTGTACAAAATGGAGATTGTAATGATTTTAACGTATGATTATTTAGCTAAATCCAAACTACAATGTAATGTATACAGATGGAACATTTATTAACTTTTATGAAACTTCATCTCAACTTCACACAATCCAATATTTTGCATAGTCGAATCTTTATTTTAAGTTTGTAACTGTCTCCATCACACTTTATGTACTTTTGTGGCCATTCTGCATAATATGAATGGACAACTTATTGTCTTGTTCTTTATTTTTTTGGGATAAATTTGAAGATATGATTAATCATGTTGAACTTTTCCCTTTGATTTTGACTTCTTCAGATAAACAAAAAATGAATGGGGGTCAGCTGTAGCATTCGATTTCGCCTTCACTTTCTGCTAGCCACTCTCCTCATGGTGGGCTTATGAAGTTTGATGTTTTAAAGACTAGTAATATGGGAAAGCTTCATGTTCTCAAACTAGTGCGAGAGAGGAATGTTGTCCTTCTGCTGCAAAGGATAACCTGAGCCCAATAAGTGGTAGCAAATTAGTAAATTCCTCCCTTTCGATGGCTCCATCATCTTCTACGGCTAGGAGCTTTAAGACCCTCACTTGTGAATGATGAGTAAGAAACCGGTCATGTTCGCTCCACTTGTAATGACCAAACAGTTGATAGCGAAACTTGAATTTGTCATATTATCATGACTTATAACTTTATTGTTTAGTCATTATGTTATTAGAACAAAAATTAAAGTCATTTTTCATTGCTGAAATCGTTATTGGAGCAAATAACGACATACATATCGTTACAATAAAAAAAGTGACTTTTTCCATCATAACGACATTGAAATCGTTATCGTGCTTCGATAACGACTTCCATATCGTTACAATATAAAAATTACACTGTTTTTTAAAGACGTCCATAGCGAGTTGGAAATCGTTACTGGAGCAACTAACGATATACATATCGTTACAATAGAAAAAAAAAGTGACTTTCTCCACCATAACGACATTGAAATCGTTATCGTGCTTCGATAACGACTTTCATATCGTTACAATATAAAAACTACACTGGTTTTCCAAAACTACCATAACTAATTCGAAATCGTTCCTGGAGCAAATAACGACATACATATCGTTACCGTAGAAAAAAGTGACTTTTCGAACCATAACGACATTTAAATCGTTATCGTGCTTCGATAACGACCTCAATATCGTTACAATATAAAAACTACACTGTTTTTTAAAGACATCCATAACGAGTTCGAAATCGTTCCTGTAGCAAATAACGACATACATATCGTTACCGTAAAAAAGTGACTTTTTGAACCATAACAGCATTGATATCGTTATCGTGCTTCGATAACGACCTTAATATCGTTACAATATGAAAACTACACTGTTTTTCAACGACGTCCATAACGAGTTCGAAATCGTTCATGTAGCAAATAACGACATACATATCGTTACCGTAAAAAAAATGACTTTTTGAACCATAACGACATTTATATCGTTATAGTGCTTCGATAACGACTTCAATATCGTTACAATTTAAAAACTACAGTTTTTCAAAGACTACCATAACGAGTTTGAAATCGTTCTCGGAGCAAATAACGACTTACATATCGTTACAATAGAAAAAAGTGAATTTTTCCACCATAACGACATTTAAATCGTTATCGTGCTTCGATAACGACATTTAAATCGTTATCGTGCTTCGATAACGACTTCCATATCGTTACAATATAAAAACTACACTATTTTCGAAAAACTACCATAACGAGTTTGAAATCGTTTTTGGAGCAAATAATGACTTACATATCGTTACAATAGAAAAAACTGAATTTTTGAGCCATAACGATATCTACATCGTTCTCGAAAAAAATAACGACTTACATATCGTTACAGTACAATTAATAAGGAAAACGACATTTATATCGTTTTTTTACATAGAAAACGATAAGTATATCGTTATGCGTAGTAAAACGTTCTTGAACATCCACGATCATTCGACATACCTCCGACATATGTATATGATGACCAAAATAGGTTGTCGAGCGAGTTTAATCACGTTCCAAAGAAACTTAAGGAACAGTTGTATTTTTATAGTAATCCAACACATTGGACTAGTTTCGATATAAAGAAAGTATCTTTGTTGGCCCGTTCTAAGCCATTCGAGTGCTATCAGCCCACTTAATATCCTCTTTCGGTCATTATACATATGTCGAAGGTATGTCAAATGATCGTGGATGTTCAAGAACACCTTACTACGCATAATGATATACTTATCGTTTTCTGTGTAAAGAAACGATATAAATGTCGTTTTCCTTATTATTTACACTGTAACGATATGGAGATCGTTATGTCTTTCGGGAACAATGTAGATGTCGTTATGGTTTAAAAAGTCAGTTTTTTCTATTGAAACGATATGTAAGTCGTTATTTGCTTCAGAAACGATTTCAAACTCGTTATAGTAGTTTTTGAAAAACAGTGTAGTCTTTATATTGTAACGATATGGAAGTCGTTACAGAAGCATGATAACGATGTAAATGTCGTTATGGTGGAAAAAATCAATTTTTTCTATTGTAACGATATGTAAGTCGTTATTTGTTTCAAGAACGATTTCAAACTCGTTATGGTAGTTTTTGAAAAACAGTGTAGTTTTTATATTGTAACGATATCAAGTGGGTTCGATCCCACTTAAAAGAAACTATGGGAACATTTATGTTCCCATGATTGTGTACCACTTTCGAACTACACTTTCGAACTATTCAGATAGAAAGTATCTTCGTTCGCTCTTTCTAAGCCATTCGAGTGATATTAACTCGTTTTATGACCTAGCTCGATCGTCCTATGTATGTTGAAAGCATGACGGGTGACTATGGACGATCGAATCGTTATTTTTAGTTAGAACGATATAATTATCGTTTTCTATTAAAAGAAACGACATCTATGTCGTTGTAGTTATAATTTGAATTGGAACGATTTCAAATTCATCAAATTTGTATTAAAACGATATGAAAGTCATTATATTATTTCGTGGGTTTGATACATAACGATGTCATTATCGTTTCAGTACAATTTTGACGACATTGATATCATTTTAGTTTTAATCTTAACTAAAACGATTTATATATCGTTATAGTTTATATAAAACGATAATTATATCGTTTCTGTTAAAAATGATGATTCGACCGTCCACGATCACGAGACATGCATCTGACATATTTAGAATGATCGAAATAGATCATCAAGTGGGTTCGATCTCACTCTAAAGAAGCTACGGAAACATTTGTGTTCCTATGATTATGTACCACTTTCGAACAATTATATTATACAATTTGTGTTAGTTTTATTTACAATTTTATAACATGTTTCTAATCGAACAATTATATTATACAATTGCCAATTTAAAATTTTACATAACTAACAATTGTTTATATAATTTATAAATTCGGTTATTCAATCTTTTTATTATAATTAAATTATATAATCTGAAATTCTGAATCATGATAGTTAAATAAATATTTTTTACTTTTGAAAAATTTATACCAATTAATTAAATTAAGTTAATATTTTGATCGAAAAAAACTAGAAAAAAATTTAAAATATATGAAATGACCTTTAGGTTTTGGGTTAAGGGTTGAATTTTAAAATAATAACATAACTCGAATTTTGAAAGTATACTTTAAATATATGGAATGACCTTTAGTTATATATCGTTTTAGAGCATATGAAACGACAATTATATCTTTTAGAGTATATAAAAAGTATATTTTGCACGCCATAAAAAATTTACGTAGGGGATGAAAGAGAAAAAATAAAAAATTTTTGTGGTCAGTTGGTCATTACTTAAAAATTATAAATAAATATAAAAATTATTTGAAATAAAATTAAAGATTTTAAGTTAAAATGTCACTAACTATTTATATATTTTGAAATCATAAATTTTTGTTAAACATTCAATTCATCTTAATTAAAATTAATCTTTCAATACATAATACATATATAGAATAAAGTGAAATATTTGACTCTAACTTTTTAAGACATTCAGAACTATAAGATTATATATAGGTTATTGAATTAAGATAAATAATATTGTTCAATGTCCTAGTGGTGAGGGAAACATAATTTTTTTTTAAGAGGTTGAAGGTTCAAATTCTTGGACATGAAAATTTGGTTATAATTTTTAAAGATATATATATAGGTTATTACAATAAAATAAACAACATTGGTCAATGTCCTAGTGGTGAGGAAAGCATCATTTTTCTAAGAGGTTGAAGGTTCAAATCCTTGGACCTTAAAAATTTAACTTTAATTTTTCAAGATATATATAAGTTATTACAATAAAATAAATAACATTGTTGAATGTCCTAGTGGTGAAGGGGTACTTTTCTTTCTTAGAGGTTCAAGGTTCAAATCCTTGAATCTTGAAAATTTTATTCTAATTTTTAAAATATATATATAAGTTATTGCAATAAAATAAATAACATTATTAAGTGTCCTAGTGGTGAGGAGGGTACTTTTTTCCTTAGAGATCCAAGGTTCAAGTCTTTGAACCTTAAAAATTTGATTTAAATTTTTTAGATTCGGTCAAACGGGTTTGACCGGGTCGAGTTTAATCGGGTCGGGTAAAATAAATTTGGCCCAAATTCATCATTTATTTGGTTATAAAGGAAGGGTAAAATGGATATTTGATAATTTTAAATAATTAAATTTTCTTTTCTTTTAAACAATTTGGTCTAAGGCCATTTAAACAAAAACATTGTGAAGAATGGCCATCTCAACTCATTCCCACTTCCTTTTTCCTTTCTTTATTCTCTTTTTCTCCCCCGCTTTGTTTCCTCCTGCCCTCCTCGGTTTTGTCCCCCAAAAATTGAGAAAATGAATGGTTATGTTTAAAGTTAAATGGATAAGTATTATATAATTGCAATTCAAGTCCCCAATCTTCATATAATATAACATTTAGTCATTTTAAATTGATGGGCATTAAATCTAGATCTAAGAGACAAAATATTGGAGTAAAAAATGTCAGGACAATGAGCTGGAAAGTCCGCATGCAGTTTGGTGGTGACATTGGACAATGAATCACAAAACAATGTGCTTTGCTTAAGTTTTTGATTGTTTACTAAAAATGATTGAAAGTAAAGTTTATTAAAATAAGTACTCAAAAATAAAAAAATAAAAAAATATGAAGGATTTAGAATAGGTCCACATAATATATTATGCCCATGTTTGATAGTCATTTTTTCAAAATGTATTTTTCTTTCTTTTCTTTTTAACCACACATTCTTCAATAAAATAATATTACACGCAAACTCAAAAAAATTTCTTAATTTTTAACCACACATTCTCCATCAATTAACTATTCAAAAATGCATTTTCTCCCCAAAAATGACTACCAAACAGGGGTTATATCACGATTCACTTACATTTGAAAAGAAATGAATTAGCTTCTTAGCTTCAAAACCCATAATTAACATTAAGTCTAATAAACTAAAATAAGACGAGTGTTGCAAAAAGGAAAGTAAATTTGCTCATCAATGACTGCTCATATTTCAATATAGATGGCTAAATTAATGACTATCAAAAGAAGAAAAAAAAATTAAAAAACAAAAAAATAAAAATCTGTACATGAACTTAAATATAACCATAGCAACACAACATGAAAGGCATATGCAAATTAATATGAAAATAATTTGTACTTAATTAAATATAAAACAATATTAAATTAAAACAAAAATTGTATTTCAAAACGAAATCAATATGTAAATTGTATTAGTACTAGTCCATCTAGCCACAAGTTGTCATCTCAAATCACCTTGCCTTCATCGGATGAAAATGGATTGGGATTACGAGAAATGAGCTAATGCTCAGTAAGTAAACCTCACGCATATGTATATCACATATGAATTTCTTTAAAATAAAAAATATTTCTCAATATGTATCCTCCTTTCCTTCAATTTCATTAAAAAAAAAAAAACATTAATATCGTGAACTCACTTGGTGTATCGTCTAACCAATCAAAATACAATGGACAATTATTATTTGGAACCCGATTCATTTTACCAGTAGTACCTATTTTCCTCTTATATTTTCAACCATACAATATTACATGTAAATTGAAATTTTTTCTTTTTTTTTTAACCATCAATTTTTCAAAAAATTACTATTCCACCCATTAAATTTGAAATAATGGAGGCCAAAATCAAGGGGACTACTAACTTCTTAATTTTAAAGTAGGATTCAAACACTTAATTTTGTAGACAAAACATAACATTAGTGTCGATGACAAAGAATAGATTTCCCGTAAATTAAAGTTCAAGGTAAACGAAATTATTAAAATGAACAAATCTCACCTATATCAAGATAATCAAATTCGTGATGACACTGTTTCAGAATAATAAATACATTATAAACCATAAGTACACACACAAAAATTTATGCATTCAGGGTCTCAGACACATATATTAAGCACACACACCTATAAATATTCATATTTATATACATATACACAAAAATAGCATACATAAACAGATAAATTTATGCATACACATATTGTAATAATTTATGAGCTTCTTAACTATTGTAAGAAATCGTTATAAGGTAAGACTTTTGATTCTAAACCCTAATGAAGTTTAGTGGGAGTGTAATTTCTTCTAAGTAATAATATCACTAATGTAGTTTATTAACTCATTTAGTCCTTTATTTAATTTTAATCAATTTTCTAAATTTCCAATTTTATTTTTCTATTATTATTGTAAAATTTCATTTCTAAGAAAAAGAAAATCTTCCAACTAGATGTCTAAGTTCAATTAGCAAGACTTCACATAACAGAATAAGTATATATTATATAATTTAATTTCAGTTAAATAGAATAGAAACATTATTTAATTGACGGGCATTTGATTCATTTAGGTCATCTCAGATGCATTCTACTGCACCCGATGTAGTTAGTTAAGACTATAATAATTATAATAACTCAATAGTAAATATAACATAAAATGTAACTATTCGAAATAGACATGCTAATCACAAGAATTATATCAACACTTTAATATAATTTATAATACAACCTAAATGGTTGTAAAACTACGAAAATTCAACGAGCCCATATGCTTAAATACTAGAGACATTTACTTAATCAAATGAATTTTACAATTTGATTTTATCAAGTAGCTTAACACGACAGACCAACAGGCTCTGAACATTGCTTAACCCATCAGCTATTTGATAAGAAAAATGATGAAAAAATATATGAGCTTGTAACTTTGTGAGTAAAATTCTTAATTTCCAGCTCAGGAGATTTTAGATTTAGGGATTCCATTTCCGATTGTTGGCATGGTTTCGATTTGGGATATTTAGGGTTTCGGACTTGGTTGAGTGTGTGCATGAAATGAAATGAAATTGGAGGTGGAGAAAGGCGTGAATGATGAGTTAAATGTTCAAATGCGTGTTTTATGGGCTGACGTGATCGATGACTTGGAAAAACACTAAACATTTGGGCACATTTAACGAGACAGTTAGACATTTCGTCGGTCACGTAAACACTTCACTTAACAGATTTCAGTCGGTGAGTAATGCATATTGACGGATTGAAGTTCAATGGCCAGCAAGACAAGTTTGAAAGTTGAGTGAGTAGTCCATGACATGTATCAAAATTCAGTGGCTAATGGAACATTTAAGTTGTCTTTACGTGACTTCTTGTATTGAATTTAACGTATGTCACCTTTCCGTCACCACGTGAGCAAGTTCACTAACGTTTTTTATCCGATGGCCAGTGGAGTTGGACGGATTCAAGTTCAACGGCCAATGGGACAAGTTTGAAAGTTGAGTGAGTAGTCCGTGACATGTATCAAAGTTTAGTAACTAATGAAATATTTAACTCGGGTCCAATGAGAGTTAAGTGGAGAAATATCCTAAATTTGCAAGGAAGTCCTTAATCTTCTTCTAATATAACTTTTAGCCCTTTGATTCTAAGAATAACAATAAAAATCTTATCCCTCCTATTTTATCTTATTTATGGTCCTTAGGTACTTGTAAATACAAATTAAGTACCATAAAAATCATTTGTTCAATTTAAGTCCCTATTTGACTTTGACTTTGACCAATTGAATTTTTTACTTTGACTAAATATTTTTTTTGACTTTGATTATGAATGAATGGATTGTAATTTATAATATAATTTAAGGTCTATTAGCACAAAACGGCCATATGTTTGACCATTAATGTGCAAAACGTTATCACGTTTCAAATTTTTACACTTTCATCCCTATTTTCATATTTCGTTGTAGAAAACGTCATATTCATTAGTTTTTATCTAATTTCTCAATAAAAATCTCTGAAATGATAAATATGTCCTCCTATTTAAATAAAATAAAAACAAATAACTAATTACAACCATACTCCCAAACCTTTTTAAAAAGTGGAAATGACTCCCAAATAAGTTATTAAAAAATTCAAAATAAAATAAAATCCCTCTCCCTCTCTCTTTCCCTCTCCCTCTCTTCCTCCGCCTCCTACTCTTTTACTGGTATGTCATTGATTTTAATATAAGAAATAGTGCGTTTTGATGCAAATGTTGGACAACAAATCGAATCAGATCAATCAAAAAATACTATTTTTTTTTTATATATATAGTTCACTTATTGTCTCCATCCAACCGCATTACCTTCCCCATCATTTGTTACTTGTTTAACTATTTGCTTGAAAGGAAAAATGGCCATGGAAGCTCAAACAACAGTCAAAGTAGTATCCCATGCATGTGGTTCTCTCCGTAAAGCTTCCTATAATTGTGGCCTCCTCCGTGCCTCTAATTTCCTCTCTTTTGCAGATGTAGTAGTAGATCCAGGTGTTGTATTTTTAGGTAAAAAAAAAATTCAGGATTCTTGTACTTGAGAGTTGAGACAAAATCATCATAATCTTTTAATTTAAATAAACATGTTTGTTAAGATATTTTCAAGTTTATGGTTGCTTTATAGAGTCAGAACTCTAAATGAAGAATTAAAAACTATTGTTTTATATTTTGTTTTGAGATTAAAAGTTAAATACAAACATATTGGTGGTGTGATGAATTGAGAGAGAGAGAGAGAGAGAGAGAGAGAGAGAGAGAGAGAGAGAGAGAGAGAGAGAGAGAGAAGAATTTTATTTTATTTTGAATTGTTTGATATATTTGGGAGTCATTTGCACTTTATAAAAGGTTGGGGGTATGGTTGCAATAAGTTCTTTAGTTTTATTTTATTTATTTAAATAGTAGGAAATATTCGTCATTTCACATTTTTATTGAGAAAATGGATGAAAATAATGTTTTCCACAATGAAATGTGGAAATAAGGATGAAAATGTAAATATTTGAAACATGTTAACGTTTTGCACACTAGAGGTCAAACGTATGAACATGTTGTCCTTATAAGCCTATAATTTAGCCCTTGTTTGAGTCTCATTCTTTTGGAAAAATGCATTTTTCAACAATGTTTTGACATCATTTCAACCACACATTATTTAATAAAATAATATTACACGTAAATCCAAAAAAAATTCTTATTTTTCAACCACACATTTCTCATCAATACACTATTCGAAAAAAATCATTATTTCCTCAAAATGGGGCTCAAATAAGGACTTAATCTCTCATGTATTAAAATTTTATAAAATTTTTCTATATAAAGAGCTATTAGCTATAACTAGTTCTGTTGATAGGTTTTTTCTTTCCAATCTCCAAATCTTTCTGAAATTAGATAATTACTTGAATAATAAATCAGTGAACTAACTTTGAGTTAATAATTTAATTAAAAAAAACAAAAGGAACAATATAATCATCCCGTTTCTCTCATAATCAACTTCTTCACAATTTTCATTTTTTTCCTACTAGAAACACTCTCTACATTTACTTCTACATGTCATCTCTTTTTCTTCATTCCCAGAACAAAAGTAGGAAGATAAATTCAATTTACATTTAATTATTATATTTTCCACGTCTTCCATTCATGAAACATTACTATTGTGCGGAATCTTCGAAAAATTTGATTGCGGGCTAAGAAAAACCATCAAACGAACACAACAATCACCTAAGCTCGGCCCAAAAACTCACCTCCACTTTCGTTTCCTTAAGTACTCTCAACCCTCACGAAGGAAAATGATGGTGGTAGTATTGGCAAGAGTAGGAAAAAGCAACAGCAATGATGAAAATCTCTTCCAGTTCCCCTCCAAATACTGCTGCCTCTCTCTCTCTGTCTCTCGTTTTCCCTTCACTATCTTGCACAATACACACGACTACAGGTAACATTGGATATATATGCAAACACATTAGGTTACTTATATGGGCCTAACTTATCCTTAAATGGACAAAGACAAAGTGGGCTAAGAATAATACCAAACAAATGGGTTAAAAATTCATCCAACCCCACAATCTAATAACCCATAAGTGTAGGTGGTTTTCAAGTCGAGTCAAATCTATGGTGTCGATAAAATATTTTTAAATCATTGTCCGAATTTATTGGATATCAAAACTTAATAAATCTCCACATTGATACCAAATCAACCTGCAAGAACATAAAACACAAAATTTATAATTGTCTAATCAAGGTAACTAAATAAAATTAGAATTATAGACCTTACCTCGTGTCTCAAACCCGAAACACATACCATATTGTTCTATATACTCATCAGGGCTAAAGTCAAAAACATTGAAGTAAAAATCGGTAATCACGGTAATCAATCAAGAAAATATAAACTTGCGATGAAGATATAACATATGATAAAACACACAGAACTTTTCAAACATATTCACAATGAAAAATGGATTAACACCAAATTAATCAATCAAATGGCCAGCACATGCAACAAATGCATATGAACCTACGAAAAAATCTCACCACAATTATCTTATCCCATTCCATGTTGCTTATACCTCGAGAATACATATGTTCTCTCATCACCCACCATGCTCACTAAGTTGGTCAATAACTCATGTGTAACCTGTAAATCACTGTAAATCCTAAAGTTAATGGGCCTCTATCTAACAGAAGTGATAAAAATGTCTCTCTCACACTCTACATGAGCCAGGTCTTTACAAATAAATGATTCCAAACATTTAATTACCTCTCCACTCGTGATCCAAATGCCACTTTCCATATCCCCGTGTATATTACCAATGCACTCTTAGGCACATATATTCTACATTACCAAAAGACATACTTACTGTTAATGCATCTCAAACCCATTATGGCAAAATCAACAACTTTGGCAACTATAAGAAAGGGTTGGTTACTTCACTACATTCATAGAAGAGGTTCACAAAGAGGAAGAAGATAACCAACACATGGTTGTCCCATGTAATTTCACAAACCACACAAACTCACAAAGATAAAGGAGAAAACGGTTGGCCCTTTTTCTTCTCACACCACTCGCAAAGCCAAATGAGTCTGTCATAGATCTTAACCCACTATACATGCACGCACATTACACAAAGTAATCAGACTGTTATTAAATTCATG
This sequence comes from Osmanthus fragrans, assembly GCA_019395295.1. NCBI lineage: Eukaryota > Viridiplantae > Streptophyta > Magnoliopsida > Lamiales > Oleaceae > Osmanthus > Osmanthus fragrans. The sequence continues at coordinate 1,541,176 of JAEDXY010000064.1, forward strand.
CAAATGCACATATCAAACATATTGAAAATCAACATATCACCATGTAACAGAATTAAACAATCACACATGCAGAAATGATTACACACAGATACAATACAGTCACCAGGTTTACTCTCAATAAACCTCACTTGAGTCATAACTGGACTTCGTGGTAACATTTGCTCCACCACTTTCCTTATCTTTTCTTCTGTTATCCTTGCTAGGACATTAAGTCTCTTTCAACATATCCAAAATTAATATAGTTAAAAATAACTTTTATTTTTCGTACTTGTCTAAGACATATATTTGCCATTAACAATTTTATTTAAAAAAAAAAAAAAAAAAAAGTCTTGTTGCTTTGTAAAATTGAAAAAAAAAAAAAAAAAAAAAAAAAAAAAAAGAAGTTCACATTTCTTCATTAGAAAAAACACAACTCAAAATAGTCATTTTAAAAAAAAAAAAAAAAATGCATACAAAATGCAACTATTGTTGACCACAAACAAAGCACATGCACAATGCACACAAAATAATCAAACAAAACTTTTTAAGGTTACATGAAATTTTAATAGTTAAGAAAAAAATTGACAATGACTTCACAAATAATTTAAGGCAAGTAATTAACAAAAAATTCATAAATCTTGCAACAGGCAATAGTTACACCACACGGTCACCCCAAACCTAATGTCATACCAAGCATTGACTTCTAATGCAAAAAGTAAATAGATATCCTACCCAATAATTTTAACTATAATAATGAAAGGTAAAGAACATGATACCGAACATACCATATCTACGGGTCTGTAAACTACGAGATACAAATTCACCACATTACGGCTACCATTATTAGCCTTAAAGCCTCCAGCAATTGCGATAAACACAAAACGACACTTGACACATAAAAGTCCAAGGGAAAAATTGTCCAAATTTCATCGTACTACTTGAAACTGAAAATGAACACTATCACAGGGTACACCACTCTTCCCAAAGAAAACTGTCTAAAGAAACCACCATCTGAAACTGATCAGAGACCCATGCACTGGCGAGTGGTTTTATTGAAAAATGCGAAAATAGGTCCACGAGCCTTAATTTCAAACTGGACAATTTCTTCTCCAATTTTTTGTCGGTCTTTTAGGTTTGAATTCTGCTCTTTTGCCCATTTTTTGCACATATCTATTAACATCAATAGCTCTGATACAATTTTTTGTGAGAAAGCTTCGAGAAATCTTAATTCTAGGCTCAGAAAAACTATCAAACGAATACCACAACCACCTACGCTCGACCCAAAATCTCACCTGCACTTTCGTTGCCAAGAGTTCTCTCAACCTCACAAAGGAGAATGATGGTGGTGGTATCACCAAAAATAGGAAAAGAAGAAGAAGCAACAATGGTGGAAATCTCTCCCAATCTGACTGCCCTCTATCTCTCTTATTTTCTTTCCGCTCCCTTGCACAATACATACTCACACACTGCTACAGGTAAGGTTGGATATATATATGCAAACACATTAGGTAACTTATTTGGGCCTAACATATCCTTAAATGGACCAAGACAAAGTGGGCTAAGAATAATACACTACAACAAAAATGGCATTTTGCAATACATAAAATGCAACATTTGTTCTTTGAATGTAGCTAAAGGTGTCTATTGCAACAAAATGTAAGTGACTGTTGCCATTGATAAATATAATTGAGATTTGGCAACAATTTTTAAAAGAATGTTGCTAATATTGCCATTTTGCAACGTTTATTGAGTATTTTGGAAAATTTTATTTTGCAACGTTCAGTGATATTGTGAATACTTAAATATATAGTTTTTCACAACGTTTACTAAACATTGTGAAAATTTTCTCTTCTTGCAACGTTTAATAAATATTGTAGAAGTTAAACTTTCGTAGTATTTATTAAATGTTGCAAAAAGATAAACTTTTAATGATGTTTAGTAAACATTGCAAAAGGAGAAACATTTTATAGGTGTGTTCAAGTTTTGGGTCAAGAAGGCGAGTTGAGTTTGGTAGGTTTATTGGTTGGCCCATGAAAATCGATTGCGAACTTTTGGGCCCAACCCAAATGCCCAAAAACAAAATTAACACTCTAGCCCACAATGTCAATTCCCAAATAAGAAGTGAAAAAGCCCAATACCATCTAAGATTCCAACCCAATACCATTCGATTTCACCATTCAACACATTTCTTCTTCCACATCTCATCCTCTCATCTCCGCCTCCGCCTCTGCCTGTACCATTCAAATTATGGCTCAAGGACGATTCACGATCGGACACAATCATACAGACAGATGGCTTTACACTTTCGATCCTCTCAATCATAGCCATTCAATTTTCTCAATCGCAGAAGGGCCTTACTATTCCGCCCCTATTTTCGAGCCCTAGATGATAGTAGGAAGACACGACATTCAGCAGACTTTTGATTCCACATTTCCACCGACGATTTGATGGCAGCACCTGCACAGCAGAAGAAAAAGGCGAAGTCCCCCCCGAAGCTTACTCGTTTTTCATTTCTTTTTATCTGTTATTTTGATTTGAGTACTGTTTTAATTTTTTATTTTCACATATGAAATTAGCTCTTTGAATTTCTCTTGAATTGCTTTTGAATTCCTCTTGAAATCATACCTAGAAGCCTATGAAGCCCTCGAGTCTGAAGCTTGTGAATACAGCTCTTCTGAGTGTCTTTTGTCTCCTTAGTGTGGAGTGGCTGAAATTACATTAATTTTTCGAAATATGATGGATTATAATGAAGTGCATGCACTTAGATAGTGTCACTTTTGTATTCAAGTCTATGTAAGACAGTACATTGGACATAGGATGGCAAAAAAATCCATCAAACTCGATACTTGCAGGGCCCCGTCCCAAACGGGGCGGACATTACCCGATTAATCGGCTATTTGGGGTGGGGATGGATTAGAGAGCGTCGATCCAAAGTGGGTACGGGGCGGGGACGGGTATTAAGGTCCCTGCCCTGCAAAAATTTACATTTATAACTTTTATTTTAGCATTTTATTATTTAATTTACTGTGTGAATGTTTCAAAATTTCATCTGTTTTTCTCTCTCTCAAGAACACCATTTCAGTCTACAATCCAAGCTAATTACAAAAATTACTTCTTCCTTGAATTTTCATCTTATGTTCATGGTCATTTATTTGTACTTAAAGATCTATTAAACTTCTTTAGTAAACGTTGTATTACTCTTTATTTAATTCTCACGTTTATCCGATCATTTTATTTCTTTTTCCTCTGTCATTTTTTTTTTCTTTTTCACATTCGACAAAGAAGAGAATATCGTCTTTTCTGAAACTTTGGATTGTACAAAAAGAGCTTTTGTTTTTCAAACACCATTATTATATTAATATAAAAGGGTAATAAATGGGGTAGGAATCCCTACACACGCCGACCTGACCCCGCCCCGCCCCGTTCGCGCCCCTCCCTAAACGGGTAATGGGGCGGGTATGGGGTGGGAAATTATCCAACGGGTCACGGGTGGGAAAAGGCCAACCCTCTCCCGACCCGTCCCGTTGCCATCCCCAATTGTACATTTTTTTTCACATAATTCAGATTTTAATTTGCGACAGAAATGTATATTAAGAGCCCGTTTGGTGCACATTATTTTGAAGAAAATGCATTTTTTTTAATGTAATGATGGTGAATATGTGGTTGAAAAGTTATTGATGTGATGGAAAATATTATTTTATTGAAGAATGTGTGGTTGAAAATGAGTAGAAGAATGAGAATGAAAATGAGAATGGGAATCAAACAGGGCCTAAGGTTTATGATATTATGTACTTGGTGTCTATGAAATTAATGTGAACATCTTTTGTTAACATTGAAAATTTCTTCTCTTTGGGTTCAAACAATCGACTCAAGTGACTAGGCTAGGAGCGATGGCCACATAATTTAGCATCCATTTCCACTTATGCATTGAAAATAGAAGTTCCAAAATCTCTACAGACACGGGCTGAACATTCATAACTGTCCTAAGTCTATCTTTTCCTATATATATATTCCAAAAATACGTTTGTCTCAAATTCAAAAACTGTTGATTTTTTATTACCTTTTATTTCTTGATCGTGGTTTAATGCTGAATTTTTAGTTATTATTTCGTAAGTGGCTGTTGAAATGCAGAAGCAGAATTGCTCAGATATTAAAAAAATTCTTTAATTCAATAAATAAGATCGTCTAGATGTTCACATAAATGTTATATCAAGAATAAAATATTCGAATTTTTATCTAAATTCCATGGACAATTCTTAAATTAATTTTGAATCACAAATTTTTAGCTTTTAATTGCGAGAACTTATTGTTTCAAACCTCGAAGTCTTCGATGATATTCTCCATAATCAAAACTACACTGGTGGGTGGACACATTCTTTTAATTTAATCAAAATATTAATTCTTGAGCATGACAATTGAAAAGCAAGAAAATATTTATTCTCTCTATTTTCCTCTCTCCAAATTTGAACACTATGTAATTATGTATTATGATTGTTGTAAAATTTCATAGGATGTCTAGTTTTCATCTAATTTGTATTTATGGAGATAGTATAATTGCAATCATTGTGCAATAATAATTTTACGTTCAAATAAGAGTTCTAATTAAAATTCAAGTATGGATTTTAATTAAAGTCCAAATCCAAATAGATTACATTTAATTACATATGTAATTCTAGAACTTCAATTACAATTACAATTAAGTTTACAACTATTATGATAATTATAATTAAGTACAAAACTGCATTGTAATTATAATTAAGTCCAAAACTATTATAATTACCGTAATTAGGTTTCAATACTTTATGAAGCTATCACAGGGACCTGATCGAACATATATTATCCAAGCTCTAATAATTAGATCACGTCTAGTCGATCCTGGACCACCAAATCTAATTAGTAATCTTTGGTTTTTTCACTAAAGGCAAAAGATGAACTCTCGAAATATATAAAATCATAGAAGTTAATAAATATTTAATACTTTCCTTTGACCTACCGTATATGTATTTTATCCCCGTCCGAGATCCGATAATTATGTATGAGAAAAAATTACCATTTTACCCTTCTAATTTTTATCACTAACTTAAATATCATTTTCTTCAACTATCCTGTAAACTAATCACCGATGTCAAAATTTAGTCGTCGCTAAACACTGAGTTCAAATTTTAACTGTTCAACAAAAAATACTTAAGTAGTCACTCTACCCATTTTTCAAGGTGATGGTTCCCGACACGAATTCATATTTTCTACTTCGCTAATTCTCAAATTCTCAACTCATCGAGATATTTGATCAATCAAATTGATCTCACCCATTGATTAATCAAAGAGCAATTAAAATCACATATACATAACCTTGTCAAGTGATTTAGATGAAATACATCACGATCGATTGGAATTTAATTCTCCGCACGGTCATGCTATATAATTAAATTCGATATGTGGTCTGTTCAATATAGTCCAAGTGTACTAATGTCACCTTTAACTATTTTTGTGAGAAGGACAAATCACAAACCTGAATAGTGAATGAGTCAACACTACAATATTCCAGTTCAAAGTGTCAACCCCTATATATTGGATGTGAACAAATTATTTATTATCAAAATATAAGTTATGTCACACTGTACTTTTCAACGTAAGTACCCAACTTATATTATCACAAGTGATCATATGCACTTTAATTTGCATGCTCAATAAATAAATCCAATAAATAAATAAAATCGCTATTTATTTATTATAAATTATTATTTTATCATAGCAAAATATACTATATGGGCACACAACCCAATATTAGCAATTTTAGATTGGTGAAAACACTTCAAGACAATAGGCAATAAATGATTTTGGTTTCGAGGTTCTGAATTTTGAAGAATTTATCACTATACATTGTTTTCAGTTTGCTATTTTTGGGTGTTGGTTGGTCTTCTTGAATTGGGTTAAATGCTAAAAGTGAAAGGTCTTGAAATATTGTACGAGTGTCTACTTAAATTTTAGATGAGGTTCGACATGGCTAACTCTTGTAGTTTATTGGTGTCCAAAGTTCTAATATATTATCTATTAGTTAACAAATTTGAACTCATTATAAAGGCGTGCTCTTTGCTGTTTATAAAGGTGCTCGTTCTTTGGAAAAGTGAAAATGAGGACACACGTAGTCTGGAGTTGAAGTCATTACTGTTTGATCTGCAAACATCCATTGAATTTTCATTCGGTGCTAATTCTGGAAAATTCGTTTGTATACCAATCTATTTTGGTTGAATCATTTAGTTTGATTGTACTGAACTCTTTTGGCGATTCTAGTAGATTTAGAGCGATAACCACTTTTATGGATACTCAATGTGGTGAATAGGCCTTGTGGCTGAACATTAGGGCATTAGGGTGAATAATCTTGATGTTATTTGTGTTTTATTGATGTTTTTGTTGGGTATTGACACTTAGGGTCCATTTGATAGAAAGATGGAAAATGAATGACAAATAAAATGTTTAACAGGGAAGTGATTTGCCTAAAATTTGTTTTAGAGGAAATTGTATTAATGGTGTTTGATTGGTATAATTTTTCACCTAATTCGTTTGACTTTGTTTTTCATGCAAATGGTTATTTTTTGGGATAATTTTTTTATAGTCTGTATTAAAATTTGTTTGGATTGTCAAAAAGTAAAAAAAAAAAAAAAAAAAAATAATTTCATAAAATTTTTATGTTCGTTTGGCTTCATTTTTCATGCAAATTGTCAATTAAATGGATAAAAATTTTTACCATTGAGTTTAGAATATGTTTCCATTGCCAAAAAGTAAAAAAAAAAAAAAAAGGAAAAAAAAATCCAACAAGGTGGAAAATAATTTCCCACCAAAATCGTAAGAAAATATTTTCCTACTTTTATGTTTCAAAGGATTGTACATTAGAAATTGGTGGCAAACATTTTTCAGGGCAAATTTGGCTAATCAAACAGCAAAAAGTAGAAACTAGGAAAATATTTTCCTAATTCCATGGCAAATGTGACGAATCAAACACAACCTTAGTTATCAAACAAATTAAATTGTAAAGTTTGTGGTTTTCAATGTAAGTCTAGTTTGGTTGTAATCCAACTAGACATGTGATGAAAAATGTTATTATAATAGGCATTGTACTTGCTTAGGGAAGTGGCATGTGATAGATGATAGATTGTCTAGTATCTTTCTCTATATATATTCTCATTGTGGAATTCGAGATGTACAAGAAAAACACAATGAAAAATATACAATTTGAAATACTTTAACAATGTAGTTTTTATCTCTCTCTCTCGACTACTCTGCTGGTGCAAACCAGCAGAGTGTATATGTTATGTTTATATGTTTATATTTTTTATGTTTTATGTTTAATGTTGCTCTTGATCACTGCCATTCCTTCCCCATTTATGAAACCATACTTTTGCTGTGTTTATCTCCCCCAACTCAATCCAACAAATTTCTTCATAATCTATAGAAAATGATATCAAAGAACTTCCGCATTCGAATGAAGAATCTGTCGATTTTTCCTTTTATTTTTTAACAGTTTTCGTTTATAGTTTTGGGACAAAATACCAGCACATTGGAAACTTGTCTAGCTTGTACAGCTGAAAAACACAAAGTAATATCAAGATCTAAAATGGAGCTTCCTTTCTTTTTTGAAGAGTTTTCTCCTCTCTCTTTTTTATCTCTTGTTTTCTTCTCCAGATAGCTCTTTCTTTCACCATTTTTTCTATCTGGATATTTCTAGAAAATTCCGTGAATGTAATAAATAAGGGTTTAAATTAGCATGTTCGATGACCATTATAAACAGAAATTGGAGGGAAAATGATATTTTGAATGGTAGTTTTTTTGGAGAATGTGGAATTAAAAAGTAAGGAAAAGTTTTAAGTTTATGTGCAAAATATTTTATTGAGTGAATGAATAATTAAAACGATTGTGCTACATGTACAAATTCACTTGACAAAGTGACGTGGCAACATTTGAAAAGAAAGGGAAAAAAAAAAAAAATGGAAACAACTTTTAACTCAAATCACGTTCTCTTTCCCCAGTTTCCCCCCAAATTCGAATCAAACTGTCACGGTTGGAGCTCAATTTATATAAAACTCAACCAATAACAAGCAACTATAAACTCGAGATGCAGAATATAAAGATAATTACTCCAATTGAGGAACATAAACTGAGAATACTAACAATAACAACTGATTTCCATCTCATTAATTGATAAGTTCCATTACAATGTAAGTGATTACAAGTAAAAGACCAATATAAAAGTGAAAGAAATGGATCAGCAGAGAAGAGAAATGGAGAACAGATTAAGAAAAGAAGAAACAGGGAAGAAAGGGGAAGAAGCTTACCAGAGAAACATAGAGACAGAGACAGAGACACAGAGAAGGAACACAGGAGAAACAGGGACAGAGAAGAAACCAAAGAAGAAGAAGACGCAGAAGAGGAGGGGGAGACTGGCAGCAGCAGCCACGATTTGATTCAATTCAATTCACACCCAAAATGTAGACATACAACCCTATATAAACAAACAAGGTAAAGGGCATGGGCTAGCCCAATAATAATACAAGCCCATCTAAACAAAATAAAATGGTAAATGGCCTAATCCATAACATCTCTCTCCCTTAAATTAACCTTAACCTCAAGGTTAAAGGTTTGGATGTCTTCTTTGTGTAAAATTAGTTGTCTCGTTCTCTTGACCAAGAAGATTGTTGCTAATGAGACCCTCCTCCCCACAGTCACTCACTTCCTCCCCAAACCTTTAACCTCCGACAAACGCTCATGTCCGGCAGTCTCTGAACCTTTGGAGTCGTCCCCTTCTCTAGCAATCGCTCAACGCCAATACAATATCCCCTTCTTCCTTGCTCTTCACATTCGTTGAAGCACACCCGCGAACAAATCGGTCGACAAATCTTACTTCCTTCATAGTGATATTTTTTAATAGAATGAGAATTTTTAAAGTGAAGGAAAAATAGAGAGAACTTGCTGAAAATGCCAACGGGAAACCCTCGGTCAAGAAGCAAAGTGCCGGAGAGTTGCGTCTTTACATAGGTATTTCTTATTCCTTAGTAGTGACAAATCTTTGGACTTTTCTTTCTTTGTACAATGAACACATATATCACTTTTTTTGGTTTTTTATGCAGTTCTATTGCCCCATCTTCCCTACCATATGGAGCTTTCATTCGTATAATAGAAGGTTAGAAATGCTGTATGGATGAAGAGTTTTAATCCTTTGACTGATGTTACAGAATAAACTAATAGGATAAAATAATATATTTTTGAACTAGGAATACCACCAGAAATTGTGGAATAAAGAAATAAAATAGAGTGGGAGAGAAGAAAATAGAAATTTGATGATTAGTCAATAGAGTGATTTTTTTTTTCGATTTGCCAAAATCGTAGTGTTCTATTACTGCTAACTTATTCGTTTTGCCAAAAATATAGCTGTTATTTTTCCAGTTCTGACATTTGGTAGTTTTTCCTCGTGTTTTCGTCTATATTGCTGAACAAACTATTTGGTTTGCTAAAAACTAAGTTTCGTTTAATTGTAAATTGATTTATTAGTAAGTCGATTATTCACTTTGGAGCCTTCTTCCTTCAAGATTTGTCAAAGAAATGTTAATAATGGTGTGTGTTAATGTTTTTGGTTTAGCAACACAGAATGTCGGAAAAAACTCAGGAGTTTGCCACGGTTGAAAGGGTGTTGGACACAGAATGCTAATATGTCGCGAATGTTCCAATCTCAATTGATGCTAAATACTGATGAAGAGCTCTTGATTCCTATGAATGTGAACATGACGGTCCGTCGGTGAAAATCACATGTCGATGGGAAAATGAAAGGGACGAACACGGCTTGATTGGTTGTTTATGTTGAACTAGTTATGTTGTGTTTAATAGCGGCATGCTGAAAATCTGAAATTAGTATTGTAGTATAGTGCAGTTGGTAGATTTTAGTTGAGGTGGATGTCTAACTTAATGTACCTTGTGTCTTGCTAGCACATTGAATGTTTGTTTAATTATAATAACAAGAGTTTGGAGTTTGTTAAATGTTTTGATGGTTATGTTTTTGTTAGCTCTATTCCAAGATGAGAATGAGCTTTGAACTAACACTTGCAATATCCTTTGCAAGATTAACAATGGATCAATTCGATCCTTTTGATTTTGTTAAATTGAAACTTAAACAATGGAAGAGAGAAGAGAAGCTGATAGAGAAACTTAGTTTGAACTGAAAGTCTTTCTTGATTGATCACTCTACTTCGAGCCAAGCACCAGATTATATCAAGGTGCAAGAAAGATTACATTTGAATATAAAATTACAATGTGACATCACCAACAGTAAATATAAAAGACAGTTGATGTAACTTAACTGTAGCAAAATACATAAAATAAAATATGAAATTATGGAGGTTAAATGATGTCTTCACGTTAGCCTTCAATCTCCTCCTTGAAGCTTCCATTTAACACTCCAATTTGATGCTTCAATTCTTTAAAACGAGCATTTGCAACTGGCTTTGTAAACAGGTTTGCTAACTGAACATGAGATGGACAATATTGCAAGTGAACTTTACCTTCCTTCTCAGCTTGCCTAATTGCATGAAATCTGACTTTAATATGCTTGGTCCTTCCATGATTAACTGAATTTTTGGCTACGGCAATAGCAAACTGATTATCAACCATAATTGAAGTAGGATTGACTTGATATTGATGTAAATCAATCAAAATTTTCCTTAGCCAAACCGCCTGATTAACAGCTCCTGATGCAGCCACATACTCTGCCTCTACTTTTGATTGAGCCACAATATCTTGCTTTTTTTGAATTCCAACTGAATGTACCAGACCCCGGAGTAAAAAAGTACCTAGAGGTGCTCTTCATATCATCCACTAAACCGACCCAATCACTATCAGAATATCTAACCAATTCTGATCCAACTCCCCTTCAAAGTAAACCCCATGGTTGAGAGTATCTCTGATGTATCTGAAGACGCTTTTGGCAGTAGCAAAATGAGTGTGTGAAGGATTGGTCATGAATCTGGACAGCAGACTTTCAGTATAAATTAAATCTGGTCTTGTTGAAGTTAAATACAGCAAACTTCCCACAAGACTTCTATAATTCTTCTTATTGGCTGGTTGATCGCCATCATCCTTTGATAGCTTCATGTTTACTGCAATAGGAGTGTCAATTGTCTTGCAATCCATCATGTTAAATTTCCTTAAAATGTCAGCAGCATACTTGTGTTGAGATACAAAAATTCTATCAGTCCTCTGCTCAATTTCGATCCTAAGGAAATACTTCATTTCTCCTAAATTTGTCATCTCAAACTCTTTCTCAAGTTCAAGTGTGAATGACTGAATCAGCTCAATATCATTTCCAGTGATTAGCAAATCATCCACATTTAATGAGATGATTAAAATATTTCCAAAAGAATCCGATTTTACATAGAGAGTGTGTTCACTTTCACTCATTTGAAATCCATTTTCAAACAAGTAGCCATCAATTCTGCTATACCAAACTCTTGGGGCTTGCTTTAAACCATACAAAGCCTTCCTTAACTTGTAAACATGACCAGGTACTGCTCCTGAAATAAAACTATTAGGTTTTACAAAAAACATCTTCTTCAACTTCACCATTGAGAAAAGCTGATTTGATGTCTAACTGATGAATTTTCCACTTTCTTTGAGCTGCTAAAGCAATCAGCAATCTGATTGTATCATGCTTTACCACTGGTGCAAAGGTTTCAAAGTAATCCACTCCACATTCTTAAGCAAATCCTTTAGCTACAAGTCTGGCTTTGTACCTGTAGATAGAACCATCAGGATTCACCTTTGCTTTGTAAATCCACTCTACTCCAATTACCTTTTCATCAGTTGGCCCTGGCACCAACACCCAAGTCTCATTCTTTTGAATTATTTTAATCTATTCCTCCATTGCATCAATCCATTCATGATGTTTTGTAGCATCTTCATAGTTGTTTGGCTCAACAATAGCCATGTAACATCTTTCATAAACTTCATTCAATGGTCTAGTACCTCTAGGAGGTGAAATAGAGCTTGATGTGGACTCAGATGGTCCATCATTTGACGCGGTGGACTTTATTACAGGTGGTTGAGCTTCTGGTTCTGCCACTGGATAATTCTGCTGCACTATAGGCACTGAAATTGAAGGTTGTTGTAGTTCAACCTCTTCTCAATTCCACTTAGCACTTTCATCAACTTTTATGTCTCTTGAAACTGCAATACTTTCACTTTCTAGGTTATACACTCCATAACCTTTTGCTTGAGAACTATATCCAAGGAAAATGCCTTTCACAGCTTTGTTATCCAACTTACTCCTCCTGTGATCTGGAACATGGATGTAGCACAAAGATCCAAACACCTTGAGGTATTTTGCTGTAGGTTTCATACCAGTCCAAACCTCAATTGGAGTCTTGCCCTTCACAGCTTTAGTTGACAATCTCAGCCCAAATTTTTTTTGGCAATTCCTTCTCAGCCAACATGCTTCTTGTCATCTCCATCATTGATCTATTTTTCCTTTCAACCACTCCATTTTGCTGTGGAGTATAGGGCACTGTAAGCTGGTAATGAACACTATTCTCTTCACAAAATTGATTAAACATCTTCGAAGTATACTCCTTGCCATTATCAGACCTTAACATCTAAATTTTGCAGCTTGATTGACTTTCAACTAAGGCTTTGAACTTCTTGAAGATGTGAAACACATCAGATTTGTTCTTCATAAAGTATACCCAACACATTCTTGTGCAATCATCAGTGAAAAGTACAAAATATCGATTTTGACTCAATAAGGGTGTTCTCATAAGTCCACAGATATTAGTATGCACCAGTTGCAATTTATGTGTTGCTCTCCAAGCTCCATCAGTTGCATCTTTCCATAATGGCTCACAAACTCCTCCTAGTTCTTGAATTGCAGGAAAATCCCCCACCAAACCTTGAGAATATAGGTAGGCTAAGGATTTAAAGTTGTAATGACCATATCTCTTATGCCACAGATTCAATTCATCAAAATTAATCTTAACTGCATTTGCAATCACATTTTGCCAATAAATACTGAAACTTTTATTCTTCATAGGCACACAAGCAATCTCAACATTATTAGAATCTTGTATCTTGCACAAATGATCTTTAAAATGCAATGAATAACCATTTTGAACCATTTGACCAACACTTAACAGATTTGAACTCAAACCAGGCACAAGTAAAACATTTTCAATGTATCTCATACCTTTCTTCGTTTGGACTGCAATGGTTCCCATTCATTTGGCAAATACAACTTTACCATTTCCCATCTTGATTATAGCTTTACAATCTGGATTCAGGTTGCAAAAGATTTCCTATTTGCTTGTCATGTGATTTGTGCAAGTACTGTCAATAAATTATGAATCTGCTTCCACCATGTTGGTCATATGAAATGCCAGGAATAGATGATTCTCAGCCTTCTTTTCGTGAGCTAATGAAGTTTATTGATTCTGATTTTTGGGCTGATGATGAATAGGAGTTTGATTTGGTCGATTACCAGGATAATGCTTTTCAGGATGACCAACTTTATTGCACACTTCAAACTTGTGTATTTTCCAGCAAGATTTATCTGAATGTCCTGATTTACCACAAATACCACATAGAGGTAGTGGATCACGATTTTCTCTACTCACCCACTGTTTGCTACTACTTCCTTCTTTTCTTCTTCTATTATCAAACTACCTCTTTCCAAATTTTCTTATGGAATACTGTTGTTTATGTTTGGCAGCAAAGTCATCTTCAGCTAATTTCTCATTCATTGCTGCTAACCTTTGCTCATAAGCTAATAAGACATCTGTTAGCTCAGTTAAGGTGAGACTTGACAGGTCCTTAGTGTGCTCAATGGCTGTTGTAACAACATCATACTTCTCAGGCAGAGTGATCAACACCTTTTGAACCACTCTTTTATCTGAAATCTTCTCACCATTCAACTTGATTTGATTTACAATATCAACCACTCTTGAGGTGTAATCTTTAAATTTCTCAGTCTCCTTCATCCTGAGTTTTCAAATTCTCTACTCGAGCTTTGCAATCTCACAGCCCTGACTTTTTTTGAACCTTTGAACTCTTCTTCAAGTTTATCCCAAGCCTCTTTGGTTGTAGTTGCAGCTACTATTCTGAGAAAGATTTCATTTGAAACGGCTGTAAACAAGAAAGACAAAGCTTTTCATGTTTTTCATGGATTGGTCCTTTTGTTGCTTCAACTGAGCAGCTGTATAGTTTCCTTCAGCCTCAGGTGGATCATATCCTTGTTCAATCACATCCCCCAAATCGTGTGCTATCAAGAAAGCCTTTATTTTAACTGACCAAAAGCCATAATTTTCATCATTGAAAATAGCAGGCAAAGGTAGTAAAGATGAACCAGAAATTTTAACTCCAAAATACCGTATATAACAATACCGGATTCAAGGAACTTACCGGATTTTCTAGCAGCTTACAGGATTTGATGAAATGAAACTTACCGGATATCGAAGGCAAATACCGTATATAGAAATACGGTATGTGGTAAATACCGGATATTGAAGTTACCGGATTTGGATATACTGGATTTGGGAATACCGTATTTGAAAATACCAGATATTAGAGGCTTACCGTATATTACAATATCTTACCGAATATGAGAAGCTTACCGTATATTGAGATACCAGATATGAAGGGAATCTTTCACTTACCGGATATCAACTTACCGGTTTCCTTCACTTACCGTATATTAGCTTCTTCCTCTTTAGCTACTGGTTTCAACCTCTTCTTCCTCCTCCTTCTTCCTAGTCCCTTTTCCAACGATCCAAAGGCTTTGATACCATTTGGTAGCTCTATTCTAAGATGAGAATGAGCTTTGAACTAACACTTGCAATATCCTTTGCAATATTAACAATGGATCAATTTGATGCTTTTGATTTTGTTAAACTGGAACTTAAACAATGGAAGAGAGAAGAGAAGCTGATAGAGAAACTTTGTTTAAACTGAAAATCATTCTTGATTCATCACTCTACTTCGAGCCATGCACCAGATTATATCAAGATGCAAGAAAGATTACATTTGAATATAAAATTACAATATGACATCACCATCAGTAAAAATAAAAGACAGTTGATATAACTTAACTGTAGCAAAATACATAAAATAAAATCTGAAATTATGGAGGTTAAATGATGTCTTCACATTAGCCTTCAGTTTTTCTCTTCTGCTGCAAGCACAATACTTTCACTTTTCCATGTCCATAAATCTTTCGAAGAATTACATCTAACACCAATAATATCAACCTGCCTGCAAGGTAAAGACAAGTTAAGCAGCACAGTCGACATCAGGCATAGGCAATGGGTCGGAAATAGGACTGATAGAAAATGCTAATCTCTTAACCTACAAGGATTTCAAAGCAACAAAATGCTATAACATTTAATGAATAGCCATATATCAGTATGTCTTAACACAAATTTGTGCAAAGATTATTCAGCTGTATAAAAGTATGCTTTCTGTTATACAGCTTCGACAAGCAGGAAATGTATTGTATTCCATACACAATGGGGAAAAGTAAAATTGTTTGTAGTTTCGGACACAGAAAGCATACTTTTATGCAGCTTCGATAATGACTTAGGCACATTAAGTTTCTGCAAATAAAGAGAACAACAAAATTATTTGAAACTTATATTTTATCCTTGCTAATATTGACATACATTAATTCACAGCTTCACAAAAGGCATTCACACTACTTTTTCAAATTGCTTGCCCACTCAATACATTTATAGATTTCTCATGAAGTTCACAAAAGTGCATTCACACTACTTTTTCCATTGCCTGCCCACTCAATACATTTACAGATTTCTCACTAAGGGCATTGTCAATAGTGGTTGGTTCTACATTTACAAATTTGTATTTCACGAAAAGGCATTAACACTACTTTTTCCATTGCATAAAATGCACACTTTTTCGTCCTCGAACTACATACCAGCCTTAGGCGCAGTCAAACCATCGCCTCCTACCGTGTCATCTTCCACAACATTCACATTGTCGCAAACATTCTCATTTTCGGAATCCCCGAGCATAACATCTTCCATATTTGGCTACTCCTGCAAAATATAAATCATCACCCAAAATTCACGTTTTTTCTGATGTCAAATGTAATCCAAACAAACATAAATATATTCATCATATATAAACTACGAAGAGAACTACATGAACTACATAGGTAATGCCACCAACCAAGTTTTCCCCCAACTTTTAGACCTTCTCACCTGGTAATGACCAGCTGGCCAAATGTAAATGCTTCATTTTTTTAGTCATCAACTACATGCATACCTATATTATCAGAGCATCCTATGTCACTCCAGCTGCTGAACTGTCTTCTGCACAAATCATGTTTCTTCATTTTGTTTTTGAATTTTTCCAGTTTCAGTTCTATCGTAAGACATGAACCAATTAATTATTGTCTAACTCGAAACTAACTCTTGTTGTATTGGGATTTTTGGAATTGAAAATTGAAATTTAATTATGTGACACGTAGGCTCCAATTTTCTGCTCCACTTCTTATTGCATCTAGAATCAACCATTTTCCTTTCGCATATCTCAACATCAAAATTTACTTTTCAGTTCCTTTTTCTTATATTTTGTGATTTTGTTCTCAAGTAAAAACTCCTCTTAGTCCATTGTTGTTTAGCTTTCAGTAACGGGAAAAAAAATTCATTACGAAGTTTAAGCAACTTGGGATGTATTAAATTTCAACAAAATGCCAAAAACAAAATGACACCTGATTTCGGAGATGGAAAAGATGGACAATCGCTGGTCGGAGCTGGAGAAGATGGGAAATGTTGTCTCGCAATCCCGCTCTTTTTTTGCCCTCAATTTCAGATCTTCACCCTTTTTGATTCTTTCTTTGTTAATTGTTGAACAAATGGGGCAGACAAAAAAAAAAAAAAAATGGGTTAGACAAGTGGGCTCCAATTATTTTTGGTTCTAACCTCAGTCGTCCATTGGATTTTATTCTCAGCCAAACACCTCATTTTGTCAACAAACTTCGTCATCCAACTTGGTACAACTAGCATTATTTTAATTAAAAATAAGAATGAGAAATAATGAGTTAATTTAAACACAGTAAAAAAAACGGAGTTAATATGGTGGGACCCTCCAATTTGTCTCCCACATATTAATCAACTAATTTGTAAGTTCATCCTTCATCATTCTTTATGTATCCTTTACTTACCATTTTCTTCTATAATTGCAGAATTGCCCCTTGAAAAGCCACTGACTTTCATTTTTTTAATTTATTCATAATTAATTTTGACTTTGACTTGACTAAATAGATTGGTATGCAATGTTGGTAATACCGGATTGAAGTACATTTGATGGTTACTGGATATTGGAGTACAACATTGTATTTGGTGCTTATCGGATATGGGTGTTCATTGCATACCGGATATTGAAGAATGGATACCGGATCAATAGATTACCGGATATTGGACTACATTGCACTTACCGGTTTATGCAAATATCGCATATGGTTTTGTTATATAAATACCGTAAATAGTTTTCTCATACCGATTTCTTTGTCCATAAATACCAGTTTCCTTGTAACTTTCTAAATTAATATCTCATACACAAATAAAGTTTTTCCCACCAATTTTCAGCTCTTTCTTTCTTTCTTGATATTTTCTACATGGTATCAAAGTAGAATTGCTCTTTCCGTGCGCGATTTCTGTGAGTTTCTCATTCTGAATTTCATCAATTATTGATGGCGGGAGATTCTAGTGTTCAGGCAGAAGCTCAAAGTCAATTTGAACAGGCGAATACTGTTAATGAATCTTTAGCTAAAAATGCAGCTAGATTTGATGCAATTTCTGCAATCAATCGACTGATAAGTGATCATAGTAGTCCCTATTATCTTCATTATGGAGACAATACTAGAATGCAACTCATTTCTGTCGGTCTAACTGAGGAGAACTCTGCGACATGGAGTCATGCAGCAACCATGGCGCTTAGTGTGAAAAATAAAGAAGGATTTGTGGATGGATCTATTACCAAACCTTCTCAGGATGATTAATTGTTTACAACTTGGAGGAGGTGTAACCATGTGGTCTCCTCTTGGATCATTAATTCAATACCCAAAGATCTTTATCCAAGCGTGATGCACAAGGATTCAGCCAGAGATATATAGATCGAATTGCGTGATAGATACAGTTAGGGGAATGGTCCTCGGATCTATGAATTGAAGAAATAAATTGCTTCAATTTCTCAGGGGAACAATTCCATTAATTCCTACTTTAATAGGCTCAAAGGTCTATGGGAAGAATTGGAAAACTATAGGCTAAATATTGATAGCACTGATTATAAACAGGAGGAGCAGATAATGCAGAACCTCATGGGTTTGGATGAACACTTTGCTGGTGTTAGAGGTCAAATTCTATTGATGGATCCATTTCCTTCATTGAACAAAGTTTTTGCACTTATGTTACAAGATGAAAGGCAAAAGGAAATAAGTGCGGGTAAACAAGTAACACATGATACTGCTGCCTTTGTTGGTAAAGCTGTGCAGAGATCGTTCAATCAAAGGTTCAATTTTGCTAATGTTAATCAAAAAAAGGAGAGACCTATATGTAGTCACTATGGTATGCCTGGGCATATTAAGGCCAAATGTTATAAGTTGATTGGATATCCTCCAAGTCATCCTCAAAATTAGAGAATTAACAGAGGAAGGTCTCCAGTGGTTAATTCTATAGGACAAACTCATCAAGGTCAAACACCTAGTAGTGATGCATCAGGAATGTTGAAGTCTCTATCACAGCTTACTATTACTCCAAATCAATGTCAGAAAATTCTATCTATGCTGATGCCTCAGTTGCAAAGTCAGATTGTTCAACAACCTCAAGCTCAAGACGCATGTTCATCTTCTCCAACAGATCCTGATCCATTTTATTTCTCAGGTAATCAGGCTCGTGTGGATTATCCATTAGTTGCAAATGAATGGATCATCGACACTGGTGCTTCAGAGCATATGGTATACTCTGCTCATTGTTTGGTTGCTGTATCTGCTGTTACTAGTGCTTATGTGAGGTTGCCTAATGGTAACAATGTGGTAGTGACTCACATTGGAAAAGTGAAGTTATCACCTACTCTATACTTAACCAATGTCCTGGCTGTACCATCGTTTAAGGTCAACTTGATATCTGTTAGCAAGCTAACACTTGAACATAATTGCTGCCTAATGTTTTCTCATGATGCTTGTTTCATTCAAGATCTTTCAACATGGAAGATGATTGGGGTAGGCAAACTTGAGCATGGACTCTACCATTTCCAACAGTCTCAACCTCAAATCAATGTTCAGCCACCACACTGTCATCCTGACAATTTCAACACCAGAAATTCTGCTGATATTTCTAGTTTTTTTCTTCAATGTAATAAGTCTGCTATTCCTGTTTGTGGTACCATTGTTGATTCTAATGTCAAAATGAATATTAATCTTTGGCATTGTCGATTAGGACATTTACCTATTTCTAAACTCTCCATTTTACATAAATCTGTTCCTAGTATTGAATTCAATAAAGAATTGCACTATACTATCTGTCCTTTAGCCAAGTTACATAGACTACCATTCCCTAACAATGAGACTAAGGCTTCACGTCAGTTTGAAATTATTCATTATGACATTTGGGGGCCTTATCCAGTCCCTCTTTGGATGGTTCAAAATATTTTCTAACAATTGTTGATGATTTTAGTAGAATGACATGGACATACCTGATGAGGGAAAAATCTCAAACCAGAACTTACATTCAGTCATTCTATTACCTCATTCAAACTCATTCCCAATGCAATATAAGAACTATTCGATCTGACAATGGTTTTGAATTTAAAATGACTGACTTCTATCTTTCAAAAGGAATTGTTCATCAGCTGAGTTGTGTTGAAACACCTCAGCAAAATAGTGTGGTTGAAAGAAAGCACCAGTACTTACTCAATGTTGCCAGAGCCCTCAAATTCTAAGCCAATTTACCTGATCTTTTCTGGGGAGATTGCATATTGACAGCCACATACATCATAAACAGTATACCTACTATACTCCTCGACAACAAATCACCTTATGAAATACTATTCAAAATCGTACCATCTTATAACAATTTCAAAGTTTTGGGTGCCTTTGCTATGCATCCACCTTGAAAAGAAACATAACCAAATTTGACTCAAGAGCTATCCCTTGCATCTTTGTTGGCTATTCCTTTGGTATTAAGGTGTACAAACTCTTTAATCTCAAGACCAAATCTGCGTTTGTTTCCAGAGATGTCCTTTTTCATGAAAATATTTTCCTTTATCATAGTTCTGCCTTTCTTGATTCGCTATCAAAATCTGATGATATTCATCATCCTTTCCATACTTTGTTTCCCATGACCTCTAATTTAAATACTAATGAGTTTTATCCTATTCACAGTTCAAGTAACTCAAGAACATCTGAATACCAAAATCCTCAACCATCTTCTGCTTTATCTGATCTACCCTCATTTGTAGATCCTTCACTACCTCAGTCGCCACATCCTCAGTCAAATTCCATGAAGAGAGACTCTAAATCTGGCAAACATTTTCCCATTGAAGACTATCTGGGATATACTTTGTGTCTGTTGTTCAAATGAGTTTTACCTTGGCTTTGTCTGCTATTCTTGAGCCCAAGGATCATATTGAGGCATCCCAATATCCTGATTGGATTGAGGCTATGGATACTGAATATGAGGCATTAGCGTCCAACAACACTTGGGAGGTCACTGAACTTCCTGAACATAAAACCCCATTTGCTTGTAAATGGGTGTTCAAAGTTTAAATGAGATTTGATGGCATAGAAGATAGAAAGAAGGCACGACTAGTAGCTAAGGGGTTCACTTAACAGGCTGGATTAGATTATGAAGAAACATTTTTCCCTATTGCAAAATTGGTGACTGTTAAGTTACTTCTAGCAGTTGCAGCCAATAAACATTGGCATCTTCATCAACTGGACATCAGTAATGCTTTTCTACATGGAGAATTGGATAAAGAGGTTTATATGCTCATGCCTCCAGGTTATGAGCAGCACGGGGAGTGTGGGAAACCACTAGTTTGCAAGCTAAACAAATCCATTTATGGATTGAAACAAGCTTCGAGGCAATGGAACATGAAGCTCACTTCTTACATTCTGTCACGGGGTTTCAGGTAATCAAGGTCTGATCATTCATTGTTTAGCAAAGTAGATGGCTGCTCATTCACCACACTTTTGATAAATGTGGATAATATAATAATTGGGGGAATGATCCGGCTTACATTGAAAGGTTCAAAGATGAATTGAACAAGCAGTTCAAACTGAGAGACTTAGGAATTTTGAAATATTTTTTAGGTCTTGAAGTAGCACGAAAATCAATAGGAATTGCAATTTGTCAAAGAAAATATGCATTAGATGTAATGTCCCGAAATTTTTAGAATAAAAATTTATTTATTCTATATGTTATTTTTTTATTATTTTGAAAAGTTTATGGATTAAAGTGAAGCATATTTTAAATTTTTATATTTTTGGGTCGAATAATTAAATTTTGATAGGGCAAATATAAGTATATCAATATTATACTCATTGGATAGCTAGTTTTAAATCATATATTTTAGGCCCAAGAAAGAGTCGATTCGGATATGTTAAACCCAAGTTATTGACATTTTAAGATTTTATCTCAAAAGTAATTTATAAGTTGGTTTTGGTTTTTAGTGTAAATTGTGGTTTTCACGTGTAGGGTTGGATGATAAATAAGGTGATTTATTTTATTATTATATTCAAGTGTAAATTTTTCCTAGCATGCCAGGTGTCCCATGTGGTGGTTGGTTGAGATATATCATGATTTGTTTTACCAAAATATTCACTATCCAATTGATTTTACCACCACACGTAGAGTACTAATTGTATTTCATATTTATAAAAAGATTATTAGTTAATTGTAATTCTATTTTAAGTAGAATAATTGTTAACTGTTAATTATGATTGGGTATATATTATGATATTTATTTTCAAATTAAAAATGAAATTTGAAGGTTGTATATATCCACATTAGAATTTTATCCTCATGTAATTAGATAACTTTTAAATTCGAAATTCTTGATAAGATGATCTATCTGTTAAGAGTCCAATTTAAATTGAAATTAAGAGTTTTATTTGGAGTCTATTAAGTCATCATTATCTATTAAGCACTATAAATACCATGCATGTGTCACATTTTTTTACACACACATACTTTTATACGGTAGAAAGAGAGAGAGAAAGAGAAAGAGAAAGAGAAAAGAGAAAGAGAAAGAGAGAGGGTACTACCTGTAGTGAGAGAAAGAGAAAGGTTGTAAAAAGTCAAGTACACACATCATTATCAAGCAATTTTTCACCCAAAGCAGGAAGATAAATATTTTTAACGTGCCGGTAGATAATTTTAATATTCCAATAACAAGGTAAGATATTTATGTGCAAAGTGATATGTTTCTTTACGCTTTTATGTTCAATTAAATATGCATGGATTATCATTGGACTTTCGGGTTCTTAAGAAAAAGATATGAGATTATAAGAGGACCTAAGATGGGTGTGTCGCTTGGTCACCGATATACTCCATAAAGAGAAGAGTGGTATGAAATGTTATTTTATTGCATATAATTGTGTGTAAGATACTTATGTGCAAAATGATATGTTTCTTTACGCTTTTATGTTCAATTAAATATGAATGGATTATCAGTGGACCTTCGGGTTCTTAAGAAAAAGATATGAGATTATAAGAGGACCTAAGATGGGTGTGTCGCTTGGTCACCGATGTACTCCATAAAGAGAAGAGTGGTATGAAATGTTATTTTATTGCATATAATTGTGTGTAGAAACTGCACGTATCTTACTGGGTGTTTTTAAAATACTTACTCTTACAAATTCTACAGGCTAGTTCGGGTCGATTGGAACAGTGACGGGGTGGTGCAGTGGACTGCCAAGGGATCCGAAGAAAAGGAATCTCGACAAATAAAATTTCTAGGTTTTACTGCATTTTAAATATATTGTCTTACAAGAATGTTTAGGTTGTTTTTATTTATTTCTTTATTTAAAGACATGATTTTACGATTATTTACGAATGTTCTGTTTATTTGGAAAATAAAATGTTATCTTTCCGCATTTAAGTAAATGAGATTATTCTTGGTAACACCTCAAAAGATGTATGAAAAATTGGGGCGTTACATTAGATGTCCTGACTAATGCTGGATATCTTGGTGCAAAGCCAGCAAGCAACCCATTACCTTGCAATTTGAAGTTGAGAAAGGATGAAAGAAAGGTCATTGATGATCCTAGTGTTTATAGAAGGCTTGTGGTTAGAATTCTATACCCGGCAATCACTAGACTTGATTTGTCTTATGCTGTTCAAGTCTTGAGCCAGTTTCTTCAATCACTTAAACAACCTCACCTTGAGGCAGCCTATCGTGTATTGAGATATTTGAAAAGGACACTAGGGCAAGGACTATTTTTCTCTAGCAACTCAGATCTTCAACTCAAAGGGTACTGCGATGCTGACTGGGCAGCATGTGCTGATACAAGAAGGTCTATTACAGGGTATTGTATATTTTTGGAAGATTCCCTAATATCATGAATGTCTAAAAAGTAGCACACTGTATCAAGATCTTCGGCTGAAGCTGAATATAGGTCCATGGCTGCTGCAGTTTGTAAGTTCACATGGCTAAGAAATGTATTGAAGGATTTGAGCATTGATCATACAAAATCTGCATTACTGCTTTGTGACAGTCAGTCTGCTATACATATAGCAAGTAACCCGATTTTTCTTGAAAGGACTAAGCATATAGAAATAGATTGCCATTTGGTAAGTGACAAGGTTCAAGCCAATGAAGTAAAGATGCTACATACTTCCTCTCAGCAGCAATTGGCAGACTTATTAACCAAACCGTTGGCTAGAACGAGATTTAACTCACTACTCAGCAAGATGGGAGTGTTAAATATGCACTTGCCATCTTGAGGGGGAGTGTTGATAATACCGGATTGAAGTACATTTGATGGTTACCGGATATTGGAGTACAACATTGTATTTGATGCATACCAGATATTGAAGAATGGATACCGGATCAATAGATTACCGGATATTGGACTACATTGCACTTACCAGTTTATGCAAATACTGCATATGGTTTTGTTATATAAATACTGTATATAGTTTTCTCATACCGGTTTCTTTGTCTATAAATACTGGTTTCCTTGTAACTTTCTAAATTAATATTTCATACACAAATAAAGTTTTTCCCGCCAATTTTCGACTCTTTCTTTCTTTGTTAATATTTTCTACATATAACATCATTACAATCGAAATTTTTTGACGATCAGTCGATTCCATTTTTATCGGTAAACATGCGAGATTTGGTGCATGAAAATGAATTGTTCATTTTTATAAATTAATATTCTTCTGTTGATGCTATGAGACCGTAGGAAAATACTTGCGACGACGAGTTAGTTGTGAATGCAGATCAATTCTATTAAGCAAATAATGTTTTTTAAACATAAATTGTACAATTGATTATTATGTTCTTAACATAGCCCCCATTTGATTTAGATAAAAAATAGATTTTTAATAGATTTTGATAAAAATCAAGTTGATGAAATATATAGTTGAAAAGTTGTAGGTCCCATGAAATGTATGTTTAAAATTAATTGTAGAATTTTTCTTGAATTTTAATCTAATTAATTAGTTGAACCAAACAGTGGCATAATAATCTTTGAATAAATTTTTCACAATATTTTGTGCATTTTCCAACTTTACTTTTTGCTATAGTTTCCGTTTGTATATTAAGCTCATGTTTGATGGTCATTATTTTAAAAAAAAATGGAGTTTTGAATAGTATTTTTAGGTTTACGTACAAAATATATTATTGTGTAAATATGTTGTTAAAAATGAGTATGATAATTAAAGAATTTTGAAATAATGGTTATCAAACAAAGGCTAAGTTTCAGACAACACTATCCTTACACAAGCAAAAATATTTGGAACAACATATCATGCATATATGTGTCAAGATGAAAATATGTACGTCCTTGTTTGGTGGGGATTAAAATCAAATATTAAATAGATTTTGATAAAATAAAATAAAATGTGTGATTGAAAAGATATGAATATTATAAAATATATGGTTAAAATTAATTCTTAACTTTGACTTAGATTAAAATTTAGATTTTAATTTTTTTGAACATTGATTAAATATAGAAATTGCAGCATCTAATAAAAACAATTACAAACAGAAAGATGAAACACGTAGTAAAATGAACCGTATAGAATATCAACAAGCCAATATTCCACGTGCACTCTAAGATTACTTTGTTTTTTCCCCCTAAAAATGTACTGCATTAGAGTTAGATTTAGAAGAAAACAACCCCTGAATTTCTCGATGGCCAAAGGTTATCCATAAGAGGCAACACGAATGGACGTCTCCCAAACTTTGATCATACTACCAAGCTCTTGCAACTCCTCTACTGTTTCTTGAAACATGATCAATATCTCCAACATGAAATCTAGGATTCCTTATTTTAAAGCACATTATAAAGAACAATAGCATTAAGTATTGGCTATACGAAATCACTTTAAGAAAAAATGGAGTTGGATCCATTTTGACAAGATTGACATCGATTGCAAAGTGAAAACTAGATCCTTGTACAATATTTAAAATTGAGCCAATTGTAATGAATATTAAAGAAGAGATAATGAGCAAGATGAAATTAACAATCACAATAAAACAAGATTTACCTGGAAGCCTAACTGGGGGAAAAACACAGATGATGAGAATTTACTAATAATCAATAATGGATGATTACAAAGGATATGTTTGGACCAATAACTAATTGGACAATTAATCAATCACAATATGTGCTATACACCATATATTGTTATAATCAAATAATCCCTAACATATTAGGAGAATTTATACAAACAAGAGTCTAACACAAGGTAAAATCATATTACAATAAGTAAAACCAATAATGGAGTATTTGAGTTGAAATAGGAGTCCAAAGACTATTAGATATGTCTTTGATTTTTCAAGGCATACTACCAACTCTGAATAAAATTCCCAATAGAATTTGGGTCACATCCAAATTCTAACAAATTTAGTCTAGAGAGATCCTTTGTAATCCACCTCTGCCCATGATTTTTATCAATTGGATTTTCACGTAAATTTTGTGCTCTTGTGGTTGTTTAATTTTTATATTACCATATTATTTTCTTTCCTTTATAAGTGACATCAAAGCTATATTACTACAAAAAATCTGTGTCCAGTGACCAATGATGTTGGTCATTGAAGGTTATTTTTTGGTCTTACGACCAAATAATTGTGGTTGTTGACTGGTCGGCAATTCACCGCCGGTGAAGGTTTTAAGTGACTAATACACTGTGATCGTTAAATATACAACTTACAGTGACCAAAATTTGTTCGCTAAAGGTTTCAATCATGGTTGCTAGTAATAGTGAAAAATTCGTTGATTCACCGTAGTAAACTTTCACAACCAATTATAAGGTCACTAGATATATAACATCCAGCGACCAAAAATGGTGTGTAAACATATTTATCAACTGACACGTGGTCGCTAATATAAAACGTCAAATAACCAAACTATGGTCGCTGAAGGGAACCATTTTGACGAATGATATTGGTTTAAATTTGGTTAATTTACACCCTTTTGCAACCAAACTTTGGTCAATGAACATTGATATTAATCTTTTAACAGCCAATAATTTTTGGTTCCTCAAATATTTTGTCCAATATTTCAATTTTCAACCACAAAGTTGAAATTAGCAATTTCGATAATTAGGAAAAAAAAATTAATATTAACAAGAAATATGTCGCTTTAGAAGTAGATTTGTATTGTATGTGTAACAAGTACTAATTGTCGATGCATAACCTTAAATGTAACAACCCATATTTTTTTTAGTCAAAGTCAGAGATTGACTAGTTAAAGTCAAGTCAAATAAGGACTAAAATGAGAAAAAATTATTTTATGGGCTTTATTTTATAAATTGGCAATATTTGAGGATTAAATTGGATACATTTTAAGTTAGAAAATTACATTTCTAATAATGGAAGTAAAAGGGTCGATTATTAACTTTAAATAGGAGTGGAGGGGCTTCTTTTGCAATTTTTGGATTTTGGCCCCATTTAATTAGACACTTTGACCCATTTTCATTGGAAAACACACACAACACACACTAGAAGGTGAGGAACCCGGCAGAGAAGAGAAATACGCAGAAATGAGGAGAAAGAAAGGGAAAAAGAGAAGGAAAAAGGAAGAAGAAAGAGGAGAAAAAGAAGAAGAAGGGTAAAGAGGTATTTTAAGCTTGAATTTCGTTCTTTTATGGTATTTATTTTCTTTAAGAGTTGGAAATTATATTATGTTAAATTTCTGGGGTTTTGACTTGGTTCGAAAATTTCATATTTAGGGGGAGGATTATGACTTCTAGTTCAAGCTTCTTGATTGATTAGCTTCCATTTGAATCAAGGTAAGAAAGTTTATTTTTATTGGGCAAACCCTAGAATTTTTAATTGGGTTCCTAAATAAGGATTACTTGTGGAATTGATGGTAATAATGAAATATTCACTTGAAAGAATGATTTGGAGAACAAAATGTACATTAATTGGTTGTAGCATGATTTTTAGTTTCCACGAGATTGAAGTGAGCATTACATTATGCTTGGAATGAAGGTTATGTCGATGAATTAATTATTAGTAAAGGGAGTATAAAGTGTAATTAATTCCGATTGTTCAAATGAATAAATTGGGGAATTTCTTCAAATATCGAGAAAATTAGTTTAAATATTATAGCATGAGATATTAAAGTCTCTTGATTCGATGGTGGTTAAATTGGTTAATCATATCGTATTTCAGGTGATGACGAGAAAATTGGGAACGGTTATCAGGCAGTCTAACTGGTAGCTCGTACTTTGTGAGTAGAAAAAACTTATTTTTCAAGAAATTAGTATTTATTAAATTTATATTAGATTTGAATTTGAAAGTTAATTATTTCATATAACTGATTTTATAGCATGAATTTCAGAATAAATTGATTCTAATAGCAAGTTGTTTTTAAAGTTAAATTTCAGTTAAATTAAATCATTTCATTAGTATGTTGTATCAGTATTAAATATTTCAGCAAATCTATAGTTATTTTTAAAACCTCCAGAAAGTACCCAGGTGATTTACCCGCTCTGTACTTGTGTAAATGTGTTTTCACAGTGTATGACTAGATATGGTTATTTACCCGCTCTGCACTTGTATGAATGTATTTCCACAGTGTATGACCAGATTATCAGAGGTCTTTGGGATCCACTCTTGTACACACATAGGCTTTGGGTCGTGTACTGGGGTGCTTAGCCTTTGGGGCAGCTCTGCGTACGTATGACCAGTTATCAGCTTATCAGATTATCAGACTTGAATGACTTTGCCTTGTACATCGAGATTACTCTGTACATGTGTAAGGTTGTTCATTGGGTATTTATTGGTGTGACTCTTTAGTATATAATATGATGTTTATTCAGTTTATCAGATTTCAGACTTCAGAATTCAGTTTATTCAGTTGCAGAATAATGATTTCAGCTTACAGTAATGTGAAACCATATTTTCACTTATAGTTACCGAGATCAGATTATTTATATTCAGTTGTTTATTTCGAATAAAGAGTAAGCAATTTTATGATGCAATCATGATTAGTTTTAAAAGTATTCCCAAATATCAGAATTTCTCAAAGTTTTTAACAGAGCAAGACTTTTCAGAAAAGTATACTTATTTTCAAACTATCCACTCACTGAGTTTCAAGCTCATATTTTAAAATCTTTTTCTGAGCAGATAGTAACAGAGTTGTGCAGCCTTGGAGCCTGTCGATCTATGCTGTTGAGACACACATATTGCATTAGTTGTATGGTTCATTTCTTCAGATTATTTAGTTCATATTCTTTTTGGGTATTTTGATTTTTAAAGTTTATTAAATATCGTATTGCCAGTATTTTATTTTGAGTAATTTGTATTCTAAGGGACGAATGTGCACTATTTTAAATTACATGGATAAGTTTGAGAAATTGATTTTTATCCAGGTGAGTTTAGTCCATTTTTCAAAGGAAACTCTGTCAAAATTCTTTTAAAAATATTTCATAATCAAAGAATGTTCAGTTGCCTTGGTGGTAGGTCCAGTATTTACCTGAATCTACTACCGGATCCATCAGGTTAACTCGGGACGGGTCGTGTCATTAAATGTCTAATATTTAACCACAAGAAGATAAAATATTTCTTCAACACTAGATTGAGTTGTCCCGTTTTCACCATATTGAGCTTTAGAAAGTGTTGAGACGGGAATGTGTGATTGACTAGAGTGTTGTCCTTGCCCATGAGGAGATGAACTCCCATTGTTGTAGTTTGGAGGAATATCTAATGGCACGTGCTTCGACTTTCTTTTTGATGGCATCTATCTGTATGAGCATTAAAAAACCAAACAATGATATAAATAAAGAAAAGAAATTTGTTATCAGAACATTATGAGCATGAATACTTGGTTAACTCAATTTTGAACATGATATCCTGCATGATCATTACTTCCTGCACTGACAATAGAGTATTAACTCAATGTTTTAGATTCTTAAAGAAAGATTATGAAGAATATGATACTTTTGAAATTCAGTTAGTTTTAAATATTTTCTTCACAACTCAGATGAAGCTGAGGATTTGTATTCCTTGAAAACAATATGAGCAATTTCTGTAAGAACACCTATTCGAGGATATTGGAATATGTCTATGATGTCATTTTAATTTATAGGATTTATACTCAAGCTTGATAAAGTAACCAACTCCATGCAATGTCCATGACAGGATCAAGTAGCTTGATAAAGTAGATTGTCTAACAGTGAAGGAAGATCATATTCAGAGACCAAATGCTTTGTCGCTAAAGCAACTGAAATACTTGGCAGGACTTGTACCTCAAGTTTTCCAGCAACCAAAGTAAACTGGTTGCTGAAGAGTATCCACCAACAACCACTGAATGGTAGCTGAAGGAACAAAATATTCAGCAACCACATAGTTGGTCGCTAAAGCAACTGAAATACTTGATGGGAATTATACCCCAATTGTTCCAGCGACCAATTTATATTGGTTACAGAAGAGTCTCCACCAGTGACCACGGAATGGTTGCTGAATAAAGATCATATTGGTCGCTACAACAAGCCAAAAAATGCGTGGGACTCATCCCAACAAGTGTTCTAGCGACCACTTCAATGTTGGTTGCTGAATCGTCCCACCAGCAACCATTTCGTGGTTGCTGAAGAGCATAACAAAAAATTCCAGATCATAACCTCTACCAACCAATGTTTGGTCGGTGGAGTCCTTTTTTTTTTTTTTTTGTAGTGCTCTCACCAATTTTCTAACATACTAATGTATGGGTTTATAAAGACAAAATGGAATGTAAGAATATATACTGAACTAGATGACATGAATTACTTTCCCAAAAGTTGAGACCATAATCATATTTTCGCCATGGTCGCATTCAATCTTTCATTCCGATGTGTAAAGGCTTGTTTAGGACAATTTGAAAGAAAAAATGTCAAGGATAACTTTGACTGAGTGGTGGTTGTTTTTTTGATAAAAGTTTTAGGAGGTGAGTCCATGAAATGTTTTGTTAAAATTGAAACTTTGCTAGTTCAAAAGTAGATAAAATTTTATTAAAAACAAGCACGAAGTTTTAGTATTTATATTCGTTACGCTTGTTATGTACCTGATTATTAATATACTATCTCAAGATATTCTTGGTCTACCATTCAATTAATGTAAATTTTTTGAAAAATTAAATTTTGATAAATTCTTACTTTGTGTAAATTGTACATCTACCTACATAAAGATGTACTCTTTTTACTAAAAATATTTGGAGTTTAATTAGCTATCGATTACTTATATGCAACAAAGTTTAACCCTACCAATTTAGTCTTCACACAAAGTATAAGATGAGTAGTTCTACCAACAACTCGTGCAACACACGATTCCTCACTAGTAATAATATATATACAGTTATGCTCCATTCTTTTATACAAGATTACTGGTGAAGATTGGCGAATGCATTCTCCTGAAATGCTAGATTATGAGAAAATATAAGCATCTATGTTCTCCAAAAATTTACTTAAATGGTGTATTTTATTAATAAATTAACTTTTCGCGAATACAATATTTGTTGGCACAGGTGACATCAATATATATATATATATATTGACCTAATCACACTAATAAAAGTCAATCAATAACCAACTTATTATGAGAATCCAGAATAGAGTTTAAGAATTTTGTCCAATAATTGTTACTTCCCATTCTTGGTCCATCTTGAGTGTAGGGGTGGAATACTTTGTTCATTTCTGAAGAAATTAGATGGATCAACCTTGGTTTTCACTTGAACGAGCCTATTGAAATTATTCTTAAAATATTTAAGTCCCCAAATGCTTGCTTGTGCATAGCTAGTATTGTCCTTGCCATTAACTCCTATATCAAGATCTCTGTAATTTATGTATGCAGCCCTCGGAAATTTTGAAACATAAGGAGCCATGTAACTGTAAAGTCTTCGAATCCAATTCATATACCTATCCGAGGCCTCTTCGTCATCCCAACTCATAATGTAAAAGATTTTGTACAAATTACCAGCTCTGTGTGGAAAGGGAGTGGCAGATTCTGAAACTTCATCCATTCTTCCGCCATATGGAATCAACACCATCTGAGCATCCCCGGAATCCTCTTCCAAAAATCTTTTCCAAATGCCTTCAAGCCCATTCTTAGAAATTGGTTTCTGAACGTAGTCTGATTTAACTTTATATTGTCGTACATTTGCCTGAGTTCTATTCAACAAAACATCAAGTGAACCTATGGGAAGCTCGTTGATGTACAAGTCTGATTCTATCCAGCTCATTTCCGTGCAATCTTCTCTTTGCAAACCCAACTCAGGGAAGCTTTGCTGCATCAGTGGAAGCAATCTGTCGACACTACCAAGAAACAATGATTGAAATGAAGCCTGAATAGTTTGTTTGCCTTCTTGGCTTGAATTGACCCTTCCTATATAGACTCTAACGGCCAAATCTTCATCGAATTTGTGTGCGATGTATTGCCATCGGTGAAGAATATTTGTTGCATTCTGTTCTAAAGTCCTGGCAATTGTGAATACAGTGACTTTTTCTGGAACATCCACCAACTCTAGCTTCCAAGCGAGAATGATTCCAAAACTGGCACCTCCACCTCCTCTTATGGCCCAAAAGAGATCTTCACCCATGGATTTTCTGTCGAGAATTCTTCCATTCACGTCAATGATGCGTGCATCAATTACATGATCAGCAGCTATCCCATATTTTCTGATCAAAGTTCCATACCCTCCTCCACTGATATGTCCTCCAGCGCCAACGGTTGGACAAACACCGGCAGGAAACCCTAAGGTTCGACTTTTCTCTGCAATTCTATAATAAAGTTCGCCGAGTGTTGCACCGGCCTGGACCCATGCATTTTTCTGCTCAACATTAACATTTATTTCCCGTAGGTTGACAAGATCAACAATGACAAATGGGACTTCTGATGTGTAAGAAAGACCTTCAGAGTCATGGCCACCACTTCGAACCAGTATTTGCATTCCATTTTCTTTGGCGCAATAAATGACAGGTTGAATCTGAGATTCATGCACAGGGGTAATAATGACTAATGGTTTAGGTGTTGTTTCTGAACCGAACCGAAGGTTTTGTATGGAGAAATTGAGGATGGATGAATACGAACTATTTTTTGGTGTATAAACGATATTGGAGATTGAGTTGAGATTGTTAGATTGAAGGGACATACATTGAAGAAAACTATCATGTCCATGAGAAGAAATTGTCCATGAACACGAAAAGAGGACACCAAAAGCAAATAGAACCAAACAAATACTTGGAATCTTCATCTCTTGTTAAGGCTGAATAATTTGCGTATTGCAGAGCATAAACCATGGTCTATTTATAGTGTCAGGAAGGAGAACGCTACTTTTGAACAAGCTGAATAATTTGTGTACTTGCGAATATCATGTTTGAATTCATGCCAAGATAGACATATTAGTCAATATTAGACAATTTGGAATATTATGATGTCTCCAATATTAAAGATAACCCAACAAAACAAATTAATCTAAAAAGTTAAGTATGGGAATATTTATATATAGAAATGATAAATGATAAATGAGTAAATCCCCCTATCCAAGTTCAAGGAGCAAGGTTCATGGTAAATAAGCAACTAAAACTTTTGAAGATTTTGATGGATTTTTTTGAAGTGATGACTTCTATAGATTTCATGAATTTTTCATAAATTCACGTGGATCCAGTGCAATAATAAGGAATTCTCACAAACGAGGTTGTAATTCACACAATTTTCCTTCTAGTTCAAATCCTCATATAATTAAAAATTATTTTAAAAAGAATAAGAATTTAACACCTTAATGAATTAAATAATAATCAAAATTATAGATGCTTTTATAGATACTTTTATAGAAATGATAATTTTTTTTTTTTTTTTTTTGTAAAAATCTCCTAAAATTTCGTGATTAATGAGAGACAAAATTTGAGATTTATGAGTATTTTCTGATTAAAAGTTAGTATTATAGATGCTTTTATAGAAGTTTTTAAAATTTGAATACTCCGAAATTTATGTAGACTTTTTAAAAGTTGTAATTAAATAAACCGTGATTTTTAGAAGACTTTAAAATTTATAAAAATCTCAATTGAATACACTGTGACTTTTAGAGGTTTTTTAAAAATCTATACAAGTCTCAATTGAATACATTAAGGGTGATGTATTCAATTAAAATTTTTAATAACTTTTTGAGATTTAAAAAGTTTAGGTGTAGTCAATGTAAACTTTTTAAAAAGTTTATAGTATATTCAATTGAGACTTTTAAAAATTTAAATTTAAAGTTTTTCAATTGCACATTTCATTAATTTTTATCAAAATTTACTAAAAATTTAAATTTAATCCCCACTAAACAGTGGTTAAGCGTGTGTTTGGCTCCATTCTTTCCAAAATTCTCAATCTCATTTTCATTTTTTGTGGGCCCCACATTTGAAATTATTTGACTATTCAATGGAATGTTCCACATATTAAAGTTACATTTATGCCCTTGAATTATGGTTGTAAATTTCAGGTTCAAATGGTTGAGGGTACTCGTGTAAATTTTCAATTGCAAAGTGAGGGTAAAATAGTGATATGCTTCAACGGCATTATCAATATTAACTCATTCTGACAACTGCGTTGTCTCATTTTGTAATTTTAAATAAACCTACTACTGTAGAAAAATAAGATTTCATAAAAAAATGAGTTTAAAATGAGTTTAAAATGGGGTGTTAATGTCATGTATATGTATTGACTTTTAAAAGTAGCTTCTTGTCGACACTTGAAATGTTAATTCTTCTTGAATTTATGCAGCCTCTTGTATAAACAAAGATTGTGAAAGGATGAAATTGAATTAGCCACATTAATATTCGCTTCAGGAACAAACCAAAGGAAAATATGTTTCTTTGACCAGACTTGTTCGAAGCATATTTCGAATTTTGTTTTTTTTCTACTTTTCTGAATATTAAACAAAAAATTAACGATTTGCGTCATTGTAAATGAAGTGCAAGTTGACAATAAATATCCACATGAATTGTAAGGTGATAATATACAAGAAAATCAACCTATTTGGCTCAAAAAAATCCCTAGATGTCCAATTTAGTGGCCGTAGAGCTTACTTTTCCATGAATTCAACTTACCCAGTTAAATAAATAAATAAATAATAAATCACCAAGTTTGATGGTTTCACTTCTGAAGATTCAAGTAATGCAACCAAACATCATCAATTTATTATTATTATTATTATTATTATTATTATTATTATTATTTGCCTTCATCCAGCATTCCCCTTGATTTACAAATTAGATGCATGCCATGATTATATTAGTTTTGGCGGCACTACATGTTGAGAATTATAAACTATAATTCGGGTTCTGGCAAAGTTTTTTTTTGTTTTTGTTTTTTTGGGGGCATAGATGGTGCCCAAAGCATGGCGCCGACTATTCATTGGGATGGTGATTATAAAAAGAAATTCATTTGTGAATGAATAGAAATTATGGGTTGCTGAGAATACGTTCTTCTTTGCATAAATTTTGTTCTTTTTATTTTTATTTTTATAGGAGATTGTAAAAGTACTGAGACAGAGTGGTGGTGGTTATTTGTACATGTCTACATGAAATAAGGCAGAACATTTTGAACGAATGTCAATGGTTAGAGATGATTTTGTGTCTATTCATCATCATGGGAGTTTGCCGAAGGGATGCCAACTATTTCAAGGATAGTCCAAAATAAGTATTAAATTGGGCTGAAATATCATTAAATATGAAAGTGTATGGGTTTTCATTAGATATTGTCATTCCTAGTTATTTACATGTTGACTAAAGGTTAAATAAAATAGTTTATCCAGTCGATAGATATAATTAATGATATGATGGAACTTTAAAAGAGTTGATGAACTCCAAAATCCAGCATAACCCAAGATTTGTGGTGGTGAGGATGCTTGCTTCCAATTAAAATTTGGAATATTTGTAATGATAAACTGCACTTTAGTGAATATTTTGTTAAACTTTAGATGCCCTCCATTTGAAAGTTTGTTATCCAATACAAAGATTTAGGCTAAATAGCACAAAATATCCCTACCTTTCAATGTCATTTTGTAAAACGTTCATATTTTTCATTTTTGACATTTTCACCCCTATTTTCACCTTTCATCGCTCAAAAGGTCATTATTATCTATTTTTCCAATAAAAAGACGATTTTACTCTCATATTCAAATAAAACAAAAAGAAAAGAAAAGAACTAATTGCAAGAGTAGTCCCAAATTTTCAAAAAATTACAAACTAATCGCAAATTTATAATTAAAAAAAATAAAAATCATTCATCTTCTTCCTCCACACACAATGACTTCATGATGCAGGAGGGTCCGAGTTAGATTCTGAGTTGTCAGATAATATGTTAATGGCTCTAAAATATTACGAGTTGGTAGATCGACACAAATATGGCAAGTAGTTGCATGAGTTTGAAAATTGAGACGTGTTTTGGTATTTTGGCCATAACTTTGGTTACGGTTATCAAAATCGTGCTCATGACCCCAATTTGAAATCGTGGTTTTGGCGTGCACATCGTGGTTACTGAGCTTTGTTGGGTGCGGGTCCAAATTGAGTCCCAAAAAGGCTGTTTTCCCGTCCAAAACTACAATTTACTTATTTCTTTCCTTTTTAGCGATATTTCGTACTTTCAACTTTTATTTCATTTATAATAATGGTGATTTGCTATTCTTGGTAAACTCCCGTTATTGTCGTTTTTATTCTAGCTATAAAGTCAAACTTGTGGACTGATTTTCATTATTTTGGAATATTAATAAAACTTGTTTTAAGCATTAGAGATGTTTTCTCTATAACTTGACGTTTTTATTTGTGAATTATCTGTTCAACCATAGCCGGTAGAATAATCTTTATTCCACTCAGCGTCATTTCACCAATGGCAAAAAATTCCTCCAAGGGAATGGTAGGAGCCAAAAGGGCTTAACTAAAAATCAAACTGTAACATAATCCTAAAGACGAGCTTCCAAATAACGAAACGAATTGATAAGCAATTTTGTTTCCTAATCTCGTCTTAACAAACCCACGTGCAAAAAAGAATGTCAAAGCAATCAACCAAGGAATGAGATCGCCAAAAGCTGAAAAGGCAGCAGCAAAAATGAAGGTTTTGTCCTAAACACATGCGCCAAGACCCATCAATGCCACAGATTCCAACGACAATAGCTGAGTAATTATTCCAACTATGGTAGCCAAAAAATAGACAACAACTACCACGCAATGCACGATACTCCGTCCGACACCAAAATAATCCATAGATAAATCCTGTTACTTAGACGCTATGAGTGGCTTTACAGCTGTCCCCGTCATGACTGTTGTTGAGGAGCTGACATGGCAGGTTTAGAGGCGGAATTGACTATAATTGAGTCACTTTTCATGGAATGATTTAAGAATGTCGATTTTTGGGAAATTAATGAATTGACAAGAGGAAAAGGATGGAGGAAGAAGATGAATGCTTTTTTGTTTTTCTTTTTGATTTTTAATTATATATTTGTGATTTATTTTTTATTTTTTGAAAATTTGGACTATTGTTGCAATTAGTTTTTTTATTTAAATAGGAGGGTAAAATCATCTTTTTATTGGAAAAATGGATGAAAAAGCGACCAATTTTTTCTTCTTCTTCTTTTATTTTTTATTTTTATTTTTTTGTAAATTTTATCTAGAAGCATATTAATTTATATGAACATATAATCATTAATTTCGTCAAATATCATGTATTTGACCAAATTTGTTGCAAAATATAAAACAAATTTAGTGGAATATCATGGCTTTGACCTAAAACGCTTGTTCTAGATTTCGATTAAAAAAGATTAATCATGTGTTGCATGACCATTTCTTGTGTCTTATCTTTTCACTCGTATATTAAAGCATTCACTAGTAATTTAAAATAATGTTGACAAAACAAGAGACGAAAATGCTAACGGTCAGCAAAAAACTCGCCCTGCAACTTTCAAGGTTTTCTTGGATAATTGATAATCAAAATATTCAAAGTAAGAAAATTAAAACAAAGGATACAAGTCTGGTTTGAAGTCAATTACGCGCCATTCTAAGCTCTTGTTTGAGGTTTTTTTTTTTTTTTTTTTTTTTTTTTTTTAAAGCTTATAAACTTTAGGTTTTACAAAATATCTGAACAATAAGTTGGTAGTAAGTTGTAGACTCTGTGAAATGTGTAGAGAAAATGTATGTTTGACTAATTTAAAAAAAGTAAACTATGCCAAAGTTTAAATTGACACTAGATTGAGGACTATCATTAGTGGGGGGAGCAGAAAGTAGACAAAACTGGAGAAAATAACGTTGAACTTTAAAATGAAGAAACTTGACTTCAAGGCCGTGATTTGCTTTCCTTCATACGTTATTAGTGCTATTACAAGTCACGCAGTACGAATTGTTTCTACCATATTGAACATTCTTCATGTGATCTCCAATCACAAAGGTTGAGTTACTCTCGGAAATGACTCTCTTATGGGCTTAAATCTATCCCCTTCGATGATTTATGTATGTCCATTATGGACTATAATTTATTTCATGTCCCTTTTGGACAATAATATGGTACCATCAATTTGCAATCTTATACTCATCCTACATATATGCACATCTGCAAAGTCACCTAAGAATTTTTTTTATTTTTTTTTCAAAATATCAATATTACATATTTAATTATAATAAGATAATTTCATGTAATTTCTTATATTAGCTTTTAGTAACACGTTTGGGGAGATGTATCCATTGAGTCTTGCATTTCATCTATAATCTTCAATTTCATTTTTAGCACTTTTCAAGAGTTAGTTTACAACAAGGAAAATAGAATATAAGGTGTATCTATATTAAACACCTTCACATTCCAAAGATATCCATTGTGTGAAGCTTCTTTGAAATTTTTCATGTCTGCAAATACTTTTAAACACTGTCACAAAATATTAGTGTCACAATAAATAAGAGTAACTTAGATAGGCTTAAATAAAAATATGACATTTTGATATTGATCCAAATTCTCCTCAAGCATTGACCAAAAAAAAAAAGGAAAAACTATTAAACACTTTAATACCCCCACATTTCAAGGATATTCAACTTGAATTGAATAAGTATATGATCTTCTAATTTATCTCTTTCAATAGGATCAAACTTTGTGAAGAGATGATTGATGCACACGTTTATCAATCCACACTTTCCTGATTTCTATCCACTAGTATATTTGCAATTTTTTTCTCTGTAGATTGTTGGTGAAGAGCATTGCAAATATATGGTACCTAATTATTGTCCAAGTGAGACATAAATAAATTGTAGTCCAAGATGGACATAATAAATTATAGATTTTTACAATGCTCTTATAGAGTATTGGGAAACGTACCTCGGGGAAATAATCTCACATTCCAGTTCAGATTTAGGAGTGATGACAAACGATGGGATAACTCAACCATTAGGGATTGACGAGGTCAATCAACCAGTGGGGATCATCGAGGAAGCGGTAGATGAGGACCCCGAAAAGGACCTGAAGGAAGATTGAGAGGAGATGTAGAAGGCCTATAAAAAGGCAAATAATATAAATAAATATAAATAATATAAATTGCTTTTCTTTGTAGTTTCAATTAAGCTCAAGTGACATGTAAACTTTCTTAAGTTAAGTTTCGGGGTTTTAGGTTGTAAATAGAGTTATGCACTTTTCTTTTAAAAATTCGTTCTTAAATTGGGGGCATGCATGTGATGCGAATCCTGTAGCAACGGTGACTAAGAAACCCACAACGAGATTGATGCGGAACCCAAGAGCACCAATAAAATCTGGGTTGGACTTAAATACAACAAAGTGAACCAAAAAATCCAACGATAACGATGATGCGTTGAACCCCTTGATTACACATATGAAGAACTCGCGTACCGATTTTGAACACACAAGAAATGATCTTGAAAGTTCGATTTGTTGTTCAATGAAGAACAGAGGAAAAGCAAAGTTTTCAATTTTTATTCAATTATTCAAAAGTTCCAAAATAACAAAGTGTTTAGGTATTTATACTAGAGCCCTAAATCTAGTAAAAAACGTGCACAAGGTAATAAATATTGTCAAAATAGGGAAATAAAGTAGAATTCTAAGTGAAATTGGTCTCTTGCCAAAATTAACATTCTCGCTGATTTTTATAACCAAGCGGTCGCTTGGAAGGTCTATTTCGCCTCCTTGGACTTTCAGTAAGGACTGAGCGACCGCTTGCCCATTTAGCCTGAGCGGTCACTTGGTTGTTCCGGTAGGAACCTTTTTTCGGTTGCTTGTATCGTGTTGATTCACTTGGTTCTTGGCCTCGACTCCAACATGAAACTAACTCCATTTTGCGTGCCGAACGTAGTTTCATCAATAGTGGCTTTGACGAGCATCCCCAACGCCTCTTTGACTCGTTTTGCTCTCAATCGCGTCATTGTCCCTTCCTCAATAATCAACGGGTCTCGGCTTGAGCTTGCAATGGGCACTCCCGCATCCTGGCTCATATCATCCCCTCCCTCTTCAAAAGGATTCGTCTTCGAATCTGTATCTGCATCAAATAGAGAGAGATCAGCGACATTAAATGTAGCTGACACATTATACTCACCTGAGATATCCACTTGGTATGCATTGTCATTGACCCTCT
This sequence comes from Osmanthus fragrans, assembly GCA_019395295.1. Classification (NCBI taxonomy): domain Eukaryota; kingdom Viridiplantae; phylum Streptophyta; class Magnoliopsida; order Lamiales; family Oleaceae; genus Osmanthus; species Osmanthus fragrans. Next base: position 1,581,449 of record JAEDXY010000064.1, read on the forward strand.
TGAGGACTTGATATGGCCCATCTCCACGTGGCTGCAACTTAAACTTTCTCTGCTCTGGAAAACGCTCTTTTCTGAGATGCGCCCAGACCCAATCTCCCGGTTCAAAGATCACGCGCCTTCGTCCTTTGTTCACTTTCTGTGCCACAAGCTTCCCTTTCTTTTCAATCTGCTCCTTGACTTTTTCATGCAAGGACTTGACCAATTTAGCCTTCCTTGTACCATCCAAGCTACCCTGTTCATTCACAGGCAACGGTAACAAATCCAAGAGTGTTAGTGGATTAAACCCATAAACAATTTCAAACGGTGAAAATGTAGTAGTAGAGTGTACAGCCCTATTATAAGCAAATTCAATAAAAGGTAAACACTCCTCCCAACTCTTTAAGTTCTTATTTATCACCGTACGAAGTAATTGAGTCATGGTCCTATTGACCACTTCAGTTTGCCCATCAGTTTGTGGGTGACAAGTCGTAGAATACAACAGTTTAGTGCCTGACTTATTCCACAGGACTCGCCAAAAATGACTCAAGAACTTAACGTCCCGATCTAACACTATACTCTTAGGGACCTCATGCAAACAGACTATTTCCCTAAAGAATAAGTCTGCAATATTAGTGGCATCATCGGTTTTGTGACATGGTATAAAGCGTGTCATTTTACTAAACCTATCTACCACAACAAATATGGAGTCCCGTCCCTTTTTTGTCCTAGGTAAACCTAACACGAAATCCATAGAAATATCCACCCAGGGTTCACTAGGTACAGGTAGAGGAGTATACAAACCATTAGGTAGAACCTTAGACTTAGCATTTTTACAAGTTATGCACTTCCCACAAATTTGTTCTACATCACTTCTCATTTTAGGCCAGTAAAAATGTTCCCCTAACATGTCTAAAATCTTTTGAACCCCAAAATGTCCCACTAGGCCCCCACTGTGTGCTTCCCTTACCAACAATTCGCGTATAGAGCAATTAGGAATACACAACTTATTTTCCCTAAACAAATAATCTTCATGCTTATAAAACTTATCAGTAGCACCTTTATTGCATGACTCATAAATGTCAGAGAAAACAGGGTCACTTACATACATGTTCTTAATGTGTTCAAATCCAAGTAACCGTACATGTAGCGAATTTAGCAATACGTACCTTCATAACAACGCATTTGCAACCACATTTTTCTTACCTTGTTTATACCTGATGACGTAGGGAAATGACTCTATGAATTCCACCCACCTTGCGTGTCTTTTGTTCAACTTACCTTGACCCCGTAAGTAATTCAACGACTCATGATCAGTGTGTATCACGAACTCCTTAGGCCACAAGTAGTGCTGCCAAGTTTCCAATGCCCGGACAAGCGCATACAGTTCCTTGTCATATGTAGGATAGTTTAAGGCAGCTCCACTCAACTTCTCGTTGAAATAAGCTATGGGCATGCGTTCCTGCATTAACACAGCTCCAATACCTATGCCTGATGCATCACACTCAATCTCGAAGGTTTTATCAAAGTTAGGTAATGCCAAAATAGGTGCTTTACACAATCTATCCTTAATAGTATTAAATGCATGTTCTTGTGCATCACCCTATTGAAAATCTACACTCTTCTTAACAATTTCAGTGAGTGGTGTAGTGATTGTGCTAAAATCCTTCACAAAACGCCTATAAAAACTAGCAAAACCATGGAAACTCCTAACTTCAGTTATGCTTTTAGGTGTTGGTCAATCCCTAATAGCCTTAATCTTCTCTTCATCTACTTCTACCCCATTAGCACCCACCACAAATCCTAGAAAGACAAGTTTTGACATGCAAAATGTACACTTTTTCAAATTAGCATACAACTGTTCCTTCCTAAGTACCACAAGCACACAATTCAAATGTTCCAAATGCGCATCTAAGTTTGTGCTATAGATTAAGATATCATCAAAATAGACAACAACAAACTTTACTATAAAAGCACGCAAAACATGATTCATCAAACGCATAAATGTGCTCGGTGCATTAGTGAGACCAAATGGCATGACCAACCACTCATAAAATCCATACTTAGTTTTAAATGCAGTTTTCCATTCATCACCCTCCCGCATACGAATTTGATGGTACCCACTTTTAAGATCTATCTTACTAAAAATACAAGCACCATGTAATTCATCAAGCATATCATCTAACCTAGGTATAGGGCGACGATCCTTTACCGTTATGTTGTTGATAGCTCTGCAGTCCACACACATCCTCCAAATCTCATCCTTCTTTGGTACCAATAGCACAGGTAAAGCACATGGGCTCATGCTTTCCCTCACATATCCTTTGCTCATCAACTCCTCCACTTGCTTTTGAAGCTCCTTTGTCTCCTCGGGATTGCTTCGATAAGCGGGTCGGTTCGGAAGGGCAGCTTCTGGTATGAAGTCAATCTGGTGTTCGATACCTTGAATTGGTGGAAATCCACTTGGCATGTCTTCTGGAAACACATCTTCGAATTCCAGTAACAAAGACTCAACCAAACTAGGGAGGGGTGTGTTAGATTTCTCAAAGTTGAGGAATGATTCCTTATACATCAACAACAACACTGTTCTTTTATCAGTTATAGCCTTTTGCAACTCACTCCCACTAGCAAAGAAGTTCGCTTTCGGCTTTTCTCTCCTCTCAACTGACTCCTTTTCTCTCCCCTCATGTGGCCTTTCTCTCTTCCCCCCACTCTCGGCCACCTCTCCATTTTCTCTCTTACTCACTAACTCACTGTTTTCTCTCATTTTTTCAGACTCTCTTGTTCGTTTCTCGTCAGCTTCTCTCAATTGAATTTGATTTTCATAAACTTGAGCCAGTGTTAAAGGCGCAAGAGTAATAACCCTACCCTCCTTGACAAAGCTATACCTATTTTTATACCCATTATGGATAACCTTTCTATCATACTGCCATGGTCTATCCAACAAAATATGACCTGCCTGCATAGGTACCACATCGCATACAACCTTGTCACTATAGCTCCCAATCGAGAAAGGAATCAACATTTGTCTATTCACCCTAATTTCTCCACTATCATTCAACCATTGCAATTTATAAGGCTTAGGGTGTTTAATTAGTAGTAACCCCAATTTCTCAACTAAGGTTGTGCTAGCTACATTGGTACAACTACCTCCATCAATGATCATACTACATACCTTATCATGGATGTGGCATCGTGTATGAAAAATGTTCTCCCTCTGCTGCTCTGTATCATGTGTTTTGACTTGAGTGTTGAGAGCTCTCATTGTGACCATTAACTTCGCAGCAGGAGCAAATTTCACTGTATCCCCATGCTCACTAACATCTTCCAATGGTGGCATGTCTTCAAATTCATCCTCCCCGTCAGTCTCTACCTCCCCATTGCGTAGAATCATGGTCCTTTTGTTTGGACATTGAGACGAAATGTGTCCTTTCCCCAAACACCTGAAACACTGGATATCTCGATTCCTAGTTGGCTGTGATTCTGCTCTTGGTGTTGTCCTGCTAGTACCTTTCGTTCTGCCTTTCGACTCAGCCCCATCCCCTTTGTTATCCCACCTTGGTTTCCAGTTTGAGTTGGAACCCGAGTTATCGAATGATGGTTTAGTTGTTCCCTTCCTCTTCAACTGTTTCTCAATTTTCATGGCTACATGCAACATGTCATCCAGCTCTACATAATGCTGCAATTCCACTACATTAGCAATCTCTCTGTGCAACCCATTCAAAAACCTAGCCATAGTAGCTTCTCGGTCTTCCTCTACATTTGCTCTAATCATCAAGGTAATCTTCCACACTCTTCGTCCCTTGATATAGACTTTGCAGTTTCTGGTAGACTTCCCGGTAATAATGACTAGACACAAATCGTTTCCTTATTACTGACTTTAGTTCATCCCAAGTATTTATAGGATTCTCCCGATTCCGACGCCGTGAAGTAACTATTTGATCCCACCAAGTGATGGCGTAGTCGATGAATTCCAACACAGCAACCTTCACCTTCTTATCCTCAAAATAGTTATGGCATTCAAAGATCAACTCTAACTTCTTCTCCCAATCTAAATATGCCTCGGGGTCACTTCTACCCTTAAATTGTGGAATAATCATTTTTACATTTCCCAAACCTCCATCAACTTCACCTCTATAATCATTCCTACCCCGTCGTTCAAACCTATCTCCTCTATGTCTTATTCGTCCCATTCAACTCCTTCGCCCTCATGTTCTCATGTTCATCCATCCTAGGATCCCGCCTACCTATTCCCCTGGCAGGAAGTACTTCCACAGGTTGTTCCCTATTATTATTTACCATCGAAGTTCTCAATTTCTTCATCTCTTCCCCCATCTCCATCAATAATTTCTCAAACCTATCCATCCTATCAACTCTTGTGTATTGTGAGTTGGGCAGCCATAGGAATGTTTGATTCTTTTGTAACAGTTCAATTCATTTATTTTACTATTATCTTTTGAAAGGGAAAATTAGGGCCGGGCTCTCATACCTTTCAAGTAGTGTGGAAACGGCTTCCTTACCTTAAAAAAAAAAAAAAGAGGTTTTGACACTTAAAACTATTTGAAACGGTGAAATTAGATGCCTTGATACAAACGCTAGATTGGACGATTTATTAACTATTCTATTCAATTTAGCGTACAAAACATATCGAAGCAATATTTCATTATTATACTAGTTATCTTCGTCTCCAAAGACCAAGGAGAACAAATTGAAATCCTGTCGTCATATATATACGTATAGAACGTCCTCACTGAAGTCTCTCTCAAAGACGAGAAGAGTCGACATTAGCAATCGCAGAGGTAGAACATAGGGAAGCATCAACTTAGAGGTGGGCCCGTGCATTTTTTATATTAAATAAGTCAAATTATATATAAAAAAATTCTAAATAAATTAGCCAGCTAATAATTGAGCACAAAAAATCATTTTCCAGGTGAAAATTGTATACATTAAGCCCTGTTTGGTAGATATTAAAATCAGGTTTTTAACAAATTTTGATAAAAGTTAATAGAATCATGGAAGTGTGATTGAAAAATTGTTGTTCCTATGAAATGTGTAGTTAAAATTAATTATTGACTTTGACTTATAATTTAATCTGATTTTTTTGCGGTACCAAACTGGGGCTAAAGATGCTACTAATGGAAATTTTGGCATTTTAAATTGGTGGAAGATCAATAAATCTAGATTTGTGTTTTTGTTTGAGGATGCAAGGGATGTACTTGCCATTCTTGTATCTACAGTTTCTTCTCAGTCAAAATGCGAAAATAGGTCCATTAGCCTTAATTTCAAACTGGACAATTTCTTCTCCAAATTTTTGTCGGCTTTTAGGTTTGAATTCTACCCTTTCGTCCATTTTTTCACAAATTTATTATCAACAGCTCTGATACCATTTGTTGTAAGAAAGCTTAGAGAAATCTTAATTCTAGGCTCAGAAAAACTATCAAATAAATACCACAACCACCTAAGCTCGACCTAAAATCACACCTCCACTTTCATTGCCACGAGTTCTCTCAACCCCACCAAGGAGAATGGCAGCGGTGGAATTACCAAAAATAGGAAAAAAAAAAAAAAAAAAAGAATCAACAATGGTGGAAATCTTCCCCAATCAGACTGCCCTCTATCTCTCTCGTTTTATTTCCACTCCCTTGCACAATACATACTCACACACTACCACAGGTAAGGTTGGATATATATATATATGCAAACACATTAGGTCACTTATATGGGCCTAACATATCCTTAAATGGACCAAGACAAAGTGAGCTAAGAATAATACACTACAACAAAAATGACATTTTGCAACACATAAAATGCAACATTTGATATTTGAATGTAGCCAAAGGTGTCTATTGCAACAAAAATGTAAGTAAATGTTGCAATTGGTAAACATAATTGAGATTTGACAATAATTTTTAAAAGAATGTTTCTAACGTTGCCATTTTGCAACGTTTATTGAGTGTTTCGAAATTTTTTATTTTGCAACGTTCAGTTACGGTTGCGAATACTTAAATATATAGTTTTTCACAATTTTTTACTAAATATTGTGAAAAGTTTCTCTTCTTGCAACGTTTAATAAATATTGTAGTAAGTTAAACTTTTTGCAGCATTTATTAAATGTTGCAAAAAGATAAATTTTTCACGACGTTAAGTAAACATTGCAAAAGGAGAAACATTTTATAAGTGTATTCAAGTTTTGGGTTAAGAAGGCGAGTTGAGTTTGGTAGGTTTATGGGTTGGCCCATGAAAATCGGTTGCGAACTTTTGGGCCCAAACTAGATGCCCAAATTTTTTTTAACACTCTAGCCCACAATGTCGATGTCCAAATAAGAAGTGAAGAACCAATACCATCCAAGATTCCGACCCAATACCATTCGATTTCACCATTTAACCCATTCCTTCTTCCACATCTCATCTTTTTGTCTCCGTCTCTGCCTTCACCATTTAACTTCTGGCTCTGGGACGATTCACGATTGGACACAATCATACGAACAGATGACTCTACACATCCGGTCCTCTCAATCTCAGCCATTCAATCTTCTAAATCGCAGTTTGGCCTTATTATTCCGCCCATATTTTCGAGCCCTAGACGGTAGTAGGAAGACACGATAGTTGCAGACTTTAGATTCCACATTTCCACTGGCGATTCGACGGAAGCACCTGCACAACAGAAGAAGAAGGTGAAGCCCCCAAAGCCTACTCGTTTTTCATTTCTTTTTATATGTTATTTGGATTTGTGTACTGATTTAATTTTTTCTCTTCACATATGAAATTAGCTCTTTGAATTGCTTTTGAATTGGACCTAGAAACTTACGAAGCCCTCGACCATGGCCTGTGAATGCAGCTCTTTTGAGTGCCTTTTGTCTCCTTAGTGTAGAGTGGCTGAAATTACAGTAATATGTCGAAATATGGTGGATTATAATTAGCTAAAATTTTGTGTTAATGAAGTGTATGCACTTTGCTCGTGTCACTTTTGTATTCAAGTCTATGTAAGGCAGTACATTGGACATTTTCTGTCACATAATTCATATTTTATTATGCGAGAGAAATGTATATTAAGACTGAAGTTTAAGTTTTATGATATTATGTACTTGGTGTCTAAGAAATTAATGTGAACATCATTCGTTAACATTGAAAATTTCTTCTCTTTGGGTTCAAACAATCGACTCAAGTGACTAGGCTGGCAGCGATGGCCACATAATTTAGCATCCATTAATTTCCACTTATGCATTGAAAATAGAAGTTCCAAAATCTCTACAAACACGGGCTGAACATGCATAACTGTCTTAAGTCTATCTTTTCCTATACATAATCCAAAAATACGTTTGTCTCAAATTTAAAAACTGTTGAATTGTTTATTACCTTTTATTTCTTGGTCGTGGTTTAATGTTGAATTTTGAGTTATTATTTCATAGTTTTTCTGTTGGAATGCGGAAGCAGAATTACTCAGAAATTTTTAAAAAAAATCTTTAATTCAATAAACAAGATCGTCAAGATGTTTACGTCTATGCTATATCAAGAATAAAATATTCAAATTTTTACCTAAATTCGATGGTCAATTCTTAAAATTAATTATGAATCATGAATTTTCAAGTTTTAATTGCAAGAACTTATTGCTTCAAACATCCAAGTCTTCTATGGTATTCTCCATAATCAAGACTACACCAGTGGGTGGACACCTTCTTTTAATTTAGTCAAGAAATTAATTCTGAATCTGGACAATTGAAAAGGAAGAAAATATTTATTTTCTCTCTATCTTTTTCTCTCCAAATTTGAACAATATGAAATTATGTATTATGATTGTTGTACAATTTCATAGGATGTCTAGTTCTCATCTAATCTGTGTTTATAGTGATAGTATAATTGCAATCCTTTTGCAATTATAATTCTACATTCAAATAAGAGTTCTAATTAAAATTCAAGTATGGATTTTAATTAAAGTCCAAATCCAATTAGTTTACATTTAATTACATGTGTAGTCATAAAACTTCAATCACTAGTTCTCATCAATACTTTATGGAGCTACCACGGGGACCTGATCGAACATATATTATCCAAACTCCAATAATTAGATCCAGTTTAGTCGATCCTAGCCACCAAATCTATTTACTAGTCTTTGCTATTTTCACTAAAGGAAAAAAACTGAACTCTCGAAATATATAAGATCACAAAAATCAATAAATCTATAATACTTTCCTGTGACCTACTGTATATATATTTTATCCCCGTCCGAAATCTGATAACTATGTATGAGCATAAATGACCGGTTTACTATTCTAATTATTATCACTAACTTAAATGTTATTTTCTTCAAATGTCCTGTAAACTAGTCACAGATGTCAAAATTTAGTCGTCGCTAAACACCGAACTCAGATTTTAACCGTTCAAAAAAAAAAAAAAAAAAAAACTTCAGTAGTCACTCTACCCCTTTTTCAAGGTGACGGTTCCTGACACAAATTCATATTCTCTATTTCGCTCATTCTCAAGTTCCCAACTCACCGAGATATTTGACCAAACAATTGATCTCACCCATTGATTAATCGAAGAATCATTAAAATCATGAAAAGATACTGTCAAGTGATTTAGATGAAATACATAGCTATTGAGTAGAATTTAATTCTCTGCACGGTCATACTATATAATTAAATTTGACATGTGGTCCGTTCAATACACTCCAAGTGTACTAGTGTCACCTTTAACTATTTTTGTGATAAGAAGAAATCACAAACCTGAATAGTCAGTCAACACTACAATATTCCAATACAATGTGTCAATCCCTATACAATGGTTGTGAAGAAATTATTTACTATCAAAATATAAGTTATATCACACTGTACTTCTCAACGTAAGTACCCAACTTATATTATCACAAGTGATCATTTGCACTTTAATTCACATGCTCAATAAATAAATGCAATAAATAAATAAAATCATTATTTATTTATTATAAATTATTAATTTATCATAGAAAAAATATACTATATGGCACACAACTCAATATGAGCAGTTTTAGATTGGTGAAAACACTTAAAGACAATAGGCAATAAATGATTTTGGTTTCGAGGTTCTGAATTTTGAAGAATTTATCACTTTACATTCTTTTCAGTTTGCTATTTTTGGGTATTGGTTGGTCTTCTTGAATTGGGTTAAATGCTAAAAGTGAAAGGTCTAGAAATATTGTACAAGTGTCTACTTAAATTTTAGATGAGGTTCGACATGGCTTAATTCTTGTAGTTTATTGGTGTCCAAAGTACTAACTGATTATCTCTTAGTTAACAAATTTGAACTCATTATAAAGACTTGATCTTCCTGTTTATAAAGGCACTCATTCTTTGGAAAAGTGAAAACGAGGACACACGTAATCTGGAATTGAAGTCATTACTATTTGATCTGCAGACATCCATTGAATTTTCATTCGGTGCTAATTTTGGAAAATTCATTTGTATACCACTCTATTTTGGTTGAATCATTTAGTTTGATTCTTGTATTGAACTGTTTTGGCGATTCTACTAAATTTAGAGCGATTACCATTTTTATGGATACTTAACGTGGTGAGTATGCCTTTTGGGTGAATATTAGGGCCTTAGGGTGAATAATCTTGATGTTATTTGTGTTTTTTTTTTTTTGAAGTTTTCGTTTATAGTTTTGGGACAAAATACCAGCACATTGCAAATTTGTCTAGCTTGTACAGCTGAAAAACACAAAGTAATATCAAGATCTAAAATGGAGCTTCCTTTATTTTCTGAAGAGTTTTCTCCTCCCTTTTTTTTATCTCTTGTTTTCTTCTCCAGATAGCTCCTCTCACCATTGTTTCCATCTGGATATTTCTAGAAAATGCCAAGTGAATGTAGTAAATAAGGGTTTAAATTAGCATGTTCGATGGCCATTATAAAGAGAAATTGGAGGGAAAATGACAATTTGAATAGTGATTTTTGGAGATTCTGTGATTAAAAAGTAAGAAATTTTTTTGAATTTACGCGTAGAATATTTAATTAAGTGAATGTATAATTAAAATGAGAATGAGAAATAATGAGTTAGTTTAGAGATAGTCAAACACGGAGTTAATATGGTGGGACCTTCCAATTTGTCTTCCACATAATAATCAACTAATTTGCAAGTTCACCGGCTTCAGCCTTCATCATTCTTTATGTATCCTTTAAGCAAATAATGTTTTCTAAACATAAATTGGACGATCGATTATTATGTTTTTAACAAAGCCCCCATTCGATTTGGATAAAAATTAGATTTTTAATATATTTTAATAAAAGTTGATGAAATATATAGTTAAAAAGTTGCGAGTCCCATGAAATACGTATTTAAAATTAATTGTTAAATTTATCTTAGATTTTAATCTAATTAATTAGTTGAACCAAACAGTGACATAATAATCTTTGATTAAAATTTTCACAATATTTTGTGCATTTTCCAACTATACTTCCTTTTTGCTATAGTTTCCATTTGTATATTAAGCTCATATTTGATGGTCATTATTTAAAAAAAAAAAATGGAGTTTTGAATAGTATTTTTTGGAAAATGTATTTTTAGGCTTACGTACAAAAAGTTTTATTGTGTAAATATTTTGTTGAAAATGAGTATGAGAATTAAAGAGTTTTAAAATAATAGTTGTCAAACAGATGAAAAGTTTCAGACAACACTGTCGCTTACACAAGCAAAAATATTTGGAACAACATATCATGCATATATGTGTCAACATGGAAATATGTACGTCCTTGATTGGTGAGAATTAAAATCATATATTAAATAAATTTTGATACAATTAGATAAAATGTGTGATTGAAAAGATATGAATACTATGAAATATATGATTAAAATTAATTGTTGACTCTAACTTAAATTAAAATTTATATTTTAATTTTTCAGAACATTTATTAAATATCAAAATTGAAGCATCTAATAAAAACAATTACAAACAAAAAGATGAAACAAGTAGTAAAATGCACCGTATAGAATATCAACAAGCCAATATTCCACGTGCACTCTAAAATTACTTCTTTTTTCCCCCTAAATTTCGTTTTTATTTATGTAACAAAACATAAGGTCCAAAGATCTAACTTAACTACAATTAAAAGAGGGGATGTCATGGCACTGTTCACAAGCCAAAGGCGCAGAAGCCAGATTTTTCCAATGGCTCAGAAGCCAGATTTTTCCAACTAATAAATAAGCCACTACAGGTAAAAGAGGGAACTAGAAGCCACATTTAAATGGTTGGCTCATAAGCCAGATATTTCCACTAAACCACGATAAGAATTTCGGTCGGCTCAGAAGCTAGACTATTGGTCGGCTCAACCATTGGTATATGGGTGGGAAGGCTTTGGTAATATTATTTGGAAAAAGCCATTTCACCATTTTGGCTGACACTTTGGATGACCCGACCACATTACTCCCTCACATGGGGTCGGATCCCACTCCATTAAATTTAATATTTTTGCCCCTCATGTGAGGGGAGTGGTGAGGTTGGGGTCATCCAAAGTGTCAACCAAAGTGGTACTCTAGCATGGTCCAGAAAAAAAAAATCAAGGGTTTTCCTTCCACAGCAGTCCTCGCGGTCGCGCCTACGCCGGTCCCTAACAACTAGGCTTTCTTCCCCAACCGTTGGCACTGTCTTTTGGTTTCTAGAATTGTCCTGTTTGTGAGACAATTGTAGTAGGAAGAAAAAATGCAAGATTTTCCTTCGCACAGCAGTCGTCGCGGTCACACTTACGCCAACCCCGAAGAACTCGGCTCTCTTCCCCATCCATCGGCACCTCGCTGTCACACCTACACTGGCCCCTAAGAACTCAGCTCTCTTCCCCAACCACTGGCACCTCCCTGCCTTTATATACGCAACCAGCGGATTTTCCTAGGATTTCGGTGCTGCAAATCAAATTCGTGGCGTAGAAAGAGCTGTTGTTTTGGTATGTGCTAAATTTTCATAAAGTTGAAGTCTAGCTTGAGGGGTTCATCAATATTAAGTTTTTATTTTAGCATTAGTTAGATGTTATTTGAAAGACTACACTTGGGCTGGTGTTATTTGTTACATCATTATTTCATCAAATCTTATTGTGTTTGCCTCTGTTGTTGGGGATACTTGGAGCTGGATGATTGAAGGAATTAATATTTGTATCATCTTTAAAAAAGTTGTTCAAGGCTTTGTCTCTTGAGGCACACCTCTTCAAGGCTTTGTGTCTTGATGTGCACCTCACACGATACTTTAATTAAAAACCTTAAAGCTTACATTCTGCATGCCATTTCTCCATGGCTTATGTCCTGATTTACCGAGGCTCAAACCTCTTGGCGGCTAAGGCAGACTCGTTTGTCTCGTCTTTTTAAGGCTTTTTGTTATTGGTCTAAGCCTTTGGGTTTTTTTCTGCGACCTAGAAAGTTATATGGGGTATCGTGTGTTTCTTTGCTTTTTATCTCATTTTTGTAAATTTATTTTATTAAGGATTTTAGATGGTTTATGGTTTGTTAATGAGCATTATTTATGTATTTTTATACTCTTTTGAACTACTTTATTAGCTTCTCTTGTGACTCAAAACGCCTTGGGCCTTACACCTCACCTGAAATAGGTTATATGCCTTGGTACCTGATTGAGCCTTTTAAACCTTGTTTTCACTTTGCCAACTGGGCATTTTTTTTTCTTTAATTCTTTTTCCTCTTTAGTTGAATGAATGGCTTTAAATTACTATTTATATAATCTTTTAGTGCAGGGATTGGGTTTTAATGGTGTAGTCTTTTTATTTAATTGAATTAGTATTCAATTCATTTCGGAAGTGTGATGAAGAATTTGACTGGTTTCACTTTGCAGAGAAAGGTATCTAGAATTTTGGGATATAAAGATAAACTCTGTCCAATGGTTGATGGGTCACATGTTTTGGGTGATTAGTGCATAAAGAAATTGTGGATACTTAAAACTTTGCTGCATTTCAGTCCATAAAAGCAAAGCTTAAGGAGTATTCAAGTGCTTTACTAAGTTGGGGTATCAAAAGCTATTCAGTTACATGTTATTTTCCTTAATAGATATCTCTGTCATTGATGGTGAGTTTATATGCTAACGTTGCCCATTTTCAGCAGAATAAAGGTTTGGTCATTAATCAAAAGAAATTATCATATATAGCTTTGGAACTTAGTGGATATTGAGTTGGTTTTCTCATGGCACACCTTGCTGCAAATCATTTTGGCGGAGGACCTCCTCCAAGTTTGAGTTATTGCTTTTGACATCTCAATGATCTCATTGTTATTGTGCAAATGATAAACGTAAGGGATAGTTAGTATTCCTAGGTTTATACTTCATTTAATAACCTAAATGAGTCTGCTTTTTTGTGATAGTTACATGCATTCGAATCTCTTTTTGCTTGAAGGAGTGTTGCTTCAAAGATATTATGTTCTCCTTTTTATCTTTTTTTTCCCTAGGAGTCCAATTTGAATATGGATGAACATGTTTTGTTTTGCAGATGTATATAACTTGTAGGAGGAATTGTTAATAGGGCTCATGCCGAGGGCAATGAAAAATGATGTTAACATAAAGCAAGTTGCTGCATTCTCGAAGTTTTTGTTGCAGGTTGGTGTTTAAATGTAATTTTTTTTTTTGGTCAGGAACTCTTTTTCTAACTATATTAATAAGTTGCATGTTGCGCTTGTTTGGTAGTGTTTATAAGCTTTGACTCCTATGGAATGCGTTAATAATAAGTGGTTAGTAAATTATGTGTCCTATCCTATGAAATGTGTGGATAATAGTATATTTTTTTCGTTTAAATTATAATTTATGCTTGATCAGAATCATTTCAGGTTACAAACAAAATTGAATGAACATAAGACATGTATATACCCAAAAACAGAATAAACATAAAAATAAAAAGATTACAAATAGAAATATGTCCAATTGCGTGTGTGAACGTGCAACACTCTGTGTGTGTGTGTGTGTGTGTGAGAGAGAGAGAGAGAGAGAGAGAGAGAGAGAGAGAGAGAGAGGCGCCTTTGCAGTATACCAGTTGTCTTTAGGGACAAAAAATGAATGCCTGCATGAACTTAAAATAAGACCTTTATTTTTTCGTTCACGCTGCGACAATGAAGAAAAATAATTTAATATACCAATTAAATTATTTATTGTGTTTTTTTTATTTGTTTCTGTGTATGTCAAAATTCCTTTGAACCTTTTTCTATGGTATTAAATTCATATGTGTTTATTCATATCCAATTTACAGAGGGAACTTATATTTCGAATATAATTAGAAAAATGGCTTCAATGTTTAAGAAAAATAAAAGACGAGGAGATGTGTACATCGACATTGTAAAATTGGATATCAACATACAGACGTCGAAGAGAAAATCTCAACGTTTTGTTCAATTGGAAGGTATCTATTTCTAACTACAAGAGAAAACATATTAGTAACACATTCTTAAAGATGCTATATCTGCCTTCTCCTGTGACTTGTGTCAAAATTTTCATTTATGTAGACTTTTATTTTATTTTGATAACTAAGCGTATAAACTATTATGCTTCAATACTACATTTATAATATTTATTGTGTATACTTTATTCTCACAAAAAAAGGTATTTTGAATGAAAATGTTTGTTCTCTTTTCTTTATTTATTTTTAAAGTGAACTTCTTTATCAAAAGTTCTACTATATTATGTTTAACATATAAAATCGTAGATTTTCGCTAGAGATTTTACTTTTTTATCTTTAGAAGTTTGATACGATATTGATGTATATTTCTTTTATCTTGTGTGGCTTTAACTTTTGAAATGGCTCTACAAAATGAAAATTTCGCAGCTGTTGGTGTCACCAATTCAGATTCAAGTACTCTTTTTTTCTGATTGCGAAAATGAAGATGATCAAGAAGGTTATAAAATATTTAACTTATTTATATTAATTATATATTGCTTTTCATAGTGAAAATATCATGTGTTACTTAGATGAATATGATTACTCTATCATGTTCAACTTGTGTTGTGTATGTTTCTTGCTTATTCCTTGACACATGTTCATGTCAAACCATTTCATAAAATGTGAAATTTCTAAAATCAAATATTTCATTTAGAGAGAAGACATTTTTTCATCTATTTGTAATCTTCTCATTTTTTATGCCTAACTTTGTTATTTTGGTTTTTATGTTTTTTTTTTTGGTTGTTGTGTAGATGCATCTAACCATTAAGATTCTGTCGATTTATTTGAAACTACTGAGGATTATTATGAGGAAACAGATAATGATACACAAAAGAACTATAAATAATTTTCTTATATTATATCTCATGAAATAAATTCCTATTTAATTTTTATTTAGATTGTTCCATCACTTTTACTTCATTTGTTTTTAGAGTGTGATTTTTTGAATTATAGTTTAAATGCTTATGCTTCATTTCTTTTTAAATCTATGTTTTTTCCCCAATTATACAGGAAATGTTTTCATATTCAGTAGTTTTCATAGTAATGAAGTTCGTAACAATAATGTTGGTAGTTCTTATTAATTTCAATTTACAATTGTTCTTTGAAAATTAGACTGAAATCTTTAGGAGTTTAATGGAGATTGCTTAGAGCTTGAAGATGCTTCAGAATTGTGGCTACATTATGAAATTATTAATTAAATATACCTTGTAAAAGTTTGAGTAGTAGTATTAAATAGATAGAAAATCATTTTGGAACTATGGACTCTTTCCAATTATCATAAAATGTTAATTTTTTTATTTTATTATTTTTTTTTTTTTTGGAACTTACAAGTGCAGTTCATTTATCCCTTGTTCCTATGCCTGTCATTGTTCAAATATTTGTCTGTAGAAAGGAGTCGCACAATTAGCCTGTTGCTAGATGCAAATACTTTCGATGCTCATCAGTAGGACTAAAGCCCATGTAACATTTAACATTTCATGAATTCAACGTCGAGATCAGTGAATGGGTATAAATAAAAAATTAAGTTGCATATAGTTTCATGTAAACAGACACCAAATTGTTTATGTAATTGAATTTGATATATATATATATATATATATATATATATATATATATATATATATATTCAACTTACAAATGCAAACACTACACCAACAAATAGCCTGACAACCCAGACAACGTTTACACATGAAGTTCACAAACCTGCAATGCTTTTGAGTTCATTAATTGCAGTTCTGGAATTTTTTAAGTGGGTTTCAGTATCACATGGATGTACCATGTTTTTATTTACAACTGCTAAATCTTTTAGAGCCTTGCCAGATTCTAAGCTTATGGTTATGCATGGTTGATGAATCTTTCTATAAAACTTTGATGAAACCTGCAAGTGTAAATAAATAAGTTTGTAGAATTACAACAATGATAACACATTATTTTAAATAAATTTGGAGTGGACTAATTGATTACACATTTAATACCTGAGCCATAGAGTTTGTGTAGCCACTAAGTGCTTCAATATGACAGGCACATTCTTCAGCAAAGTTACCGATCTTCAAGTATTGCTACCATGGATGATGAAACTTAAAGCGATCCATGACTGGGTTCCCACGTAGCAAAAATTTTCTGAAAAGAAATAAAGCATTGATCTATAATGAAAATTTATCCTTTATGGCATCGACTCTAATTTTGAACAAACAAGTCTAAGGTACTTTGAATTGTAAAAGTTTAAGTTGTTGAATAATATACCAAGGATTCCTCCGTTGCATCTAGTACTCTTTTATATCCTCGAAGAAAAGACTTGTCATTTTTGGAGGCAACTGCACTACCTTCATCTCCGGGAAAACTAAAAAATTCAACTTGAAAATTAGTTTTTTTAGCAAGGTCTGTTAGGGACATATATATTATGTATATAAAAGTACCAATTTTTTTTTACATTTTATAGGTATGCACCTTTTCATAATTCACAAGTACCATGACAAATTTTTGTCACTATTCCACACGTACCTTCTAAGAAGCTTGCAAGTTTTTCTAAATTTTCAGTAGCTAGATTATGCAAATCTTGACCCGCCCAAACTAGACATATGAATGTGGAGACTGCATCACAAGTTGTGGCACCAATGAGAACCGTGGACAACCTTTGGTTAGCAAGTTGGATAATTTGGCCCACTTGATAGCCATCAGTGAGAAGGTGAGTATGATCATGACTTCATAATCATACCTCCTCTCGATATTTGGAAAAAAAACCTCGTAACGTTGTTGTAGCCACTGCATTTAGAGATTTTGAAAACAATTCATCAAATCTAAATATTGAAGTTTCTGATTAATCTATTTTTGTTGCAGTCAAGATTACAGAAATATTGAGTTTTAAACGGAGAGATTTTTGTACGAGTTTACCAAAAATGAACATTAGAATGCCAAGAAGAACATGCTCTCCTCTCTCTCCACAGAAGGTGGTCAAGTATTCAGCTCCAAGCCCTAAAGCATCTACTAACAATGTTGCAAAACCTCTATTATGGCACTTTGATAGGGTTCCACCTAAAGAAAAATTGATAGGGTAAAACTGGTTAATATTTTATATAACTACGCTAATATAAGAACTAATTGTTAATTACTAGACTTACAAACAATGTATTCGAACATATCCATAACTAACCGCAGTAATATAAGAACTAATAGACTTACCAACTGTGGATTTGAAAACATCCATAACTGTTAAAACTGGGACCATTCCAGCTTGTCCAAAGACATCATAGAAAGACTTGAAATAGTAGATGAAGGACACTAATGTGAGAGATAGTCCCACTTTTGCACAGTGTGTAATTCAAATGTGTTTTGAGTTCAAGGAACTTGCAGAGAAAACCAAGAAAAGCGGACAAGATGATCCAAGGAGAATTACACACTGTGCAAAAGTGGGATTAGCTCTCACGTTAGTGTCCTTCATCTACAATTTCAAGTCTTTCTATGATGTCTTTGGACAAGCTGGAATGGTCGCAGTTTTAATAATTATGAATGTTTTCGAATACATAGTTGGTAAGTCTAATAATTAACAATTAGTTCTTATGTTATTGTGGTTAGTTATGGATGTTTTAGAATACACAGTTTGTAAGTCTAGTAATTAACAATAAGTTATTATGTTACTATGGTTATATAAAATATTAACCAATTTTACCCTATCAATTTTCTCTTTAGGTGGAACCGTATCAAAATGCCTTAACAGAGGTTTTACAACATTGCTAGCGGGTGCTTTAGGGCTTGAAGCTGAATACTTGGCCACCCTCTGTGGAGAGAAAGGAGAGCATGTTTTTCTTGGCATTCTAATGTTCATTTTAGGTAAACTTGTACAAAATCCATTCATTTAAAACTCAATATTTCTGTAATTTTGACTGCAACAAAAATAGATTAATTAGAAAGTTCAATATTTCCATTAAATAAATTGTTTTCAAAATCTTTAAATGCAGCGGCTATAGCAACGTTTACAAGATTTTGTTCCAAATATCGAGAGGTATGATTATGGAGTCATGATCATACTCCTCCTCACGGGTGGCTATATCAAAATGCACGGACAACTGACCAAAGTCAACAATTTTAATAGCAGCCCAACCTACTTTAGAGAAGTTGCAAACCAAATAACCTTCATCTTTTATGATCTGAAATCTCTCTCTAGTAATCAATAAGACAAACTTAATTGCTTGCAAAGCAGCTAAAAATCGTATCTTTTACATGATACAACTTACCTCCCTGTAAATAGAAATATACTTCACTATTGGTCCTTCCAGAAATCTAGTAGGCAGAAGCTTTTAAGTATATCACAAGTGCATTGACAACAATCACGCCTAGAATTATTGTCGATCTACAAAACAAAATATTAGTATAATTATACATCAAGAAAAAAATGCAATTGAACACTATTGCAGCACAACATTGACAAATGGAGCTTGTAAAACTACCTTCTGAAACATCATTTTGAAAAATTACTAGCTCCTCAATATTCTTATAAACCAATGATGACTGCAAAAATGTTTTCAGAATCAATAAAATACCAATTGAAAAAAGAAAAGAGATTTTTTTTTTTTGGAACCAATTAAAATCAATAGCATTTCACAAACAAACAAAAGATGGAAATTGTCTTATGGTGCGAATTGATAAGTCTTTCAAAGCGTACAACCAATCATTTACGCCTCATAATTGGATAGGTCAGCTGGGCGTGATCAATGTATCTATATACCTCAGCAAAAAATTATTTTTCTTCAATGTGACATAAGTGAACTTGTTGATGTAACCTTCAAAAAAATATATAAGGTTGTTTTAACAATAAATCTTTACACAAAATCTAATAATTGTATGCTCAGAATTGATCTAATACGAATGAAGAATCTGGAAAAACTATGAATCAACTTGATATTTCCAAACTAAACCAAAAATATTTCTGACAGAAACAAATGGAATTCAAAGCAAGCATGATTAGATATAGGAAAAAATATTGTATAGGCAAACAATTAAACATTACGAGAAATAGTATATTTACAGATTTTGCTCTCAGTTCCATTTCCTCCTGTTGCATATTCTCTGGTTCATCTATTGCTGGTGAAGAAAATAGAGTCGGTTGGTCTTGAGAAGATCCATGGGTATGGTAGTTTGTAATGGCATAATTTGAGTATTAGTTGATTTAAGGAAAAAGTAAATTTATGCCGAGACAGGATATGCAATTTGTGGCAGAGTAAGGTGTTATAATAATGAAGGCATCATTACATATCTAGTACCATGTTGACAACAAGTTTCATTTTTCACTCCATTTCCAACATTTTCATAGAAAAATGAGTTTTTCACCAAGACATCAAAAGCAGGTACTACTTCTTTAGACAGTGCCCACAATTTCAAATAAACATATATGAGATAGATGCATGGAAAGATGTACATTGTGCTTCATTTTCATGTATTTTGGGGATATCCAACAATACACATGAAAAGAAGAAACCACGACAAAATTTACCTTTTGAAAGATAAAATATTCAGCTTTAAATATTGTACAAGAAGATTGTTCTACATCCTCACTCAACCCAAGTCCTTGCTATAAAATTTATTACTAGGGAATGCCAAGATCTCAAATCCAAATAATGAACATTTGTTTTACATAATTTTAAGATTGGCATGGGATAATCAGGGGAGAAATTATCATTTCTTATATTACATCATAAGAATATTAAAATAATCCTAGATATGGTCAATTATTCATAGGTCCAGCATATAAATAGCATAAATAAGTAATGGGCTAAACAAGTTAACTCCAACAACATACCTCATGCATGCGGACGACATTTGGGTACCCAAGTAATTTCATTGTTGAGATTCTGTGCTTAATTTGCAAGGGAGCAAAAAATTAAGACAATCAAACATGTTGCCATGATGTAAATTGCCCAAAATGAAAGACCTGGGAGATAAATCTCTATTGAAATATATATATATATATATATATATATATATATATATATAGAGGAGTGATCACCTGCCCACTGGGGGCAGGTTATAAAAAACCCCCCAGGTTAAAAAAAAAAAAAACCCCACCCTTCAAAAATGGGCCCCACTTGAAACATTTTTGTACATAGGGGGTTTTGTAAAACCTGCCCACTGGGGGCAAGTGATCATTCTCGTATATATATATAAGATCATACAAGTGTGATCAACTTATAATTGAGGTTTATTGTAGCCTCTTTAAGGTATTTTGAAACCACAATTATCTGCATCAACCATGAGGAAATATCCTATAGCTCAATCTACCAAATTAAATTTCAATCATCCACTCTTATATGTTTAAATGTTTGAGGAAACGGTTCGATGCAGCATATAAACAACTGCATACATAGAACATCTGATCAATTTCACCGGCAAAAAAAAAATTAAAAAAATACACAACCTTCGAAAACATTTCTTTCTCCTGTTTCTTTTATTCAAAAACACACTGGTAAACATTAATCAGATAACATTAGTTATCATTCAACATAGTAAGAAAAATAATCAGTTGTTGAAATTTAAAAGTCAAACAAAACTTCTTCAGTACATGAACACAATCTAAAGCAAAACCTTAAACACCAACCTGTGAAACTAAGATGAAGAAGGTTTAGAAACAAGTAAAATATTGAATTAATTGATTAATACAACAGTACCTGACCAATCATCTTGTGCTTATCTCTTTATCAACAATCTTGATGGCCAAACTTACAAACCACTTGATGCCCATCAATAGACTTCATGTGTTCAATCAATGAATCTTTTGCACCTTTTGGGTTCCCATTCTTCTTATCAGACCTTAGAACTAACATTTGGGCAATTTAGAGGTGACTTCTGGTATGATAAACTATATAAACAAATGGAGGATGAGAAAGCTCCCCATAATCCTACACTTGAACATCTCGATATGTTAATATCTCAGTTTCACAAAAGAACTACCAATAATCAAAGCAAGATAAATTCACTTCTACCGAAAAAACTAATAAAGTGAATAAGAATAACAAAAGATGCAGAGTCTTTTGGCACTTTCCAATATAATAAGGAAGCAAATAGGTCAATAGGAAACTCCAAATGAAGGAGAAGATTAATTCAAGAATAACTTCACAGCAACTAATAAGTACATGTACCTTCACAGCATGCCAATGACCCAAACCTTTTCTGTGAACATATTTGGATGTGCCTTTGCACTTGCAAGAAGCAATAAAATCCCTACCTGATAAAGAACAAAAGTTAAAAAACAGAGAACCATTCTAATTAACATATATCAAAACTAAAATGAGATATGGTTTACTACCAATCAACATGTTTGCTTCATACATTGTGAAATTCAATGCCAACATTTAAAAACCTTTTAAACCGTAATACTTCAGGTCAACGAATATTTATATGATAAGAACAAGAAAACACGATGATATTGGATTGCAAGGTGAAGAAAATATAAATCACATTACATCCTCAAAGTAAGCAAATACTCTTCTAGTTATTCCAGAGAAGAATTGTAGATTTGCTGGTTCAGAATGTAAACCCAATCTCTTGCGATACAATGCTGAAACGGTTAAATAAATTCCAACTGTCCCTATGTAGGAATATAAATTTTACAAAGTAGAAACATGGGCAACATTTGAACCCCATTCCACATATGTAACAGTTTCCACGTATAAAAAACTACAAAATCACTTTTTTTTCCTCTTCAAAACTTGTTGAATGATAAAGAAAGCCTATTGACTGAACCAATTTTTTTCATTTGAAACCCAAAAAATGCTTGTAAATTTTAATGAATTTGAGGCAAATTGTTTGAAAAATTAACAATGATCCTTGAAACGTTAAATACCCAATACCACTGGCGGAACCCGGGGCCCCGGGAGGGGCCGGGGGGGGGGGGGTGTCCCGACTCTCGAGGGATCAAGTGACACCCCAACTTTTGAATTTTTTTTTTTTTTTTTTTTTTTTTTTTTTAATAAAGTCCTGTTTGGTATGGACTGAAATCTAAATTTTAATCAAAATTAACAATTAACAATTAATTTTAATCATATTTCATGAAATCGTTAACTTTTTAACCTTTATCAAAATTTACTTAAAAATTGATAAAATCACAATAAATTTGAATTTTTTCTCTTTTATCTTGTTCTATCTTACATTCTTACTCCCTTCCTAACCTTTTTATCAAAACTTTAACTTTTATAATTTTTTAAAATTTGTATTTAATTTCTCTATAAATTATCATATCTAGTATCTACCACAAATTTTCACTTTCCAATCAAATTTTCAATTAATTAGAACCTAAATTTGCATTTTCTCCTATCCTATTTATGTATATTTATGATGTGTCTTAACTGATTATATCAAATTTAACTTATATTTAATGAATTTATGATTACTTGATTGATTATTAATATTGAATATTGATTATATTTTTTTTTCCTTTCGATATTGTTTGTATCAAATGCACTATAAATTTTTTAAATATAAATATGCATTTTCTTGTGATGAGTAAAATAATAATAAAATGTTTGTTCAAAATCAAATGAATGAAAATGATGAGCAAAATATTAATGAAGAAATGTTTTTTAAATGTAAATCTACATTTTTTCTGGTCAAGTATGAATCATTCAAAAATCAAGAACAAAGTATTCGATTTGTACAAAATTTGATTGTGGCCCCTAAATCAAAATGTTTGTGTCCGCCCTTGCCCAATACCCAGAAATTTTTCACAGAATTGCCATAAAACCTTATGGATCCTTCCTCGATCTCACGATACTTGGAAAAAAATCCCCAACAATATCTCAGAGGAAATCTCAAATTGCATATTCCCAACATAAATCTTCCTGAACGCCAAATGAGCAATACGTACCTTTTGATATAGAGGAATTGAAATTGATCCTCTACACAGCCAAATCCGCATTCAACAAGCTGGAAATAAAGGAAAATCAATAGAACCAACGCTGGAAATTGAAGTTGGGCCTTCCGCAGTCGATAAAATAATTTAGCTGACCATAATTGGAAAGTTTACATGATTTATTTGTATACTTTCCTTTTTGGCTCTTCTTCAATATGCTAATCTCACTTCTTCACAATTGGAAACTTTCCTTATTGCCTCATCCCTAACGGTGTCTATACATACTCCAAGACCCATTAATTTCACAACTACGAGTGAAATTTCTGTAGCCTGCCTTTTTTTTTTTAATAAATTGCATATTCTCATTTTCACTTGGCTTTTGTGGTACTGGTTGCCATTTCAAAATCTTTATTCATAGAAATCCAAGAAAAAATTACCTGATCGTGGAGTTGTATTAAGGCCAAGGTGGTAGAGATTGCGAAGAAAACCAAGAAAATCGGACAAGATGATCCAATGAGAATTACAAACCGTGCAAAAGTGGGACTAGCTCTCACGTTAGGGTCCTTCATCTACTATTTCAAGCCTTTCTATGATTTCTTTGGACAAGCTGGAATGATCGTAGTTTTAACAGTTATGGATGTTTTCGAATACACAGTTGGTAAGTCTAGTAATTAACAATTAGTTCTTATGTTACTGTGATTAGTTATGGATGTTTTCAAATACACAGTTTGTAAGATTAGTAATTAACAATTAGTTATTACGTTATGGTGGTTATATAAAATATTAACCGATTTCACCCTATCAATTTTTTTCTTTAGGTGGAACCCTAGTAAAGTGCTTTAACAGAGGTTCTGCAACATTGCTAGCGGGTGCTTTAGGGCTTGGAGCTGATTACTTGGCCACCCTCTGTGGAGAGAAAGGAGAGCATGTTCTTCTTGGCATTCTAATGTTCATTTTAGGTAAACTCGTACAAATATCCCTCCGTTTATTACTCAATATTTCTATAATCTTGAGTGTAACAAAAATAGATTAATTAGGAACTTCAATATTTGCATTAGATGAATTGTTTTCAAAATCTCTAAATGCAGCGGCTACAACAACGTTTACGAGGTTTTTTTTTTTCCAAATATCGAGAGGATGTATGATTATGGAGTCATGATCA
Source organism: Osmanthus fragrans (assembly GCA_019395295.1). Taxonomy (NCBI): domain Eukaryota; kingdom Viridiplantae; phylum Streptophyta; class Magnoliopsida; order Lamiales; family Oleaceae; genus Osmanthus; species Osmanthus fragrans. Next base: position 1,605,810 of record JAEDXY010000064.1, read on the forward strand.
TACTCATCTTCTCATTGATGGCTAATCGGGCTATCGAGTGGACCAAATTATCCAACTTGCTCACCAAAAGCTGTCATAGTTCTCATTGGTACCACAACTTGCGTTGCAATCTCCACATTCATGATTCATATTTCCAATTTTGGCGAGTCAAGATTTGCATAATCTAGCAGCTGAAAATTTAGAAAAAGTTGCAAGCTTCTTAGAAGATACGTGTGGAATAGTGACAAAAATTTGTCATGGTACTTGTGAATTACAAAAAGGTGCAAACTTGTAAAACGTAAAAATTCGGTACTTTTATGTACAAAATATATGCGCCTAACAGACCTTGCTAAAAAAACCAAATTTTCAGGTTTCAGAGGTGAAGTTTTTAGTTTCTCGGAGATGAAGGTAGTGTAGTTGCAACCAAAAAATGACAAGTCTTTTCTTCAAGGATATAAAAGCGTACTAGATGCAACAGCCATGGAGGAATCCTTGGTATGTTATTCAACAATTTAAACTTTTGCAATTCAAAGTAGCTTAGACTTGATTGTTCAAAATTACAGTCAATGTCATAAAGGATAAATTTTCATTACAAATCAATGCTATATTTATTTTCAGGAAAATTTTGCTGCTTGGGAATCTCGTCATGGTCGCTTTAAGTTTTGTCATCCATGGAAACAATACTTGAAGATTGGTGATCTTGCTAAAGAATGTAACTGTCATATTGAAGCACTTAGTGGCTACACAAATTTTAGGGCTCAGGTATTAAATGTGTAATCAATTAGTCCACTCCAAATTTATTAAAAATAATGTGTAATCATTGTTGCAATTCTACAAACTTGCTTATTTACACTTGCAGGTTTCATCAAAGTTTTATAGAAAGAATCATCAACTATGCATAACCATAAGCTTAGAATCTAGCAAGGCTCTAAAAGATTTAGCAGCTGCTATTAAAAATATGGTACATCCATGTCACACTAAAACGCACTTAAAAAATTCCAAAGCAGCAGTTAATGAACTCAAAAGTATTATCGAAAGCTCTTCGTCACTAGCCAAAGAAGACCTTCAAGAAATCATGCCGACGCTCATCATTGTATCAAAACTTATAGACATCATTAAATGCGTCGAGAAAATTTCAAAGTCCATTCATGAACTCCTTGAAAAGGCACATTTCAAGAAGACAAATTCAACAGTAACATCAGATAAACAACAACAACAACAACAACAACAAATGCAATTGCTTCATTGTGAAACCTAGTAATGATGCTAATTGCGATCATGTTGCAATTGATATAAATGACACAAGTGAGGACAACTCGTCGGACGACCAACAAATAAATAAGAAGCCGTGCATGTTTAAATTTATTTGTAAGACAAACATCGTATTAGCGACTGTTTGGGCTCCATTAAAAGCTAAAAATGCATTTTCATTTCCTGGAAAATGTGGGTCCGCACTAAAAGTGGTGAGCAACACATAGGGATGGCAGCGAGCCGGGTCAGGCCGGCTCGTGAGCCCAAATTCTTGGCTCGGGCTCTGCTCGAAGAATCGGGCCGGGTCCGAGCCGAGCCGAGCCGAGCAAAAACTCGTTGGAAAATTTGGGGATCGGCCCGGGCTTCGACTCGGGCTTTTTCTGAGCCAAGCCGGGCCGAGCCTGGATTTTTGTATTTTTTAATGTTTTCTTGTATTAATCAATTTTTTTAGTCGCGTACTGAAAAAACCTGTGACACGGGCTGGCTCGCGTGGCTTGCTGGGCCGGCCCAGCTCGGGCCGAGTCCCAAAAATGAGGCTTGGTGTCCCGAGCCGAGCCTGGCTCGGGCTTTTCCATTTTGCCACCCCTAGCAACACAGGGCCTATGTTGACTTCTAGAGGATAACATGGTAGTTCAAAAATTTCTGGATTCCAATTTTACCTTTGCAGTGCATTATGCCCACGAATTGGCACTCGTTGATTTCTTCTGAAGTTTCGAAAAAGATCAAGGGTAAATTTGACCAACTGGGTTTAAATGTCATTAGTGATATTATACATCTTTTGACAAATGTGCTGTACATGATTAATCTTTTGCTGTAAAATGTAGATTTTGCTAAATGGTGAAGGCTTGGCACCATAGCATCCCCCTAAAATGTAATGGCTCATTAAAATCTCGTTTTAATGTAATCATAGGCGGACCCAGGATATTAGAGTTGGAGGGGGGTCCTAAAATGAAATATATTGATGCAATTCCTAACGGGTGCCCCCGAAATTTTTTTTTTTTTAGTTCAGGATAGCACAAACATCCATAATAATTAAAGAACCTGTACAGTTAATGTTAAAAATATCACTCAAATACTAGACTAGTCTTTAAAATTCTTCCCTTTTGTAATTTTAATCATTATGAAAGTGGAATTCCAAATATGTTGCTAGTACAAGGTAAATTATTATGTAAGTTGAAATTTAGTTCGAAATACATATTTTGAAACATGTTAATGCAATTCCACGAATGAGAACATACAACTGTTTTGTAACCGTCATATTTATATATTGTGTTTGTATATATCATAGAAAAAAAAAAGTTATGCATTAGCTCATATTTGATAGGGATTAAAATTAGTATTTTAATTTCATATCAAAGTCAGTAATTAATTTTAATCGTATATTCATGATACCCATAATTTCTCAACTATATATTTCATCAACTTTTATCAAAATTTGCTAAAAAATTAATTTTAATTCCCCTCAAATAAGGGCTAAAGGGGTGAATTAATTATAAAATTTAAATAAACAAATGTAACTCACTTTATGGCTTAAATTATTTAATCGAGAAAATTCATCAAACTAAATTTATTCAATTGATTCGCTAATGTTTGGCCATAATTCTTTAAAACTCATTTTTTGGGGGGGTTTAAAAAAAAAAATGAAAAAATGGAGGGTCCATTGACCCTGCAAGACCCCCCTGGGTCCGCCAGTGAATGTAATGGCTATTTTTTTATTTTATTTTTTTCGGCCTATGGACCTATCGGCTTGTTAGTGTAACTCTACTTTGTACATCAATTATTCAAACTTCAAGCGCGACCCGCTTAGTTTTCAAAGAACTTTGTCTAAAATCTGAAAGTGTTAATTTCATGAAATATTTAAGATATATTATGCTTAATAAGACCAGACGCAAAACAAAAACAAAAAAAAAACCCCCATTTCGTCACTAAATTAATTTATTTTGGGTTGGTTTTGATAAGAATATTACATTCTCGTAGTGAAGAAATTTATCGGGCTCTACTTGTAAGTGCATGTTTAATTACACTATTCTAACTAGACAGAAAACAAAATAATTGTAATCGATTACTTATAAAAATATATAGTGAAGCAAAAATGTAATATAATCAAACGAGATCAAAAGAAGTCCATCTCAACTAATTGAAAATTTGAGCCAACTTTTCATTTACGCATATCTTTTACTATAAAAATTTGTTCTATGTTGCTAATATAGGTTTACTTGGAGTGGACCTAGATTAGCTAGTGGGGCAAGAAAATCACATTCTTCCCAATTTGTTTCTTTCTTCTAATTTTCCTTTTCCTAGTTTGAACGGACGGCTATCCAAAATACAAATATTTATATCATATAAACAACGTAAATCACGCTCCAATTTTATTTTAATACAATATTAACACATGCCCTTTAATTTCCTGTAATCTTATATTCTTTACGTTAAATACATTAGATGGATTAGACGAGATAACCAAAAAAAAAAAATTTATAATTTGTGCAGTCGGAACATAGTGTTTGGATAATTTGACAAACAAAATTTAAACATGTCTCATTATTTTCTTGATTATATTACATTATAACATCTAATTAAGAGATTATTTTACTAATGTCTTATATTATTTTATAGATATGCTATAAAGTTGATCATGTGTGTAAAGTAAAAATGGTGTAGAATAACTTAAATAATATATTTGTGTATGCTGTCTAGTGTATCAATGAAGATAGCTAGTTCTAGCTCATTGTAAATATTACTTTTCGGCTAACATATTGATGAATTAAAAAACCATATAGGATGGTAGAGGATGTTTTGATGAGAGTGCAACAATTCTTATTTCTTGACATGTTTGAGGATTCATAGAATTTTATTATTTTGGATTGATCATTTTGGTCACTCTTGATGCTCTTATTGATCTGTTACGGCAGAGACAGATATAGGGAGTACTGGGCTGGGCTGTAGTCCAGTCCCTCCCCAGTCCATTTAGTTTATTTTAAGGCAAAAATAAAAAATAAAAAATTATGGGGTGATGTGTTACGGGGTTTATTAATATTGAGGGTGCAGACTGAGAACAAGGTATTTCATATTTATTGAGATACAATTACATCCTTACTAGATAGGATACCAAGTGGAGACCTTAAGTAAATTTTTAAAAAATCTTTTTCAAAATGCAAGTACTAACAACTTTCACACTAGAATTAGTGTGGACTAGCATCATATTTTACAAAAGTCACAATTTTGTAAATGTTTTGTTTTCCTACGTAACAACACAAAAATTATCAGCGCTCATCCTCAGAACCAAAGTGCACGACACCTTAAGAAATTAAAAAGCTCATACCTTGAAAGCAAACTGCAATCGAGGTTTGCAAACTGCTTCGAGTGAATTTGCTAAAGATTTTATTTATTTATTTTATTTTATAAGATCCTTGCAGGCCTGCGGCAAAATGTCATTTCAAAACTATGAGACAAAGTTTAAAACTTAAAAAATCATATATTATTAAAAAAATTTAATGAAATAATTAATGAAATATATATTTTATTAATTAATACAATTTGATCACAAATTATCGAATTAATTGGTCATGACTCATGAATTATTTCTCGGCCACAAATAAAATAATTTTTAAATCACAATTTATTTATCGATCGAAAATCACAAATTTTACAAATGACAACTCAAAATTCAAAGTCATGTTATTTATCAGTCACATGTTATTTTTTTGGTCACAAAATATTCAATTTATTGGTTAGAATCTCAAATAATTGTTCACAGATATTCTTAATCCCCCCACCTACTCCACCCAACCTCAATCTACAATTGCACCAACCGAAAGTGGCTCCTCCCTCCACCGCTAGCACCACCACCACAATCTCCAACATCACCTCCAACAAACTATCATTGTCAACTTCAAAACCACCACCACCACCTCACCTCCACTACCAAAGCATTATTAAACATTTTATTTTAACCCAAAAGTTACAAATTCGAAGAAAAGAAAAAAAAAAATATGGGTTTTGTATGGTTATGTTTAAACATGAGTAAATCGCATGGGCGTGTGCAGATGGAAGCTAAGTAGAAGAAATTGTGAAAATGAGTGAATGGAAAGTGATTACCATTAATACATGGTGGTGACGTTTGCCTATATCCCATTCCCATGCCTGTCCTCTATTCTTTCACTGAAACATACCCTTTGCAGCTTCTCATCCTCCCCATAAACACATCAATTTTGAGCTTCCATTTTTCACCTGTGGTGGGGACGTCCCTCCATACTATTTGTTTACTTCTATTTGTCTACTAGTACAGCTTAATTTGCAATATGATTTATAATTAGTAGCTATTGGAAACATAAGAAAATATATATTAGATTAGACACAATATCCGAAATCCATGACAACAACTACAAGATCGGATTCCTTTCAGTTATTTATATTACTTATAAATGGATCTCACCGAGTATATTTAGACACGAAATAACATTTAGCCCTTGTTTGGTAACCATTATACAAAACATTTTTTTTTCTACGTACTCATTTTCAATCACATTCATACAATAAAATATTTTGCACGTAAACACAAAATTTTTCCTACTTTATAATTTCAAATTCTCCAAAAATTCATTATTCAAAACATTGTTTTCCCAAATAATTTCTATCAAACTGGGGCTTAACTCGATTTTGACCGACAGTTTAGTTTTCGGTCAACTTTATACTTGGACGAAAGACTGTACCACTCAAACTAGGAAAATGATTCTAAGTAAACACTTGGCGTGAAGCCTTGAAGCCAAATTCCTTCATTTTAGAGGTCAAATGATTAAATTAGGGAATATGTAACCTCTAGATTTTTATAGTAATTTTCATACACATATCTTGCATTAGGGTTTATTTCATAAGATTTGCACAATTGTCAGTTTAATAATTTTAAGTTCAGGTATTCTTAACAAATCGACAGATGTGAATAAATTTTTCTATATTCGTAAGAAGTTGGTGAAAGAAATATTTTGATGTTAAAGAAAGAATTACTTCTGAAAAGAGTAAAAACTAGTCATTGCATTGTCTTTGGATAACTTTATTTATTTTTCCAGCTTGGCTAAACATGCTCAAAAAATCAAAATCAAAATCAATCACTTACTATGATGAACCCTAATTTATTGGCCAAATATCAATTTCTATAAAGGGAAATTAAGGCCATCATAACAGTGACACCCAGAAGTTCATTGGGAAGATGCTAAAGAATAGAGGTTGGAAACTGATATTATCCCTTCCATATGCACAGACCAAAATACCATTGCGAGTATGACAAGCCAAAATGTACTAGGACTGGCAGTTCATCCTTCATTTATGCTACACAACAATATAATTTACTGTGTAGTCTCTTTGTGTGTCTATGAATATATATCTGACACAGGAAAGAAAGTCTTCAATGTCACCTCCATGATATTATATGAACTGTCCTGTATTGTTCTTTTTCTTGATAGAAATTTAATGATTTGTAGGCAGACTGATTAAACTTGAGTTTAAATTTGAAGTACTGAAAAATCCTATGCAATATATCACCTTTAATGCATTCATCATTGCCCTTTGATTCTTGGAAAAATGAGCCTTATCAGTGTAATCCAAATATCTTGAAGTTGAAATATTACGGAGGTAGTATTATCTAGCGTCGTCTAATGTATAGAATGGCACTGTTGGCATAAAACAACAATTTAAGAGACAAATTCATCTAAAATTTAGTACTAAATATTGTGTAACGGAAATTTAGAGAGAAATTTGATTGACAATATTAATGATGCAGTATCATGCATACACTTTCTCAAGATCCAGCCTTAATTTCTTGATCTGTATTTCATCTGTAGATTTCCTAGAAATTAGTGAAGAAAATGCTGGGAAATCCACAAGCAGCATCCCATTAATAATGAAAATTAGAAGTCTTGTAATAAACATGTTAAATCAAATACCAGATAATCTATGGAAGTTTAATTCTAATTAGAGTAACCAAGCCTAAGCTCCAAGTCCAAATCCTCCTTTGCAAGGTGGACTAAACCACGGTTCAAATCCAGCTTAACCAACTCTTTTGCCTTCCAAATCCTAGAATCATTGCTTCTTGAAAATCTCGTTAGATCGTTGACCCAAAGCAAGGCTCCTTTCTTCAGATTCTTTCCCATATCCCCTTCAAGAAGACTTGAAACTCCATCTCGCTGCAAATGCCGATCAGTGGCTGGAGCTGGTGATGAAGAAAAAGCAGAAAGAGAGGAATGACATTTCACATTATAAGGTGAAAATCTAGTTGCAGATGATGATGAAGAAAAACTAGGGTTAGGGTTAGAATTGGTTTTAGAGTTAGAGTTTGGAAATTCCCATGAAGGAGACAGTCTCGTTCTAGCCCTATCTCTTCTGTGAACATTCATATGACCCCCAAGAGCCTGTGCAGATTTGAACTCTTTCTTGCAAAAGCTGCAATTATAGTTCCTTTGTGGCCATGAAAATCCAAAAGTAAAATCTTTCTCAAAGCTTAAATTTGCAGTATCCCATTTCCCCTTTAACCTCTCACAATCCCACTTCAACTCCTCCATGAATTTCTCTTCAAAACAAGAAAAATAAGCCCAGTTCAAAAGGAAAAAACTACTACTTTTCAGAAGGGAGGAAAAGATGCAGATTTCTACCCCAAAAAAAGGTGATTGTGTGAAGGATTGCTTTATAGTTTATACTGAATTTGGAATCATGTTTGAAATAAGATTGCATTATATAAGTGCCACTGTTCAGCAGTAATTAAAATTGGAGATTGCTTAAACAGTAAGCGGGGTTCCATTTTTGCTAAATGCAGTTTAAATCTAGTGGATGGAATTATTAAGTAGCTTTTGATAACCCATGCAGGGGCTTATAAAATTATTTGATTATGCCACTTTGCCGAAGGATTTTGAAAAATACAGTGACACAAGTGTACATGACAACAAATGATTGGATGAAAAATTTGACCGTCATTTAAATAATTCAATGATAAAATGTCACGTGATATTATGTCAACTTATTTGGCACTGTAGCATGACTGAAAATTATTATTGTGACAGATTCATTAACTTTTTAAAAAAAGTATAGTTAAGGGGTTTGAATGGCTTGACTTGTTAAGATAGCGTTTGACAATGATTATGAAAACCAACTTCACTTGGATGTTGTAGGGTGAAAAATGGCCAAGTTTTTTTTTTAGATTCGATGTTGCTGCGTTCAATCCATTTTAAGTCTACAGAAAATCAAAACAATCAAATCTATAACTCTATGACAATGTTAATTTCGATATACTCCTACATTTTCTGATATGTTTTATTGAGATGTCATAATTTTAAGAAAGATAATCCGTTTAAATATTTGTAAAACATATTTCAACAAACATAATCTCTTACTTTATCCTCTCAAGTCTCAATATGACCATAGACAATTAACTCCAAACCCAGTTGCCCCCTTTTTCACATTCTCTCTTCCATGTAGCACACACAAAAATGGCTAGATTTCTACCATATAAATAGGCTAGGTTTAGGTCACTCATTTTAGGCTAAAACTCACTCATAATGGGCCAAGTTAATGGGCTAACGATAACCAAATCCATCTATTAACTAAACTATCAACCCAAACCAAACTTAGGCCTTCCAATGTGTATTAATTCTTTTCGAGTCGAGCCATCACTATTAGTGTCCATAAAATATATGACATCGATTTTTCATCATCGCCCAGATTTATTGGATATCAAAAGACCCAACATCTACTGTTTATTGAAACATGATCAATATCGCCAACATGAAATCTAGGATTCCTTATTTTGAAGCACATTATAAAGAGCAATAGCATTAAGTATTAGCTCTATAAAATCCCTTTAAGTAAAGAGAATGTCTACTCAAACAGGGAAGGAAACAGGGTTCAAATGAAGGGGGGCGCCAAATGATTTAAACCATGTTTCCTTCCCTGTCCCCCTAGCATCCCTCTTAAGTGAAAATGGAGTTGGATCCATGTTGACAAGAATGACATCAATTGCAATGTGGAAACAAGATCTTTGTACTATATATGAAATTGAGCCAATTGTAATGAATATTAAAGAAGAGACAATGAGCAAGATGAAATTAATAATCACAATAAAACAAGATTTACCTGGAAACCTAACTGGGAGGGAAACACATATGATGAGAATTTACTAATAATCAATAATGGATGATTACAAAGGATCAATCACAATATGTGATATACACCATATAATGTTATAATCAATTAATCCCTAACATATTAGGAGAATTTATACAAACAAGAGTCTAACACAAGGTGAAATCATATTACAATAAGTAAAACCAATAATGGAGTATTTGAGTTGAAATAGGAGTCCAAAGACTATTAGATATGTCTTTGATTTTTCAAGGCATACTACCAACTCTGAATAAAATTCCCAATAGAATTTGAGTTACATCCAAATTCTAACAAATTTAGTCTAGAGAGATCCTTTGTAATCCACCTCTGCCCATGATTTTTATCAATTGGATTTTCACGTAAATTTTGTGTTCTTGGGTTGTTTAATTTTTATATTACCATATTATTTTCTTTCCTTTATTTAACCAATAAGTGATATCAAAGCTATATTACTACAAAAAAACTGTGTCCAGCGAACAATGATTTTGGTCGTTGAAGGTTATTTTTTGGTCGATAAAAACCTTTACAACCAAATAATTGTGGTTGTTGACTGGTCGGCAATTCACCGTCGATGAAGGTTTTAAGTGACCAATACACTGTGATCGTTAAATATACAACTTACAGTGACCAAAATTTGTTCGCTAAAGGTTTCAATTGGTTGCTAGTAATAGTGAAAAATTCGTTGATTCACCGTAATAAACTTTCGCAACCAATCATAAGGTCACTAGATATATAACATCCAGCGACAAATAATGGTGTGTAAACATATTTATCAACTAACACGTGGTCGCTAATATAAAACATCAAATGACCAAACTATGGTCGCTGAAGGGAACCATTTTGACGAATGATAATGGTTTAAATTTGGTTAATTTACACCCTTTTGCAACCAAACTTTGGTCAATGAACATTGATATTAATCTTTTAACAGCCAATAATTTTTGGTTCCTCAAATATTTTGTCCAATATTTCAATTTTCAACCACAAAGTTGAAATTAGCAATTTCAATAATTAGGAAAAAAAATTAATATTAACAAGAAATATGTGGCTTTAGAAGTAAAATTGTATTGTATGTATAACAAGTACTAATTGTCGATGCATAACCTTAAATGTCTAATATTTAACCACAAGAAGATAAAATATTTCTTCAACACTAGATTGAGTTGTCCTGTTTCCACCATATTGAGCTTTAGAACGTGTTGAGACGGGAATGTGTGATAGACTAGAGTGTTGTCCTTGCCCATGAGGAGATGAACTCCCATTGTTGTAGTTTGGAGGAATATCTAATGGCACGTGCTTCGACTTTCTTTTTGATGGCATCTATCTGTATGAGCATTAAAAAAACCAAACAATGATATAAATAAAGAAAAGAAATTTGTTGTCAGAACATTATGAGCATGAATACTTGGTTAACTCAATTTTGAACATGATATCATGCATGATCATTACTTCCTGCACTGACAATAGAGTATTAACTCAATGTTTTAGATTCTTAAAGAAAGATTATGAAGAATATGATACTTTTGAAATTCAGTTAGTTTTAAATATTTTCTTCACAACTCAGATGAATCTGAGGATTCGTATTCCTTGAAAACAATATGAGCAATTTCTGTACGAACACCTATTCGAGGATATTGGAATATGTCTATGATGTTATTTTAATTTATAGGATTTATACTCAAGCTTGATAAAGTAACCAACTCCATGCAATGTCCATGACAGGATCAAGTAGCTTGATAAAGTAGATTGTCTAACAGTGAAGGAAGATCATATTCAGAGACCAAATGCTCGGTCGCTAAAGCAACTGAAATACTTGGCGGGACTTGTACCTCAAGTTTTCCAGCAACCAAAGTAAACTGGTTGCTGAAGAGTATCCACCAACAACCACTGAATGGTCGCTGAAGGAACAAAATATTTAGCAACCACATAGTTGGTCGCTAAAGCAACTGAAATGCTTGATGGGAATGGTTGCTGAATGAAGATCATATTGGTCGCTACAACAAGCCAAAAAATGCTTGGGACTCATCCCGCCAAGTGTTCTAGCGACCACTTCAATGTTGGTTGCTGAATCGTCCCACCAGCAACCATTTCGTGGTCGCTGAAGAGCAAAACAAAAAATTCCAGATCATAACCTCTACCAACCAATGTTTGGTCGGTGGAGTCCTTTTTTTTTTGTAGTGCTCTCACCAATTTTCTAACATACTAATGTATGGGTTTATGAAGACAAAATGGAATGTAAGAATATATACTGAACTAGATGACATGAATTACTTTCCCAAAAGTTGAGACCATAATCATATTTTCGCCATGGTCGCATTCAATCTTTCATTCTGATGTGTAAAAGAAAAAATGTCAAGGATAACTTTGACTAAGTGGTGGTTGTTTTTTTGATAAAAGTTTTAGGAGGTGAGTCCATGAAATGTTTTGTTAAAATTGAACCTTTGCTAGTTCAAAAGTAGATAAAATTTTATTAAAAACAAGCACGAAGTTTTAGTATTTATATTCGTTACGCTTGTTATGTACCTGATTATTAATATACTATATCAAGATATTCTTGGTCAACCATTCAATTAAATTGGCTAATGTAAATTTTTTGAAAAATTAAATTTTGATAAATTCTTACTTTGTGTAAATTGTACATCTACCTACATAAAGGTGTACTCTTTTTACTAAAAATATTTGGAGTTTAATTAGCTATCGATTATTTATATGCAACAAAGTTTAACCCTGCCAATTTAGTCTTTACACAAAGTATAAGATTAGTGGTTCTACCAACAACTCGTGCAACACACGATTCCTCACTAGTAATAATATATATACAGTTATGCTCCATTCTTTTATACAAGATTACTGGTGAAGATTGGCAAATGCATTCTCCTTAAATGCTAGATAATGAGAAAATATAAGCATCTATCTTCTCCAAAAATTTACTTAAATGGTGTATTTTATTAATAAATTAACTATTCACGAATACAATATTTGTTGGCACAGGTGACATCAATATATATACCTAATCACACTAATAAAAGTCAATCAATAACCAACTTATTATGAGAATCCAGAATAAAGTTTAAGAATTTTGTCCAATAACTGTTACTTCCCATTCTTGGTCCATCTTGAGTGTAGGGGTGGAATACTTTGTTCATTTCTGAAGAAATTAGATGGATCAACCTTGGTTTTCACTTGAACGAGCCTATTGAAATTATTCTTAAAATATTTAAGTCCCCAAATGCTTGCTTGTGCATAACTAGTATTGTCCTTGTCATTAACTCCTATATCAAGATCTCTGTAATTTATGTATGCAGCCCTCGGAAATTTTGAAACATAAGGAGCCATGTAACTGTAAAGTCTTCGAATCCAATTCATATACCTATCCGAGGCCTCTTCGTCATCCCAACTCATAATGTAAAAGATTTTGTACAAATTACCAGCTCTGTGTGGAAAGGGAGTGGCAGATTCTGAAACTTCATCCATTCTTCCGCCATATGGAATCAACACCATCTGAGCATCCCCGGAATCCTCTTCCAAAAATCTTTTCCAAATGCCTTCAAGCCCATTCTTAGAAATTGGTTTCTGAACGTAGTCTGATTTAGCTTTATAGTGTCGTACATTTGCCTGAGTTCTATTCAACAAAACATCAAGTGAACCTATGGGAAGCTCGTAGATGTACAAGTCTGATTCTATCCAGCTCATTTCCGTGCAATCTTCTCTTTGCAAACCCAACTCAGGGAAGCTTTGCTGCATCAGTGGAAGCAATCTGTCGACACCACCAAGAAACAATGATTGAAATGAAGTCTGAACAGTTTGTTTGCCTTCTTGGCTTGAATTGACCCTTCCTATATAGACTCTAACGGCCAAGTCTTCATCGAATTTGTGTGCGATGTATTGCCATCGGTGAAGAATATTTGTTGCATTCTGTTCTAAAGTCTTGGCAATTGTGAATACAGTGACTTTTTCTGGAACATCCACCAACTCTAGTTTCCAAGCGAGAATGATTCCAAAACTGGCACCTCCACCTCCTCTTATGGCCCAAAAGAGATCTTCACCCATGGATTTTCTGTCGAGAATTCTTCCATTCACGTCAATGATGCGTGCATCAATTACATGATCAGCAGCTATCCCATATTTTCTGATCAAAGTTCCATACCCTCCACCACTGATATGTCCTCCAGCGCCAACGGTTGGGCAAACACCGGCAGGAAACCCTAAGGTTCGACTTTTCTCTGCAATTCTATAATAAAGTTCGCCGAGTGTTGCACCGGCCTGAACCCATGCATTTTTCTGCTCAACATTAACATTTATTTCCCGTAGGTTGACAAGATCAACAATGACAAATGGGACTTCTGATGTGTAAGAAAGACCTTCAAAGTCATGGCCACCACTTCGAACCAGTATTTGCATTCCATTTTCTTTGGCGCAATAAATGACAGGTTGAATCTGAGATTCATGCACAGGGGTAATAATGACTAATGGTTTAGGTGTTGTTTCTGAACCGAACCGAAGGTTTTGTATGGAGAAATTGAGGATGGATGAATACGAACTATTTTTTGGTGTATAAACGATATTGGAGATTGAGTTGAGATTGTTAGATTGAAGGGACATACATTGAAGAAAACTATCATGTCCATGAGAAGAAACTGTCCATGAACACGAAAAGAGGACACCAAAAGCAAATAGAACCAAACAAATACTTGGAATCTTCATCTCTTGTTAAGGCTGAATAATTTGCGTATTGCAGAGCATAAACCATGGTCTATTTATAGTGTCAGGAAGGAGAACGCTACTTTTGAACAAGCTGAATAATTTGTGTACTTACGAATATCATGTTTGAATTCATGCCAAGATAGACATATTAGTCAATATTAGACAATTTGGAATATTATGATGTCTCCAATATTAAAGATAACCCAACAAAAAAAATTAATCTAAAAAGTCAAGTATGGGAATATTTATATATAGCAATGATGTGCTTTGTAGCAAGATATGACACATCATTTAAATGATAAATGAGTAAAGCCCCCTTGTCCAGTTCAGTTCATGGTAAATAAGCAACTAAAACTTTTGAAGATTTTGATGGATTACTTTTTTAAGTGATGATTTCTATAAATTTCATGATTTCTTTTCATAGATTCACGTGGATCCAGTGCAATAATAAGGAATTCTCACTAACAAGGTTGTAATTCACATAATTTTTCTTCTACTTCACATCCTCATATAATTAAAAATTATTCTAAAAATAATAATAATTTAACACCTTAATGAAATAAATAATAATCAAAATTATACATACATACATACATACATACATATATATATATATATATATATATGATAAAAAATAAATTTAATATTCAATATTATTAATATAATATAGTTTTAAAAATAAATAAAAATCAGTATATCTAGCCCTGTTCCATGGAAAATCCAAAATTTCATGGAATATAGTAAACAAATTCCATTTCAACCCAATTTGACTTGCTTGATTGGATTTATTTTTTCTAGAATTTGTTTTCTTGGGGGTGGCTCACATGACTTGTTTTCCATGATTTCAAGGAATTTCAATTCCCACAAAAATGATGGGGACTGGTTTTCCAGTGTTTTTTTTTTTTTTTGGCAATAAAAAAAAATTTAGATTCAATGGTAGAAAAAATTATCCCTTTAATTCACAATTTTCATGAAAAATAAAGTCAAACGAATGATATTCGGTATAATAAATTTTATTATTATTATTTTTTGGCAATTGGAACAAATTCTATATCCAATGGTAAAAAAAAAAAATTATCTTTTTACTTGACAATTTGCATGAAAAACAAAGTGAAATAAATGATTTTCGGTATGTTAAATATTTTTATATTTTTATTAAAATTTTAATTTTTTGGCAATCTTAACAAATTCTAGACCCAATTGTGGAAAAAATTATCATTTTAATGAACAATTTCTATATAAAAAAACAGTCAAACAAATACAAAAAGATTCAAAATTTCAAAAAAAATTCGGGTAGAAAATTATACCAATCAAACACAATTAATCTACAATTTCAAATAAAACAAATTTTAGGCAATTCAATTCCTTGTAATTCATTTTATTTCCACACAAATTCCACATTTGCAATCAAACGGATCCTTAAATTTAATCATAAATTTGTCATATAAGTTTTTTTAATTTAATTTAAAAAAATATTTTTCACAAAAAGAAAAATGAATAAAAAAGTTTGAAGAATCCAATTTTAATTTTTTTCATAGAATATAGAGATAAATGATATGAGAGAGAGAGAGAGAGAGAGAGAGAGAGAGAGAGAAATTAATCATATCACTAATGTTCATAGAAAAGGAAAAAAATATTGCAAAAACAAACATTTCTTTTTGTAAAAATTGGTGATTAATGAGAAACAAATTTTGAAATTTATGAGTATTTTTTGATTAAAAGTTAGTATTATAGATGCTTTTATAGAAGTAATTAAAATTTGAATACTCTGAAATTTATGTACACTTCTAAAAAATTTTAATTAAATAAATCGTGATTTTTAGATGACTTTTTAAAAATCTATAAAAATCTCAATTGAATACACCGTGGCTTTTAGAGACTTTTTAAAAGTCTATAAAAGTCTCAATTGAATACACTAAGGGTGGTGTATTCAATTGAAACTTTTAATAACATTTTTAGATTTAAAAAGTTTAGGTGTAGTCAATGTAAACTTTTTAAGACTTTCGAAAAGTTATAGTATATTTAATTGAGACTTTTAAAATTTAAAATTTAAAGATTTTCAATTACACATGTCATTAAATTTTATCAAAATTTACTAAAAATTTAAATTTAATCCCTACTAAACAGTGGATAAGCGTGTGTTTGGCTCCATTCTTGCCAAAATTCTCAATCTAATTTTCATTTTTTGTGGCCCCACGTTTGAAATTATGATTAACTACCACGTTTTGACTATTCAATGGAATGTTCCACATATTAAAGCTGTCAATTTACATTTTTGCCCTTGAATTATGGTTGTAAATTTCAAGTTCAAATGATTGAGGGTACTCGTGTAAATTTTCAATTGCAAAGTGAGGGTAAAATAGTGATACGCTTCAACGGCATTATCAATATTAACTCATTCTGACAACTGCGCTGTCTCGTTTGTAATTTTAAATAAACCTACAGTTTTTTATCTCCAAAAAATAAGATTTCATCATAAGATGAGTTTCAAATGGGGTGTTAATGTCATGTATATGTATTGACTTTTAAAAGTAGCTTCTTGTTGACACTTGAAATGTTAATTCTTCTTGAATATATGCAGCCTCCTGTATAAACAAAGATTGTGAAAGGATGAAATTGAATTTAAAATTAATATTTGCTTCTGGAACAACAAGCTAAAGGAAAATATGTTTCTTTGACCAGACTTGTTCGAAACATATTTAGATTTTTTTTTTGGCTTTTTCTGAAATTCAAAACTTTGACCAAATACTAGTTTTGTTTCCGCAGAATATTAAACAAAAAATTTACGATTTGCGTCATTGTAAATGAAGAACAAGTTGACAATAAATATCCACATGAATTGTGAGGTAATAATATACAAGAAAATCAACCTATTTGGCTCAAAAAATCCCAAGATGTCCAATTTAATAGATTCTTCTTGCGCTGTTTCATTGAAAAAATGTTAAATTGACTAACAATTTTGACGTAGCCCTTATTTGATCTATATCAAAGTCAATAATTAACCATTTGTTTGATAGCCATTTTACTTAAAAACAATATTTTGAATAGTATGAATTTTTTTTGAGTTTATGTACAGAATATATTATTATGTGAATGTATGATAGAAAATGAGTATGTAGATTATTATTATTTTTTTTTTCAAATAATGGTTGTCAAATAAGAAATTAATTTTAACCACATATTTATGATATTTATAACTTTTCAACCACACATTCCATAAACTTTTATTAAAATCTACTAAAATTTTGGTTTTATTCCTCAACAAACAAGCGCTTAATATTGATGTGCGAGATCGTTTGAAATTTTTCAAGAAGGGATGAAATGTAGATAATGGGAGTGGAAGGACATGGAGAGTAAATTGGAAAATGTGAGAAATGAAATTCAAAATGGTTTCAGTGGAGGGAATTTTGATTGAAAAAAGTAAAATACTCATTTACTTATAAATTTGATTAAATTAATTAGGAAATTACTTTGATTCAGATATGGTTAAAGGATTAGTAATCAAACAAAATAAAGCTAAATGGAGACGGATACCCTATTCGAACGTCTTCAACTAAGTTATTAGTGGCCGTAGAGCTTACTTTTCCATGAATTCAACTTACCCAGTTAAATAAATCACCAAGTTTGATGATTTCACTTCTGAAGATTCAAGTAATGCAACCAAACATCATCAATTTATTATTATTATTATTATTATTATTATTATTATTATTATTATTATTATTATTATTATTATTTGCCTTCATCCAGCATTCCCCTTGATTTGCAAATTAGATGCATGCCATGATTATATTAGTTTTGGCGGCACTACATGTTGAAAATTATAAACTATAATTCGAGTTCTGGCAAAGTTTTTTTTGTTTTTGTTTTTTGGGGGCATAGATGGTGCCCAAAGTATGGCGCCGACTATTCATTGGGATGGTGATTATAAAAAGAAATTCATTTTTGAAAGAATAGAAATTATGGGTTGCTGAGAATACGTTCTTCTTTGCATAAATTTTATTCTTTTTATTTTTTATTTTTTATAGGAGATTGTAAGAGTACTGAGACAGAGTGGTGGTGGTTATTTGTACATGTCTACATGAAATAAGGCAGAACATTTTGAACGAACAGATGTCAATGGTTAGAGATGATTTTGTGTCTATTCATCATCATGTGAGTTTGTCGAAGGGATGCCAACTATTTCAAGGATAGTCCAAAATAAATATTAAATGGGATTGTAATATCATTAAATATGAAAGTGCATGGATTTTCATTAGATATTGTCATTCCTAGTTATTTACATGTTGACTAAAGGTTAAATAAAATAGTTTATCCAGTCGATAGATATAATTGATGATATGATGGAACTTTAAAAGAGTTGACGAACTCCAAAATCCAGCATATCCCAAGATTTGTGGTGGTGAGGATGCTTGCTTCCAATTAAAATTTGGAATATCTGTAATGATAAACTGCACTTTAGTGAATATTTTGTTAAACTTTAGATGCCCTCGATTTGAAAGCTGGATATCCAATACAAAGATTTAGGGTAAATAGCACAAAATATTTCTACCTTTCAATGTTATTTTGCAAAACGTCCATATTTTTCATTTTTTGGCATTTTCACCGATATTTTCCCATTTCATCGCACAAAAGGTCATTATTATCTATTTTTCAAATAAAAAGACAATTTTACTCTCATATTCAAATAAAACAAAAAGAAAAGAAAAGAACTAATTGCAACAGTAGTCTCAAATTTTCAAAAAATTACAAATTAATCGCAAATTTATAATTAAAAAAAAATCGTTCATCTTTTTCCTCCACACACAATGACTTCATGATGCAGGAGGGTCCAAGTCAAATGCTGAGTTGTCAGATAATACGTTAATGGCTTTAAAATATCACAAGTTGGTAGATCTGCGCAAATATGGCAAGTAGTCGCATGATTTTGGTAATTTAGACTTGTTTTGGTATTTTGGCAATAACTTTGGTTATGGTTATTAGAATCGTACTCATGACCCCAATTTGGAATCGTGGTTTCGACGTGCACATCGTGGCTACCAAGTTTTTCTAGGTGCTAGTCCAAATTGAGTCCAAAAAAGGCTGTTTTCCCGTCCAAAACTGCAATTTACTTATTTCTTTCATTTTTAGCGATATTTCGTTTATTTTTTACTTTCAACTTTTATTTCGTTTATAATAATGGTGATTTGCTATTCTTGGTAAACTCCCGTTATTGTCATTTTTATTCTAGCTATAAAGTCCGGCTTGTGGACTGATTTTCATTATTTTAGAATATTAATAAAACTTGTTTTAAACATTAGAGATGTTTTCTCTATAACTTGATGTTTTTATTTGTTCTTGATTTTGTGAATTATCTGTTAAACCATAGCTAGTAGAATAATCTTTATTCCACTCCGTGTCACTTCACCAATGGCATAAAATACCTCCGGCTCTGACTGAAACCAAGGGAATGGTAGGAGCCAAAAGGGCTTAACTAAAAATCAAGCTGTAACATAATCCTATAGACGAGCTTCCAAATAACGAAACAAATTGATAAGCAATTTTGTTTCCTAGTCTCGTCTTAACAAACCCACGTGCAAAAAAGAATATCAAAGCAATCAACCAAGGAATGAGATCGCCAAAAGCTGAAAAGGCAGCAGCAAAAGTGAGGGTTTTGTCCTGAACACACGCGCCAAAACCCATCAATGCCACAACTTCCAACAACAATAGCTGAGTAATTATTCCAACTGTGGTAGCCAAAAAATAGACAACAACTACCACGCAATGCGCGATACTCCGTCCGACATCGAAATAAGCCATAGAATAAATCCTGTTGCTATAGACGCTATGAGTGGCTTCACAATCGTCCCCGTCATGACTATTGTTGAGGAGTTGACATGGTAGGTTTAGAAGCGGAATTGACTATAATTGAGTCACTTTTCGTGGAATGATTAAGAATGTCGATTTTTTGGGAAATTAATGAATTGACAAGAGGAAAAAGATGGAGGAAGAAGATGAATGCTTTTTTGTTTTTTGTTTTTGATTTTTAATTATATATTTGTGATTAATTTTTAATTTTTTGAAATTTGGGACTATTGTTGCAATTAGTTTTTTTATTTAAATGGAAGGGTAAAATCATATTTTTATTGGAAAAATGGATGAAAAAGCGACCAATTTCTTCTTCTTCTTTTATTTTTTTGTAATTTTTTTCTAGAAGCATATTAATTTATATGAACATATAATCATTAATTTCGTCAAATATTATGTATTTGACCAAATTTATTGTAAAATAATATTTAGATTAAAATATAAAACAAATTTAGTGGAATATCATGGCTTTGACCTAAAAAGCTTGTTCTAGATTTCGATTGCATGAAAAAAGATTAATAATCATGTGTTGCATGACCATTACTTGTGTCTTATCTTTTCACTCGTATATTAAAGCATTCACTAGTAATTTAAAATAATGTTGACAAAACAAGAGACGAAAATGCAAACGGTCAGCAAAAAACTCGCTCTGCAACTTTCAAGGTTTTCTTGGATAATTGATAATTAAAATATTCAAAGTAAGAAAATTAAAACAAAGGATACAAGTCTGGTTTGAAGTCAATTACGTGCCATTCTAAGCTCTTGTTTGAGGATTTGTTTTTTATTTTTTTATTTTAAGCTTATAAACTTTAGGTTTTAAAAAATATATGAACAATAAGTCGGTAGTAAGTTGTAGACTCTATGAAATGTATAGAAAAAATGTATGTTTGACTAATTTAAAAAAAGTAAAATTTGCCAAACATGCACTAATATCAAGTTTAAATTGACACTAGATTGAGGACTATCATTAGTGGGGGGGAGCAGAAAGTAGACGAAACTGGAGAAAATAACGTTGAACTTTAAAATGAAGAAACTTGACTTCAAGGCCGTGATTTGCTTTCCTTCATACGTTATTAGTATTATTACAAGTCACACAGTATGAATTGTTTCTACCATATTGAACATTCTTCATGTAATCTCGGAGATGACTCCCTTATGGCCTTAAATATATCCCCCTCGATGATTTATGTATGTCCATTACGGACTATAATTTATTTCATGTCCCTTTTGGACATTAAGATGGTACCATCAATTTGCAAATCTTATACTCATCCTACATATATGCACATCTGCAAAGTCACCTAAGAATTTTTATTTATTTTTTCAAAATATCAATATTACATATTTAATTATAATAAGATAATTTCATGTAAATTCTTATATTAGCTTTTAGTAACACATTTGGGGAGATGTATCCATTGAGTCTTTCATTTCACCTATAATCTTCAATTTCATTTTTAGCACTTTTCAAGAGTTAGTTTACAACAAGGAAAATAAAGTATAAGGTGTATCTATATTAAAAACTTTCACATTCCAAAGATATCCATTGTGTGAAGCTTCTTTAAAAATTTTCATGTCTGCAAATACTTTTAAACAATGTCACAAAATATTAGTATCACAAATAATAAGAGTAACTTAGAAAGGCTTAAATAAAAATATGACATTTTGATATTCATCCAAATTCTCCTCAAGCATTGACCAAAAACAAAAAAGGAAAAATTATTAAATACTTTAATACCCCCACATTTCAAGGATATTCAACTTGAATTGAATAAGTATATGATCTTATAATTTATCTCTTTCAATAGGATCAAACGTTGTGAAGAGATGATTGATGCACATGTTTATCAATCCACACTTTCCTGATTTCTATCCACTAGTATATTTGCAATTTTTTTCTTTGCAGATTGTTGGTGAAGAGCATTGCAAATATATGGTACCTAATTATTGTCCAAGTGAGACATAAATAAATTGTAGTCCAAGATGGACATAATAAATTATAGACTTTTACAATGCTCTTATAGAGTATTGGGAAACCTACCTCGGGGAAATAATCTCACATTCCAGTTCAGATTTAGGAGTGAAGACAAACGATGGGATAACTCAACCATTAGGGATTGATGAGGTCAATCAACCAGTGGGGATCATCGAGGAAGCGGTAGATGAGGACTCCGAAAAAGGACCTGAAGGAAGATTGAGAGGAGATGTAGAAGGCCTATAAAAAGCCAAATAAAATAAATAAATAAAAATAATAAAAATTGTTTTTCTTTGTAGTTTCAATTAAGCTCAAGTGATATGTAAACTTTCTTAAGTTAAGTTTGGGGGTTTTAGGTTGTAAATAGAGTTATGCACTTTTCTTTTAAAAATTAGTTCTTAAATTGGGGGCATTCATGTCTAATGGATGAAAATTTATTTTCTTGTCTAAAGAAAGTGGCGCAATCAAACTAGAATGATTTGATAAGAGATTTGTCGCAAGCAGTGTAAGAGCTTAGAAGGCAAGTCTCACAAACGAACCATGTAACTACCTCAACTCAAGCTTCGATTGTGGAAACTTTCAGAAGGTATAAGCCACCTTCATTCAATGGTGAGGGTGATCCGTTAGCTGCCGAGGAATGGCTGCAAAAGTTGGGACGAATTTTTTGGCTTATAGATGCCAATGATGCACAAAAAGTACAGTGCGTGAAGTTTATGTTCATAGAAGCAAGCCATTGGTGGCAGTCAATGTCTCAAATTAGATCGAGGCTCAGCAAGATGCTTTGACTTGGAATCAGTTCAAAGAAGAAGTTACTAAGAAGTTCTTTTCTCAAGCATTACGGGACTTCAAGGAAACAGAATTCTTACAGCTAAAGCAACGAAGCTTGACTTTGATAGATTATAAGAGGAAGTTCGACCAGCTAAGTAGGTATGCTCCACATTTGGTGGATACTGAAGCTAGGAAAATAAAGAGATATCAGCAAGGGCTTCATCAGGACATTAGCATGATACTTATATCTCACCGTTTTATTACCTATAGCGAAATGTTGGAACGAGCTCAAGCTATCTGGTATCAAAGGGCTAGAAATGAAAAGTATGGAATAAAGACAAGTACGGACCATCATGGTCAAGGCAACCAACAAAATAAATTTTGGGCTAGTAAAAGGAAGTGGAACAAGACAACCAGGAATAAGGGAAAGGAAAAATGGCAAAATAAGAAAATAAACAGTGGAGTTGATACCAGCAAGGGTGGGGACAATCCCATTCTACCCTATTTTAAGTGTGGCAAACAACACAAATGAGAGTCTTTGATGGGAAAAAACATTTGTTTTCGGTATGGTAAGTTAGGCCACATAGCTCGAAATTGTACAGAGTTTATTTATAAGAAGAATGATGATCAAGATAAGAATAACAAAGGGAAAGCTCGAGTTTTTACTATGACTGAGCAAGAGACAAGACAAGAACCCCAACGTTATAACATATATTATTGATAGCTGATTTTCCTGCTTATATGTTATTTGACTCTGAGGCAACACATTCTTTTGTTTCATTATCTTTCGTAGCTACATCTAGTATTTCATGTGATAAGTTTGATAGCATACTAGAAGTTAGCATTCATTCAGGTAGGTTTCAGATGCCTTAAACAAGAAATCGGGAGGTCAGTTGGCATTTTTGCTGTCAGATGAAGATCAGTTGATTAAAGAGTTCGAGAAGATGAAAATTGATATTTTTGTTTATGGGAATCAAATTACAACTCAAATAGAGACTTTGATGATTCGACCAAACCTTAAAGATCGAATTATTGAAACACAAGATAGCGATCCATTTTTCCAGAAAATTAGAAGTGAGGTGGGATCAAATAAAAGGAAGGATTTTGAGGTGTCATCAAATAAGGCACTAAATTTCAAAGGAAGACTTTGTGTGCCCAAAGACGAGGAATTGAGAAAGGAAATTCTAGAAGAAGCTTACTCCACTTCGAATGCCGCTCGTCCCGGTGGTACAAAGATGGATCAAGACCTCTGAGATATATTTTGGTGGAAGAATATGAAAAGAAGTATATAATTATGACTTTTAAGGATTAAGTCAAGTGATATACCAAAGTTAACTATTCGGACTCGGTACGGCCACTATGAATTTATTGTGATACCTTTTGGTCTAACCAATGCTCTTGCGATGTTTATGGATTTGATGAATAGGATGTTTCATAAATTTTGGATCGATTTGTCATAGTCCTTGTTGATGATATTTTGATATACTCACAAGACAAAGATTGGCATAAGAACATCTTAGAATGGTGTTAGAAACTCAAAAAAGAAGAAGTCATATGTCAAGTTCAAGAAGTGTGAATTTTAGCTCGACCGAATATGGTTTCTTGGTCACATAGTTACTAGTAAGTTAAAATATGTAATTATGACTTTTAATTTTTTTTATTAAATCTTAATATTAAAATAAAGGAAAATAGAAAATTAAAATCAATTTTAATTTTTCAAAATTTAAAACTTAGGTTACAACAATCCTCCACAAGTTTTAAACTTTCATATATAACAACATAATAATGTGCAATAGGTGTATGTATTTTTTGGATTTGAACATCACTTAGTGATAATAATTTCCATTTGAGGGAACTATAATGTACTAAGCTTTGAATTAGGTTCCTTGGGCAAAATTTTAATCGTTCCACATATAGTATCGATTTAGGCTCTAGTTCATGGTGTGTATTGCTCTTAATGGCCATGCATTCTAATCTTGATTTTACTAAGGGTCTCAAGGGAATAGTCCAATCCTATAACGATGGTCTCATGACAACTCTTACATATGTGGGTCCTCCAAGGGTATTTGTAACCCATACCTCGCGAGAATTCTTACCCTGGTACTCATTCAGTATTAAACTCTTCCTAACATCGCATTTATTAGCACTATTACCATAGGGATAAGTACAAATAAAATAGTGTTATTACAAGTCACGTAGTGTTGGTTGTTTCTACTACATTTAACATTCTTCATGAGATCTCCAATCACAAAGGTTGGGTTACTCCCAGAAGTGACTCCCTTATGGGTTTAAGCCCGTCCCCCTCGATGATTTATTATGTCCATCTTAGACTACAATTTATTTATGACCATTTTGAACAAAAATTTGGCACCATCTACTTGCAAGGCTCTTTTGCCTCCAATATGCACATCTACAAAATCTTCTTTGGAAATTTTCAAAATAACAGCATCACATACTTTAGTATAATAAGGTATACATATGAAATTTCGAATGTTGACTTTTAGTAACACAATTGAGCATATGCATCCATCAATTCTTGTATTTTACCTGCAAGCCAACAATTTCATTTTTCAACACTTTTCAAAATCAGTAAAATATATGAGAAGTATATCTTAAATTTCAAATACCCCCACATCTCAAAGATATCCAACTTTTGAAATGTTGAAAAACATATCCAACTTAGGCTCAAGAACAAGTCTCAAGCCCGCACTGTGAAGAATAAGTTGAGAAAGAATAATGCTATTAAAAGGGCTTTTTATATCTAACAAGATTCAAATAAGTCATAATCTTATATTGTACCTCTTAGCCAGAGATTATACATAAACATACCACCTTAGTACATGATATTTGCGAAGATGTTCAATCTCAAAAACTGCCCACTTATAGTTTCAAAAAAAACATATCAAACATTTCATGCAAAGTTTATTTACACACAAATCACTCAACACGACTTTAGATTGTAGGAAAAAGTGAGTGATTTATGTATATATAAATTATCATTTATGTAACGCCCCAAATTCTCTAATAACTTAAGGCGCTACTTAAGTCAAAATATCCTATAAATACATATTTTCAATAGTCGCCAAAATGCATATATATTAAAACTATAGCAACTTAGTACAAAATGCGTAAACGTCATTTTAATAATTTACTCACATCCGAGTGTCGCTACCAAATATAATAAGCAAGTACCAACATTTACAAAAATACTAAAATTCGATATTAAATTGTCAAAATGAAAACTAGCTATTAAAATACTTGTTTCAAACTTATAAATTAAATAGTCTATTATTTAATCAAGATTGTCTCGTTCATTGCCTTGTCTTGCCGAACTCCTTAACTTGAAAGGGTGGAAAAGTATTGGGGTGAGCATAACGAATTATACTCAGTGGAGATACAGCAATCAGTCCAAGTTAAGTCTAAATATGAAATCAAGTGATGAATATAATATCAATACAACATACTGTAGAAATATGTACTGTAGACATTCCCAAGGACACAATTACGATTTCGGACCTATTTACGGTCCCTGGCAACGTTTTCATATATATAAACATTATATCACAATCAAAATCACACATCAAGAATTAACATGGACAAATAACCACAATTGCTTAAATGTAAACCCCACCTTAAAGTCTTGAGAATTTTTTTGAAATTGAACGGATGTGATGTTACCGCTTTAAACTTTTCTCGCAACCTCGTCTAGTAAGAACAAAATTAATATAATTTAGGATACTAAGTCTTAATTAATACTTTAAAACTTTTAGGGACTTAATTGGAAAAGTATTAAAACTGAAATTTAAAAATTTAAAGGCTGAATATAAACTTTTTGAAATTTGTGGGCTGATTTAATAGTAACTAAGACTTTGGGATTGAAATAATAACTTTTTAAATTACTTTTGAAACTTTGGGCTAAAAGGGATAACTTTTAAAAACTTGGGCTCAAGAAATAATTTTCAAAACTTGAAATATATACAATATCCTATATCTCACACTTTCTCTCTCTTTATTTCGAAAACCAGAGGGAAGAGAGGAGAGGGGAGGCGAGGGGAAGTGGTGATGGAATAGGGCGAACTCCGGCCAAAATCAGAGGCGTCGCCGTCGCGAGATAGCGCTGGCGGGTGGGGGTGATTGGGGCGCTTCTTGGTGTTCGGGAGAGGTCAAAACCGAGGCTAGAGGTTCGATTTTCTTGGCTGTAATTCGGCCAAAATGGTCGAGTAATTGAGGTAAGTATTTGGGTTTCATTATTTCTTGGTTTTGGTGGTTGAATTTTGGGTTGACATGGATGAAATGGGGGGTCGAATTGGGCAGAACAAGGCTGCCGTTTTGGGTAGCTGCGGGTGCGGTTTGAGGTGGTGGTGGCTTGTTGTGACTTGTTTGTGGTTCGACTGTGGGATGGTGGTTGAATTGGTGTGTGAAGGAAGGGATAGTTGAACTTGCTTGCAGTGAAAATAGGGTGACAGTGGTGGATTCAAATTCAGTTTTGAGATGGGATTGATGGTGATGATTGTGTGAAATTTTTCAGTTGATTATTGAGCAAAAATTGAATGGAGATGAACAGTAATTTCTTACCCAGTTGCTGCTGTGTTGAGGAGCCGTGTGGAGCTGCTGTGAGGGTTTGATTGTGAGGTCGAGAGAGCAGTAATAATGAATAGTGATCTAGGGCACAAATACCTAGGAAACCTAGGAAGTAATTGGGCCAAGAATTTGGGCTAGAATAATTTGGGCTAACTAGGTGTAGGTACATTGGACTAAAATGACAAAATTTGGACTAACAAAATTGGACTCTAAATAAAATATCGTACATTAAAATTTGGATTTAAAACGATATGAAATTTGATACTTTAAAATGTTTGAGATTAGACTCGATAAATAAATATTGAATTTTTAAGATTAAAATCGTTTTGAATTATATTAATTGTTTTGCTAGACAATTCGATGGACACAAAATAAATTCTAAAATTTGATGGAAATGTCGTAGCGACACAATTTAAGTTATGAAATTTGTACTTTAAAAATTCGCGTCGCTACAATTTAACAAAACTATTTTAACATAAACATAGTTAATATAATTCAATAATAATACAAACATAAGAGAAGGGTTAGAAAAGCAATCCTTACGGAGTCATGTCAAGTACGTTGTCCTAAAGTCGTGTTGTATATCTTTCGTGGCTCACAGTACGCTGTCCAAAAGTACTTTCGTCACTATCCGACTCCAAGATAAAAATGCATGTAGCTCACAGTCGGTTCTCCTTCTATGAGCACGACTATATGGAGATAATTAATGAGTCTCCCATCAAATTTCCAAAACTTTAGAAATATAATATAAAATATAGATGGAGTATTGTATTCAGGTATCTCAAGTTGTGTTTTCATGTTATAGCGTACATTTTAAACCCCACACCAATAACAATAAATTCAATTAAAGTTTAAGTTAAAATATATAATTATGACTTTTAATTTTCTATTAAATATGCATATTAAAATAAAGGAAAACTGAAAATTAATATCAATTTTAAGTTTTGAAAATTTAAAACTTAAGTTACAACAATTTTCCCACTATGCGGATGAAGACACGAGAAAGTAAAGATGCATCCATGATGTAATTGAACCAGAATGGTGTTTCCGTTGTACACTTTTTTCTATTCCCCTGACTCCACCCTTGATTGTCTCTCTTGATAACGCAGTTGTGATGGATGGCACAGCACCTGCGCTTCCAAGCTATTATTACTGCCAGCATAGGCAAGGCACCTGCACTATACTTGCAATGGAGGTGTGCTGCCATGTAGTGTGCTGATGTTCGTACACAAGTATGCTCCACATGTTTGCAAATATTTGGCCAATTTGTTGTATTTTGTTCACAATTAATTGATAAGGATAATGGGCCTCTTATTTTGAAAAAGTGAATGAATTGGCGAAGGTAAGATAATGCAATTTTACCTTGCCATGCATACGCATGGATATCTAAATTGAAATTCGAGGCTAAAATCGCTATGCCATGCAAACTTATGTATTATTACAATGCATGCGCATGAGGTTAAGAAATTAGTTGTTAGGCTGGCTTCAAAATTTATTTTTGGTGTTATTTTATGAAAAGTTGGAAACATTTCATAAATTGTTCGGACATGTTCGTGGTGTACGGATGGAAATCTATAAATAGAAGATAGATTTTCATTTTCAAACATAAAAGAAAAAAGACAAATAATTTGAGTTACTCCAATTCATCAAATACAAATTTAAATTCCTTAAGGTTTTCATTATGTTATGGAGACGCTATATAGGCCTTTCAAGGATTTTAAGATGTACGAAGTGGCTTAGGACAGGGGCATCCCTTAATCTCTGAGAAAAAGACAAGTTGTTTTCGTCGTTGACAAGGTCGCAAGACCTTTGTGGTTTGTCAAAATCTTCATCCTCTCTGACCTGAGGCCGAAGAGGTGGTTGGGATGGGCGTACTTGATTTTTGGCCTTTTCTGTACTCCGCTAATGCATATTTCTAGGCGGTGGGTTCTAAAGTACATTGGTTTGGGTATTTTTTTTTTTTGTCTCTCAAACTGAGGCGGTCTCTGCTGCCTACTTCTAAGTGCAGGAGGAGGTTGAGCCTGCTTATTTCTAGGCTCTTGTGGCAATTGGGAATGCTTATTTCTAGGTCTTTTAGGGCTCAACCTGTCAAAGACACTTATGGATCTGTAAGACATGTTCTCCAGTTCGTAGTTGGGAGCAAAGTTGAATGGAGCCTCATTGAGCTGGTTAGTAGCGTAGTTAGCGGAAGTGTTGACTCCAACTTCTCTCTCTTAGTGAGCCTCTACCTTGGCATAGTACTGGTAATCAGTTATTTGGCTTTTGACTTCTTCTTCGTCACGATAGTAGTTCCCTTGTGGAACAAATGAATGAATGTGGGGGAAGCATTTTCTTAGGTTGCATATGAGGGAATTGAGTATCCTCCATGGCTTTGCATATTTCTAAGCAGCTCTTGAATGAAAATATTATATTGGGTCATATCTCTCATGTTCGCAGTCGTGGTAGCCACATCCTTGATGAGTTTGGCTGCTATTCTCGATCCACCTCGTCGATGCTGTTGTTGAAATCAATGGTAGGTCGCAGGAGCGGCGTGTGAGGGTTTCCCTTCTTTAGGGTGTTTCCTAGCCCTCCAAGGTGTTGACTCTTCATTGCATGAGCTCATGCTCACGTCTTTTCTTCAAGACAACTTACATGAGGTCTCTTTTTAGTAAAAGATGTTCCTTTTTCTAAGAACAATCTGGACTCTTTTCCAAGTGTCTTCTCCAAGGGTTTCCAAGTACTTTTTCTTCAATAACAGCTTCATTTCTTCGAAGGTAGGAAGCTCAACCAAAATATATTAGCTGATTAGCTTTTTCCACAGGTCGTGGTTGAATGTGCGATTTTCCATAGATAGCGCCAATATGTTGATCTTGATTTCTATTAGAGTGACGTGGACAACAGACACTAGGTTTACTCTCATTTACGCAAGCTAATTCCAACACGTTTCGATCAGAGTTTTAGTCTGGGAAAGTAACCGTATATGATCATGTGAGATGCTCTATGACACAAGACAAAAATGTTCGGGCAATGATAGTATGTTTATAATTGATTGCATATTAACGATCAATCACGAACAAGTCAACTGAAGCAATATAATCTAAGCTGGAGCAAACAAAAGTATGAAATAAACAAGAGAGAAGACGAAAGGTAGCTTTAAGTGTAAAGAGTTGCATTAAAGTCAAAGTGTTACAATGGTTGGTATTTATTGTATTTCTATAGTAGTTTTCGACCGTTGAATAAAGCAGACGTGACTTATTCAAACCCACCGGGATGTCCTATCGTAGTTGTCCTGTCACGCACTTGCCACAGGTTGAACTTCAGTATGTGGGGGAAGATGAGCCCTTTGGAGTATGTGAGTGTACATAATTAATTAGGCTAATAGGACTTGACTTAATTAGACTGCAAGTTGTCACATCAATCATTCATTAGATACTATGATCTCCTTGGAAACCTCTTTTAATCTGAGGCCCTTTGACGGGATAAAGTTAGGATGGAGGGCCTCGGCTATAAAGGACTTTGGCTATTGAATGAGCTTCGATATGTTGACTCTGGTCACCATTTGAATTTCTTTTTAACTTATGCGTGCACGTGGTTGCCACGTATGCTTGGACTAGAGCCTTGGTGGCAAGGTGTAACACTTGACATTAGGTTTTTGGAGCCTCGGTGCAAAGACAAGTCATCGCCTTTTCAATTTTAACATCATCTTCCATGTCCAACACCTCATACAATAATAAAGACCTTGGACTTGAGTTACTATTGTTATGCCTCGACTGTATATAGCCTCAACTCTAATGATAGTAAAAGCCTATTCAATCAATCAGAAGCATATACATATACAACACGTGTTTGTAATGAGGTCTAAACATTCAATGTTAAAATCTTATATACTATCTTCAAATTCCAATGACTCATATAAATAATCAAGCTATGTGGTTGCTAGTTAAGCAAAATGTCATGTCAACACCATAATTTTAGAGCTACTGAGTGGGATTATGTCGCATCCGCAATCATCTCTCCAAGGAAATGATGTCGTATTCTTTTGTCTCGACGCCAATCAATACTTGAGGTGAGAAGACCACGTGTCATGCCTTTTCAACTGTTACTACTGAGGCATTGAGAGCAACGCTCAATGCCTCATGTACAGCTACCTCCAAGGTTAATGCCTCATCCACAATTTCCTTCAAGGCGACACAACTCTATGTAGCCTTGTAACCTCTTTACTCTAGATAATCGTACAAGACTCGACACTTAAGCGACATCATATAGGTCTCATGCGTACAAGGTAGTTTGAGGTCAAATTTCTTGAGGCCTTGTGTAAGCTGCGTTCTAAACGTATAGAGTCAAGTGAGACATTATTCTGTAATGACAGATTGGACAAACATCCGCTCTTTCTCGCCTACGATATTGTGGGGGCTCATAGGCCTATGATGACTAGAATATGACAATGCAACATCACTGAATTTGACTAATGAATCGTTGGAAAGAAGTCACATGTCACATCCCTTCAGTTCCATCTCCTTATCTTTAAGTACTCACTTTGTGTCATTGTGAAGATAGTATTCCTCACTCTAGAAAACAAACCTAACTTCCGCTATTCTCCTTTCTTGCATGTTTCTCCCGCACTAAATTTTATTGTAAGTTTATTGATTTGAGCGTAGGAGCGCATACAATCGTGGCCTTTGGTTCCCACTTTTATTAGGAGAAGCTTAGGTTTGCCCCTCTAACGTGTGTGTCTAAGTTTGAAAATAACATGCACATAAAGAAGAGATCGTGTTTATGTTGACGAGCTGGACTCGGTCAAATTCAAAGGTCAAGAATATATAAACTCTCTTTAGATATAACATTTTTTCAAAACCACCAAAACACACTTTCAGAAAGATATTATCATCAGCAAGCTGTCATAAATACGACACCAAGATTCCATGTAGAACTGTTTACCAAAAGTCAGACCCTTTGGAGTTTTCAATTCCAAAAAACAAATAAATAAATAAACTATTTTAATAGTCAGAATTATAGTCTCCTCCAAATGTTATTTATATGCTGAGTTCAGACTGGAGTAGAGTTTGATCCACATTCTATGGATTTAATAACAATTAAGAGAATCCCACTTGGGTTGTTAATAACTATGAATTATCGACGCTCTTATCCCTTTTTTAACGCAGTATCCAGAATGCATTGATTATTTATTCGTTCTTGTGATGTTTACAGCAATAATTATCGTGTCAAACTAACTTTCCCATTAATTTTTAAATCCAAATCTATACAAATTAATGAATTGATGATTCTCTCTCTCCCCATTTTTATTTACTTTTTAATTTTTTTAATTGAGATCATGTGCAGCATTTCCAGTTTATACCGGCCAGAATAACCCTAAAGACATATCATAATTAGGGATAAAAACACTTACCGTCCGTCCTACCACAGATGAAGCGGGGTGGGAACATACTTGAATCACTTGGTTCTTATTTTTATGTTATATAAATCATATATAATGAATGAATAAATAAAGGAAGGGATAAACATGAATATTTTCATCCACTCCCACCCAGAGGCGGCCCTGAGGGCGTGCGAGGTGAGCAATCGCACAGGACCTCAAAAATTGTAGGGACACCAAAAATAAATTTGTTATAGTTGTATATTTATTTATAATTAAATATTTAAAATATAAAATTATTATTATGCATAAGATATTAAAATTAAGAATATTGTGACTAACTAATTATAATTTTCTAATTAATGAATTTTCTCAATAGTTGTGACATATGAATTTTGATGAAGTTCGAGAGATACTTTTGAGCTTTATTTATATTTTTCTTATTCATGATATGTAAAAAAAAAAAAAAAAAAAAAAAAACATATATTTAAATATCATATTTTTGCGATGAAATAATATTATTGATTTTTTTTTAATATATGTTTTAATTACTTGAAAGGGGGCACCATTTTAAAATCTAGCACGGGGCATCAAAAATCTCAGGACCGGCTCTGCTCCCACCTCCTGAAATAACTAGATCGACAGGAGACAGGAGTAGCTAGCCTCACCCATTCCCAACTCTATTCATAATCCTCATTTTACTAAATTGAAGTAAATAATCGAAATAAGCATTTGCCAAAAATTTAGCACTTGTCTGACACCCTCTATTTGAAAACCATTTTTCTACATACTCATTTTCAATCATACATTAACACAATAAAATATTCTACATGTAAACTCAAAGTTTTTCCATACTTTTAACCGTACATTTTCCTAAAAATTATTATTCCTTTTTTTTTTTTTTTTTCAAATAATGAGTTGTCAAACATGGGCTTATTGATGGCAGATTAGCTTACCTAATAATTGACAGGTGCAGAATTTTCCAAGGTTGACAATTCATTAATGATTTTTACCAAACTGTTCGTGGAGATTTTGGACTTGGTTACCTGCCGCAAGGCAACAAGCAAATCGTCGGCGGGAGTTGGCTGCATGTGGCCGCCGGGTAGGATACTAGGATGGTGGAGAAGAAGAAAAGCTATTCAAATGTGTCCATTGTGGGCTTAAGCGTTAACCAATCTAAACGCTAGACAATTCAAATGTAAAAAAAAATAATCAATCGGAGGTTAATGTGCGATTCAAGTGTCCAAACAACTGAGGAAATTAACTTCAAGTTACAGTACTCCATAAATATAAATGGGATAAAAATATTGAAGAGAATTAGAAATTTTAATATCGATCCCGTAGGTTTAAAACGTTTATTCGCACTTGACGATTAATGTTTCTATTTTATTTTATTATCTTTCTCGAATATAATCAAACTGTGCTCACATACGATCACAATGTATCTCTATAAAAGATATGAATATACAAAGATGCATTCAATCGCATTCGAAGAAATCATGCAAAGTATATTGTTATTTCTATATACACCATTGGACTTTGTAATGGTTGATACTATGTGTTATGATTTCTATTATTTCTCTCGAATAAATTAGATTTAAAAAAAAAGTCAGGCCAAGAAATTGAAAAACATTGCAAACCTAAGAACTATTCCAAAGAAAACAAATTTTTAAAGACAATTTTTATTTAAGAACAAAACATCAAAATATATGGTTCTTCTTTATTTTAATGTTCATACAATCAGCCAAGCAACTGATAAATTGGAATGATAATACATCATCCGAAATTCAAGTGTGGTGATAAAACAGAAATAATCTTGAATTCTTGAATCTCTTCAACAATTCTTATATGATCTTGAACTAAACTAAGGTTTATCATTATTCTAAGGAAACATCATGCAGAAGTTGACTTAAACTAGGAAAGCGAATCTTTTCTATATCGAACAACCATGCAATTGCATGGTATAGTTAAACTCTTTGAACATGGTGATGATTTATTTTCTTCACTTGGGATTGCATGGTAAAATCCTTGCGATCGCAAGGTATGGTTTCTTTCCTTCCAACTCAAGTTAATTCCTGAAATTTTCTTTGGTTCAGATCTAGTTCCTTTTTATTTTTATCTTGCATTCTTCATCTATCAATTCATCAGACTTTAATCCTCACCATCCCCAATTAGTTGAGATTCATCATCCGAAAGTTTCAAAATTTGTGAAAATCAATCCCCTAACTTTTGAAATGTTTAGTTTCGCTCCCAAAACTCGTGTATCTCTTTCGATTGTTCTTTTAATACTTCTCATTAATCACATGCAATCCGATTACTTTTCAATTCACATGAATATACATCAATTAAGCTCATAATCTCCTTGAATCGCGCTAATTGCATCCATGTCAGAATTTTTCCTGTAATTAATATTCACGAAAATACGTTCAATTTAACACCACCGCAAGTGTACTGTTCGTTACAAGTAATAAAGTGGACTTTTAGAATCCGGATTATCGATCCCACAAAGGTTGAGTAGTTTAATGATAATTATCTCGACGTTAACTGAAACTAAATGAATGTTTGATGTGTTTTATACTAAATTGTAACCAAACTAGATTATGAATGCCACTATGAATGAATTTGCTAAACTAGATACGAATTATACAAGAATGCAATATAAAATTCGAATGTAAATTGATTTACTTAACAATAGAAAAACGCACTAGGATCATGAATCCTCATGTAACAATTCATTTCAATCCTAATTTTACAATTTGACAATAAGATTGAATATTGAAGAATCAATGTTTCTATTGAATTTAACAATCTCTTTCGAGTAATGTTAAACATATCCTATCATGCGATTCAACTATATTTCTATGACAAATACACTGTAAAAGAATTCATGAAGTTTTGTAAACACTTAACGATTCACATAGAGCGTAGCGGTATATTTCTATTCCCTATCGGACCCGATGATGATTTATACATTGTCGGATCTATTTCACTTCTTTCGAATGCATGAAATAAATCACCAAACTCATACAACCATTTCACATATAATTGTAGAGAAATTAAATTGCATATAAATCATTCAGTAATTCAAAAATATGTTTATAATATAAAAAATATAAAACTAAAGATTAAAATATCATATTACATGGTTCATTGATCTCCTAGTACAAGAAAAACTAGTCTAATATACTAAAGAAAGAAAAAAACAAAAGAATAGTTGAAGAAACGCCATCACCCGATTAGATATTCGATTAATTTCTTGGAGTGTTTGATGATTATTCGCGTTGTTCATTGTATTCTTGTCTCAAAATCACATTTTCTCCTCCAAATTGCATAGTCCCCTTTTCTGGTCAAGTTTGAGGTTATAAAAGAGTCTAAAATCGAGTTTCTATAGGTGTTTAACTTAAAAAAGGAAACTAGAATTTTTCGCGTAAAATACTACCATGCAGCCACATGATTAAAATGCTGTAGTTCCTGTGACGTTCTGGGATTGTCATGCGACTACATGGAAGGTTGTACCATGCGGCCGCATGGTACTACTGATTTCCAGAATGTGTCGCTTTGGTCCCCGAGCTTCGATCTTCCTCGTTTTGGCTTCTTTCTTCATTTTCTTCCTTCCAACACCCTTTCATTTCGTCAATCTTGTACTTAGTTCATTTCGTTTTTTATTTGAGTTTCAAGTCAACTTTTGAATAATTGCATCGTAGTCCATGACTTTTGGCTTTCTTCCTTTTTAGTCCTTTTTCATTCGTTTTCACTCACTTATCGTTAATTCCATCGACATAGTCCTGCAAACACAATTTATATATAATTAAGCCATATTTCAACAAAATTACAATCAATAGTCCATATTTTGTGACCTAAATAAGTGCGTAAAAACGCACTTATCAGACCCCCAAAACTTGAACTGTTGTTTGTCGTCAAACAAGATGGTGACTTAATCCTAAACAAAACATGGTTTAACAATCTACCGTATCTCATAATCAAAAGTCGATAATCAACATAATGAACAGTATCAACGGTGCAACATCAAATCAACATCCACTTATCATATGCATAACCTAACGTGTGTGTGTATACTCATGTAAACATGCTCAGTTTATGATAGGCTCAAATCCCGACCTGCGGTAGTCAAATTTTGCTTTCTTCGCTTGAGAGATACACATCCCCAAACTTATTTTTTTACTCACTTATCTCGGGGTGTGTTCTACAGTTGAGATTTGGTTAACTTAAGTCCTCACTCTCTCTCTGTTTGGATTGGTCTCGCGATCACAAATTTACACTTCAACAAGCAGATATTCTCATATTTTCTTTTATTGTTTCAACATTTAAGACTAAACTAAGTTACTTGCCTTGCATCAAATGTGTGATTCTATCAACTAAATGTCATTGGACAATTTTGTCACTCTATTCTTTTTCTTTGTTTCAACATATTCTCATTTGCTTTCTATATAACCCATGTATCAAGTTTTAAGCCGATAACTCCCAAATCAGTTGATTTTAGGGCACCAGGTTTGTATTCACCCTTAGAGGCTTACTTGCTCAAGTTATAAAGGCTCGAGAAATGTGTTTTCTCTCTTTTCTTTTGACTCTTTTTTCTCTTGCTTTTTTTATGACCCATGTAGCGAGTTTTAGGCCGATGACTCCCAAATTAGTCGATTTTAGGGCACCATATTTTTATTCACCCTTACAGGCTTACTTGCTTGAGTCATAAAGACTTGAAAATAGCGTTTTCCTCACATAAATTTATGTCATACCCCTATTTTTCTCGACACTTAGTTTCAAAACCAACCTCTAACTTACGACTTTCACCTCATCTTCGTCTTACCAGTCTAAACAATCCACACAACATAGTTTTCATGCATGGAATCCCTACTCATCTCAATGCTCCATTGCAATAACTAATCACTCTCCAAACTACTAAAACATGGAATATCTTTAAGCATAATAGAGGTGTTTCAGGTGTAATCTATCATGTTCAAATCTCCTTTAATCATGAACCCGATCACCAACTTAACATGTCAACATGAGTCTCGTTCGCAAGAAATGTCAAGTATTGCATAGATAAGAATTGGCTAATCTAGACATGCACTATTTCTACTATCCATAATTTATACATTTTTCTATATTCATATCATTGCCGGCAAGGCTATCAAACCCACACAAGTATACAAATTGAACTGACTAAACAAACACAGAAATAAAAATGTCAAAAATATTTTTTTTAACAAACACACAAAAGCAGTAAACATACAAACACACATAAACAACGAAAACAAAACAGATAAATATGGATGAATAATGAATAAGCAGTGCATAATTCAATACAAGTACTGAATCCTTAAATTTGTTCTACAAATTCGACCACCCCCCAAACTTATACAAAACATTGCCCTCAATGTACATAGTGTAAGATTGAATACAGAATTTGAAGGCCAAAGCTTATACAAAACAAAATATGGGAGGTTTATAAAGACTCCCTTGATCAGTACGGAGGTGGTGGTGAAGACGGTGGAACGAAGCTCGGCCCTACTGTATCATCTGCCGATGGTGGAGGTAGTCAGGCCAGAACCTCCCAAAGTAGAGCGGATTTCCCAGCCACCTCAGTAGCTATAGTGTCAGTGCGCAGCTGGAGAGTGTCCATCCAGCCTGAGTACCAGCTGAGTCGGTCACTCAGTGTCTCGACAGCCCTCCTCGAAGTAATCTCGACAGCCCTCCTCGAAGTAAGGGTCTCTCTATGTGAGCTAGCTGTAAAAGCGTAGGAGGTGTCCATGCGAGTCTCACCCGCTGCATCTCCGTGCTCATAGCACCAAAGGCTTGCTGGAGGCTCTGAATATCCCGGCTGGATCCCGTCATCGTGGCAAACATCTGCCGCAGAAGCTGTGTGTCAACCTTGTCGGGTGGTGGTGGATACGGTGCTGCAACCTGAGGCATATCAGCATCCTCAAGTGCCTCATGATCAGGGACAGCTTGCTGTTGTTGTCTCCGTGCCTCAGCCAACTGCACTCGGTGCTTCACCCGAGCACGCTCCTGAACCTCGCAAGTAATGAGCTTGATGAAAGGATTCGGCTCCGGAAGTTCTCCGGGTGGGATGATAACCCCTGCAATCATGCAGATGCCACTGATCGGACTAGAAAATATCAAGGAGTAATGACGATCTGCCCACGTGCCCATCGTGTGTATATGATTATAAATGCATGTGGAAATATCGATTTTGTTCTCCCTGACCAAGTGATAGAGAAAACCAGCTATGGGATCAGTAAAGGTGGTGCGGTGGGAGGTCAGCTCGATGTTGTGGCACATGAATAACCTAGAAAGGCTATGGACGGTGTAAGCTCGATCTGGTGCCAAACGAGAGTAGGTAATGACCATGCATCGACACGTCCTAGAAAAACCTCAGCGACCTCCGACCAATGAAAATGCCCTGGGATTGGGACCATATTGTCCCAAGTGAACTGATAATACTCGTGAATCACCTCTGGGGAGAACATGATCCATTGTCCCCTCACCCATGTCTGGTGTAGATCCTCGGACCTCGGTGTATCAATATTGCTATTGAAGTTTGTATAGAAATCCCGAGTGAGGCCCTCATAGACGGGGTGTGGCATTTTTATCATTTTCTCCCAGCCGCAGTTATTGATCAAGGTAGCTAGCTCGATGTCTGGGAAGTCTGAGAGCTTTACGGGTCTCTCAGGAATTATAGCCCAATGGCTGATGATATCGGAGTAACGAGTAGTAGTCTCGGAATTGAGAAATCTTCTTAATCCCATCTCAGACTCCTGCGCACGCTCAGTACTGGAAGTGGAGCCAACCTTGTCTTTTCCTTTTGAATTCCTCTTTGGCAGCATCCAGCGAAAATAAAATGCAAGTATTAGTACAAAAGTGCAGGTGGTATGATACGTATATAATAGATATGGAATGAGAAGCACAAAACTCCCCAAACTTGCTTCAAAGCATGTATACAAGTAATGAGTGCACATGGTATCAAAAGTGAGGTTACAATGTCATACTCTGTAAGAATGTGCGAAAAATAAGGGTTATATTCTTAAAATATATCAAAATATAGCTTAGAAACCCAAAAGAGATTGAATTGATGCAATTCTCAAATTTTCACCCATGGTCGACTAAGGAATTTCACTTATGGGCACCGTCGAGAAAAATAGAATTTTTCCCTAACATTGTCTAGGCATATGAAAGTAGGCAACCTATTCTAGGACATATCCAAAATGCAAGTCAGTTGGACGTCATATCAGTAGAGAAACCTAGGGGCAAAGTAGGTGACGTGAGTGATGCGAGCCTAGACACGACGTGACATGAGGTGGCATGGAGTGACATTACCGAGCCATGGGCAATAAAATGTGTAACAAATCATATGTATGAACACATAAGGTGTAACATACGATGTGTAACCCATTTTTAACCGAAGTTGTCAAATTTCCAAAAATAGTGCATGTTCACCCTCGGGCACCGTCGAGAAAACTCAAAATTTTCTTGGGCATCCTCTGGGCATATGAAAGTATGCAATGTGTTCTACCACATATCAAAACTTTAGAGCATTTGGACTTCGTTGGATATGAAACCCGATGGCCGAAGTTGGTGACGTGAGATGCGAAACCTAGACATGAGGTGCCTATGTGTGCAAGTGTGGTGTTCTTCTATGTTAGGTAATGAAAATTGTCACATAATGCAAATGAAAGCAGATATCATCATGTAAGAATTCGAGATTCACAAGAAAACACCACAAATTTCACGTAGACATTTCATCGAACACTTTGAACGCGAGGTGAATTCTTCAGAAAGGATATAGAATTAGGTATTGAATCAAGGCCAAGTTTTCACATCCAACACATTACCCAATCTCAACCAAGAATTATCTATCCCACACTCCGTCATTTTGGCCAGAAACAGAACTTCAAGAAAATGGAGTTAGCCAAAACTTACCTTGAATTCACAAGAGGGATGAAGAATGCTATGTGTATTCCAATTGAATAGTGTGTGTGGGTGTGTGAGTAGTGTGGATTGGTGTGTTAGTGTATGAGAGTGAGGATTTGGAGGTGTGAAATGTAGGAGAAATTTGAAAGAAACCGGGTGAGTGTCGAGAAATGTCATAAATGGCGAGTGGGTGTCCCGATTGTGTCTTAAACGAGCCCTTTTTTTAAAAAAATTTTTACACCATACGGTCGCATGGTGCAAATACATACGACCGCATGGAACAAAATGCAGGAGTCAAGGAAGGCTCTAGTGAGCCCATGTGACCGCATGAATTTTTAGCCCATGCAACCGCATGGACTACCAGAAAGATCAATTTGCCACTTTTTATGCCTTTTCGATTCTCGACACATCCCGACACCACAAACCTCATTTTTCATGCCTAACAAGTTAAATGGGGTATAATGAGTGTAAACAACATGAAAAAGTTTTAAAATGCACTCAACCCCTCGAAAACTTGTTTTTAGTTAATTTTACTCAATTTTTCAACTTTTTATCTATAATACCTCTCGATCGTTCAACGTCCCTAAAATTTGTCAAAACACATTTTAAATGATGTGAGTTATGTGTAAGCGATAAAATCATGAAATCACTTGTTGGTTCGAAAAATGTTTGAAAAACTCGATTTTGCCTCAAAATGCGTGACTTTGATATCAAATCTCCCAAACAAGATTTTTATACCTCAGGAAGCGTGCAAAATATATTTAGAACTTATGTTAACCATGCAAAGATACTTTGTGAACTACCGAGGTGGTCGACGACTTAAAATATACCAAAATGCAAAAAAGTAAGAATAAAACCTAAGTTAGTACATAAAGCAAAATAAATAAAAGGGAAGAAATATTGGGTTGCCTCCCAACAAGCGTAAGTTTATAGTCGATAGCTTGACTTTACCGTGTTGGTCTATTAGGGTACGTTGAATACAACTTTGGAGGTCCTGATGAGCTTCTTTAATGACAAAGTTTTTCTTCGTGCAACTTTCCTGCCAATTTTAACCTTATCCTTATTCATGTCATTGGATTTATCCTCATCTCCTGCCTCAAACTCCACAATGTAGGCTTCTTGCTTCTTAAAATTTTGAGTGGGTTGAGAATGCACATTATGGTTATCAACAGTATTTGAAAGGTCTTGGATTCAGTTTTGTCTTGCACCACATCCTCTACCACATCAATTTGATAGCACTCATCTGACTCGCTATGAAAGTTCATAGCTTTGAACATGTGGAAGGTGATCTGATCTTTGCCAAGTCTCAGATTTAATTCTCCTTTTTGAACATCAATTAGAGCTCTGCTGGTAGCTAGGAATGGTCTGTCCAAGATAAGTGGAACATTCTTGTCTTCTTCCATATCGAGAATAAGGAAATCGATTGGAAAAATGAATTTGTCCACCTTGATCAGTACGTCTTCAATTATCCTCATCGGATGTGCCAATGATCGATCAACTAATTGCAGCGTCACCATGGTTGTTTTGGCCTCGCCTAATCCTAATTTTCTGAAAACAAAAAGAGGCATTAGATTAATACTTATACCAAGATCACATAAAGCTTTATTGAAGTAGCATTCACCAATAGTGCAAGATATACTAAAACTCCTTGGATCTTTCAGTTTTGGTGGGAGCTTTTTCTGAATTATATCACTGCACTTCTCTGTTAGCATCACTGTCTCATGTTCCTCTAGCTTTCGTTTCTTGGATATAATGTCTTCCAGGAATTTGGTATAACTAGGCATTTTGAACAGTGCTTCCACGAATGAGATGTTTATACGGAGCTTTGTGAAGACTTCGAGGAATTTCTTG
This sequence comes from Osmanthus fragrans, assembly GCA_019395295.1. Lineage (NCBI taxonomy): Eukaryota > Viridiplantae > Streptophyta > Magnoliopsida > Lamiales > Oleaceae > Osmanthus > Osmanthus fragrans. The sequence continues at coordinate 1,648,196 of JAEDXY010000064.1, forward strand.
TACTGTTGCTCCCATTTATGCTGTTTTAACCTCTAAGGGAATAGAATTGGTGGCTCGTATGGCTTGACAGGAGCATTTGCTTTATTCTGTGATGTATCTGAACCTTCATTTGGAGATGTCTCTTTTGTCTATTCAGCTTTTTCCTTCTCTAAAGACGATAGTGTTTCTTTGTTTGCACTTGGTCTCTTCATAGTGACCTCTGGTAGTTAAACCCCACTTCTTGTAGTAATGGCTTGACATTGTTCCTTGGGATTCACTTCGGTATTGCTTGGCAAGGCCCCTGGGTTCCTTCCATTCACAGAGAGTGCTATCTGTCCAACCTGCGTCTCCAGGTTCTTAATTGCAGCTCCTTGGTTCTGGAGGCTTGTTTCAGTCTTCAACATGAACTGATTGTTTGCTTCCATGTATTTATCAATTTTTTTCTAGGAATCTCACAAACATTTCTTCCAACTAACCATTTCTCTCCTGGTGAAATTGTCTTTGGGGCCTGTTCTGATTTTTAAACTGATTTTGATTTTCACCCCATGAAACATTTTGATGATTTGGTTGGCGATAACCCCATTGCGCAAAATCCACGTGTTCTACTACTTGTGTGAGAATTGGACAATTTGTAGTACTGTGATCTGCTCAACATTCTTTACAGCTTAGCTTCTTGACATACGCTGCGTTGGCGGACTGTGACATGCTTTGAACCTTGTGAAATAGAGAATCTATTTTGGCGGATAGGGCCAAATAAGCATACACTTCATATACTCCGAGTGTCTTCTTCTTAACTGTTCGTTCTAATGTCCATATGGCAGATGTAGTAGCTACTGTTTCAAATAGCCTCAATGCGTCGTCAATTGTCTTTGTATACACTAACCCGTTAGATGACGAATCAACCATGCTTTTGAAGGATGTAAGTAGTCCTGCGTAGAAGTACTGGACCTGGAGTCCCTTGCTGATATCGTGGTGTGGACACTTTCGTAGCATATTCTTGAATCTGTTCTAAGCTTCATCAAATGATTCTAACTCATCTTGGCGAAAGACAGAGATATCATGCTTCAACCTGTTAGAAATAGAAATTAAATTCCGTCTAAAAGATGGTACAATAAATGTTTCATTAAGATCCAAATAAAATTCAGTCTTTAACAATAATCTAAATTTTCCTATTGCCTCTACTTCCACCATCTTATCGTCGTCAGCATAGATGTATCTTTTACCATCACTTGGTTTTCGGCAACTCAGGCGACCTTGCATAGACACACTGATATGAGTTGTTGCACCAGATCTATCCACGATGTATATCTTGGTGTTGAAGTTAAATTAAACTCAGAACAAATTAAATGAAGAAGAATACATTTTATTAGCATGCAATGCGTGGTAGTTGGTACAGTTCTTATTTTTATGATCTGCAGCTCCATAGAAGAAACAACCACTCTCAGTTGGTTCCTTATACTGTTTCTTTTGTGATGTTGTACACGCAGCTTCTTTATCATTTTTTCATCTCTTATTCATTTTGTCCTTGAAAGTGGTGGCTAGGTGAGTACTTTATGTCTTATCATGCTTCAATCTTTCATCTTCTTGGACACAGTATGAGATGAGCTCATTAAAGGGCCATAAGTCCTTTTGACAGTTGTGGCTCACCTTAAATTGACTAAAACATGCCGGAAGGGATATCAGAATCAAGTGTACTAACAAGTCTTCAGATAAATCCAACTTGAGTGCCTTTAGTTTTGAAACAATATAAGACATTTCCATAATGTACTCTCGTATGTTTCCTTTCCCTTTGTACCTCATTGCGACAAGGTTTGCCAAAAGTGTACTAGTTTCAGCCTTTTCATTCTTGACAAACCTCTTCTCAAGATCCTCAAGGAAACTCTTAGCTGTAGTCACTTTATCGAATATAGTGCCCCAGAACGCTTCTGGAATAGCATGTTTCATGACCATTAAGCTTATGTAGTTCGACCATTCTCAATTTTACACCTTCCTCTTGGCATCCGAGGTACTCTTATTAGTAAGTGCAGCAAGTTGATCTACACGTAAAGCAAGATCATCGCGTTCTCTTGACACGCCTTGAAATTGGTGTCATTAAGCATTGGAATTGAATTGATGCTAGCAGAGATATTAGTAGCAGAACCTGAAACTTAATTGGAGAACAATTAATTGGAACAGCTCACATGAATATCCTTAATAGGGCCCATCACAAGATACCTAGCACAACATCAATATTTAGTATTTGGACAGAAAATATTGAATTATAAGTGGTACTTTTGGTGTAGTGATCAAACACTTAAAATAAAAAATATGTCAACCAATAAACCTTTCTTTAGACCAATTTATTGATCACATATTAAATCAAATAATTGTCACATGTTTATCACCACAGGTGCACGTGTAATTCAGCTAAATATTGACCTTCCTTTGAGCCAATCAATATTCTTATGAATAACACACACACACACACACACACACACATATATACCTTTTAATATTCTAAGTTAATTAATTTTCACAAGAGATGTTGCTTTGACAATATATTGCTTCAATTAAGCCCTATTTGATAGCTTTTGAATTCCATGGAAAATGGAATTCATTTTTTAACTTCATCCTTTTTACCAAGTTTGATGCAAAAAATTTTCAAAAAAAAAACTTTTCCACCCCACTCTCCCCACACACACGCCTCTTTTCTTGGTAATTGAGGAAAATCTTTTCCCACCACTTTGGTGGGAAAAGTAATTACAGATCCTTTTTTTTTTTTTTTTGGACAATTGGAATAAATTCTAGACCTAATGGTAGAAATTTTATCCCTTTTAGTTCACAATTTGTATGAAAACAAACCCAACCGAATGATATTCGGTGTGATTTTTTTTTTTTTTTTTTTTTGGGATTTGGAACAAATTTTAGATCCAATGATAAAAAATTATCTCTTTAATTCATAATTTGCATGAAAAATAAAGTCAAATGAAAGATATTAAGTATGAAATTATTTTTTTTTGGCAGTTAGAACAAATTCTAGACTTAATGATGAAAAAAATTATCATTTTAATTGACAATTTCAATAAAAAAAAATTGGATGAAAATTATACCAATCAAACATAATTAATTAACAATTTTCGGTAAAATCAATTATAGGCAATTCAATTCCCTGTAATTCATTTTCTTTCCACCCAAATTGTACATTTGCAATCAAACAAACTCTTAATTGACTTTCTAATATTATATCTTTTAAAAAGAGCCTTAATACCAAAAATTGAGAAAGAAAACCACCAAATTTGCATATTTTCTTTTGTTTTATACTTTAGGAGCCTAAGGGTTAATAATTCATAACTTTATAGGGCAAAAATTAACAAATTCAAAACTTTAGGGGTCAAAATTAATAAATTCAAAACTTTAGGGGTCAATTTGAACAAATTAGAACTGACCCAAATTAATTATTATTTTTTATTTTATGGACTGAATTATTAAATCCAGAACTTTTAAGGCCCAATTTGGATGAACTTTAAACTTGAGGGGCTGAAACTTAAATATTAAAATCCTAATCCTAATTTTAAATTGCAAATAGGCTCCTGAAATAACCTAATTTATAGCTGAAGCCCCGTCCCCAAAATTCAAAAAACTGAAACTAAAAATCCTAGCGGCATCGGAGCTGCTGTGTGTGCAGCAGCGGGCAACTCGCGGGGCTACTACTACTGTTGGCGGCGACGCCAATCCCAGGAATTTTTTTTGTCAAACTTTAAAATCTATAATCTAAAATTTCCTCAACATATAATCCGAATTTTGGAAGATAATATGAAAAACAACATGCCGCAATAGATTTTAAATTCAACAAAATATAGATCCGAAATTGTCAAATTTGAAAATATTGAAATTATCACAAGAACCAAATAAATATTTGATTCTCAATGATTCAACATGAAATTGACACTGATACCACTTGTTGGAGAAATCATTACTGTTAAAATAGTCAGATCTATCATGTTGGATCATCAAGAAAACATAAATCAAAACGAAGGCGTACCTGAATAAGACATTGTTAATTGCAACGATTGAATCCTGCGATTATATCTTCCAAATCAACACGTCGTTCATTTTTCTCTCTGGTGATGGGAGCCATAACAGAATGAATAATACATGTGATTCGGGGACCATAACTGTGTTTATATACCGAGTGCCTGTTAATCTAATTCTGCTCATCATGAAATTAAGAACAATGACATGGTCTCTACACATAAAAGCATATACTTTAATTAGATGAATTAAAGTCTAAAATACCGAAATCTTATCAGATCACTTTAAACGGGCTTAACCAAATTTGCTAGCCTTTTAATTTAATACACAATAATTCACATATAAACTCACTTCATCGATTAAAACCTCACAATCAGAACTGTCTCGTCAATGATAGTTAATCTAGTGTACAATACGTTAATTATAGGTAAACCTCAATTTAGATGCACTTTTTGAAATTGAAGTGAAATAGGAGATATTAGATCTTAATTGGAGTTCATTCTAAGCATTTGAAGATCAATCAGATTGCAATTGACAAATTGAACGTATTAATGGAGGAATCAGATGATATTCATGAGTTTTGGAATATAAACTCAAACATTTTGAAAGTTTGGGAACTAAATTGCAAACTTTCAGGACTTGCGCCAAATCAATTGTAAATAATTTTGGGATGATGAAGACCTAAATGTGAAGTTTAGGATGATAAAGGATCAAATTTGGATAAAAGAAGAAAGGACAAAAGCTGTACGAAAAATGTTGAATTGGAACCAAAATTGAATAGATCTGTAAGATGCTGAAATTAATAGCCATGTGATCTCATGAGTTTATACCTTGTGATAACGAGTAAATTTGGATCAGCAAAATACTTTTACTTACAACTATGCAACACCAAGTGCTTGTACCGAATGATAGAATGGTTATATTATTGAAAACCAATTGGGGCATGAATTTTAACCTAAACTTTGGCTCTATAAATACATATTTTAGTCCAATAATTGAAAAAGGACTTGTAGGAATTCATTATACATATATTATTCAAGCTAGGAGAAGCTCTTTAGGTTATAATTCTTGTAAGCGTTGTTCTACAATTTCATATATCAATTCAAAGGGCTTGATTAAGTAGACATTGAAGATATTCAACAACTTCAAATTTCTTTCCAATTATTTAATTTTGGGTGATGTTGTATTTTCCCAATTGTGTTACTGTAATTAATTTGATGCTTGACTAATTGTATATCTTAGGATAATGTTCAATCTTACTTTTGAAGTTTTGATATTTAATTCCATATTTTGACATTAAAGCATGTGTTTGATTTGGAATGATTGTTAGAAAATTGACGCGTTTCAATTAATTAGCTATTAATTGGATTATTATGTGATTTTTGTTGACGTTCGAGAGAAAGAATAGAAATGTGGCACGAAGTAACAATCATTGTAAAGTTTGATAGTGGATACAAGTATTTTGATTTGAATGATGTAAAGTTAGGATATGTAAATGATTATTACTGTACATATATTGATATTCTTGTGATTTAATGCTTCTTCACATGTTCGCATCTTTATAAAAATATAGGAATGTCGCTTGTGCAAATATGTTTAGTTTTACTTGAGAGAGATTGTTAAACGAATTAGGAACATTCATCTTTATCCCCAAATATGTATGTCTAAATCATGAATTAATATTAAAATGAATGAAAGCAGGAGGATTCATGATCCTAATATTTATCAAGTACTTGAGTTTCAAAATGGCACCACATAAATTAGTTAGATAAGTTAATTTAATATAAATTTAGATTGTCAATACGCTAATCTTGCTATTCGATTATAATTGGCATTAATTGAAAATTAGATTAAATACTTAGTTCTCATAGAAACAATATCTTATTATCTACTTTATTACTTGGCTGCGATACTGTGCACTCCTCGGTCACCTAGCATGTGCTACCCTTTGTGCATAAAAGTATTAGATTAATAATGTTATCTAGCACCAATGGTACTAGAACATCAGTTTCAATAGTTCCACTTGATATGTTTAATTGGATGAATCATCTGACTTTACATTTAAGAGAGTATATCATTTAATGTCATGCAGTTTGCATCTAGGCTAGTACTTAACATTAGTGATGTTGAATATCATTACTCTAACTATTATGCGCAATGCATGTGTGCGTGCATGGAGTAATGCACATTTTTTCTTCTCTATTATCTCTTAATGCATATGCATATATTAGTCCTTACAGTGCATAACTAAATTACAAAACAGTGATAAACTTCATATAATAGTATGAAATGAAGCATAACCGGAATAGGTCAAATGTTCTTTGAAGATTCACATTCTCTAGAATTCTCCTTCTAAAAAGACCGGCCTTTTCTAGTGTTGACCATGCACTCTCGATTTTTGTAATGCTGTATGTATGATAGAGGAGGTGTGGACCCCAACCCACCACCCTTTCATTGATTGACAATTTCGTCTACTATGCTATTTCAACTTGTGATATTTGACCGCCACCAAAGGGGCGTCAAAAATAATATTTCCTTACTCCATTAAAAATGTCGTTCGAATAGTATAATACAAGCAATGGTCATTACCCGCAGAGAATTGGTTCAACTATGTTAATTGCGCAAAAGAAAATAAACGGCGAAAGCATGTAAATGGGAGGCGGGAGTAGTTTGTTGACAAGGAACACAACAAAATAAAAATGAAAATGGCGAAATACTTGAAATGCAATAAAAATTAAATGGCGAAGGGGATTAATCAACAAAGAAGAATATGCGATCAGGGGTTATTTCTTTGCCGTTAGAATGACTTTCCAATACATTTTTACAAAATATTTTCGTTCAAATGGTTAACAACAATTCGAGAATAATCAAAGGCTCGACTACCTCAAACTCTCCTCAATTTTAGTTGAATAAGAAAAGTTTCGTTACCCAACCCTAATCATGAAACAACCTAGGATAAATTCGCTAGATTTAATTTAACGAAAGCATTAAAACGAGAGAGTCGAATTGAATTAAGCGCAAACTCGAAAACCCGATTTACTCACTTAAGTGATAATCCATACATATATTTAATTGAATAGCGATTACCTACTACCGTCAATTAAAATATACTTCCAACTAGGTTATGAAATAAAAAGCAATCACGGACTTTAAATCCCACAATGGCGAATATTGAAACAACTCAATCATCTAGTAGCGCTCTTAAACAATCAAGAAGAACAATATAACAACAAGCCCACAAGATTAACACATTAACCAAAAGAACTTTCAAGCACAAAATTATTGAAATTTCATTCTAGGGTTAGAAAATCACCTCCAATCACATCTAAGTTTAGTTATTCCTAATATTCTTACAAATAACCAACAAAATACACAAACAACTCATAAGTAAAAATCAAAGTAAAAAGTAGAAAAGCTTATTGGAAGGAAGAAATAGTGTAGGAATCTTCAATCTCAATATGCTTCTTCTTCTTCACTTCAAAAAATCCCAAGATGGTTGCTGATTTTCGCCCTAGAAAATGGTCAGATTTTCCACCTCTTTTGTTGATTCCCTCCCCAATTTTTGTGCCCTAGAAATCTCCCAAAATGTGGTATTTAACGTGTAGAACGCTGGGAGACGGGTCGGGTCGGGTCGCAAATGGGCCGAGAGAATTTAAAATCAAACCCCGAGTGTTTTCCCGGTTATTTTCCCGGAATATGCCCATGCGTACGCATGGGCAACTTCATGCGTAAGCACAACAGACCTCAATCCGCATCAGGTCCTGCCTCAGCCCATTGTGCGTACGCACAGTTCTGCCTTAGAACTGGTTCAGCCAGCTGGTCTTCAGTTGGGGAGTTTGCCTTCTTCTTCGTTTGTGGTTTTTGGTTGTTTATGGCATGACAAACTGTGCAAGAAAATCAGCAACTTGCTCCCACGTTTTGGCATCCATCAAGTATCGTTTCTACAACTCAATTCATCCCCTCGAACCATCCATTTTCTGGTTCAATTGGCATGCAAAATTCTGCCCTTCTGATTTTGGTGTTAAGCTTCATTTTCTGCTGGTTTTGACGCGTAAATCTCTGCCATTAATTTCAGCAATAGGCCGGGTTTTGGCATCCATCAAGTCTCATTTCGGCAAACAAAAAATGATGGCGAGATCCCCGCCAAATCACGCAAAACTTGCATTTTTATTTATTTAGCTAGCCGAACTTTGAAATTCTCGCACTTCCGTATTTTATATTCTTTTCTCGTGTGAAATTTCTCCAAATGCCAATTGGCTCGGGTTTTCGCCTATAAAATAAAATAAAACGAAACAAGTATTAAAACGCTAATGAAAACCCACAAATATATAAATTTAGCGGACTATTTAAGTGCGAAATCCGCACTTATCAATATTGATCTCAGACTTTCCACCATCCTGGTAAGAGGCTGACTAAAAGAACACAGAGAAAATGCAGGGTGAATTCTTGTCGAGGGTGTTGTCCTTGGCCTTCATAGTTGTATGGCAGCTGCTTTTCTAAAAAATCTAATATTTTTTTTTTGTCCCACATTTCCCTTCCTCAAACAACCCGTTCAACGAGCTTTATTTTTGGTACCAACAATTAAGAATTATTTTCTCCAACGTGCCACATCAATAACCAAATTACTAGACTACTATACCTCATCTTCCCACCTTAGAGCATATAGATCCACTCGGTCGATGAAACGCAAATAGGTTCCTTGATTGTTGAAGCATGATTCTCCATGCTTCAATGAATGGCTTGTAACCACCACTTTTGATATGCCAACCCGAACCTTCACTCCGATTGCTCTCAGTGCCCTTTGTCTCGTTGCAGAAGCGAAAGCCGCTCAACTTTTTGATAAGTTTTATTCTAATTTGAGTTAAACCTACAAATATAGTGGTCATATCACTTTTTTTTATATAAATTAAATATAAAAGAACGCAATTATTGAAGAAAACAAGAACAAGATTGCAAATAATTATAAAATAAAATCTTATATTAACAATAGTGTCAAACAATTATAAAAGCAATCAACTAAATCATACCAAATCATATAAGATCATTTCATGTTTCCCCACAAGTAAACTGGATTAAAAATAGGAGTAATGTTATTTAGCCATATTGAGGTTGTAATCCCATTTTAGGTGGCACTAATGCGACATTAATTGATAAGTAGAATTAGATGACTCATTTAATTTTACATTACATTTAACCCATCATCTAGTACTGTTACCTAAATTGGGGGGTTACAACCTCAATGAGATTACGTAGCATTACTTTTTAAATAGCGTGCAATCATAAAATTGGATTGATTTATGTTGACAAAATGTATGATAACGTGTGTGAAGTAATCACCATTCATACTTCATCTATATCTAGATAAGGGATGCTTTCGCTATAATCATGGAAAAACTATATATTAATTATTTTGTCAACCGCTAAATTAATTCACGATTCTTCCTTCTACGGTTTGAATTTTCCATGGTCAAATTGTAGAACATTTGCATTATATTATCAAAAATTAAAATGGCTGCCCACATTCTTTACCCTATAAATATTCCACCTTTTTTAACATTTCTAATCACCAAATAACGTACTTTAGATCAAAAATGGAAAGTTTAAGATTTGCAATAATTTCATTCTCTTTAACCCTTCTTCTTTCTGTTTCATGGGCCACTGCAAATAATTCATCTCTTCTTGAATGCCTTGAGAGCCATTCCCAACCCTCTAATCCAATTTCTGCAGTTTTATACACTCCTGGAAATTCTTCATATTCTTCTGTTTTGCAATCTTATATACGAAACTTGCGTTTCAATGAATCTACGACGCGTAAGCCCCAACTGATTCTGACCGCATTGCATGTTTCTCACATTCAAGCAGCCATTGTTTGCTCTAAAATTCATGGACTGCAAATGAAAATCCGAAGTGGAGGCCATGACTATGAAGGGGTCTCGTATGTTTCACATGTTCCATTTTTCATTGTTGATATGTTCAACTTTCGATCAATCAATGTCAGTATTGAAAATGAGACTGCATGGGTTCAAGTTGGAGCGATTCTTGGTGAAGTTTACTACAGAATTGCAGAGAAAAGCAATGTTCATGGGTTCCCCGCTGGAGTTTGCCCGACAGTCGGGGTAGGCGGCCATTTCAGCGGCGGTGGATATGGTAACATGATGCGAAAATACGGCCTCTCCGTTGACAACATTATTGATGCACAAATAATTGACGTTAATGGCCGGATTCTTGATCGTGCATCAATGGGAGAGGATTTGTTCTGGGCAATCACTGGAGGTGGTGGATCCAGCTTTGGAGTTGTTCTAGCATACAAAATCAAGCTCGTTCAAGTCCCTTCTACAGTTACTGTTTTTCGAGTCCCAAGAACTTACGAAGTAAACTTAACAAATATAGTTTACCGTTACCAACAAATTGCAGACAAATTACCTGACGAAATCTTCATCAGGATGACACTTGATGTCGTGAACAGTAGTGTTCGAACTGGAGAAAAAACCAATAGAGCGACATTCTTGACTTTGTACCTTGGAGATTCCGCGAAACTTCTCTCCCTCATGAATGAAACTTTTCCTGAACTGGGATTGAAGCAATCTGACTGTACTGAAATGAGTTGGGTTGAATCTGTCCTTTATTGGACTAACTTCGCCACTGGAACTCCGGTTAACGTTCTTCTCAGTAGGGTTCCTCAAGTACTCACCCACCTGAAAAGAAAATCGGATTACTTAAAAAACCCTATTCCAAAGCAGGGTTTAGAGTTCATATTCAAGAGAATGATAGAACTGGAATCAGTAGCGCTTACATTCAATCCTTATGGAGGAAGAATGGCTGAGATTCCACCATCAGAGAAACCTTTTCCACATAGAGCTGGAAATCTAGCCAAGATTCAATATGCAACAAACTGGAATGAAAATGGAGTCGAGGCTGCTGAAAAATACATAAATTTGACAAGAAAATTATATGCTTATATGACTCCTTTCGTCTCCAAGTCGCCAAGGGAAGCATTTCTCAATTACAGGGATCTTGATTTGGGGATTAACCACAATGGGAGAAACAGTTACTTGGAAGGTGCAGTTTATGGGATTAAGTATTTCAAAGATAATTTTAATAGATTGGTAAAGATAAAGACGAAGGTTGATCCAGACAATTTCTTTAGAAACGAACAAAGCATCCCTGTACTTCCATCCCGGAGAACATAAGAATCCAGACAGAAACAGTGCATCTTAAGTTGTCTGAAGTAGATGTTGGTTCTTATTATTGCGGCACATTCTATTGTTGTTAATTTGCGTTTTAATTGTTTTTTCAGGAAATTTAAATTATAAAATTCAAGGATAACTTTAATAGATTCGTAAAGATTAAGAGGAAGGTTGATCCAGGCAATTTCTTTAGAAACGAACAAAGTATCCTGGTATTTCCATCCCTGAGAAGATGAGAATTAAGATAGAAATAGTGCCTCTTATGTTGTCTGAAGTTGATGTCGATTGTTATTGTTGTGAAACATTCCATTGTTGTTATTTTGTGTTTTTTAAGAAAATTGACATTGGCTTCTATTTGTTGGTGATTGAAATAAGATTTTTAATAAATTTTGATAAACAGCCAATGAAATGTGTCATTAAAAAATGGTGAAAATATATAATTAAAATTAATTATTAATTTTAACTTATAGGGACATTGTAAAGGTTAAAGTCAAATAAATGTACAATTAACCCTTTTTTGTTGAGGCTTCATTTTGAAACACGCATAAGTTTTCTATTAATATATCTAGTACTTTAAAATTAAATACAGCAATAAATGCTTTGATATCTGTTCAATTTACTATTTTGAGAACATCCGTACATTCGATTTTTTCACATTCTACCTGTCTCTAGAAGTGTACAGGAGGAACCATTGAGGCTATAGGCACTGACTTTTATCTTTAATCACCAACATTTTCGGAGACCGAGATTAAAATTTTGATCCAAACAAATGTTAAGAGTTAATACCACCAATCTGGGTAAGAACCAATGATGGATTTTATGGATTGAAAAGACTGTCTGCAGCGAGCTTTGCTTGTGCCCGACAGACTGCACAAAAAATAACTTTATTATAGGGATTAGTCTACTATGTAAAATTAACAATAAAGACAAATGAAAAGCCTTGACAGTTGAACACCAGCTTGATGACAATTTTGGCAATTGTTAATCAATCATGCTATATGTACAATGATGGTTGATAATTTTTATTGACAATCATAATTTGTCATCATCATATTCATCTATTTCAAAAGTTTCAAAAACTATTTTTTAAATCAACTATCCAGATTTTACCACATCAAATATTGTCAACAAATATTGTCAATCATTATTGTACAAGTAGATTAATTCATTGTTAATAGTCCTTCCTCAAGTTGGTGCATAGCTATTGTTTATGAACAACTTGTTGAGACAATTGTTAAAATTTTAGCTTGACACGCCTTTATAAGCATATCAGCAAGTTTGTCTTGGGATCAAACATGTGGCACTTCAATAAGCTTTTGTTTTCCATTTCCTCTTTGATGAAGTGCCAATCAACCTCAACATGTTTAATATGATAATGTTAAACTGGATTATGGGTAATATCACATCACTACTAAAAAATAGTTTTTCGCCTACGGAAAATTGCATCCGTTGGTAATTAGAAACGGATTATCCGTTGCTAAAATTAATCCATTTTCAATTACGATAATCAGCAGCGAACTATTCGTTGGTAACGATGATATCTTTTTACCAACGGATATTTCGTGCCTCATGTAACAATTTAACATTTGGATCTTTCACCAACGGATATTCCGTGGGTGACGTACTGAATATTACCAACGGATGCATCCGTGGTAATTAGAAACGGATTATTCGTTGGTAAAAGTAATCAACTTTTAACTACGATAGTCAGCAACGGAATGTCTGTTTGCAACAACGATATCTCTTTACCAACGGATATTCAGTGGGTGACGTACCGAATATTGGAATGACTGTTGGTAACAACGATATCTCTTTACCAATGGATATTCAATGGGTGACGTACCGAATTATCCGTTGGTAAAAGTAATCAACTTTTAACTACGACAATCAGCAACGGATTATCTGTTGGTAACGACGATATCTCTTTACCAACGGATATTGCATGGGTGACATACCGAATATTACTAACGGATTGCATTCGTTGGTAATTAGAAACGGATTATCCGTTGGTAAAGAAGATATCTCATTACAAACGGATATTTCGTAGATGATGTACCGAATATTAACGGATTATCAGTTAGTAAAAATAATACACTTTCAACTACGATAATCACCAAGGGAATGTTTGTTGGTAACAAATATATATTTTTACAACAGATATTTAGTGTCCTATGTAACCATTTAATATTTGGATGACGTATTGAAAATTACCAACGAATGCATGGTAATTAAAAACAGGTTATCCATCGGTAAAAGTAATTCATTTTCAATTACGATAATCACCAACGAAATAATCATACATTTTCAACCTTTAACCTACGAAAAATCCGTTAACGAAGAGGTGAAAAATTTAAAGTCAGAGCTGGCTAGTGCACAAAATACAATAGAAGAAAACAACGAAAGAATTGACAATCTCACTCTATGTCTTGAAAGAGTTGAAAGAAATCATAGGGTTGAGATGCAAGAAACAGTGCGAAGTATGCTTAGGGAACTAAATATTCCAAACTTTCAATTTTCTTCTAGCTCGGGATCACGAAATGATGATGTGTAAGACATGATGTTTATACACATTGGAATCTTGATTTAATAACTTCATCTATTAAAGCTTTAGTGCATTTTGATGATTTTTGATTATTTAGTGTGTTTTGATATTAATTGATTATTAATTAGCAGGTTTTGTAAATTTATAGTAATTTTTATTAATATATAATAAATTAAGCTTCTTGTACAAATACAGTTACCAACCGAAATTCGGTTGATAATGATACAGTTTTAAACTTTTATCAATGGATTTTTTGTTGGTAAATGTAGTCTTTACCAACGGATTTTCAGTTGGTAATGACAATATTCTTTTACAAACGGAAATTCGGTTAGTCGTGGCAAGTTCTCATGTTTAATTATAACAAAGTTTTATCACAATTTTTTAATTACGAGAACTTACATTGAATTTTTTTTTTCGTTTTAACATCTTAATAATATAATTAACTTATAATCAAGTGCCTACTTAAATCAATTTCAGTATTGATGATGCTCGTGTGGAGGAACTTGTACTTGCTTATACGGAATGCTTAGATGGTTGGTGTCAGAAGAAATGGGCGTAGCTTTTGCATGTGGTGTCCATTTTAGTTAATTAATTTTAAATTTTTTTAAATTTTTAAAACAATATTGACATTAAAAATATTAAAATAAAAAGATTCGAAATGGAATGGAGAAATTTGAGGTGGGGATAATGTTTCCCTCCTCGCAATAATTATTTAATAGGACGAGGCAGATGATGATGAATTATTTTGTTATCCATCAATGAATTATTAAAATTCTAAGTTGATATCGAATTTTATTTCAATATTAAAATTTTTAAATAAACATCGCAAAATAAAAAATAGAAAAAGTTTCAATTCCCTCCTAATTTTATTTGGCCTCCCACCAAAACACGTTCCGTAATTGCAAAATCTAATTCCCTCCTAAAAAAAACTCCTCTTCCTTCTTTCTCACAAATTGCAAAATTCAGTGACTTCTCTCAACGTTGGCGACTTCTCTCAGTATCACCGGCGACATAATATTCCTCCCGCTTCTGTGGTTCGGCCTCACTGGATCTCGGCAACAATACATGTTCTTGGTGAGTTTTTTCTCAGATCTTTCCTCTGTTTTTTCCTCTTATTTTCCTCTCTTTTCTTCCACAATTACTATTTCTAGCAAATTTGCAGTATCATTGTCATGGGCTTTATATATTGTGTTTGATTTCATTTTCTATTTTGGGTTTTTTGGGTTCTTGATTTTTCTATTTGTGCATCTACGTGAAATTGCATCTTATCATCTCTGTTGTGAAATCCTCTTGGTACCACATAAAAAGCTAAAAGATAATTCATTTTATTTTTAGATCCTAGAAAAAAGACGATGGATTGTTCGTCAACGTATGCTGGAGAGACAAATTGAAGCTACAGTCTTAGTATGTTGGGCTAAGTTTAAAAATAAGTAAATATTGTTTGCATACATACTTGAATAAATTACATTTTTATTGTTGGACTAGCTTATTGCCAAATAATGACATTTCCCATTTTGATCAATATAATATATTAATTAATTTAACATGTACTTAATTACTGGTAAGCAAAATTTTTAAGCTTTGCCAAACATGCAAATAGGATATATAAATTGTGTGTTATTTATGTACATTGTCCCTTGATTTCTTTTACTACTGCATATTACACACCTCCCAGGAATATCTAGGCCCCGTTTGACCCACATTTTCATTCTCATTCTTCTACTCATTTTCAATCACACATTCTTCAATAAAATAATATTTTTCATCACATCAATAACTTTTCCTTCTTTTTCAACCATACATTTTCCATCATATCACTATTTTAAATTTCATTTTTCCCAAATAATCTCTATCAAACACACTCCTAGTCATGTATTGCCACGTTTGTTCAAATTAAGTTATGTGGCATCCAAATCTTTTTAATGTCAAGTTTTCTCCTTTGCTTATAAGAAAAATCCTCTCTAGTTATTTTATTTTTGTAATTGTCTCTATTCTTGGTGTGTTTGACTCCAAAGTTAGGCAATCATTTATTTGCTGTCGGATTCTGCCCAATAAGCCAACTCAACCTCCATTCACTCTATTGATCAGCAGTTTATTCTATAATATCTCATTGGTCACTTCAAGAATCTAGCATGATACGTATTTGAATAACATTAACCTATCTCTGGCAGTTCAAACTCATATATTGATTACTATTTGTCTAAGAAGAAGAAAATCAAACACCAGCCTCTTTGCTTCTTGTTATTGGGTGTTAGAATATTAGGTAGAGTTTAAGGAATTGATGAAGCACGTGCTTCACTCATTCAGGTAATAAAGGATGGAATTACCTCTGCACATGTCATATCTTATGGGTTTGTTAATATATTGGCCAATGTTCTTGTTCAAATTGCCACCTTCCCTTTGACAAAGAAATAGGTAAATTTTTGCTGCTACTAATATTAAGCCAGATATGTCTAATTACTCTATAAAATAACATATGCATGACTCTTCTTTGTTAATTGGTATGTACAGAGAGAAGGTCGTCAAAAACTTGTTGCAAACATTCCATTGATTGAATCCTCCTACAAGACGATTGCCGAGAGCTTTCTACAGGTTAATTCTCTAATTGACTATACATGTTTCGCTACTCAAACCATGTTTGACAAAGCTTACTCTTTTACTTTAATTTTGCAATACTTCAATATCATGTCTAATTATTTAATTTTTGTTATTAGCAGTATGTCATCTAATCGTAGTTGGATGTGGCGACGAGCGGATAAGGGTTTTCTTACATAAGAATTTATTATGGGAGTTGAAGAGTTTATTGAATTTGTGTATTCACAACCAGGGGTATTTGATCAGATTAGGTGCCCTTGTCATAAATGTATCAATAAAGAATTCCATATGCGAGATGATGTAATACTTCACTTATACAACAAAGGGTTTACCCATGATTATACTTAATAGTATGCACATGGTGAATAATACATTAGTTGATTTAATATGGCTGAATCTTCAAATGTACAAGAACAAAGTGAATGTAGAAATCAAGCAATAGCGATGGATGCTATGGGCCCTAACATTTACAATACCCTTTGGAATCAGCAACATTCTTTTCTAGAAGAACATGAACCGAATCCAAGAGGTGCAAATTTCTTTAGACTACTTCGAGAAGCTGATGAAGCTATATGGCCTGGTTGTACAAAACGCACTAAACTTTTAGCTATGTCACAACTTTTGAATTGTAAGTCTGAATTTAATATCTCTGCAACATGTTATGATCGTATGTTGTCCATAATTACAGACATGTTGCCAGAAGGTGCACGGTTATTGGATACATTTTACAAAATGAAGAAAATGTTGAGCAGTCTTGGTCTTGGTTATATCAAGATACATGCATGTGATAATGGTTGCATGTTGTACTATAAAAAAACTGAGAATTTGAAAGAGTGTTCGATTTGTGGCAAGGAACGATATAGAGAGAAATCTTCTAGATCAGGACGTAAGGTGTCATTCAAGGTGTTGCAATATTTACCTCTAATACCCAGACTACAAAGGTTGTATATGTCAAGACAAACTGCAGAGAAGATGATATGGCATTCGAAGCATAAATATACGAGTGGAGAGATGTCACATCCAGTACATGGTGAGGCATGAAAGCACTTCGACACAATTTATCCAGAATTCGCCCTTGATCATCGTAATGTACGTATAGGTTTATGCACTAATGGCTTTTGTCCTTTCAGTAGAAATTCCAAGCCATACTTGTGTTGGCCAGTAATTATTACTGTGTATAATCTCCCACCTTGGATGTGTATGGAAAAAGATAACATGATTCTGAGCATGGTTATCCCAAGTCCTAAAAGTCCAGGCAAAAAATTAGATATTTATTTACGTCCTCTGATTGATGATTTGAAAATTTTATGGGAAGGAGTTGAAACTTACGACATATATACGAAGAAATTTTTTCAAATGAAAGCATCTTTGATGTGGACTATAAGTGATTTTCCTGGATACGGCATGTTATCTGGATGGAGTACACATGGTCCAATGGCTTGCCCTTATTGCATGCATCTAATTAAATATTTTAGACTTAAACATGGACGTAAAAGTTGTTGGTTTGATTGCCATCACCACTTCTTACCATAAGATTATCCGTTTAGAAAACAACGAGACAAGTTTTTGATACGTACAATTGAAAAGGATGCGGCATCTTCTCAATTATCAGGTGAGCTTATTCGACGTATGCTTGAGAATCTTCCTGACATTCCTTATGACAAAACATCTAGTAGACATGAAATTGAAAGTTTCGGATGTAACCATAATTGGGTAAAGAAAAGCATATTTTGGGAATTACCTTATTGGCATAGAAATCTCGTACGCCACAACTTAGATGTGATGCACATTGAAAAAAATGTATTTGATAATGTGTTCAACACAGTTAGTGACATAAAAGGAAAAACAAATGATAACGTAGAAGCAAGGATGGATTTGGAGATTCACTATAAACAGCCGGAGCTTCACTTATTTAGATATGGAAACAAAACTTATAAGCCAAAGGCCTCTTATACTTTGACAAAGGAGTAGAAAAGGAATGTATGTGATTGGGTTAAAGGATTAAGAATGCTAGATGGTTATTCTTCAAACATTGCTCGTTGTGTTAAGGGTGATGGTGAGTTTTACGGGATGAAGAGCCATGATTGTCACATCTTCATGCAAAGATTGATTCCAATAGCATTTAAAGATCTATTGCCAACACCAATTTGGGAAGCATTAACTGAACTTAGTCATTTCTTTAGAGATATATGCTCTACTGTTGTAAGAGTAGAAGACATGGAACAACTCGAAGGCAATATTTTTGTAACATTATGCAAACTGGAAAAGATTTTTCCACCAGCATTTTTTGACTCAATGGAATATTTGTCAGTTCACTTAGCATATGAAGCTAAGGTAGGAGGTCCTGTGCAATATCGATGGATGTATCCTTTTGAGAGGTAACGCATAAATTATTAGCATCATTCATTCCGTATATTAATATGTATATTAACGTAATACCCATACATTTCAGGTACTTATTTCACCTAAAAAAGAAGATAAAAAATCAAAATCATGTCGAGGCATCTATAGTAGAATTATACCTTGTAGAGGAAACATCTAACTTTTGTAGGTTATACTTTAACTCAAATGTTGAAACACGATTGAATTGTCCACCGAGGAATGATGATGGAAGGTCTATTAATCCGTAAGGAAGACTATCAATTTTTACAAAGTTTGGTCGATTCCTCGGCAATAAGGCTCCAACTATAAAGTTTATGAAAGATGCAGAGTTACAAGCAGCATCACTTTATGTGCTACTAAATTGTGAAGAAATGATCCCTTTTGTGAGGTAGGCTATACTAGTAATCATTAAATATTTTCCAAAATCATAACTAGTTATACTAACTTTTACATCGTGATCTTATTTATAGGAAGTTCGATGAACATATGAGAATAGATTATCTTCAGCTGTCTAATGCACAACTTGATCAATTACGCGACAACCGCTTTCCCCATTGGCTAAAAGAATATGTAAGACACTCAATATTAGACATATAACCTACATAAGCTAATAGTAAGCACATTTCGTTTTCTTAGGTTTTGGATGATAGGAATATGGTGGACTCAGAAGTAAAGAACATCGCTTTGGGTCCTTCTCGTAAAGTGAACTGTTATAATGGATACTTTGTAAATGGTTTCAAAATCCATAATTTTGAATATGGTTTGAAGAAAACGACTATGAATAGTGGTATGTGCGTTCTCGGAAGTTGTTATAATGACTACGAGTGCGACAACTATGGCATGTTACGTGAAGTTTGGGAAATTGAATATTGTAGACCTCAAAATAGGGTTGTCTTATTTAAATGTGATTGGTTTGACAGTGAGAATGGAATTCATGTACATCCACGATTTAAACTTGTTGAGATTAATCATAAGAAAATAGTAGTGAGAAATGACGTTTTAGTACTTGCCCAACAAGCTCAACAAGTATACTATACGGAATTTCCTTCAATTTCTAGAGATAGACGTGATTGGTGGGCAGTTGTGAAAACAAAAGCCCGACATGTGATTGATATTCGAGGAATCCTATCAGAAAATGATGACTGCAATACATTGATTGAACTTCCATTCCAAGAGGATCAATCACCTAATATACAACCACTTTCAATGGCTCCGGAGTTAGATAATTAAAATCCAGTTCGAGATAATGTTTTTCCAGAAGAAGTAGAAGAGATTAGTAACATTGTGAACTCTCACATTCTTATTACAGAAGAAAGTTCACAGGAACAAGATGATATACATGAGGTAGACGATGACACTAATAGCACTACATCGAATCCAAGTGAAAATGACAATGACGAACATGTACGCTTATAACTATCATTATTTTTGTGTTTCTTATGTTTTCTTCACTTCAGAAAAAATATTTATTTAATTTGTGTACTATTGTATTTAATTGATGATCCTTCATATTTTGAATTAGCTTTACAAGCAGGATGACATGGATTAGAGGAGGCTATAAATCTGGGCAATCAAGTTACGAGAGATCCACAAGGGATAGTGGTAGGACTTCTACACGCGAAGGTTATCGATTATGTGAGGCTCATATTTCCAATGATGATATGGAAGATGAGGATATAGACGAACCATTGTACCAAGAAGACATGTCATCTAGATCTAATAATTTGGTTAGATGTCACAGGTAATTACAAATATATGTTTATTATGCATTGTGAAATATGTGTGTAAATGGGCTGCACCCTATACATTCAATATTATTTTCAGATATAATATGCATCTACAACATGGTGACATGGTATCTGCGCGTGATGGATATGGTAATCATGAGGCTAATATTTCCAATCATGAGGTCGAAGATGAGCACATGGATGATGATCTTTATCAAGAAGATATGTCTGGATCTAATAGGCCCAAAGGTGACAAATATATTTAAGTTGCTTCTCTTCACACTTGTAGTTGACTACAATCATGGTTTATAAACAGAACATTGTTCTTTGAATATACAAAAACTAAAACATTGATGAAATGCAAATATAAGCACGAACTTCAATCATATTAAATCAATTTACTTGGCATGCAGGATGTCGTTAACTAGAGGAGGAAGTACATCTAGCCGAGGAAGGCAGCGTAAATCAACACGTGGTGGTGGTACAAGGTCTATACGAAGCAATAATGAACATCATGATCCTTGTACTCTCAATGATAAGTTAGGAGGTGAGCACGCAAATGATTTGCCCAGAGCTAGTAACAGGACCATGGGTCCTAATTGTGGTACTCCTATGCTTGCTGATCGATCACAACGTATCAAAATAACTATTAAAAATAGCACGTAAGTATACATTTATTTTCAATTGATTTTATATATTTTGAAACATAGTTGTTGGAATTTTGTAATATTTATTATGTTTGATATTGTATATTGGTGTTTGTGTAGACATAGTGAAAATGTCTATTTGTTGGAGGAGAACTTTGCTAAATGTTAAACAAGTGAAACTAATTATTATGTGATAGTGAAAAAAGATGATATATTTATTGTTTGTTCGTTTTAACAGCTAATGTTTATATGTACACATGAGATGTTTGGTTTGTGTAACTTATCTATTTTTTTCCTAATCATGTTTTTTCTATTATTTATGTAGTTTTGGTGAAACTTTTGTATCCCGTGACATCATCGCAACCATGAAAGCATATTTTGATGGTCCATATCCTACATTTTGCTCAATGCTTCAACCCATAAGAGATGGTTTATGGGATCAATTTATGGTAATTATTATTTATTATATTAGGAAATTTTTTATATTCATTAGCTCCATATTGATTATTTATTTATATATAAGGATAAATATGTATGGCCAACTACGAATACTATCGATGTGTATGACACATGGAAGGTCACAGCGAATGATAGATATAAAGATATGATGAATGATGCTCGTGAGAAAGCAAAGCGTATAAGTCGGTTTGATAATCCTGCTGATTGGAAAGGACATGGCCCACGTTAGATAAGGGCAGAGCATTGGGATAGTTTTGTAAATTATTAGAATACCAAAAAATAGAAAACAAAAAATGCGAAGATTGCCAAGGAAAATCGTCTTGCACAAGGACAAGATGGTGAAATGAAAAGGCATACTGCTGGTTCAGTCTCTTTTGTGATTACTAAGAAGAGATTGGTATATTTTTTCATACTATTTCTATTTTGTATTTTTAAAGTTCATGTATATTTTTAATTGATTGTGATTAATGAATTGCGTATTTTAGGAGAAGGATATGGATCGTCCAATGTCCCAATTAGAGTTTTTCAGTCATGTTTGTAGGAAGAATCACGGACTTGGCGATTTTGTTGATAAAAAATCCAAGCGAGTTCATGTAAGTACAATTAGAGTTTATATGCTTCATCGTTTGTTAATATAGTTAGTAAAAAAATTTATTTTTTATTTTTATTTTTACAGGATACTTATAAGACTTCAATCGAGTCCAAGTATGGTAATGTTAGGGATCAACCTGAGTTTGATCCTGATTCATGGCTTGATGCTGTTAACGGCCTATTTAAGGGTCGTGTTTATGGATTTTGTCCTAGACAACCTGCTTTACATGTTATTGGTACACCTACTTCACCTAGACGTTCAATACTTGCACGTGATGAAGAGGTAAATAATTTGAAGTCATAACTAGCTATTGCACGAAGTACAATAGATGAGAACAATTAAAGGATTGATGATCTCACTGTACGTCTTGAGCAAGTTGAAGGAAATCACAGGATCGAGATGCGAGAAATAGTGCGAAGCATGCTTAGAGAACTAAATATTCCTAATTTTCAATTTCCTTCTAGCTCGGGATCACGGAATGATGATATGTGAGAGATCGGGATCACGGAATGATGATATGTGAGAGATGACATTTGGAATTTCGGTGTAATAATTTAATCTATTAAAGCTTTAGTGTGTTTTACAAATTTGATTATTTAATGCATTTTGAAATTAATAATCAGTGGGTTGTATAAATTTTTTGTTATTTTAAAAAAATAATAAAAAATTAAGATTCACCAACGGATTTTCCGTTGGTATTGAAGTTGTATTAGAACATAATATTAGCAACGGATAGTTCGTTGGTAATACCTATGTTTTACTAATTAGAATAATATTTTTACCAACGATATTTCCGTTGGTAATAAAGACTTTCTACCAACGGAATATCCGTTGGCAATTATAAGGTTTGTACCAACGGCAATTCCGTTGGTAATGAAAAGACTTTTACCGACAGACTTTCCGTTGGAAATGACGAGTTTGTCACCAACGGACTTTCCGTTGGTAATGGAAAGACATTCACAAACGGACATCCGGTTGGTAAAACTAATACACTATCAGTGACCTTTAAAATAGCAACGGATTTGCAGTCGGTATTTTCCCGTTGGTGAAAACTAGTAGCAACGAATATCGTGACTTCAGGAACGTAAAATCCATTCCTGAAACCATGTTTTTTAGTAGTGCATGCTGCTTTGTTATCGCAGCATGACTCCATAGGAGTGGTCTGCTTAATATGTAAATCTAGCATTAGATTTCTGATCCACCATAATTCACATATGGTACCTGATAAGTGTATTTTTACACACTTATTTTACACATTTTCTAATTTATTATTGATAAAATTGAGTTGATTTCTATGCATAATTGTGTATTTTGTACTTTTGTAGGCTAAAACCCTGAATGGAAGTGAAAACGACCAAATAGAGAAGAAAAGGGACTAAAAATGAACAAAGTGGTGAAGCTGGGGACTTAAGTGCAAAAGTCTAAAAGATGAAGGACTTGAAGTGCAATTATGGAAGGGCTGAAATGTAATAAAAGTCAAAGTTTGAGGACCAAATTGCACTAAATCAAAGTTGAAGGACTCATTGTACTGGACCAGAATGCTGAAGGACCTGAGCTACAAAATAGAGTTAAAACATGCGACCGCATGGGTTTAACCATGCGGCCGCACAAGTTAATCCGAGACATTTGCATGAATTTTATTTTCTTCCATGCGATCGCATGGGCTGTAACCATGCGGCCGCATAGAGTTAAATTTCAATGGCGGTTTAAATTTTCTTCTCGCGAATTTTTTGGTCAATGTTTGTATTATTTTTGGCTTATTCTAGTGTTGGATATTTTGTTTGTCTCACAAAATATCCCATAATATCTAAATTATATTAGTATTCTATTCTATTTCTACCTAATATATATACTACTTTGGTGCATATTACACACACATTTGCACACACTTCTCTCCATTTTTCTCTCCCTCTCTCTCTCGAAAATCTCTCTCTCCCTTTCCATTTTAATTTGTTTTATTTTATTTTGTGTTTTGTAGGTTGTTTTGTTGAAGGAGTGGAGGATTAACAAGAGGTTACACAAAGAAAACTTTGGGAAATTGTTGAAGAAGTGCAAAATCCATTCTTAAAGGGTTTTTATCTTTATTTTTGTATTCTTCAATCATATTTCCATTGTTTGTAATGTTTTGTAATATATAATCTCTTGTTTATTTTGTAGAATGATGAACTAACTAATTTATGTTGGAATTTATGTATTAGTTTAACTTATTTTCATTAATATCATGTTTTGAGTTGTTAAATACATTTGTTATCAAAATATTGGTGTTTTGATTATTGTGTTTAAACTTGCAATATTTATTTGATATCTATAGATATTGTGGTTAGGTGGATGTGTAGTTATTGAAAAATAATTGCACATATTAGACCGAAATAATCAATTCCCTGGGTTTGTATGGTTCCGACTATACGCGTTTAGGTATATAGAAATATATACCTACCCTAGGTGACCCGTTGAGTATTTTCACAAAAATTTAATGCAATTGATTAATTTTGTATCGACATAGAAATATGTGGTATAATTTAATTGATTAGGGTTAATATCGCTCGAAAGAGGATATTAATTTAAAATTGGAAAATCGGGTCTGACTGATTATTTTGGTAATTTGTATAAGCGCGTATTTGACTTGATATTAATGAAATAACGGTTAAATGAAATCATAAATTTCAACATCCTTTTTAATCAAATCTTCCATCTTTTCAAAGTTTTAATTAATCTTTTTAAATTAAAATTAGTGTTTTCATAGTTTTTAATCTTTAAATTCAAGTTTTTAATTGTGTGTGTTTATTTCGTAAAATTGAAACAAGTATACTAGTAATTGAAAACAACACTCTTCGAGGGATCGACATCCGGACTTAAAAGGTCCGCTTTTACTACTTGTTCTTGACCCGTGCACTTGCGGCATCGTTTCGAAATTAGCTAACAAGTTTTTGGCGCCGTTGCCGGGGAGTGTTTTTATCAAATTACTTGTTAATTTGTCAATCAATTTTTCGAACATTGCTTTCTGTTTTTAAATTTCCCCTTTCTAATCCAAAAGTTACTTTGTCTTCGTTTTTTGTCGAAGTCTTAACTTGTTTATTGTTTATGCATCGTTCGCGAAGTCTCAACCTTCTTGAATTTGATCCTGAAATTGAAGGGACTTTCCGAAGGAGGCTTAGAGAACAAAACGAGTTGAGGAGACAACAACAAGACATGGAGCATCAAGAAGGTCTTCTGGAACCTTTTCCTAGACCTGACCAAGCTCCTCGGGATGGTGTGCCGCCTGGCTTCGATAATCAAGCGGGCAGGGTTCAAAATCCGGTGGTTAATGAAGAAGATATGCTCTTTCGGGATTTTCTGAATCGCCCTGTCGTTGAGAACCAGGCTGGTATCATCTACCCCTCATATGGACATCCCAATTTTCAACTACGTCCGGATGTCATAAATCTATTCTCCAATTCTTTATCATTCTATGGTAGAATAGATGAGAACCCTCACGCTCACATTGCGAGATTCATGGAAATTGTGAGCAATTTCACATATGAAGGTGTGAACGTTGAGGCGATAAGAATGAGGTTATTTGTGCATACTCTAAAAGATAAGGCAAGAGAGTGGATTGACACTCTACCTTCGAGGAGTATCACGAGTTGGGTGGAGTTGGTACAAAAATTTACAATTAAATTATTTCCACCTGCTCGTGTTGCCAAGTTAAAACACGACATAACCACCTTTCAACAACTTGACTCTGAGACCTTTCACGAGGCATGGGAGAGGTTCAAGGATATGCTGAGGAAGTGCCCAAACAATGGGATTACTTTAGCACAGCAAGTCCAGTGCTTCTACGCTGGGTTGACTCCTCCTCACCTTTCAAATGTTGACTCATCGTCAAACGGATCTGTCCAAAATAAGAGTATCCGAGAGGCGTATGAGTTATTTGAGGTGATGAGTGAACAGAGTGCTATGTGGCCAGACAGACGTGCTAAAGTGGGAGTAAGTGGAGTACGAGAGAGTGAAGCATACTCTCTTATGTTATCAAAGATAGACTCTCTGGCACGAAAGGTAGAAGGACTTTCTACTTCATCATCTGGTTCACAGACAGCTCATATGGTTCAATCCCCACCAGTCTGTGAAATGTGTGGAGCTAATCATTTGAGCTCAAGTTGTCCTTTGATTGCCACCGGTTCGGGATCGTCCGAGCAACTGGCATATGCACAAAATTTTCAACGCCCCGGGTATAATCCATATTCACAAACCTATAACCCTGGTTGGCGTAATCACCCTAATTTCTCTTATGGGAACAACTAGAATGTGTTGAATCCTAAACCACAAGAGAATAAAGAGGGTTGGGAAGAGGCCATTGCTAAATTGGCAAATCATCAGCTGCAATATCAAGAGCGCAATGATGCCTCACTGAAAAATTTGGAAAGGCAGGTGGGCCAACTTGCAAAAATTCTCTCTGAGAGGCCTCAAGGGGCTTTACCCCAGTAATACTGAAACCAATCCCAGAGAGAATGCAAAGGTCATTACTACCAGGAGTGGGATTCAATTGACCGAACCCACGGTAGTACAGCCAAAGGCTCGAGCTGACAAAGAACCGGTCGTTGAGAATGAGGTTTTGCAAGCACCTCAAGAGGTTGTTGAAGAGGGTACGACAGAGGAACAGGAGCCATCAACATCGAAGGCTCCAACTCCAGTCAAAGCCTATGTACCTCCTATTCCCTTCCCTCAGAGGCTCCAGAAACATAAGCTGGACGTGCAATTTGGTAAGTTCCTGGAGGTGTTTAAAAAGTTACACATCAACATTCCGTTTGCAGATGCTTTGGCTCAAATGCCAAGTTATGCAAAGTTCATGAAGGATATTCTTTCCAACAAAAGGAAACTTGAAGATCATGAAACGGTGATATTGACGGAAGAGTGTAGCGCCATTCTCCAGAACAAATTGCCTCCAAAGAGCAAAAATCCAGGAAGCTTTACTATTCCATGTGCTATTGGTAATTTAAGCTTTGGTAAAGCTTTATGTGATCTAGGAGCGAGCATTAATTTAATGCCATTATCAATTTTTCAGAAGTTGGGAATAGGGGAACCAAAGGCTACTACGATATCGCTGCAATTGGCCGATCGGTCAATTAAATATCCTTGAGGTGTTGTTGAGGACGTACTGGTAAAAGTAGATAAGTTCATCTTCCCTGCTGATTTCATTATTCTTGATATGGAAGAAGATAATGATATCCCTATCCTTCTGGGACGACCATTTCTTGCTACCGGTCGAGTCTTGATTGATGTGCAGGAGGGTAAACTCATTTTAAGAGTACAAGATGAGCAAGTCACTTTCAACATCTTGAAATCCATAAAGTACCCGTCGGAACCCGATGATTGTTTTCGGGTAGATATGATTGATCACATGATTTCCGACTCTCTTTATGGTCGTTCTGAGGATAATCTTGAAAGATGCCTAGTACGTTCTTCTCAAATAGGAGATGGTGACCCCGATCTTGAGGGTATGGCAAATTACTTGGAAGCTACACCTTTCCGCACCTTCAAGAGGGCACCATATTTTGAGGAGTTAGAAAAGACTTCTTCTGCACCACCTCCATCTCATCAAAAAGCCCCTACTCTTGAATTGAAAACACTTCCACCTCATTTGAGGTATGCATATTTAGGTGAATCATCTACACTTCCAGTTATTATCTCCGATTCTTTAACCAAGCTAGAAGTAGAGAAGCTACTTCGAGTTTTGAGAGAACATAAGCAAGCAATTGGATGGACGATAGCTGACATTCGAGGGATTAGTCCGTCATTTTGTATGCACAAAATACTAATGGAGAATGACTTTAAGCCATCAGTTGAGCATCAAAGGCGGCTAAACCTGAACATGAAGGAAGTGGTGAGAGCGGAAGTTGTTAAATTATTTGATGCAGGCATCATTTACCCAATTTCAGACAGTCCATGGGTAAGTCCTGTACAGGTTGTACCTAAGAAGGGTGGGGTAACGGTAGTGGAAAATGAGAACAATGAACTCATACCCACCAGACCGGTGACTGGTTGGCGAGTCTGTATTGACTACCGCAAGCTTAATACTGCGACTAGAAAGGATCACTTCCCTCTTCCTTTCATCGATCAAATGCTTGAGCGGTTGGCAGGGTATTCACATTATTGTTTTCTTGATGGATATTCGGGCTACAATCAAATTGCAATAGCCCCGGATGATCAAGAGAAAACAACATTTACATGTCCGTACGGTACTTTTGCGTACAGAAGAATGCCCTTTGGCCTGTGCAATGCACCTGCAACCTTTCAGCGGTGTATGATGGCAATTTTCTCCGACATGGTGGAGAAATGCTTTGAAATTTTTATGGATGATTTCTCAGTTTTTGGTACCTCTTTTGATAGATGCCTTAACAATTTAGAGATGGTACTTCAACGTTGTGAAGAGACCAATTTGGTTCTAAATTGGGAAAAGTGCCATTTCATGGTCCAAGAAGACATCGTTCTTGGCCATCGAATTTCTCTGAAAGGCATAGAGGTAGACAAGGCAAAGATTCAAGTAATTGAAAAATTGTCCCCACCAATTACTGTGAAAGGAATTAGAAGCTTTCTGGGACATGCAGGTTTTTACAGGAGGTTTATAAAAGATTTTTCAAAAATCACAAAACCTCTCTGCTCCTTGCTTGAGAAGAATAATACTTTCAATTTCTCTCAAGAATGCCTAAATGCTTTCAATGTGCTTAAAGGGAAACTTATCACAGCTCCTATCATCGCAGCTCCAGATTGGAGTCTTCCATTTGAGCTGATGTGCGATGCTAGTGATTATGCTGTTGGAGCAGTTTTAGGACAGAGGAGAGACAAGGTCCTGCATGTTATCTACTACGCCAGTCGAACTTTGACCGATGCGCAACTAAATTATGCTACTACTGAAAAGGAGATGCTAGCAGTAGTATTTGCATTTGATAAATTCCGGTCATACCTCATTGGTTCCAAAGTAATTGTCTACACTGATCACTCGGCCATCAAATATTTGTTGGCAAAGAAAGATGCCAAGCCGAGGTTGATCAGATGGGTACTCCTCTTGCAGGAGTTTGACCTCGAGATCAGAGATAAGAAGGGAACTGAAAATGTCGTTGCTGATCATTTATCTCGTCTTGAGCAACCCCAAGACATTGTGGAAAGGGAGATCAATGAGGTGTTCCCTGACGAACAGCTGTTTAAGATCATCCATTCAATCCAAATAAATCATACACCGTGGTATGCTGACCATGTGAATTATCTGGTAAGTGGCATCACACCCCTTGATAAGTCTAATCAACAAAGGAAGAGGTTCTTCGCTGATGTGAAGCATTACTTCTGGGAAGATCCTTTGTTATTCAAACGGGGTCCGGATCAAGTTATCAGAAGATGTGTTCCGGAGGAAGAGATGGAGAAAATTCTTGAACGATGTCATTCTTCTCCGTATGGTGGTCACTTCGGTGCTGTGAAAACTGCATCGAAGGTCCTTCAATCTGGTTTTTACTGGCCAACCTTATTTAAGGATGCACACACGCTTGTATCTAAGTGTGATAGATGCCAACAGACGGGTAATATTTCCAATCGGAATGAAATGCCGTTGAATTCTTTATTAGAGGTGGAAATATTTGATGTTTGGGGTATTGATTTCATGGGGCCATTTCCATCCTCATTTTCAAATCAATACATACTGGTGGCGGTTGACTATGTGTCAAAGTGGGTAGAAGCGGTAGCTTTACCTACTAATGATGCTCGGGTGGTGGTAAACTTTTTAAAGAAAAACATTTTCTCACGTTATGGCACCCCCCGAGCCATCATTAGTGATGGTGGTAAACATTTCTGCAATCGCCTCTTCGACTCACTTTTGTCTAAATATGGAGTCACTCACCGTATAGCCACGCCATACCTTCCCCAAACAAGTGGCCAAGTTGAAATATCTAACCGAGAGTTAAAGAGAATTCTCGAGTTGACGGTCAATGCATCAAGGAAAGATTGGTCCAAGAAGTTGGACGATGCATTATGGGCTTATAGGACTGCTTTTAAGACGCCGATTGGAATGTCTCCATTTCGGCTTCTATTCGGAAAAGCATGTCATTTACCTGTCGAACTCGAACATAAGGCCTATTGGGCTATCAAAGCTCTGAATTTTGATGAAAAGTTGGCCGGTGAGAAGAGATTGCTCCAACTGAATGAACTTGATGAACTCCGCCTTGATGCTTATGAAAGTGCTCGTCTCTACAAAGAAAAGACAAAGAGATGGCATGATTAGAGAATTGTCAAGCGTGAGTTCTCTGTTGGGCAACAAGTTCTTCTTTTCAATTCTCGACTCCGGTTATTCCCTGGTAAACTCCGTTCTAGATGGTCTGGTCCATATACCATCACCAAAGTTTATCCACATGGAGCGGTCGAGCTTTATTACAAAACAGGGAATTTCAAAGTAAATGGCCATAGATTGAAACCATATTTCGGAGGTGACTTTGTGAAAGAAAAGTCATTTGTTCATCTGGCCAATCCGGAATAATGATGCCCTATAGTCGAGCTAAGGACTATAACCAAGCGCTTGTTGGGAGGCAACCCAACTGTTTTAACTTTTGTTTTCTTTACTTGCTTTTAGGTAGTTGTTATTATTTGTGTTTACTTCTTTTTGTATTATATTGAACACTAATATACTCATTTTTTGTAGGACATTTTTGTAATCCCCGCCATTAGTTGATTTCTCAGGTTTTGGAAGAAATGAATTGCACACTGGTCTATTGCTAAACTACTCAACTGAATCTCAAGTCCAGTACACGCACTCGTTCCACTTCACAAAGGGCTGCTCAGGGAAGTTTCTTATTCTTCTTTATTTTCGTTATAATTTACACATTGAGGACAATGTGTGAATTAAGTTTGGGGATATTAGCCTTGCCGGCTATTGTTATTTGCTTGATGTTTAGCCTTGCCGGCCATTTTTGCGTTTGTACATATTTCATTTGTTATATTAACATATTAGTTGAGCCTTGCCGGCTTTGAAATGCGTGATGTTGAACTTGTTATTGATTCATAAGCTATGCATGCATTCCAGATATGCTATTTGTGCCTAAAATTTTTCGAAAATTGTTTATTCTATGTGAGATCTTGTGTTATATTGAGCACATAGTCACAATTGATTATCATTTAGATGCGGAAATAGGTGTTAGATGTGAAAGTTTTGAATTGGTAGAACTTAGGTTGTGAGCTGTTTTGAAATTTTTTTTTATCAACCTATACTCTTTTTCTCTTTCACTTTACCATTTACTGTGAGAAAATTTTGAATCAACTAGTTTGTTATTTTTATTGAAGAGGTAGTAACTGAATTGTGTGAACACAAAAACTGGTGAGATCTTGAGCTTATGGACTGACATTTATTACAGTCTCATTTCTTTCACGTGTGATTATTCCAAGATTTTGTTTCTCTAGAACTTGCGTTGATTCTCGTCAAGATCACATTGACACATGTATGCATGAACATGATTAAGGCCATCTTTGACTTACCACATTATCCAAATAGATTACCCTGAAGTTAATATTTCCTTTTGATAACCCTATTGAGCTTATTAGCCTTTTCTTTGGTTACCTACATTACAAACTTTCATATACTGAAAAACAATATTCTTAACCAGCCTCCTAAGCTAGTGGAGTATTGTTAGACATCAGAATGTTGGGTGGCGATAGAAAAGAAGTTTGGGGGTATCAATTGTTTTTGAGGTACTCTGTTTGGTGTAGTGGTTGGAAAAATGAGAAAAAAATGAATGAAAAAGAAAAAGATGAAAAAAATGAGTGACAGGGAAAAGATGTGTTGAGGAGACTGATTTGTATGTCTATATGTATTATTCCTCCTAATATTCAAAAGAAAAAGGTGATTGAGTTGAATAGATGTTGATTGAGAAGTTATTGTTTTGGAGTGATAGGATTGTGTACAGATCCTATCTCAGTTGAGTTGATTTGAATATATGTTACTCCGCTGATTTATTTGAGGCTTCTTAGTCACTTATCCATATATTTGCACACCTTTACCTTAAGCCACATTTAAACCCTGCAAAGTCCTTATGATTTATGTAATGCATGTGATCTAAGTGGTGGCGATTGAGAAAATATGCAAGCATGTGGTAGAACATTTTCACATGAATGATATTGAGCGAAACAGTGACCTGATCTTATACACTTGAGAGTGAGTGTTCATACTATACTATTTCTGTGAGAATCTACATGTTCAGTTACTTTATCTTCATTTGAAATGCTTGCTATTTGATTTTATTTGAGCTTTTACAAAGAAAAGAGTGATTGAGATCAACCTGTAAATTTACACTTGGGAAATGAAATGAATTATCTATATTTGAGTGTGAATCTTACGAGCGGGAAAGAATATATTTGACCACTGAGGGTCGGGTTGGTGCTAATTTACATATTTTTCCATCTTGACATTCTTTTTCTGAGTTTAGATGATGATTGAAAATGGCTATGCACACACACACACACACACAGATCGAACATTGGATAAGCTTAATCTGTTTTCGATAGTATTATTTGGATGCATGGCTGTGAATTGATATACAATTTTGAACTCTTGATAATTTTGGCAAGGTAGCTAATATGTTGATTATTTTCACATTTGCATGATTATGTTAGAAGTAATCTTGCTCGAGACGAGCAAGAGCTCAAGTTTGGGGGTGTGATAAGTGTATTTTTACACACTTATTTTACACATTTTCTAATTTATTATTGATAAAATTGAGTTGATTTCTATGCATAATTGTGTATTTTGTACTTTTGTAGGCTAAAACCCTGAATGGAAGTGAAAATGACCAAATAGAGAAGAAAATGGACTAAAAATGAACAAAGTGGTGAAGCTGGGGACTTAAGTGCAAAAGTCTAAAAGATGAAGGACTTGAAATGCAATTATGGAAGGGCTGAAATGTAATAAAAGTCAAAGTTTGAGGACCAAATTGCACTAAATCAAAGTTGAAGGACTGCATTGCACTGGACCAGAATGCTGAAGGACCTGAGCTGCAAAATAGAGTTAAAACATGCGACCGCATGGGTTTAACCATGCGGCCGCACACGTTAATCCGAGACCTTTGCATGGATTTTATTTTCTTCCATGCGACCGCATGGGCTGTAACCATGCGGCCGCATAGAGTTAAATTTCAATGGCGGTTTAAATTTTCTTCTCGCGAATTTTTTGGTCAATGTTTGTATTATTTTTGGCTTATTCTATTGTTGGATATTTTGTTTGTCTCACAAAATATCCCATAATATCTAAATTATATTAGTATTCTATTCTATTTCTACCTAATGTATATACTACTTTGGTGCATATTACACACACATTTGCACACACTTCTCTCCATTTTTCTCTCCCTCTCTCTCTCGAAAATCTCTCTCTCTCTTTCCATTTTAATTTGTTTTATTTTATTTTGTGTTTTGTAGGTTGTTTTGTTGAAGGAGTGGAGGATTAACAAGAGGTTACACAAAGAAAACTTTGGGAAATTGTTGAAGAAGTGTAAAATCCATTCTTAAAGAGTTTTTATCTTTATTTTTGTATTCTTCAATCATATTTCCATTGTTTGTAATGTTTTGTAATATATAATCTCTTGTTTATTTTGTAGAATGATGAACTAACTAATTTATGTTGGAATTTATGTATTAGTTTAACTTATTTTCATTAATATCATGTTTTGAGTTGTTAAATACATTTGTTATCAAAATATTGGTGTTTTGATTATTGTGTTTAAACTTGCAATATTTATTTGATATCCATAGATATTGTGGTTAGGTGGATGTGTAGTTATTGAAAAATAATTGCACATATTAGACCGAAATAATCAATTCCCTGAGTTTGTATGGTTCCGACTATACGCGTTTAGGTATATAGAAATATATACCTACCCTAGGTGACCCGTTGAGTATTTTCACAAAAAATTAATGCAATTGATTAATTTTGTATCGACATAGAAATATGTGGTATAATTTAATTGATTAGGGTTAATATCGCTCAAAAGAGGATATTAATTTAAAATTGGAAAATCGGGTCTGACTGATTATTTTGGTAATTTGTATAAGCGCGTATTTGACTTGATATTAATGAAATAACGGTTAAATGAAATCATAAATTACAACATCCTTTTTAATCAAATCTTCCATCTTTTCAAAGTTTTAATTAATCTTTTTAAATTAAAATTAGTGTTTTCATAGTTTTTAATCTTTAAATTCAAGTTTTTAATTGTGTGTGTTTATTTCGTAAAATTGAAACAAATATACTAGTAATTGAAAACAACACTCTTCGAGGGATCGACATCCGGACTTAAAAGGTCCGCTTTTACTACTTGTTCCCGACCCGTGCACTTGCGGCATCGTTTCGAAATTAGCGAACAGTACCTTAGACGTTCCCTTATATTCACCTCAGCACTAGATCTAGCTACCACCGCTTGTTTTTTACTTCGCCAAGTAACTA
Source organism: Osmanthus fragrans (assembly GCA_019395295.1). Classification (NCBI taxonomy): domain Eukaryota; kingdom Viridiplantae; phylum Streptophyta; class Magnoliopsida; order Lamiales; family Oleaceae; genus Osmanthus; species Osmanthus fragrans. Next base: position 1,682,765 of record JAEDXY010000064.1, read on the forward strand.
GATTTCCTCCTACAAATGTGAAATATTGAGGTGTAGAGCGTTTATCCTCGCTTGACCTAGCACAATGGGCATCGATAAAGCCTTTAAAATCCAAGTTCTCCCTTTTGTAAACAAAATTCCCTTTCTTGGTTATGACTCAAGTAGCGCAAGTTATAGATGACGGCATTCATATGTTCTTCACCAAGGGAGGTGCATGAATTAACTGACAATACATAGCACATAAGCTAATCGGACCAAGTATGTGCAAGATACATTAATTTCCCAACTAGTCTCTGATAGTGTTCCTTGTTATTATACATGCATTTTAAGATTTTCTTCAATAGGGGTGCTTACTAGGCTACATGGTGTCATACAAGTTTCATTCAACAAATCTAAGGCATATTTTCATTGTGATAAGAAAATGACACTTCAATTCCAAGAACATAACTCAACTGAACAAGATCTTTCTCTTCAAACTCTCGGGTAATGTGATCCTATAATGTCTTCCGTTCTTCAGGATCATTTCTAGTCACTATTATATCATCAACGCACACCATAAGATCTTTGATCCGTTCTTTATTATACTTGAAGAATTTTAGTATGATCTAGTTACTTTGCTTCTATCCAACAGATTCTACAAAACTTGTGAACCTTCAAAATCGTGTAGAAACTCTATATAAATTTCTTCTTGCCATGCAAAAAAGGCATTCTTTACACCAAATTGGTGCAAGATTCGCCGCCAGGGATAATAGACTAAGAACAGTATTAATTTTGACGACCAGTGCATATATCACGATATAATCAATTCTGCAAGTCTTGCTTTGAGTTGTTCGATGGTTCCATCAACTTTGTATTTAATGGGCCCACCTGCATCCGAGTTAATTCTTCCCTTTAGGTAAGTCAACAACTTCCCACATTGAATTCTTTCGGAGAAACTTCATTTCATTCATTGCTCCACTCCATCTCGGATCTCAAGGCCTTCTGCACACTAATAGGAACAAATAATTGATCACAAATGCTTTACTTTACTTTACTAGTCTACAATAAGACAAATAGTTACCAATTGGATAATTAGGTTTGGAGTTAAGAATAGGTTTAGAGTTTACTTTAGGTATTCCTCTTGTGGCTCGATCAGGTAGCACTTTTAGATAGTGTTCGAAATTTATTTGAGACTCAGACATGGAATCAACTTGAGAGGGCAATTGATCAACTGGTACATCATGAATGGGAGAATATGATTGAGAAATTTGTGGTACCACTTCCATGTGATCATGACTATTATCATCTTTTGAAGTGTACCCATTTGTCTCATCTAGACATTTACCACTATTATCCAAGTTACCACTTGGACATTCCCCACTATTAAACAATTTTTTACTACTTATAAGATATAAGGTGTCCAAAGGGTATTTAGTGTTTGTAATTCATTTATATTCTCCCATGAAGTTGAGACTCAAGGATAAAGTAATACCGACTATTCTCATGAAATACAATGTTAAGGGTGACATACAACTTTCGAGATGGGGACTGATAACGCCGATAGCCTTTTTGATATGAGGCATAGCCAGCAAATACACAGAGAGTCGAGGTTCAACTTATTTCTCAAGGGTTTGCGATGATGCACAAATGCTACAAATCGAAATACTCTAGGCGATATATTCGACACAGTAGGGGCACTTATAGCCTCATTAAAAACATTAAAGGGAGTCTGAAATTATAGTGCACTGGAATGTACATGATTGATAGATAGACTAAATCAGTGATGACTTCATCCCAATAGCTGATAGGCATGTGAGCTCCAAAAAAGAAAGCACGTACAACTTCAAGAAAATGACGGTTCATGCGCTTTGCAACTCCATTTTGTTGAGAGGAGTAAAGACAAGTCGTCTAATGAGCAATGCCATGCAAATCTAGGTATTGTTTGAGGTCTCGGTTAACAAATTTTCCACCATTATCAGTATGCAGAACCTCTATATATATATATATATATATATATATATATTGGATTGATATTAAGTGACTATCATCTTGCGAAATTTTTGAAATAGTGAACTAACTTCAGTCTTTGATTTCATTAAACAAATTTAATTCATACAAGTGTTATAATTAGTAAAAGAAACAAACAAAAGTACACCACTAAGAGAAAAAGTATTTGTTGGACCCATACATCAAAGTGAATAACCAAAAATACTACTTATTGGAAATGTAACAAAATGACTTTTAGCTAGTTCACAAATATTACACTTGAAATCTGAAGCAATAAATTCAGAAAATAGTTTTGGAAACATTTTTTTAAAATATCCAAAAGATGCATGACCTAAAAGCCTGTGCCACTACAAGATTTCTAAAATTTTCAGTTTATCAGATTTATGAATCAAGAAAACTTGAGCCAACTGATTTGAGTTTGCCGTTATTAGATCAAGATAATAGAGCTTTCCCTTCCTAGTACTATAACCAATTGTTTTTCGAGTTCGGATGTCCTTAAAAAATAGAGATTACATAAAAAAATCAAAATACAATACAAAGCGTGAGTTATTTGAGCAACATATAATTAGTTAGGTAAGACTGATAGAACTTTCTCCAACTATAGGAGAGGGAGTACCATTGGCTTTGGGCACTATATATTGTTTAGAGGGATTCCTAGATTGAATATGGTTATTTATCAAATGTCACGTGATTTGTAGCACCAGAATCTATCATCCATCCATTATTACTATTCAGAGCAGAACTAGCAGGGGCAGATCCAGCTATAGACGAGCTAGAGCGGCAGCTCTAGGTGGATTCGCCAGAATTTTGGGCTTCTGTGGAGACCTGCCGGAGCTGGAGCTGCTTGGAGAATCCGAGATGGAAGAGAAGCTCTGGTTTCTGGGTTCTGGGAATGGTGAAGAAGACGTTGGTTGAGATTGGGAGGGTTGGGTTTTTAAAAAAAAACAATTGGGCCTCTAACTTGAGTCACCCATCTACCGACACCGGCCCAAAACAATTGGCCCAATTTCATACCCAAACGGTACCCAACCCAAATGCCAATATCCAATTTCATTTCTCCCCCCAATCGCAATTGAAACCTAAGCTAGAGAGAACAGAGAAGAGACGTGCGACTTGCAAGTGCAAATCGGCGCCATTGCCAAACCCTTTATATAGCTCTTCCAAATTTTTTGATTCTGGAAGAGTGGACTGTGGTTGTGGAGTGTGGTCTGTGGAGACTGGAGACTGGAGATGAAGTTCACCAGCGTCGGATTCGGGCTTCGCGACTCTTCTTCGCCAATCGCCAGAATCGCCACAACTTCGACTTAGGAGTTAGGAGGTAAGTTCGATTTCTTTATGTGATTTGTTCATATGGTTGTTTGTTGTTGGAGTTGTGTGAGTGTGAGTCTGTGTGAGTCACTGGCTGTGGCTGACTGCGGTCTGCGTATGTGATTGTGTGAGTGTGACTGTGTGAGTCTGTGATCTTGAGAATGAGACTGTGACTCTGTGAGTGTGACTATGTTTGTGCTTATTTCAGAGTTTCAGTTTGTGAGTCTGTGACTCGTTAGCGTAGACTGAGTGAGTCTACGGTTGTGAACTTGTGATTGTGCAGTTGTGCTTGTGCCGTGCTGTGTCACTGTGTGATTGTGCTTGAGCTTCTTTTTAGTCTTGACTGTCTGTGACTTGTAAGTTGTAAGTTGTGAGTTGTGATTTGTGAATTGTGCCTGTGCTTGTGTTTTTGGATTATTGGATAGATGGTGTCTATTGAGTGATTTATGAGAAATGAGAATTGTGTGATTTATGATTTGTGAATTTATGATTTATGAGAAATAAGAATTGTGTGATTTATGATAAATAATTTATGTTATATCATTGATTTATTGTATGAGTTATGAGTTATAATTTATCGTTTTGATTTGTGAATTGAGATTTGAGAATTTAGGTCTAGGAAATTAGGGATAAGTGAAAAAAAAAAAATTAATGGAAAAGATGTTGACATCAATGGTCAGTGGTTGACCTCCACTCTAGCTGAACTTCAGACCTGGATTCGCCGCTGAGCAGAAGTATGAAGATCATTACCAATGTTACGTGAAGTAGTCGTTAAAGAGGAGGCTTCCTCATGAATGTTGTTGGAACGTTTGACAATGGTAATAGAGGCATGCTTATTTGATTTTGAATTCCTTTTGCGTGGTGCTTTGGTAGGATCCCACTATTATGGATACCCAATCAGCTCATAGCACTGTGACTTAGTATGTTCGATTTGAAAAATGAGTACGCACGCGTTCTGATCGTGCATCTCCAATTTTGTAGCTATTATTCTGGGATCCATGATGACCAATTTTGGTCAATGGTATGATTCGATGGACCAGATACTCAATTTGGTTTAGGAATGGCTTGCAATTGTTGAGGCTTGGCCTGGGAGCCACCATGGCAGGTGACTTCAGTAATCAGGTTAGTCTTTTGGTCTTGCTTTATGAACAGAATCACGATGTACATAGATGCGTAGGTTTCTTCAAGATCCAGTACATTTAAGAAGATGTGCATACACAATCGTTCAACTGATATTTTTATAGACAATAACATCATCATGATCTTTCATTACAATCCTATCACGCTGATCCAACTCTTGAAGGATTTCCAAAAGATCAACATAATAGGTGGATAGAGGGAGACCAACTTGTCCAGTAGAAAATGATCTTCAGTCAGTGCAAAGAGTTTCAATTTATCTAAGAATCAAACTAATTCCTGGAAAATTATCATTTTCTAATCAACTTGAAGCTACGAAAAGATTTTTCCCCTGTTTGACAACCATACTTTTCAATAAAAGTTTTGAATAGTGATTTTTAGGAGAATGTATGATTAAAATATTGGGGAAAAATTGATTTACGGGTAGAATATTTTATTATGTGAATGTTTGATTGAAAATGAGTACGTAGAAAAAAAGATTTAAAAGTATTGTTATCAAACAAGGGCTTTATAAGGTCAAAATGTCTACTCAATATGCAAAAGAACTTTGGGCTCATTTGATTTCAAACATGAAATTTGAATGGAAAGAAAATAAATTTTAGACAATTAAATTGCTTAGAACTTATTTATATGAAAATTATTAATGTGTTTGATTGATTTAGTTTCCGACTTAGAAAATAATATGCACATCCATTTTTTTGGGAGTAGATGAGAGAAAGAGGGGGGGGGGGGGGGGGGAGATAGATGAGAGAAAGTAAGAGAAAGTGAATTACCTAAAAATTAAAAATCACAACTGCCTCAAGAAAAAGTTTTCCTTATTTTTTATTTTTAGGAAAATATGGTCATATGATCAAAAATTGAAAAATATTTTTCATGAAAAATATTGTCAATCAAACACTCAAAAGGAAGAATTTGGGTAAAAAAAATAAAATAAAGTCAATCAAACACGCTCTTACGAATAATTTGCAAAGAAAAAGGCGTGTTAAGAAAGCGTGATGTGCGTAGCATTTTTGAAGTACCAACTCTTCAACCAAAGAAATTAAATAGGTCCCGTCGGGTTGGGCTAATGTGGCTTATGCTTGTACACATATACATAATTTATATATATCGCAATCTGGGATTGTTGATTTTAAAGTCTCACGAGTTCCACATCTCTTTTTTATTTATTTTTCTTTCAATTTCCGACCCCCCTCTCCACTCATCTCAAGTCAAACATTCAGAGTTTACTTTGCTTAAATTAGTATGTCTTTAAGCCAAAGTGTCCAATTACTCAGTTACAAAATTCCAGAACCAAAAACAAGAAAAAAAAAAAATCCAAATTGTAAACAAGGATTGTAGTTTAAACCACTCCATGACATGAATTGGGACCTTGATCAACCGTTACACACAGGCAACACGCGCATACATATCAAACAACCTAAAAACGGTGATGGAAATGCCTAAACAAAAGATGTTCTTTTCACTCTTCTATGCATCATCATGATTTATGTAGAAACTGAATTTTTTTTATTTTTTTATTTTTTTTATTTTTTTTTTTATTTCTGTCAAGAGGTCTAAAAGCCATTGTGGATGCTGGAACTACCATCTAACTGTAAGAAACATGAATAATTTATTCAAGAAATCACAAAAAAAATTCAATTGGTAGTAGCAATGACAAAAAAGAGTAAAATTAATTTAACCACAATATCTTGGTCAGCTCTAACTTAGTTCGAGTTTATCCAAAATAACTTTTTTTTTTATCGAACATAAAAAACAAGATTAATTATAAACTACCAAATGAGCTCAATATAGTGGTATGATAATTTGGTCTAATTTGGAAATTAATATTACTCATCAAGTAGTTTACTTTAATGAGTTACATAACTCGAATTTGGTTTATTAAAGTTAGCAATTTTTTTGAGTTCATAATACGTCATTTATTACGAGTTTAGAAATTAGCTCAATATTGATCGGATAATTTCCGCTCCTCTAATAAATACACATTTGGCCTAAATAAATTATTTGCCCCAAAACTTATTTTCACGTTAGTTCCTCAAGATCTCAATATTATCAAAAGATGCCCAAATCAAAATTATTTGCATGTGTTGATCTTTCTCATCACTAAATAATCTTAATTCGCCACCTTATGTCCAAAAATATATATATTTCTCACTATTTGTAATTTAGTTCCTAAATTTTGCTGTTTTGTATTTAAGGCATTGATAATGTTATGAATTTTATTTTCTAATCACAAAGTTTGGAATATTTCCTTTTTGGGTGATCAAGTAAGAAGTTATATAGGGGAGAAGTAGATTGAAAATTTGTACCTATTTAACCGTTGAATTCATGGCCACATGTTATTTGAGAAAATTAGGCCTAATACTTTCGTTGCAAAAATTAAAAAATGCTTCCATTTTTCATATTTTTGGTTTAACTATTAACAATATTATTTTCTATATTACAAATACACCGACCAACCGTGTTCGTCTGCATCACAAATCTATTGACGTCTCAATTGCAAAATTTTCAATGTCTCCACCACTTATAAATTTACTTATGAGTTGAAGTTTATAGTTATTAAGTCATGAATTTTATATTTGTAAGCGAATTATTTTGAACTTCAATTAATTCTTCCAAATTATTTTGAATTTCAATCGAGTACTCCGAATTTTGAACTTCAATTGTCTTCTCTAAATTAATATGAACTTCAATTGAGTCCTACAAATTATTTTGAACTTTATTATCTTGAACTTGAATTGAATTTCTTAGTTATAAGAAGTATTTTTTTACCTAAGCGAGTTTTTCTTCTTATAAGTGATTTTTTGCTTATAAGTGTTTGCTTATAAAGTTTATATATATATATATATATATATATATATATATAAAATTGAATTTTTAGTTATAAGTACTATTTTTACTTATAGACAATATTTTACATAAAAGTGGATTTTTGTCCTATAAGTGATATTTTACTAGTAAATAAATGTTTTAGTTACAAAGTCGCCGTTCTAACTTATAAGTAATTTTTCTACTTATGTAACATTTTTATAACTTATAAGTTAATTTTTATTCATATGTAATTTTTTACTCGTAAAATTTTTTTGTACTTGTAAATGATTTTTTTATTTGTAAGTGAACTTTTTGCCTACAAGTGATATTTTAGTTTTAAGTCATATATTTCATTATAAGTAATATTCTTAGTTCTTATTCACTTGTAATGAAATTTGTGAAATTCAATTTAGCAAATATTTTCTTAGGCTGTGTTTGATAGCCATCAAAATAGAAGAAAAAGGAAAATCAATTCATTTTCCATGCTTAATTTTGGTATTTGATTGCATAACTTTTCATGGAATTCATTTCCACCCATTTTTTTGGTACAACCATTTAAAGTATATTTTCCACCTTTTATTTTTCCATGGGTTTTGTGGAAAAGTGATTTTTCATCTTTTTTTTTTTTTTTTTTAATTTTTTGGCAATTGAAACATATTCTAAATCAAATAGTAAAAAAAAAATTGTCCATGTAATTGATAATTTGCATGAAAAATAAAGTCAAACGAACACAAAAAAAATTTCAAAAATTATTTTTTTAAAATTTTTCTTTACTTTTTGGCAATCCAAACAAATTTTAATACAGAGTGTAAAAAAAATTATCCTAAAAAGTAACAATTTGCATGAAAAACAAAGTCAAACATATTAGGTGAAAAATTATATCAATCAAACACCATTAATTACAATTCCATCTAAAACAAATTTCAGGCAATTCAGTTCCCTACAATTCGTTTGCTTTCCACCCAAAATCCACCATTGCAATCAAACGCACCCTTAATTCATAATTTGGTGAGTAAATAATAAAGTTTAAACCCACCCTACAATAAATTAATTTTATAAAGGAAGATAAACACCCCCAAAATAATTTAATCAAGGTACTGATTGCACTCAGTTTAAAAAAAAAAAAAAATCGATTAGTTGTTTAATAGATTATTATATATTTCCACTGTTCTTGTTCTTGTGCTAGAATTTCCCATTAAACTGATTTGATAGATCTATTTTTCGTATTCATTAGTTTTTTATAAATATTATTTCCGCTATTATTCATTTCTTAAGAAGTTACAGGAAATGTAAATTTCTTTTTTCATTGAAGTTTAAAGAAATTTGATATTGATGATGGACAAATCGACGCATCTTGTGATTTTGGCATTCCTATGGCGGAAAAGAATAATTTGGTTGTACCAATGATGTCGTGCTTAATCACGTAAGGGTTCAAAAGATCTAGATACCATTTGACAGTCTCTACATACTGCTAGAATGTTCTAGATTATAGATTAGTTTAACCTTACGTGAGTAATTACTCTATTAAAAGTAACAAGTCAATTTTTAGTAGTTTCTACATGATTAAACATACTAGTCCAATTTGTACTATGTTTGAATACTGCAGTTTGTAATACGAAAGCAAGGAAGAACACAGTAATTGTTGATAGAAAAACTCAGCTGGGTAAAAACTTCAGGACCCAGTTAGTTACATCTACTATAGACAATGAACATTACAGCTACATATTGTCTAGCCAATTCCAATAGACTTCTCAATTTATTTAATGTAATCTCCAAGTCATGCTGATTCAACAATCTTCTCGATCTTGTACAATTGTCTCTTCCAAGTGGATATCCAAGAATCACCAATTTATGTTATTCCTGTGCTTGTAGTCAAACATTCCTCAATCTTCAGAAGCCTCTAAAATTTCAATTGAGAACATACATTCCTTGTTGTACAAAGGAAGTGGATGTTTTGGATTCTAGAACATTGATTTTTTCTCAAGTCTGTGGTTGTATGATCTCGAGAAAGAATCGATTGAATTCAGGGTTGAATATTCACGAGATGATGTGAATGTCTTATCAATGAGAGGCACAATGAACAACTACACAAAATTCGGGGTTTAAGGTGTTTAGATATCATGAGAAAGTTAAAACTCTCTAAAAATGCAAACTAGGGTTCAACTGATAACACCGTCACTTGAGCAAGGGCTCAACGACAGGCGAATGACAGGTTGTCGCTCAAGCGAAGTCGAGGCGACATGCGATCGACGAGCATTCTATTTTTGTTGCTCGAGCAATGTCTTTGCGAGAGGCGAGCGAAATTGAAGCGACTCTTCTTTCCTTATTCCAAGTTCGAACCCTAACATATCTAACTCATCTATACAAAACTGCACCTAACTTTTTGACTTTTACACATATTCAATTTAATCATTTTTGTTCATATAATTGTCAATTACATAAAACTTGTTCACGAAAATACGTTTGATTAAAAATCACCGCAAGTATACGATTCGTTACAAGTAATAAAGTGGACTTTTAGAGTCCGGATTATCGATCCCACAGAAATTGAGTAGTTTAATGATAATTATCTCGACCTTAACCGAAATTAGATATGTTTTTGATGCGTTTTATACTAAATTATGAATGCTACAATGAATGAGTTGGCTAAACTAGATGCTAATTATATTAGAATGCAATATGAAATTCTAATGCAAATTGATTTACTTAACGATAGAAAAACCTACTAAGATCACGAATCCCCATGCAACAATCCATTTCAATCCTAGTTTTACAATTTGAAAACACGATTGTATATTGAAAAATCAATGTTCCTATTGAATTTAACAATCTCTTTCGAGTAATGTTAAACCTATCCTATCATGCGATTCGACTATATTTCTATGACGAATACAAATATAAAAGAATGCATAAACTTTTATGAACACTTAAAGGTTCACACCAGACATAACGGTATATTTATATCCCCTATCGGACCCTATGACAATTTATACTATGTCAAATCTATTGTCCTTCTTTCAAATACATAAAACAGACCACCACATTTATATAATTAACGTGCACAATAATTATATGGAAGAAATACGTATAAATCATTCAATATATCAAAAACGTGTTTATAATGTCAAAAATATAAAATTAAAGATTAAAATATTATGTTACAAGGTTCATCGATCTCCTAATACAAGAAAAACTAACCTAGCATGCTAAAAATAAAAATAAATAAATAAATAAATAGGAGAAGATATCACTCAATTGATTTTTGGAATGAAATCTTGAATTTTGAAATCAATCTTCTCGTTCTTCCCTTCATTGTTGCTCTCCAAGCTTTCAATAATATGTTAGAATGTGTTCTCCATTCTGAACAGAATTAGGGTTTTAAAGAGATCAAAGATTGGTTTCCATAAGAGATTGAATCAAATAAGGAAATCAGAATTTTCACGCCGGGATTGTAACATGCGATTGCATGGTTAATTGAAATTGGCCCATGGAGTTCTCGGTTCCTTCCATGCGACCGCATGGTCTAACTTTTTTTCGACGGATAGCTTTCGGTATTTTGGCCATAACTTTCTTATCCAATATCCGATTTAGGTGATTCAAAGTTTGTTGGAAATCTAACACAATGAGATACAATTATTTTTGAAATAGATATTTTTCAATTCAAACGTTTACTATCTCCAAAATGGATCTCAAGCAGAGGATAAAAATTCGGAGCATAACTTTTTCGTTTAAAAGTTGATATGTGATTATGTTTCGACTATATTTCATCTCTTTGACTTATTTCTTCATCTGATTGATCCCTAAAACTCTTGAATTTTCATTCCATCATCCGTCACATCTATGGATTGTTTTCATGTTGTTCATTTTGATCCCCGAACTTTCGTTTTCTTCCGTTTTGGTCATTTTTCGCTCGTTTTCACATACTTCTCGTTATATTCATTGACATAGTCCTGGAAACATAATTTATATAGAATTAATCCATATTTGAACACCATTACAATCAATTGTCCATATTTTGTTACCTAAATAAATGCGTAAAATGCACTTATCAAAACCTAACAAGGGTAGGCACAATATCCGAGTCGTTGGACCTAACAAGAATTGAATCCAACCTATACCGGCTAGTTTAATTAGTTCAGTTCTACTAAAGTTCTAATCGAATCTAGCCATTAAAATCGAGAACTCGCAATTCTAGTCCAATTCTCGATTATAATAGCTAGAACTAAAGACCTGATCAACCAAAAATTTTAATTTTAAATAGTCGGTGGTGCAATGTACCAATTTTCTAGATGTAATTTTGGATTAATAAGTAGCTAGGGATCTTTTCATCGCTTTCAAAATAATTTTTTCGGCCTCTCAAGTCTCAAAGTATAAAGAAAATAGAAATGAGATTGGAACATATTTTTGGAATAATTACGGAAATAAATATTATTTCCACCATTATTCATTTCTTAAGAAGTTACAGGAAATGTAACTTTTCTTTTTACATTGAAGAATAAAGAAATTTGTTATTGATGAAGGACAAATCGACGCATCTCGTGATTTTGGCATTCTTATGGCGGGAAAGGATGATTTGGTGGTACCAATGATGTGGTGTTTAATCACGTCAAGTAGGCAAAAGTTATCATAATCGTTTTCCGCCATTATTCATTTCTTAAGAAGTTACAGGAAATGCAACTTTTCATTTTACAATGAAGGTTAAAGAAATTTGATATTGATGATGGACAAATCGACGCGTCTCGTGATTTTGGCATTTTTATGGCGGAACAAGATAATTTGCGGGTTCCAATGATGTGGTGTTTAATCACATAAGCGTAGGCAAAAGTTATCAGAATCGTTGGACCTAACGAGAATTGAATCCAACCTGAACCATCCAGTTCAGTTCAATTCTGCTAAATTCTATTCGGATCTACCTATTAAAATCAAGAACTGGCAATTCTAATACAATTCTCGATTATAATATCTAGAACCAAAAACCTAATCAACCCAAATAGCCGGTGGTGCAATGTACCAATCATTTTACCATAGTACTTCAGTCCAATATAACTTCAGTTAATAATCCTTTAAATTTTAAGAGAGGTCAACGTACTGATAAATCTCACATTACTCGTGGAAGGTGGAGTTCACATTTTCGAGAAAGAAAAAAATCATGAATACCCATGCTATTCATTAATTGGTCATAACAGTAGCAAGAAAATACTTCACTTTGACTTGCACATTACAGAAACATGCAACAAGGTTTACAACACCCTCACATGAGTGCAGGGAGCCCCCGACTATTTAAAAAAATATTGCCCCCCCCCCCCCCCCCCCCCCCCCCCCCCCCCCCCCTCCAAAATGTGTGTGTATGTGGTAAACCATGGTAACCCACGCAGTACACATAGCACATCCCATCACCATTATATGCCTATAACGAACAAAAAGCGTTTTCAATCAGTAAAAATTTCTTGAAGCCAAAGAAATATTTATCCATGCATATAAACTACCAAAGAACCTATGTTTTCACGTAAACCAAAACAGTTGACAATTTAACATCTGAATCTAACTTAAGTGGCAATGCCACCAAACTAAATTCTCATTTTTTAAATAGTACAAATAATAAATTAAATCTTGTTTACCACCATTTCAGATTTAAAGTGACAGAGAAAATATTTTAACTGTTAAGATATTGCCAATGATTTCTCTAATGGGTTAATTATATGAATGGTTACTGAATTTTGTCATATGTTACTACTTAATAACTGAACTTAAAAATGTAACTAAATGGTTACTAAACTTCGTCAAATGTTATCACTTCATAATTGAACTTAAAAATGTATCTCAATAGTCACTGAACTATACACCGTGTTACATATTCATCACTCAAGAAGAAATTAATGAAAATGAAGGGAAAAAAAGTTGAAAAATCAAATCGACCTCAGTTACGTTGGCATTCTTCGAACATTTTTGTATTTTTATTTAATTTTTCTTTGTCAATTTCTTCCAGTGTTTCTACTAGTTCTTTTTCAATTTGTTTATGCGAAGTTTGAGATACGGTAAACTGATACTGTTGATCTAAAAGTAAAACGTACTTTCATCGTAATGGATGAATATCAGCAAAAATTCTATTTTTATTCGATTTATAGGTCTCTAATTTTCTATTTCCCATTTTCCCCTTCATTTTCTTTGATTTATTCTTTCATAGATATTGATTTGTTGAAATTAACAAAATTTTCCATTTAAGTGATGGAGTTCAGTGACCATTGAGATACATTTTTAAATTTAGTTATAAAGTAGTAACACTAAGGAAAATTTAGTGAACATTAAGTTACATTTTAAAGTTCAGTTATTAAGTAGTAACATATGGAAAAGTTCAGTAACTATTCATATAATTAACCCTTTCTCTAATATACTTGTTCTCAGAATATTATTTAACTGAAAATGGCACAGTGTTTTCCTCGGTAAATTGTGTCATTCTGTCTCTTAAACCTTTTAATTCTTAACGAGGTATACACATTTTTTTTTTTTTAAAAAAAAAAAAAAAAAAATCATGGGTAAGCTTTCTATGTAATAACATCAATTAAACTTTCATGGAAAACCAAATCAAAATGTAATTTCTTCCTCTATAAAGAATTTACTAACAAGGCAAGCAAGCAATCAATGAGACATAACAAACCAGTTACCATGGTTTTCTTGCTGGGGCTTGTTCTGCGAAGGAGGGAAATAATTGGGGTTGTTGGCTACCATAAAAATCTTTATCACATAATCCGATGTTCAATCACCAAATAGGTGTCCGATATCGAACTATTTTCAATTACCCCATATTCGAAGCATCAACGCTAATACATGAGTTATATTTCCTGCACTTTGAAGATCATACACTATATGCACAAATCACTTAGAACACAACTTTAGATTGTTGGGAAAAAATGGGTGATTTGTATTTAGATACTTTATCAATTAATATAACTATTTTAAACATAAGTATAAGTAATGTAATTCAACAATAATAAAAACATAAGAAGATGATTAGAAAACAATGTCTGAGGGAGTCATATCAAGGAAGTTGTCCTAATGTCATGTTGCTTTTTCCTTCGTGCGGGTACTTTCGACCCTACATGACTCCAATCATATGATTCATATCCTATTCTCCTTTCATAGGCACGATCATAGGAAGATGAGTGAACGAACATTTATTGAGTTGTCAAAACTATAGAAATATAGTATAAAATATAGAGAGTATTTTATTTTCTAATTGTATCTCAAGTTGGCAACATGCTATCAACGTCTCAAGTGTTAGCTGTAGAATCACATACTATATTTAGTATAGGTGGTACAATTTTGTGAGACAAAAGAATTAAGTTTAAAGAAGAGGATTTTTACAACTTCATAATTCTTTTGTTGAAATATAGTTTCTTACGTTTACTATTTCCTTATAAATTTATGTCTTCACTATACTTTGAGGAGTGAAAGTTCAATATTCAGTTCAAGCTCAAAAAAAAAAAAAAAAAAAAAAAAAAAAAAAAAAAAAAAAAAAACTTTTGCTAGGCTCGCCCCACCTAGCGAATATGAGTTGAGTAAAGCCCAATTTCAATCATGTGATCCAACTCCCATGACGGATCGAGCCAATCCCGCAGATTGAAATGTCAAGCTGCTTGAATTGACCCATTTAACATGCCTAATAGATTAATCATTATTTTTTTATTTGTTTTTTTGTGCTGCATTTAAATAATTTTAAAATTATTTAAATTTCAAAATTATCTGCAAGAATCTCATACAAAAGATATCGTGGAAAAAATCAACAAAAATTTAAACGAGATAATCATTAAAATAAGACTATTTTTTTCAAATTCATGTTTAATCATACATTCTCATAATAAAATATTTAGTACGTAAATCAAGAAATTCGTCTACTTTTTAACTATAGATTCTTTAAAAAATCACTATTCTAAAACTCATTTTCCCAAAATTCGAAAAGCTTTGTACATACCACAATTTAATTATTTTAGGTGACAGATAAAGTGACATAATAGGTATCAACAAAAAATAATTGGAAGATAAAGTTGATTATATTTTAAATAATCTAATGATAGATTGTTATGTGACATTGTATCAAAGATTATATAAATCATTATGTTTGTTTAGTATGATTGGATAAGAATAAATGCTTTGGGAGGCTCCCCAAACAAGGAATAAGTCAACTTAACTATAATTGAAAGGATATTATTATATATGCAAGTAAATAGTAAAATACACTTAAATAATAAAATACACTTAAATGTGACTATTAGAATTACAATTAAATGTATAAATGAAGATGAATGATAAATACGATACATGTATTAACGTGAATATTAATTAATTTATAATTATTATCAATGAATATATACGTGACAATGAATGTTAAAGCATTTGTACTAAATGAAAATGGGGAATACTTATTGAAAAATGAAAATTTTGATATTATTGAAATAATTAAATTGTAATAGGGTTAAAATTGTTCAAAAAATGATTCTCCTTAATGTGATATTTAATATATTATAGATTATCAACTTATAAATCAACTATATTCAGTTTACAGTCATTCTTGGGGTACAGGGAGATAGAAGCCTTCCAAAACACACAGAAGGAGATGGGTGGGGTGAGTATTTTTTGCAATTTTTTATTCACATATTTTGTAATTCTTTTGTGAAAAATTAGTTTGTACACACAATTCTTCAGTTTATTCCCTCAAAGCTGACTAGTCCGTTTTTCTAAATCTTGTTTTGCCAAAGACACTAATTTCGTATATAATTAGTCGTTATATGAGAGTTTAGACATTATCTAAATTTTATGTACTAGTTTAAATATTAGTTGCATGTCTTATTAAAATCAGTTGAATTTGATTATAATAAAATCTTGAGAAATTTGTCAAAATTACTCTCTTTCTTGATATTCGTGAGCGAATCTATTGACCCCAAAAAATGTTGCCAACAAAATCTCAACTTCATCCCCTCCACGTGGACGTCATCTACACACGTAGTACCCCGTTAGGAGGCAAATGCCGCCTGCAAAGAAAAAGGTCCGACGATCGTTTGCACTCCGACGGTCAAGTCAATGGTCAGACTAAAATATAAAGAGAGTGCAAGAAATGGGAGAGAAGGGATTTAGTTAGGTTTTGAATTGCTTACCTTTGATTGTGAATGGATCCATATTTATAGAGATGAAAATGTAGATGGGTCAAGTAGTTAATGGATCAAGCCCAAGTCCAAGCCCATAGGACTTCATTCTTGAGGAGCCTCGATTGTACCTCTTTAGGCACCTCGGTTGGACCACTGGGAACCTCGGTAGGAGACCTCGGCTAGGTACTTTGAGGGACCTCGGCTAGGCATCTTAGGAGCCTCGATTTACACATTTGTAGGCACTTCGGCTTGCCACTTGGAGAACCTCGGTTTACATCTTTGTAGGCACTTTGGCTTGCCACATGGAGAACCTCGGTTTGCACCTTTGTAGGCACTTCGGCTTGCCACTTGGAGAACCTCGTTTTATACCTTTATAGGCACTTCGGCTAGGCACTTTGAGACCCTGGTTAGGCACCTTAGGGACCTCGGCTAAGCACCTTGACTAGGCACTTCGGCTTGCTTCTTGGGACCTTGGCTAGACACCTTGACTAGACATTTCGGCTAGCCTCTTGGGACCTCGGTTAGGTACATTTGCTAGGCACTTTGGCTAGCCATTTGGGACTTCGGTTAGGTACATTTGCTAGGCACTTCGGCTAGCCTTTTGGGACCTCGGTTAGGTACATTTGCTAGGCACTTCGACTAGTCTTTTTGGGACTTCAGTTAGGCACATTTGCTAGGCATTTCGGCTAGGCACCTTGAGACCTTGGTTAGGCACCTTGGGGACCTCGGCTAAGCACCTTGACTAGGCACTTCGGCTTGCCTCTTGGGACCTTGGCTAGGCACTTCGGCTAGCCTCTTAGGACCTCGGTTAGGTACATTTGCTAGGCACTTCGGCTAGCCTCTTGGGACCTCGATTAGGTGCATTTGCTAGGCACTTCGGTTAGGTACATTTGCTAGGCACTTTGGCTAGCCTTTTGGGACCTCGATTAGGTACATTTGCTAGGCACTTCGACTAGCCTTTTTGGGGCTTCAGTTAGGCACATTTGCTAGGCACATTGAGACCTTGGTTAGGCACCTTGGGGACCTCGGCTAAACACCTTGACTAGGCATTTCGGCTTGCCTCTTAGGACCTTGGCTAGGCACCTCGACTAGGCACTTCGGCTAGCTTCTTGGGACCTCGGTTAGGTACATTTGCTAGGCACTTCGGCTAGCCTTTTCGGACCTCAGTTAGGTACATTTGCTAGGCACTTCGGCTAGCCTTTTGGGACTTCGGTTAGGTACATTTGCAAGGCACTTTGGCTAGCCTTTTGGGACCTCAGTTAGGTACATTTGCTAGGCATTTCGGCTAGCCTCTTCGGACCTCGGTTAGGTATATTTGCTAGGCACTTCGGCTAGCCTTTTGGGACTTCGGTTAGGCACATTTGCTAGGCACTTCGGCTAGCCTCTTGGGAACTCGGTTAGGCACTTTAGAGACCTCGACTAGGCACCTTGTCGTGACTACCACTTGGGCTTATGTGGACATAGATTTATTTTGTATACAAATCAACAGGTCTAGTTGCTGTAGAATTAACATGCAAATAAAAGAATTTTTTGCCACGTCGAACTCAAATTTTCCCCTTAATTATCCCAGTAAATAAATATTTACTTGGTGCTAAAATAATTTTGCAAGTCATCAATTGATAAATAAATGGAATTTGAAGGCTTTTAAATGAAAGCATATATGGCCTCCAAATTAATGTGATCGATAATTTTCAAATGAGCCTTTACTATTAATAAAATCCCAAATTTACATGTCATGCGACTTAGTTCAAAGAAACAACAGTAAATTGAGTGTCTTAGAATAGTATCCACCTAGAAGCAATAGATTTTAAAAAGGGATTGGCCAAAGCGAAAAACAAAAACATCGGGCACAACAAATCAGTCATGAGTCTTTAGTAGGAATTGTAACAAGCCAATACTGCCCAACGAGCCCAAATAATTTAGATAAGATAACGTTCTTGGGCTTGATGAAAATAAACCTCTAGGGCCAAGCCAAGATAGCCCAAGAGAAGTGTCCAAGGCAGGGAAGTATTCAAATGGGCCAAAACATTTCAGAATAAGGAGTCCAAGAGGCCTAATAAAAATGAATTCTTCTCATCCAAATTTTCATAATATAAAATAACAATCTCTTTTAGTTTATAAATTTGGGAGGAAGATTGTAGTTGAAATGAGCCAAAATGACTTAAAATGGTAAGAGCAATATAATAGCCCAAATAAGTATGTTCCAATTTTTAAGTCCACTTTATGTATAAGGCCCAAAGAAATTAAATAATATAGCCCAATAACATATATCTGTATGTGTAGCTCAATAAAAGGCCTTCAAGTAATTATATGATAAAAGTCAACAAAATCAGGCTCTATAGTTGCAGGATAGCCGATTGAGAATACAACTATTTTCTCTTTTACACTCCACTGTCAACATCTTGTCTCCATCTCATTTAATGCTAAAACAGTGGACAAAAGCAAGTACTTTGCCGTGAAGTTTTTCGGTAGGTTGTGGGTGACAGCCACTAATGTAATGGTGGTTGTCGGAAATCATGGATGTTTCAATAGTAGTTGAGTTAATGGGCAAAATCAGAACTTGACATTTTCGTCCCCAGTGGTGTAGACGGCTGCTTCAAAGGTGGTCGCCGGAGTTTGTCTTGAGATGCAGAGAGTTACAATAAATTTTGAATAAATAAACCATTTAGAATGAATTTTCTGCACTTCATCTGGCTAGAATTAATGCTGAAATTTTTTGATAAACCCATGATGTGGAATGATCCAGCTTTCTTTAAACTGGTCATGAAGACCCATTTTTTCAAGAATTGTTTGTAGCAACCAAGAAGTTTCTCTTTCCCTCTTGTCCATATGCTTGGATTTAGATTGTCTTCTTCTTTACTTTGACTGAGACATGTAAAATGATAACCAAATGGCCTCCTAAAATCTTTTTCTAGTAGCTATATTTTGTGACCGAAAATAACCATTTTTCATGGTGGATTTTTCAACCCGAGTTTTTCAACCATTTTCCCATCGCTATTTCTTCTTTATTTTTGGTAGTCGTCTCAGCCTTTTCTTTGGTAGAGAACTGTCGGAAAATACTAAATAGAACTTTCCAGTGACCTTTTGGTATGTGGTTAAACATAATTAATGTACCGTTCCCACAGACGGCGCCAATCTGTTGATCCAAAAAATGTTGCCAACAGAATCCTAACTTCATCCCCTCCACGTGGATGTCACCTGCACATGTAGTACCCCGTTAGGAGGCAAAGGCCGTCGGCCAAGAAAAAGGTCCGGCGATCGTTTGCACTCCGACGGTCAAGTCAACGGCCGGACTAAAATATGAAGAGAGTGCAAGAAATGGGAGAGATGAGATTTGGTTAGGTTTTGAATTGCTTACCTTTGATTGTGAATGGATCCATACTTATAGAGATGAAAATGTAGATGGGTCAAGTGGTTAATGGATCAATCCCAAGCCCATAGGACTTCATTATTGAGGAGCTTCGATTGTACCTCTTTACGCACCTCGATTGGACCTCTAGATGGGTCGAGGATTTGTTCCAATTGTTTAAAAAAAAATAAAAAAATTACCTGTAATTACTTTTGGTGGGAAAAATGGGCATGTGGGGGGTGGGCTGAGAAAATATTTTGCCTAGAAAATTTGGAGCATCAAACACTAATAATAGCAAGAAGTTGAAAAATGATTTTCATTTCCATGAAAATGACATCCAATCAAACAGGGACTTAATCGCTTCCAAAAAATTGATTACTATTTGATTGGTTTGTAATTTATTTTTCTTTTGAGAAGTTGAAAATAAATTCTAACATTTGTAGCAAACATCGTTAAGTCAGGTATGCGATAGAGATATACCGTAATCCTTTGCTTGACCCAAAATTAAATATTCTAATTTTGATTATGTTTTTACTAATTTATAACTACCATAGACATATGGGAGATTCATACATAAAACATCAATTTAGCGCTACTATAGAAATTCTTAGACACAAATTAGGAACATTCATTGTCAAGTCAAGCTATTGAGTTTTTTCTTCCAAAATTCTTATTCAAGCTTTCAATTGATTTGGAAGCTAAATAGAAGTTTTCTTGAAAAAAACAAAAAAAAAACTCTATCCTCACATTATTAAAAGTTCACAATATCAGAAAATAGAGAAAAATTTTGGGCTCAGCATAGGTAATTCCATCCAGAACCTCTTCTTTGAGGTACTCGACACAACTCGACTATACCAACAAACTTATGTCGGTCATTTCCGGTCTATGCATGAGTCATGTTGAGTTTGTGTTAAGGTGGAAATTGTTAGATTAACCTATTTTACCGTCTAGATACAGAAGAAGATGATGAGTTTATTTTATTTTTTATTTTTGCTGGTTTTTATGTTATTCGTTTATTTTAATTAAGATAGATTCACCTATACTTCTTGAAAAATGAATATATTTCTTGAATAATGCATAAGGTACAAGAACATATGACGATAAAACGATGTTTTTGGATGAATTGTATCTTTTTGAGCCAGCAAAAGTACTAAGAAAATCAAGAATAGATGCTAAATGTTCTGATATTATTTATGAACATTTTACCCAACATTTGAACATCACATGCTTTAATAGAAGAAGCAGCATATTTTCTTCTAGTTTCCAAGTAAATGACACAAACTTGAGCAACAAATATTAAAGTTTCACCCCAGGATGATGTGGCCAATATAATATTTTATGGTTTTAGGGCAGAGATATTGTATTACAAACTATAAAATGAAAATAGAATAGGAAAAAATGGTTCAAATGCGCAGTGAAAAAGAGAACCCAAAATGAGCAGAAAGAGAGAAAATACCAATTAAATATGGCAAGAGAAGTCACTTTATTATTCAAAACGACAACTATAAAACTTTCCTTATTCTTTTAACTTTTTCGTACACAGTTAGAACGCTCACAGTGTATTGCATATACGCATACTGATTTTTTTTCTAGTTTCTATAATGATTAGGTCTGTGTTCAAGCTATTATCATACATAAGGTCAGATGTTCAATTAGTATCAGGATTTAAGTTAATTTTTCATAAGATAAAAGTCTTGAATTTAAATTCTTGAGTACAAGATAGAAATTCGTGAGAGATACACTGACACAAACTCTCCTAAAGTGGACAATATGTAATTAGTTGACGACTTAAGCAAATAGACTAATCGTTTCAATTTCTCTCTCTCTTCATATCTCACTTTCTAAACCTAGGTGTCTCTCTGTACATCCATATATATATCTGTATTCTCAGTGGCGAATACAGAACTGGAGGTCAGCTAGGACTGTTGATCGTTAACCGTTGACAATCAACAATCGTAATAGTGATGATGTTTATTAATATTTAATTAAATTTTTTATACATATGAAAATATAATTCAATACAACCCAAAAAAAATGCACGATACAATCTTACTATGTAACTGTAAACTTAGACAACTGAATTTTACGAAATTTCATATTTTGAAAACGTTACAATATTGTCACATTCTCAACTTTCCCAAAATTCAATTTCTCTACGTAAACCACCAAATTGTCATTCAACCAATCATCTTCTATTTTGTTGCACATGTCACTCTTGATTATATTCATAGCAAAGAATACAGTTTCAACACTTGCACTTGCCACATGTAATATCAAAATCAAGATGATCAGCCTATAAACAAATGACAAATAACAAGAACTTCTTGTTTCAACCAACTTCTGAGCTACACAAGATATGTTATTGAGGTTAAAGGAAACTTTGTCCATTCTTATAAGCATAAAAACTTGTCAAGTTTAAGTATAAGTAATAAAAGATCTTCACTATTGAAGTCCAAAAGATATAACTGACCAAAACGTAACAATTTATCCTTATCAAAATGATATCATCTGGGATAGGCAATCACTTGGCCAAGCTTTGGAGTCCAAAATATTAAAGTTAACAATTTTAGGGGCAAGTCTTATGAAGAGATCGAAGGCCAAAATGATTGAGAGCAACTTAGTTCAAGCGAAAGAAAAGGAGGTCAGATTCGTAAGCTATGCGGCCGCATAGCATACTTTGATTGCAACCGCATGCACACGGTAGAGAAGTCCAAGGCAGACAAGGTCCCATCTATGCGACCGTATATATTTTAACCATGCGGTCGCATAAGCCAACTTCTGGACGAGTTTTTCTATTTTTCGCAAGTTTCCATTTTTTTTTTCTAGATTTTCTATTTTTGGCAAGTTTGTTATTTTGGGACTCTTGAGTTCGTATTTTCCATAATTCTTAGGGTTTATTGCTTTAGTATAAATAAGTTTTTATTTCATTGTAAATATTAACAACTTTAATATGAATTAAATTGATATTTTTCTCTCTTGTTCTTGAATAAACACCCTTTCGAACTTATCAAATATAATTGTTATATTTGTGGCGTTCAAATATCGGATCATGAGTTTCTCATTTTATAATCAAGGGGTTCAACGTATCTTTATTATCGTTGAGTTTTTTGCTTCACTTTGTTGTGTTCAAGTCCAAAACCTAGAACTTATCAAAGGATTAGGCAACATTTGTGGCATTCGCAAATCGAGGTTCGTTGGTTTTGTAATCAAGAGGTCTTTCAAGCTCCGTTCTTACTTGATTGCTTGGTTCAATAATCTCCGGGTCGATATCCTATCATCTACAACCTGAATTTGGGCTTTCCTCGCGTTTTCGAAATCAATTCTACGAGTTCCATGATATCCCCTAACCAGGATCTCATCAAGTCAAAAGCTGTAAATGAATCTATTGGATTTAAACACAAAATGCAAGGAGCTTAGTAGTTGTCTCTAAAAAACAGTCATTCAACTCTTTGAAGATTGAATCTATCACATGACAATATAAATCACAATGCTAATAAGTCACTTGTTGAGCTGCACACCTAGGTTGACCTCCCAATACTACAATACCCTCCAAATTCTGCACTACAATATGTCTACAATACAGAACTCAATCACCCTACTCAACAAATTATCCTAACCATTGTCTCTCATGTTGTGCAATGCATACTTACACAAATTCAATAACATCATAGCACTCTGAATATCCTGATCATTTTTTCTATAAGGTTTGTGACAAATCTTCTGTGATTGCAAGAATTTTAAACATAAAGTGGAGACTAAACACAAACTTAAAATCTTGTATAACGTTCATGTGTCTCATCACCATTGATTTCTGATATGAATTTATATCATCTTCTGATGTATCCTCAAGAACATCTATGATAGCATTAAACATATTAATAACATGAGTATTTATCAATAGATGTGAGCCTCAGCTAGCATAATCTGGGCGGGCCAAACTCATTTCTTGAAACTTACCACTTCCATCACAAAGTTTCCCGATATTAAGTTGTTCCAAAATATCAAAATAATAACTTGCTCAAAGAGCATCTACACGCTTACATGATGCACCAACCAAATTCACAATAATGACAAGTATGTTAAATAAATCACCAATGATATTATTCCTACGTGCCACAAAAACAACTGCTAACTGAAGTTGGTGAGCAAAGCAATGCACATACATAGCATATGGGTTCTCTCTTAAAATTAAAGCTTTCAAGTCACTGAACTCACCTAACATATTGCTTGCTCCATCATAACCTTGACCTCTCAGGCAAAGATATGCTCAACCCATGTGTCGAAAATATTGCATCAATGGCATCCTCCGGTGATTGGGCACAAGTATCAGTGACATGAAATATGCCCAAAAAAAGCTCATTCAATTGTCCACTTTTGTCAACAAACCACAAAACAACTGCCATTTGTTTCTTTATAGAATTATCACAAGCCTCATCAACCAATATTGAAAACAAAGAATCATCCATCTTATTAATAATAGTCATTGTCGTTTCTGTGGCACAACAATTAACTAAATCCTTTTGAATGTTTGGTGAAGTCATTTGGTCATTTTCAGGAACATTACTAAATACTTTTTGTTTAACTTCCTCACAACGAGCAGCATACCAGTCTAATAGCGCAATTAGATTTCCTCTATTAAAAGATTCTTTCAATTCATCATGACCACAAAATGACAATCCTTGCATCAAGAAGAGTCTAGCACAATCTAGCACCGTAATCAACCTTGTCCTATAGCATTTTTGTTTACTACTACATTGGTTAGAAATAACATAGGAGATACTCTGCTTTTGATTCATCAAGTTAGCACATTTCGCGAAAGCTTGATTACGAGCACTATCAAAAAGATTGACATGATCTTTCAATACCTTTTTGTGTTTCTAATCCCTAATGTCAGTCTTAGTGAATATATGTCCATCATTGACCCCCTCTATCGGGTTTGAACCAGTAGAAATACAAACAATCTGCAACATCATTTTGTATACTGTACTCTAACTAATAAAATTCAGATAACCAATCTTTCCGAAAATACCTATTATCATTTCCTGTTGGTCTTCTTGGAAAGTCATGTCCATGTAGTTGACAAGGACCTTTCTCTAAGCATGCTAACCTAACATCATCTCTAATTTTAAGATCATATGACTCGATATGGGGTGTTTTCCTATATCAGATATAAGATCACTCACATTGAATTGAGCTTGAAACTTGTTTGTGTTATTTAACAACTAATGTGCTCGACTAGAAGTAGTGTCGGACTAGATGAACCACTAGAACTAGAAGAACTAGGTATAAACTTTCGTTTCGGTAGAAAAAGTCGCTCCATAATCTGCAAAATACCCTAATTTATTTTTCAACTAAAATTGATAAAAAAAAAAATAGAGTACACATAGTTGAATTGAACCCAACATCTTCTCCATTAATTTTTTTTCACTTATCCTTTATTTCCTAAACCTAAATTCTCAAATCACAAATCAAAACTTATAAATTATAAATTATAACTCATACAATGTAAATTATTTATCATAAATCACAAATTCACAATTATCATTTCTGTGTCACAAGATATAGAACAAAAACTGAAAAAAAGAACGACAGTCGATAGAGTCTGAAGGAAAGAGACGCTCACCACAATTCATTAAGTCACAACCACACGAGATTCGTCTGAGTCTATCACGGGCGACTCATCGTCGTTGCACGTCGACCACCTTCGCAAATCGAACCAGAAGAGGTGGAGAAACAGAAAATGACTGATCGTGTACTACTTCTCTCCTCACCTGCACTGCTTCACTTCATTTGGTCATTTAGTAGACACTGGATAGAAGACTTGCTGCATATATATCCATGGTCCATTGATTGGATTTGGGTCCATTGGGCCTATTATTATTATTATTATTATTTTAAAGGCCAGCAAAAAAAAAAGATTTAAAAAATTAGGCCCAACTGGCAGTCATCTTCTTCATTTCTTCCTCCCCTTTCTTCCACAGTTCCAACTTCCATCGTCGCTTTGCTTTGCAACAGGCGCCTGGTAGCAAGTACTAAAAGTTCCGACTGAGCCCAGCATGTGCGGCAACTATGTATTCTCAATTGTTTGCTATCCTCTTTGCATATAAAATTAATGTACTTAGTTACGTAAGCTCTCACTCCTCTCTTTCTCTATCACAAAAAATCCTTTGGCTCTCTCTGTTGGTCTATTTCTCTTCTCCTTTCTCTATCACGTTGAATTCTTTGGATCCCTCTCTGTTGGTGTGTCTTCATCAAAATAATGTTGTCTCTTTCATGAAGTGTATAAGGGGTTAAAGTTTATAATGAAGTGGGATCGGCGCAAGGCAAAATAATGATTTCGTGATAACTTCAGGTTTGTCCATCTTTGGCGAATTGCTAGTCTAATGTTGGGCAAACTCCATCGTTTAGGCCTTCGTTTAGGCATTTTTGCTATTTATGGTAATTTTTATTTTGGCAATATCCATTCAATAAATTTTGGATTCGTATTCCGTTTGTTGGGGGACGGTCCTAAATATTAGGAGTTTCACTTTTAGTAGTTATCTCATATTTTTCCATTTTTGGAAAAAAAAAATATCATTTATTTATTTATTTTGAATTTTGCTAGGATTTTACTATTTAAGGCATTGTATAGCCCTTTGAGACGGTAGTTTATTGAATTGAATAAAATTTCTCATGGGTTTTTTTATCTTTGTGAGATTGTTCATCTTCTATATAATCTTCCGCTACGTCACTCTTACCCTAATAAACATATTATCTCTGTTAAAATCATATTTTTAGTAGATCTCGATAAAAATTAATGAAATATATTATTAACAAATTATGACGTTAAATATATAGTTAAAATTAATTGTTGATTTAGTAGTTATCTAAGAGTGCACAATATTTGTAACTTTTTAGGTTCATATTTATATATTGTTAACAAATTATGACGTTAAAGATATAGTTAAAATTTGGGTATTGGCGCAAAACGTCCATACGTTTCACAATCTTGGCACTGAACGTACCTTTCACACAATTTTAACTTTTAATGACCAACATACCCTTATATTTAAATAGAACAAAAAAATAAGAAAAGAAAAATAAAGAACAAATTACAATTTTAGACCCAAACATTTTAAAAAGTACAAATAACTCTCCAAACTTCACCTTCTTCCCACATCTCACCCCCACCCCCACCCCCATCCCACACCCACCCCACAAGCCCACCGCCACATGCCGGCCCACTTCACTATTCATCTTCTCATTGTTTTCAACAAGCACCGTCAATACCTATCAAAAATCCCTCTGCATTTCCTCAAATTCCAGCACTTCTTTTCAATGCAATATGAATCTTGTTAACCTCAATATATGTATTGACTTTTCCAAAATACACTACAGATATACAGAGATGAAATTTGACCAGTGAAGTAAGTAGATAGGTGGAACCAGTTTCAATGTGCAGATTAATTCAACTTTTTGCAATCAAAATCTCTTCCATCTGTTGGTGTTTTTTTTTAGTGTCTGAGTTGTTCTTTTGGTGTTGCAAGCCTTGGGGCCCTTTGTGTTCTCTTGTTCTTAATTTGGAGCTCTTTGGGCTGTCGTATATTCTGGAATAATTTAGGTAATGGTTCTATCTTTCGGCTTGGTTGTGAAGTTGTGGGGTGTTGTATGCTTACCATTTCAATATTTTGTGTCATTCCTACCATTGGAATGCAGATCAGCGGAAGAAAACGAAAGCATTTTTGGGCCATCATCACACCTTGATGGCCATCGATCGAATATTACAAAAACAGTTCTAGCGATTTTTTATTCCTTGCGGGTATCCTCTGCATTTTCTGATCTTTCTTGCTTCATATTCCCAGATTCATGGCCATTGCTATTGTTGGGCTCAGTTGAATCTAGACCAGAAGGATTTGGAGAGGGTTCTTGGTGTGTAATCACCCCCAAGATCCATTTTTTATGGAAATAGAAGAGGGGTTTGGGTCACAATTGGGTCATAGAGGTGGAGGATAGAGAAAGTGAGGGAATTTGGAATTTGAGAAAAGGCAGAGAGGTTTTTATAGGTATTGACGGTGCTTGTTGAAGACAATCAGAAAAGATGAATGGTGAAGTGGGCCAGCAGGTGGTGGTGGGCCAGTACGGTGGGGTGGGTGAGGTGTGAGAAGAAAGTGAAGTTTGGAGAGTTATTTGCACTTTTTAAAAATTTGGATCTAAAGTTGTAATTTGTTCTTTATTTTTCTTTTCTTATTTTTTTGTTCTATGTAAATAGAAGGGTATATTGGTCATTTTAAGTTAAAATTTTGTTAAAATGACGTTCAGCATCTAGATTGTGAAAAGTATGGATGTTTTGTGCCAAAAAATGAAGGATATGAACGTTTTCCAAAAAAACCTTCTGAAAAGTAGGGGCGTTTTGCATCAATTACCCTTAAAATTTTGTTGCCTTTGACTATATCTAAGAGTGCACAATATTCATAACTTTAGTTGCATATTTATATATTGCACACGAGTCCCTCAACTTTTTGGTAAGTGAACTTGTACCCTTATTTTTAATTATAAAAATGTGAAGGATAATTAATTGCATCTTCGGCAAATCTAAAATTATAATTTAAGTTTGTTAAACATTCTTTTTATTGCTAAATTTTGTAGAACTTTAATTAGTCACTTATATTATTGACATTTTTTATGACTCACGGTTTATAATCTTAATTATAGTTTAAGCATTCATAAACATGAGTTAATCTTCCTAAACAAGAGAGAGAAAATTCATAGAATTGAACTCAACATTTAGCCACCGTTTGATTTGGATAAAAATAGCCACCGTTTGATTTGGATAAAAATCATATTTTCAACATATTTTAATAAAAGGTAATGGATGTGATTGAAAAATGGATACCATAAAATTTGTAGTGAAAACCTTTCGTTGATTTTGATTTTAATTTTAATATAATTTTTTAACTAAACCAACCATGTACTTAGAGTTCATTTGGCATAACTTTTACTTTTTTCCTGTAGAAGAGTTTTTAAGGAAGTTATCTTAATTTTTGTTAGAAAATTAATTTTTAAAAGAGTTTCCTATTTCGAAAGTATTTTTAAAGGAAGTCACGTTAAACCAACTTTTTAACTGAAAATCACTTTTAAGAAATTAGCCCTACGATCCAAAAGCAACTTTTGTTCTCAAATGCTTCTTTTGACTTTTCAAAATTCATGTCAAACGGACCCCTAATATAATTTAAATGTGATGACGAAAATAAGAGGTAAAAAGCACAAAACATCCATACCTTTCATTTATTTTGACATTTTTACCCTTATTTTCACAATTTATTGCGCAAAAGGTCAGTTTCACCAATTTTTTCAATAAAAAGACGATGTTGCCCTCTTATTCAAATAAAATAAAAAGAAAAAAAGAACCAATTGCAACAATGTCCCAAATTTTCAAAAAAATTACAAATTAATTGCAAATATATAATTAAAAATCTAAACTAAGAAAACAAAAATCATTTATCTTGTTCCTCCACACACAATGACTTCACAAATTGCAAAAAAAAATACTACAACCTTGACCGAAATTGAGGAAATGGTCAGAGCCAAAAGGGCTTCACTAAAGCCAGCTTCGGCTAAGCCAATAATCAAGCCGCGTTCAATTTCTTGGCTAGATTGTTATACGGTTCAAACCCAGCTGATTCCAATCTAGGTCCGTCGCTGGTTAGCAAATGTGTGCTATTTCAACTGCATCTATTACTGAGTAATGGTCTACCTAGACCAATATAAGATGGGTTTCTTCATAATTTCTCTCTACCGCCATTTTTTGATCAAGAAAGACTATTAGAGATTATATGGTTTCTTATACCAGAACTCGATTCCGGTTCTTGATCAAACCGAGAAAATGGGTGTGTCACGCACTACAAGAAAAAAGGCTTTTTGCAACGTTCAAAAAATGTTGCTGAAAGACTTTTGCAACGTTTTTTCATATGTTACAAATCTCAGTGTTGTCGTAGAACGGGGGACTTTTTGCAATGTTTTTAAAACGTTGCCATAAGGGGACTTTTTGCAACGTTTTAAAAACGTTGCAAAAAGGAAAATTTTGCAACGTTTTTAAAACGTTGCAAAAAGTCCCTTTTTGGCAACGTTTTATAAACGTTGCCGTATCCATCGTCTTTTATTTTATTTTTTATTTTTTTTTAAAGCAATATATGTAAATTAAAATAACTCATTCTGAACAAATTTTGTTATTGCATAAAAATTGATAATTTCATTATAAATATTTGAATCCATACACTTGAATATTAGAATGTGATACAACGCTACCTAAATACTAGTTCCTGCAAAGGAAAGGAAAAATAATTAAACCACTTAATTCTTCTCCAACTACTCCTTCATCTCCTTGTGGGTTTTCAAGAAGAAATACTCTTCCAAATTCTGGATTCCTTGACCATTGTTTTCTCTGCAAACAGAAAAGAGGAATAAGAAAACTAGGCATCACATCTAGAATCCCAAGGCAACAAACCAAAGGCTAGAATTGAATCATCACACAATCCAGAAGGCTTCAAGAGCTCTTAAATTTATAAAACAAAATTCTCTCTAAATCAAAGCACCTAATTGGAATTACCACAATCATATCTTGACCCAACCTAACCTAATACCAAAAGACTGCAAAACTCAACAGAAGAACTTAAAACTCAATAATAAAAAAATTTAGAAAGTAAATATCTAAGACTGGATAGAGGATTTATTTTAGTATTTGAAGAAGTGGGTATTTTTCAGAAATAGTGCTTTGCATTGGGTTTTCTTGATCCTTGTGTTTCTTGCAATTAAAAACTCCAAGAAATTTGAAATTTTCATTAAATTGCACAAGTCTATGTTTACTCATATTAGCATTTTTGTAAATGTTGAATTCCTATCATGCTAACAGGGGATAATTTCAGATAGCATGCTTATTGGTTGAAGGAGGAATAATGTCATACCTAAAATAGACATTTCTGCAATGACCCTTTCTTATAATAGATTGTGTCGATCCACAATGGATATGAAGATAAATACCATCGCTGCTAGACACAACCTATGTTATAGTAAATGAATTATTTCATGTCAACAACTCATATTCTAACCCACCAACTTCACAAGGTTTCCACTCACTAAAGAAAATTTCTAAGGTCCCTTTCTAATAGGTTAAAACCAGCCAGTTTGGGGATTATTGTCACCACTCACCAATTAATCAAATGTAAAATAATTCATGCCTAAAAACTGGCCAGTTTGAGGGTTATTTTTACGACTCACCAGTTAGTTAAATGCAAAATAATTGGTCTCTAAAGATGACCTGCAAGCCAAAACAACTTGTATGCAGATTTTATGTAAAAAAACGAGTTAACCTCATTTTGACATGAATCCGTTTGCCTTAAACCCTCACATGCTAATTGAATATCGTGTCAATAACAATCTAAAGTCATGTAGGAAATTGTCACCTTTGAAAAAGAAATTATCATTATATGTACCCGAAACTTGTCCTTGCCAGCAATATCTTTTAGATTTAGGAATGGAATTATTGGGTGATCAAGCTAAATGTTTTCACTGCATTATACCACTTGTTCGTTGGAATCGATTCTCCAACCGGAGTGTAAGTATCACACATCACCTATGTATACATATCGAAAGAAAAAATGATATTTGAATGAAAATAAGAAGGATTAGAAAATTTTTATAGACAGAAAAGCACTCACAAGTATGTGGTTTCCTCTCCTGAATGGATTAGGGAATATTGCCTGAGGACTAAATACACGTTGAGAAAACTAATATTACTCCACTTAGGAAACAAATAATTCATGGAAAAGAAAGTTCCTTCGAATAAATTATACTTATGAATACAAAGGGTAGGTGAAGAAAGCTTACTACAGAATGACTTCACTGTCCTCACCAGGGGCTTGAGCTGTGCTAGAACCATCATAGTTCCACTTGGGAAGGATCAGTTACTGGTCCAAAGAGAGTCTGATTAAAACATAATAGAACTATTAACCAAATTTCACGACGATTAGGACAATAAAAGACATTACATGCGACCATTTTGAAATGAAGGGGCTTTTGAAAACTCAATATAAAACATAGGGTCTGAAATGAAGATTCCAAATTACACCTTAACGTATTTTATATGTTATTAACCAAACATTTATCAAACATTATGCAAAAAGCTGTCTGCACAAGAAAATGCCCAAAAACGGAAACCTAAAACCAAACATTATCAACAATAAAAAATCAAAACAATTAGTTTTGGTAGCAAACAACCTGTGGTCTGTGTATGGACGATGACATATATTAATGGAATGAACTACAAACTTTGATATTTGATATAAAATTGGAATGGGCATACCTGGAAGACTGATTGAAGAATATCGCAGAAATCTATAGATTAAGTCGACATTTGTTATGATATACTGTCCATCAAATGAAAATTTTGAATTAGGTTTGAGCTAATTAAGCAAATGTAACAAAGGAAGGGAATGAATAATTTCGGTGAAAGATTTTTGGAGGCAAAGAAGACGGCAAAGAGAGGGAATTAAAATTTTGGGGAAAAACTTTGGAGGCAAAGAGAGTGGAAAACGTAATGAGGTGGTGCAGTGAGGGTTTTGACTTTTGGAGTTTCTTAACAAAAAAAAAGAAGGATTTTCTCTTTTTCTTTTTGCTTATCTTTTAAATTCAAATATATATTTTGTGGGGATTAAAATTAAAAATATTGAAATAGTAATTGAAAAAAAAATTGTTAGATTATTAGCCTAAAAATATGTCAAATATTTTTGTCGACAAAATATATATTTGAATTAAGGAAATACGATAAGGATGGAAACAAATAAATTAAAACAGAATAAAATCATGCATAATTTACTTTTTTCAAAAACTTTCAACGACAACACTTGATCGGTCGTTAAATGTCACCTTCAACGACTGTGTCTTTTTAGTCGTTGAGTGCTGAAAACTATTTTGGCACCAAGGTAAAGTTGTAATCAGGTTGTCATAAATTTCAACGACTAAAACATAATCGGTCGTTGAATGTCACTTGTAATGACCACTAAATAAATAATCGTCAAATGTCGAGTTTTCCTTTAATTTCAACAACGAGATAAAATTAGTTATTGTTTTGCTATATTAGCGACCAGCCATTATAGTCGTTGAATATTTACTATATTATTTGTGTCTTTAACAATTGATTTTGTTCTCGTTAAATATGAACAAATATTTTGGCGGAAATATTTTACTTGGCGCCTGCTTAGAACAACCAATTTTAATTTGGTCGTTCAAAATATAGATTTAACAACTAGTTTTTCGGTTGTTGTAAGATATTTCCAACTAATCTAAAATTCGATTCTTCGTCATCCAATTTCTACGACGAAAAGTATAATTTGGTCGTTGAAAATAATTTCTAACGACCAAATTGCTTTGGTCGTTGAAATATTAGTTGCTAAATATCATTTTTCTTGTAGTGATTAAGGCTCGCTACATGGGATTTGTGTATTGGATTTTCCATTCATCTATGACTGGGAAGATTGGGAGATTTGTGAGTGCGATTGGCTAGGGTTTGCCATTGGTTTTTTCCACCTATTTCGGGCCTTTTTTTTGTTTAATATGTGAGGTCGGGTCCGTTTACATTGTTAAAAAAAAAAAAGGCAATCGCAATGTTTTTTAAACGTTGCGAAATGGAAAGCCTATCGTAACGTTTAAAAAACGTTGCAAAAGACTTTCCTTTCGCAACGTTTAAAAAATGTTGCAAAAAGGTAAGTCTATACAACATTTAAAAAAGTTGCAAAACGGCAATATTAGCAACATTTACTTAAAAAATGTTGCCATAGCTCAATTACATTAATCAATTGCAACATTCACTTATTAAAATGTTGCGATAGACTCCTTTAGCAACACTTAATTCACAAATGTTGCCTTTTAAGTGTTGCAAAAGCCCTTTTTTGGTGTAGTGACGTGATAAGGCTTGCCATAATCTCATCTTCTCCAAGTGCTTCAGTTCCTTCGATGGAATGAAGATTTTCTGCCCCAACATGCTCAAATGGGCCAGCCTAGCAGGGCTCAAACTGCACACAAAATTAGCAGAAGAAATCCGATTAGTAATCAGATCAAATGGTGGGAAAATCACGATGGCCGCCATGGAACGCATGCCATTGATGAAATTAACAGTGTATGAGGCCCTCTGTATCTAACCACCGGTTCTACCCCAATACGCCAAAGCTAAACAGGATTTCATATTCGAATCTCACGATGCAACTCATAGAATCAAAGAAGGCGAAATCCTATTCCAGTTCCAACCATTTCCTACAAAGGATCGGAGAATCTTCGACAGGTCCGAGGAGTATTTGGTCGACAGGTGTTAAAGAGAATATTGGAGCTACAAATTTTGGAGTTGCAAAGTTAGGTGCTGCAGATATATTGTGACAGTTAACTCCTGCATTTTCTGAGGATATTTATTTTTGAATTCAATTTTTTAAACTTAATCTTGTATAGATTGATTCTTGCTAACTGATTCCATGATATTTTGGGATTAGTTTCAATGTATGTCTATATAAAGAAATGACACATTGGGTTTGGTATGGTGATGTGTGAAAGGGTTGGAGTTTCTTGAAAAGTGAAAGAATGTGTCTCAGGTGTAGCCATCTGTGTCTCAGGTGTAGCCATCTGTGAAAGGTGTGGAAGCTTTGTGTTTATGCAGGATAAGGCGTTTGCCCTTTTCTGCTCTGATACCATGTAAAATTAAGCAAAGATATTACAGAATTCAAAGAATTACGTTGAATGTTTTGGCTCACCCACCAAACCCAATGTGTCATTTCTTTATATAGACATACATTGAAACTAATCCTAGAATATCATGGAATCAGTTAGCGAGAATCGATCTATACAAGATTAAGTTTAAACAATTGAATTCAAAAATAAATATCCTCAGAAAATGCAGGAGTTAACTGTCACAATATATCTGCAGCACCTAACTTTGCAACTCCAAAATATGTAGCTCCAATATTCTCTCTAACAACAGGTTCGTAGATGAAAATGGGGAGAAATTGTTGAAGCATATTGAAATTGAATGATTTTTTTTTATTATATATTTGTGATTAATTTGTAATTTTTTGAAAATTTGGGAGTATTGTTAAAATTAGTTCTTTTCTTTTTTTTTTGTTTTATTTGAATACGAGGGCAAAATCGTATTTTTATTGAAAAAATAGATGAAAAATGACCTTTTACGCAACGAAATGTGGAAATAGGGGTAAAAATGTTAAAAAATGAAAAGTATGGATATTTTACAAAATAACATTAAAAATGTAAAAATATTTTGTACTATTTACCCCGAAAATAAGTGATACAAATAACATTACTCAAATTGAAATGACTAATCATTTTCTTCTCTTTGCGTATGTTTGGCCCCCATTATTTGCCCCTTTTTTGTTCAATAATGCTACATGTACTCTCCCTTTTACTCTTTTCTTTACTCGATTCCACACCTCCCTCTCACATTTGGGGTGAGTGGGACACATTTTTCGAAAATGAGTCCCGACCTCATGTAAGAGCACCAATGTGGTCGGATAACTCAAAAAGTAACTCATAATATACAAATGGTTTAATCATTTTTTGTTCCCATTTTCATAATATGTGGTCCCCCCTTACGAAATCGTTGCATCATTCTGACCAAGGCAGCGATCATGTTTGGACTTTTCTATGGAGCATTTCACCTCATTTCCAAAATTGCCCTTGACATGGTCGTATAGGTAATGGCGTCAATAGACTTGGCTAGGTGAGGGTAAATGCGTTCAACTAATTTTCAACAATTGCAAATAAAAGTCAGACAAAGCAGGTTCATCTTTTGCATTGCTTATTAGTGTTTCTGCCCTTTATAACATTTCCCTTCTCCCAATAAAATACCTTAGATAAAAAAAAAATGGGTGTACGGGCCACTGCAAATAATTCCTCATCTCTTGAGGGTTTTCTTGAATGCCTTCAGAGCCATTCTGAACCCTCTAATCCAATTTCTGCAGTATTGTATACTCCTGAAAATTCTTCATACTCCTCTGCATTGCAATCTTACATACGAAACTTGCGTTTCAATGAGTCTACAACCCCTAAACCACAATTGATTCTGACTGCATCGCATGTTTCCCACATCCAAGCAGCCATAGTTAGCGCAAAAATTCATGGCCTGCAAATGAAAATCCGCAGTGGAGGCCATGATTATGAAGGTGTCTCGTACGTTTCAGATGTTCCTTTTTTCATTCTTGATATGTTCAACTATCGGTCCATCAATGTCAACATAGAAAATGAAACTGCATGGGTTCAAACTGGAGCAACTCTTGGTGAAATTTTCTACAGAATAGCAGAGAAAAGTAATGCTCATGGCTTCCCCGCCGGAGTTTGCCCGACAGTTGGCGTTGGCGGCCATTTCGGTGGTGGCGGATATGGTAACCTGATGAGAAAATACGGCCTCTCCATTGACAACATTATTGATGCACAAATAATTGACGTTAATGGCCGGATTCTTGACCGTGCATCAATGGGAGAAGATTTGTTCTGGGCAATTACTGGAGGTGGTGGATACAGCTTTGGAGTTGTTCTAGCATACAAAATCAAGCTCGTTCGAGTCCCCACTACAGTTACTGTTTTCCGAGTCACAATAACTTACGAGGAAAATTTAACTAACATCGTTTACCGTTACCAACAAGTTGCACACAAGTTGCCTGAAGAACTCTTCATCAGAATGTCACTTGATGTCGTGAACAGTAGTGTCCGAACTGGAGAAAAAACCAATAGAGCAACATTCTGGACCTTGTTCCTTGGAGATTCCGAAAAACTTCTCACCCTCATGAATGAAACTTTTCCAGAACTGGGATTGAAACGATCCGACTGTATCGAAATGAGTTGGGCTGAATCTATCGTTTTCTGGACAAACTTTCCCACCGGAACTCCGGTTAACGTTCTTCTCAGTAGGGTACCTCAAGTATTAACCCATCTGAAGAGGAAATCCGATTACATAACAAACCCAATTCCAAAACAGGGTTTAGAGTTCATATTCAAGAAGATGATCGAATTGGAAAGTGTAATGCTTACGTTCAATCCCCTTGGAGGAAGAATGGCTGAGATTCCACCATCAGAAAAACCTTTTCCGCACAGAGCTGGAAATCTATTCAAGCTTCAGTATGCAACAAACTGGGAAGAAAACGGCATTGAAGCTGCGGAAAAATACATAGATTTGACAAGAAAATTATATGCTTATATGACTCCTTTCGTCTCCAAGTCGCCAAGGGGATCATTTCTCAACTACAGGGATCTTGATATGGGGATTAACCACAATGGGAAAAACAATTACCTAGAAGGTGCAATTTATGGGATCAAGTATTTCAAAGATAATTTCCATAGATTGGTTAAGATTAAGACAAAGGTGGATCCGGACAATTTCTTTAGAAATGAACAAAGCATCCCGGTGTTACCGTACCAGAAAGTATAAAAATTCAGACATAAATAGTGCCTCTTATGTTGTCTAAAGTCGATGTTTGTTATTTTAGTTATTTGAAGTGAATTTTAGCAACGTCCAGGGAAGCCCCGTCAGTGTGGGAGTTTGAGCTTAACGCAGATGCCTCTGATTCTGGTTTTTTTCATTGGTGTTGGAGCTGTCATTCGTGAACTTTCAGGTGTTGTGATAGTCTCCGGTGCTAAAAATGAACCGTGCGAGATTTGGCTATGCGAGAGGAGCTAATCTTTGTTTAGAATGTGATGCTATCTTAGCAGTTCCTAGAATGTTGTGTGTCCTCTATCCCTTGGTGTTCTAGTATCTTTGGACATTGTACCATTATTATCTGAAGTTGTGGCACTTGCGCTTCATGCCTTTTTGGGGAAATGAAGTGGTTCATAAATCAAGTCTGGATCGAGTACTCTGTCCTCTTGGATCGATTCTATTCCTATTGCGATTGTATCAGTAGTCCAACGAGATCAATTTCATTGACAATGTTTTCAAAAGCAAAAAACGTGAATTTTCTATAAGACATTTTAATACTAAGGTCATCCTCAGTATTGCACCATTTCACCATGATTCACCAAATATTTGGTGCAAATCTCCTCCAACGTATGTATTGCATTATTTTGCACCAAAATGGTTAAGGGTATTTGTGTCCATTTTTGTAATACAATAAATTGTTGTTATTATTATTGTTGTTGTTGTTGTTGTTGCTGCTGCTGCTGCTACTGCTACTGCTACTGCTACTGTTGTCGTTGTTGTTATTATTATTATTATTATTATTATTATTATTATGTGCATTTGTAATAAATTTTAATAATGTAATCAATAATAATTGAGGAATGAATTAAAATAAAAGTAACAAACACGATTATTTTCTTATGTGGTATTTCTAGTAATTATACTATATTTTTTAAAAATTTATTAATGAATTTAATATTTTTGTTAATTTAACTTAAGTATTTATTTTGTAATTTATGTAATTGTAAAACAAATAAATTGTTAAGAATCACAAAAATGAAGAAAATGATTAAACAATATTCATTTGGTGTAATAGGTTGGAGATGATTTTCAATTTGTGCAAGATTCATTTCAAAATGGTGCAAAAATTACCTCAAATATCGGCGACCTTAGTATTGAAAAAAAAAAAAAAATGATGATTTGATATGATTCAAAGACAAGCAATAGTATTCGAGTTCAATCATCCCCTTTTTGAAGTTCCATCTTGTATTAAAAAATTATTTTATATAAATGTGACTTAGTATTAAATAATATAACAATAATGATTTGACATCGGTTCAAAGACAAGAAATATTTTTCGAGTTCAATCGCCTAAGTTTAAGTTTTTTACTTTATACAAAACACGTTTTGTCGAGAAATACTCACATTCTACTGTATCTAGAAGTTTATAAGAGGAACCATTGTGAAACGGAGATTACAATTTATAACGTTTTGTTGAGATTACAATTTTTGAAACATCACATTCTGCCACCCGTTGTGCTTGGGGCCAACGGTCCATTGCCTAAAAAACCCATTTAAAGTAAATTATCATCGTAAATTCTCATGAATATACTAAAAATGAAAAAAAACAAAAAAAAAAAGAGTATAGAATACAATAAACCCAATTCCAAATAATTGAAAAAATATTCGTATGGGAAGCAAGTGGTCCATCTTATTCCGTCTCTAGTAACAAACTGACAAGAAACTTCTGTTGTTGTAATAGTCCTGCGACATTTATAATAGCGTAGAGCTGGACATTACTAAGCGGGTTATGGAAAAGTAGGATTTTCTAGCAGATGGGCTGGCCTTGTTAACCACATGGTGTTGATTATTTCACCTATTATTTTTGTTTTGGCAGAAGTGTTGTGATCACTCATAGAAGTGGTGGTTCTGTCTCGTGGTCTTTTTCAAGGTAGATAATTCTTGCCTTTTTTATTTTTGTTGTGTAAATTTACGTGTTTCATCACTCATAAATGT
The DNA here is from genome assembly GCA_019395295.1 of Osmanthus fragrans. NCBI lineage: Eukaryota > Viridiplantae > Streptophyta > Magnoliopsida > Lamiales > Oleaceae > Osmanthus > Osmanthus fragrans. Next base: position 1,721,910 of record JAEDXY010000064.1, read on the forward strand.
TACGGACCAAAAGGTAAGATGATGGGTTTCCGATGCTTGCAGAGACATCTTGAAATAGCCATCGAGACCAAGGTTGACTTTGAAATCTGTTCTTGGCTGATGTCGCCAAGTTTTGATCAAAGTAGTTTTGCAATCTATTCCTCATTATGCTGTAAGTTTATTTAAACTTCTGTCAACGATTTTAGAACCTTTATCCTGAAATTCTGATGGAACCATTGATAGGCTGATGTTATCTTATAAGTCATATCATTTGACATTGTTGGCTCAATGACTATCATATAAGTTATAGTCATAACATTTGAGATTATTGTGAATAGTAGATCCCACCAGTGAGGGGAAAAAACAATAATGTCAGTTATCACGAATGAAAAGTCCGTCATAGCCAATTGTGCTTGTACCCTACAATCCATGCCTAAACCACATGTTTGGCTAAAGCATGTGTCCCCCCTGGGATTTCTAGAAAAACTCCCACATATTTTCACTATATCATGTATATACTGGAGATTTTCATAGGCATCGACTTTAAAAGTTGAACCTTCAATTGATTTGGATATTTTTTAGGCATTCACTTTTAAAGTTTGAACCTTAAATTGATGTGTGTTGTACGAAAAATGTTGGAATGCATAATAAGAATTTTTTAAATAATTAATTTTTTAAATTTAAGAATAAGATTGGAACTAGACATTCATGTGTATGTTATATTCAAAAAGTAAATATTTTGAGTTTATCAAAATTGAATAATCAATTTATTGTTCAAATGTAAATCTTGAACTTTCAGCTTTTGGATATCGAACTTTAATCTTTTAATTCCAAAATTTTAATGCTCCAAAACCTCTCAACCATCTATGCTATCCAACAAATCAAGACTACACCGATGAATGATCATTTTCTTTTAATTAAACTAGAAAACTAATTCCGGATTCCACAAATGAAGAAAAGAAGAAAACAATTTTCTCTCCTTTTTTGTCTCCAAAATTTGAACCCTATGAAAGAAGTATCGTGTATTGTCCTCTATTATAGATATCAAAAGAGTTCCAATTCATGTGCAATAATAATTTCAAGTATAGTCTGTTAGGTTTTTATTGTATTGACAATTCGTTAGACAAGAAGGACTAATATAAAAAGTTGGAAAAGTCAAGAAGTCAATTGAAAAGTTGTTTAAATGAACTAGGTATTTAGGGTTCAAGTTTGGAACAAGAAGTAAATTGTCACCGAAATTTCGCTAGCCTATCGCCTATCTGATGCTCGAGCGGAAAAAAACAGAAACATTGTTGACCGCCCGCTTGTCGCTGAGTTCTCACTCAAGTGACACACCTGTCGCATGCCTGTCGCTATCTTGGCGCTACATGCAAAACCTTAGTTCGCATTTTTCAAGAGTTTTAACTGGCCCATACAACCTAAATGCCTTCTACTATATATACCCAACCCCTAACACGAATTTTTGTGTGGTTGTTCAATATATTACTTCTCCATAACTTTCCAAGATTCAAAAACACATTCAAGCCTTTCATTTATCCATTGATTCTTGAATTCATATGACCACATTGTTGGGAAAAACATCAATTTCATATAATCCAAAACACAAACTTCCTATACACATACATGAATGTACTTTCTCAAGAGCTTTCGGAGGTTGCTGAAAATTGAGGAAGGTTGGACCACAAGTATAGGAAGAGTACAAGAACAAATTATTCTTTGTGATCCACGTGAGATAAACAATTCTAGAAGATCGGGAGCAGGTGTGATTAAAGCACATTCCAGCAGGTCTTAGAGATTGTAGAAGGTAAATGAGTGAGTCTAGTGAGATTTTTAAGTTGGATCATACGTAAGTTCATATTGTCTATAGTGGAGGTTAAAGGCTTGGTCCCGAAGTTTTTACTCAGTTGAATTTTCTCCGGCAACATATTTTTTGTTATTTACTATTTTATTGACTAATGGGCAATTCAACATAGGATAAATTGACTAAATTGACTGAACATTTAGAACAATTATTAAGTGACTTGTTTTTGTTAATTGATAATTGTATAATTTCGCACGTTTGGTCTAAATATTCGGATAATTAGAACTTTCAAATGGTACCGGAGCCTAAATTTGATCATTGACCCTATTAGTCTAGATAGGCAGTCAATATATGTTCCTCCTTATTTTGATTGCAGTAATTATGCCTATTAGAAGGTTAGAATGAGAGATTTCCTTAAGTCTATGGATGAGCAAGTTTGGTGAGCATTCAGAATGGTAGGATTGCTCCTACTACCACTATTAATAATATAGTTACTCTCACCTCTATTACCAATTGGACAAAGACTAATTTAGTAGAGTGTAACTGGAATAGTAAAATCATGTTTTATTTATGGCCTTGTCACCTGATAAGTTTAGGCGAATGTTTATGTGTGAGGTTGCTAAAGAGATTTGAGATATTTTACAAACCACACATGAGGGAACTCAGGCAATTAAGAACTCCAAGTTACACATATTGATCACTAGATTTGAAGAGATTAGGATAAAAGAGGATGAGACATTCGATGATTTCTATGCAGGTTTAAATGACATAGTTAACTCTAGTTTCAACCTAGGTGAGAGAATACTCGAGCCTTAGATTGTTAGAAAAATCCTTAGATCCATACCTGATAGATTTTGGTCTTAAATCACGACTATTAGGAAAGTAATGACATAGATGCTATTAAGGTTGAAGAGTTGGTAAGATCACTCGAGACTTACAAACTAACTTTAGCTAAACCTACAAAAGATAAGTATTTGGCCTTGAACACTATTAGGGATAATCGTAATGAGTCTTTCTGATTCGGAGTCACCCAATGATGAAGAGATAACTTATTTTGCTAAGAAATTGAGGAAAATGTTTAGAAATAAAAAGTATCAAAAGAGACACAGGGGTGCTCCCATTGAGTCTAGAAAGAAATTTCACTCTGTGAGATGTCATAAGTGTCAAGGTTTTGAGCATTATCGGAGTGAGTACCCAAACAGTAGGTGTAATAAGGATAAGGCTATGAATGTTACTATCACCGATGACGAATCTAAATCAGATAAACAGAGTGAGAAGTCCACTCGGGCTAAGAAAGGAAAATGCATGGCTTCCACTGCTAGGAATATGAGTGAATTTGATAAGGAGAGTGAGAAAATTGAGGATGTAGGTAGTGGTGAGCAGTCCAAGGAGGGTTTTGAAGATGATAAAGACTTACATAAGGCTTATGACAAATTATATGATGAGAGACTTAGGATATTGACTACCAAAAAAGCATTGTGTACGAAGGTCAAAGATTTGGAGTTAGAGAAAGAAAAGCTAATAGCTGACCTTTAGGAATCTGCCTTGTCACTGAGTAGGTTGAACTCTGTGAATGAATCCTTAGATACTCAGGTTAAGAGTCTTATGAATTATCTCGAGAAATTCTCTGAGAGACTTAGTGAGTTGAGCATTGTGAATGAGACTTTAGGACATAAGGTTAATGCCCTTATGAATGATCTTGAGGATTCCAACACCCAACTCCTTGCATTCTCTAGTGGTTCAATAAAGCTTAATAGCATCTTAGGAATGGGTAAGCATGCTGGTAATAAGGGAAGTCTACAATATATGGAGAATGATCACAATATTGTTAGTACTTTCAAGACCATATATATCTCTGCCACTGACCAGTCTAAATATGCTCCTAATCTTGCACCCAAGATTAAGGGAATCATAGAACAAAGGTATACTAGATAACGTAGGACCTACCAACCTAAGAATAGAAATCAGCAATCACATAAACTTGGTCATAAGTGTATCCCTACTTATTTCAATTGTGGAGAGTTAGGACATATAAGGCGTGGGTGTCATAAATTCTAAACAAAAATATAAATCGAAACTTCAATAGAAATAAACATTAATATTTTGATAATCGGATTGACTTTCTTACTAATTAGGTGAGTCAATTGACCAAGTTGATAATACAGCTAACTAGGATTAATTCCTCCACTAGGCAAGTTTGGGTAAAGAAGAGTGATTTGAAAAATCTTGAAATAAATCACGGTACTCTTAAAAGTAAGAGCGTTTGTATATCTAACTAGGTATTTCTGTTGCATGCTTGGGCTTGTTCGTTGTGATACATTCATTATTGCATACATCTCATTTTTGTACTTGCTTTTTAGGTTATAGGTTTATGTATTTGCATCTTAATCAGTTTTACTTTTGCACATGCATTTTTTTTTTGTTGAATTTTTTATTTGTATGTGTGATTGGTACATTCAAGTTAAAAAAAAATTAAATGTTTTTAAACTACAACATGTATTGATGTACTTGAACTTGTGTGTAGTGATCAAGTATGAGCTTAATTGATGTGTTGTATCATATTTCCATTACATCACTACAACAAAAATACCTTTTTGCAACACTTAAAAGGCAACATTTATTAATTAAATGTTGCTAAACGGGTCTATTGCAACGTTTGGACAAGTGAATGTTGCTAAAAGTGTCTATTAGCAACGTTTTTAAAAAACGTTGCAAAAATCTTACTTTTGGCAACGTTTTTCAAATGTTGCGAAAAGTCTCACTTTTTGCAACTTTTTTTAAATGTTTCCAAAAGTGAGACTTTTCGCAACATTTTAAAAACGTTGCCAAAAGTAATATTTTCGCAACTTTTTTTTAAAAAAGTTACCAATAATAATATTTTCGCAACGTTTAAAAAACGTTGGCAAAAATCTCATTTGCAACGTTTAAAAAACGTTGTCCTAAATTAAACGTTGCCAAAGGTAAAATTTTGGACCGCCCAAGGCCCATTTTTTTAAAAGCCCAACCCTCACCCCCTCGCGGCCCCGCCCCCAAAACCATTTTTAACCTAACCCCCAAACCCATTGCTTCAATTTCACCAGTTCGAGTAGGCCAATTCCTCAGCCTCCGTCGAGCTCTCCGTTCATCTCTGCAGTTCTACTGGAGAAGAGGAACAAAAAACATCTTTAGCAACACTCAAAAGGCAACATTCAATCAATGAATGTTGCTAAAGGAGTCTATGGCAACATTCAAATAAGTGAATGTTGCAATTAGTTAACTTTATTAAGTTTTAGCAACATTCTTCAAAAGAATGTTGTCAATACTACTTTTGGCAACGTTCATCGCACGTTGCGAAAAGTGGAACTTTTCGCAACGTGCGATGAACGTTGCCAAAAGTAGTATTGGCAACGTTCATTGCACGTTGCGGAAAGTTTCACTTTTTGCAACGTTCATTGCACGTTGTGAAAAGTTCCACTTTTAACAACGTTCATTTGAACGTTGCGAAAAATATATCTTTTCGCAACGTGCAATGAATGTTGCGAAAATGAGTATTGGCAACGTTCGTTTGAACGTTGCGAAAAGTTCAACTTTTAGCAACGTGCAATGCACGTTGCTAAAAGTTGAACTTTTCGCAACGTGCGATGAATGTTGCCAAAAAATTTTATAGTTTGCCTTTTGCAACGTTCACCGAACGTTGCCAAATATTTGGTTTTTTGCAACGTTCATTTGCACGTTGCAGAAACTCGAACCAGTAATTTTTTTTTTTTATTTTTTTTTTCTGGGTTTAGCCCACTAACTGAGATAGAAAACTAAAAAATTGACAAAAAAATTAAAATAAAAAGGGACGTTAAATAGAAAAACAAAATCCTGACTCCCTAACCTAATCGACGAAATTAAAAAGGCCACCTAATATAATATAATAGCATTTTTTAAAGGCCACCAAATTAAAAAATCCAAAATCATTCCCTCCATATTTTATCAAAATATTATATCCCGCTTTTTCTTCGTACCCTAATTATTTGTTCCATTCCATTCCATTACCTTACTTTTCCACGCCTCTCCTCTCTCTGCCTTCCACTCTCCACGCCTCTCCTCTGGAATTTTTCACAAAATCCCCCACCCCCACCCCCACCCCCACCGTCACCGTGACTTGAGAGAGCCAGAGACGGGAAGCAGGCAGCTCTGCCTCTGCGCCGATCATTTCTCCACCTCTTCTCCTCCTGCGGATTGCTATTGACTGGTGAGTGGACGGTGGACCTCTTTTCCCGTTTTCCAGCCTCTGTCTCTTACTCGTTTGTTTTGTTTTTAGCTTTTTTCTTTAGTTTTTGTTCTTTGACAAAGAAATGAGAATAGTGATTTGTGAATTTGTTATTTATGATAAATAATTTATGTTGTATTGTATGAGTTATGGTTATAATTTATGATTTATGAGTTTTGATTTGTGATTTGGGAATTTAGGTTTAGGAAATTAGGATTTAGGGATAAGTGAAAAAAAATAATTGAGAGGTTGTTGGGCTCAATTGAACCATGTGTTCACTGTGTTTTTAATCAATTTTAATTGTACATATGAGCTGTTAACTTAGTGGATAGATTGGATTGCAGTACACAACTTTCACGAGGTTGAAAATTTTGGCTTCAATAGGTTACCTCGTATTAGACTTAACATTTGCAAGTTGAAGCAAAATCTAGATAAATTCAGCTATGAGGACAATATCCTTCTCCAAGATGGTGAAACGGTTAGTCCTTTGATGGCTATTAAACCAGAAAAATCGCTGCTTCACCATTGCCCAAATTGAGGAATATGAAGCATGTAAGGACGGACCATCAAGTATTCAAGTATAAGTTTTCTCAGTTTTTATAGTTTTCTCTTAGGCAAATGTATCAAACCCATTCAGACGTAACTGGTGAAGGCTAAGGGCTCTAGAGTTCAAGGTCTCGTGTGAAATGTTGGCATTAGTAACATGAACATTGGATTTAAATTGTTCAATAAGTGATATTTAATGGCTATTCCAGCTACTCAGCCCAATATGTAAATGATAATTTTTAAATATTTTCCCTGCATGCAGCTATGTGCTTCCTGATTCACACACTGTCTTGGAAAAGGTGTTGCTTCAACTATCTTTTGAGTGTAAATTCATTTTCTTAACTCTTAAAACACAATTATTAACTGTAAACCTGTAATGTTGCAGCTACCGAAAAGAGAACCTGACAATCCATGCACATACCTACTTGCTATATGGACACAAGGTATGTATACCCCCAGCTTATTCTAATTATTCATATGCTATGATGGTATCTTAGCAATAATAAAATCCTGTGAATTACCAGAAGGTAATTATTGTGATTTGTGGAACTCAGAAAATCTCAACAAGGATGAGTCTTTATCTTTCCATGATATGCATGGAGAAGATTCAGTTGATGAAACATTTCTAGTGAGAAATTCTTACCTTGCAATAAATTCTGCTTCTGATGTAGGTTTCCTTGTATTTTGAAAACTTGCTTTCAGTGCACCCAAGTGAAAATTACAATCAGTTGGTACCTTGTTATTTCTAGAGCTGAAGGACTTATAAGTCGTAAAATTAAATCAAGTAGTTGGCCTTCTGGGCAGGATAGCGTGCTATGTGAACAAGGTTTTTATCTTTGTGTATAGGCACAAACATTTTTCCGTGCTAAGTATGTGCAAATTATGTTCAAATTTAAGAAACAATTATAAATGGGCAACATACTGAAGAAAATAGTTTTCACCTGCCATCGCCGACATTAGATGCAATTTCATCTTTTCTATTTGACAAACAGAAACAATTATGAAAGGCCAGGCAGAAAAGATAAGCAGACCTTAGAAAGTTATGAAGGGGGAGGTATCATATGAACAAATGTCAACTTCTAAAAACAGTCACTTCCATTAATTTCAGTCAGCAAGACTATATATGAATGCACTATAACAACTAAGCAAACGTCAAGAGATTTAGAATGAATTCGATTTATTTCACTCAATTGAATTACATAGAGATATATTTTTTACAAGCGGTCTACATTGCTAAACTTGTATATGTGATAGAGTTCATCTGTCTCTGTTTAGTTTTTTGAAGTAAAAATTCTCTGTATATTCAGAGTTTGCTGTCATTATAACTGTGTGAAAAATGGTCTTGTTTGGTGCCTGTTAAGATTGAGAAGTCTATTATTTTTTACTCTTCATGGGACGCTGATTTTGCTCATATTGATTCTATCGATCAAAGATGTGTTGTTCAACTAAAATGTACATAATAAATATATACAGTTCTATTCCTGTCTATGATACTCAAGTAAATGTATTAAAAATAGATGCATTTTCATCTTAGCGTATCTGATGTTAGTAAAAGGAATTTTACCCAGAAATTTGAAGATCTAAACGAGTTCTGGTGTTGTAAATGGTCTTCTAAGTTTACTTTGAGTTTTGAATTGGCTGATTTCTACTGTCTATATTTACTTTTGAACATATAAATGTAATTTGTTGTGAATTACTTGCCATTAGCTCTTTAACCGGCTCAGGTGGACTCTAGAGAGCATCAAAGACTCAACAGTAAGTATAAGTTACTAGATTGGACCGGAACACAAGAAAGTAATCAGTAAACCCGACCCGACCCGACCCGACCCAACTCATTGAGTTATGGTTCTACCTCATTTATCATTCCTCTGCAATCTCAATTTTCCTTTTTATGCAGTTTGCCTGTGGAGAACTTAAATGCATCCAAGATCGAGCAATCTGTTATGTCTTTTAATCAGACTCCCGTCATTGCTGAGGAGACCACAGTGTATATTGATAAAATCATCAAAATCCGAAAATTAACTACAACTGGTGTTGAGAGAGTTGCTGGCAGCAACAAGGTAGTTTCAAGTTGTTAAAATGCTTCCTACAATTTTAGTTTTCAGTGTTGAAATGAAACTATGCCCTAGCATGATTCTGTTGCTGTCTTCCATAAAGAAATCGTGATGATTATAATTATTACCTCGTGGATATGCCATATTTTTACTATTTAGCAATTTTACCTGTTTGTATTTTTGTCTGATCATTAATATTGTTGTTTGAATTGTCTGAGTTGACAGTCTTCATGTAACAACCTATCTCACTTCTATAGCATGCCTTTGACCTGGTAAGAAGTTGATAACATATGTTTAGTCCAACACTTCGTAAAGTTTTAGTTCAATTAAATTGTACGGGACAATGATACTTATGTATGTGGTGTCTGACTGACTTGTAATTGATGCAAAATATAAAAGTGCCTACTTTATTGATGTTTATTGTGTGCCATTGTATAGCACTTATGCCAGGATGAAAGTATAATTCAGTTGAACTTTTGTTTGAACTGAATACTTTCGGATTATTGCAAATCATGCGTCGCGCTCCCTAATTTTGTGGTAGACTAGAATTATGCATAGGCATTTATCAGAACTCTATGATTCGAAATTCGGTTTTCTGGAGATGTATGTTTAGTGCATTTTCAAATGCTTACTTTAAGCTGTTGAAGTGATTCTATTTTGTTGATTTTCTACTTTCTTTCTTTTGTTCTGATGACTGATTTACTTCTGCAGGAAGCTATATCTCAAGAGAGTGATGAAAAGCTCGAAGACAATGGTGGCTTAAAATTAGAAACAAATGGGACATTTGGGTAGATAATTTGGAATGGGACTCTTCTAAGCTTTTCTTCTATGTATTTGCTATTGTAATTGAAGCATACTTATGTACGCTTATTTTTTTTGTTAGAGAAGTATTTTGTTTCACATTGTCAGTATTTTGATCGACACTGAGATTACACAGTAGAAAGTAAAAAAGCTTCAATATTGTTGTTGTTGATGTGCTCTTTATGATTATGAGATGAGAAAATGTGTTGAATTACTTTGAAATTTTTGCCAATTGGAATATTAGTTGAATATGACTTTAGTATTTGGTGCATGTTATGTACTTGTTATCATTGGATTATATGTACTAGAAATGCATTTTGACAATTGTTTATTCAGGAAATAATTAATGATACAAAAATATGATAATTGAACTAAAAACATCTATCGCAACGTTCACCGAATGTTGCGAAAAACTTGCAAAAAATGGTTATGGCAACGTTCGCCCGAACGTTGCGAAAAAAGATAACGGCAACATTCGCCGAATGTTGCGAAAAAGGGTAACGGCAACGTTCGCTGAACGTTGCGAAAAAGACCTACGACAACGTTCGCTGAATGTTGCCGTTGCCCTTTTTCGCAACGTTCGCTGAACGTTGCCGTTGCCCTTTTTCGCAACGTTCAGTGAACGTTGCGAAAACATTCCACTCTATGGCAACATCGCAATCCGCAACGTGCGCCCGAACGTTGCAAAAACTCTTTGGCAACGTTTTTTGCACGTTGCAAAAAGCTATTTCTGGTGTAGTGGTACGAGGGGCTATTTGATGATGAGCATACCAAAATTCTCATATTCAAAGAGCAGCTTGAAGACTAGGGTTTGAATTCTGTATTTTATTCAAAATTTGCTTCTTGTGGTCTGTTTTAGTTTGTTATACATTTCATTTTGGTTTTTCTTTTTCCTTTGGTGTAGAGTGAAGAATATGTGGTAGAATTGCTACAAAAACTGACGGATATGGATATTACTTTTCAAGCACTGAAGGCGGAAATGATGATAAGCGAGCTCCCTCTGCTTATAAACTGTTTAAAATAATTGCAGTCTTGTTTGATTTTTGGTTAACTATGAATGCTTTTGTCTAGAAGGAGAGAAAAGTACTGAAAAGTCGAGGACCGGGAACAGCTATGGAGTATTTTGTAAGCCTGGTCGAACTACTCTATGGGAAGGAAAAAGCTGGTGAAGTTTCTGGACCACTGGTAATGTTTCCTCTTATAATTTTCCCGATCTGCACTATTCATTTCTTGATTAGTAGGTATAATCACAATTCATATTGTCTAATCCAGTCAAGTAGTTCTAATGGATGTAGAATTGATTTCGAATTATTGATCAGGTTCCTTTCAAAAAATTTATTGATCAGGATATTATACCTGTGAATTAATTTATCTAAATTGCTAAGAATAGTTTAGGTCAAAGTGATGCAAGCCCTATTTTCAGAAGGGAACCCTGTGATGCACTCACAGATAGTGCATGAAAGGTTTATAGAAGGTAATATCATTCAGCGAACTAGTAGCTGTGTCAAATTACGAGTATGTGGTCTGAGGGACATATATTACCATCTCTATGGTTAGAAGTAGCACATATAAGGTTGAAGTACAAGGATATGGAGACTATTCCAAACAAGCCTACTTGTTTAAGTGAGCCAAAAAAAAAATGGTTGAATTCGAAAGTGGAATTACGTTTTGAATTGTTCATCCGTAAACTGTTATCATTATACTTTAAAATCTTTACTAGGTTGTTTATCCAAAAATTTGTACAAACAATAATAGATGTGATATAACTATTATTAGCACAATGATGTTGATGTTCATAGCTAAGATCTAAGAAATGTCCCAATTGGAAAGTCAAAGATTTGGCCATTCATATGAGTATTTGTTATCTCTATTTGGACTCCAGTTTAGGTAATTGACATTGATGTTATTTTAATTCCTCAAGACAAAAATTTCAAAGCCAACCCTTTATTCCTTCTCAGGGTATGGTTCAGAGCTTAATGTTCTCTAACTGGGAATTCAAAGTGATTACCTGATATGTATGATTTGTAAAATATTACTTTTAACACTAAACTTGGTTGTTATGTTGGATAAATGGATAAGAAAAACTTCCTTTCTGCGGAAATGAAAATTATATATAAAACTTAATAATCTGTATATTAATTTATTTTGGATAAGTTGATCAAGACTTCCTGGTTGTCACACACATTATGGTCATCTTATTCTTGTCTTATGAGTTCTTAGCATTCTTCATCAATTTGAAAGAAATAAGTTTAGTGATTAGTGTAGGCATTCGAGATATTCCACGTATTTAACTTATATTTGCTAAGTTACTAGACAAAATATTTTTTCCCCTTTTTGGGCAAGAAGAAGGGGGCTAAAGATATTCCACATATTTAACTTATATTTAACTTATTTAAATACGAATTTCATTGAAATATTTATTTAAAAAACATTTTCTAACATTGCAATGCTAGCTGGGTGTCTTCTTTATGAAAGAACATTATTGTTTGCTATTTTTAATTATTTTATTTTGGTGTAGTTCATGATGGCAAGTTGAGGGTTTTTAAGTGGCCAGACATGGATATTACTCTTGATGAGGCCAATGCTCATGCTTCTGCGAAGGATTTAGATTTCAGGTTCAAATTTGCTCAAAAGTTAACCTCAAACAAATTTGTATTTCATAACTTGAGAAATTTTAATTGTATGCCTTTTTTTGTATCTTGCAGCCCTGATGAGAATTTTCTTGCCTCTGTGGGAAGTGGCCCTGGAAGAATTGAAGAATGCATGAAGAATGACATGATTGAGTATGTCGTTAAAGTATTATCCAGAAGTTTGGTGTTGAAAGTGCGGCAATAAGCTCTTCGTGCCTAAACTGTATCAAAATTTTATTCCTAATTTTGTTTCATTTTGAATCTCCTTTTTTTATTTAGGTGGTGTTGTATCACTTTCTTATATTCAAGTGTATGGATTCAAAAATTTATAATGAAATTATCAATTTTTATACGATACCAAAATTTGTTCAGAATGAGTCATTTCAATTTTGCGAGTCAATTTATATATATTGCTGTATAAAAAAAAGAGAAAAAAAGAAAAAAAAAAGGAGGATGGATATGGCAACGTTTTTACAACGTTGCAAAAAGCCCCCTTTTGGCAACGTTCTAAAAACGTTGCAAAAAGTTTCTCACTCTATGGCAACACTGAGATTTGCAACATATGGAAAAACGTTGCAAAAGCCTTTTAGCAACATTTTTTGAACGTTGCGAAAGGCATTTTTTCTTGTAGTGCATTGCTTAGATTTTTGTGGAGTACTTGGTATATATTTTTTCATGTACCATCTGCACTGCACGCACTATGATATTATGAGTGGGACTTGACTGCGTGTGTGAGATTTGAGATGACTATCACATATTATAAGGTGATTTTAAACATGAATTGGCCTTATTTTAGTATACTAAAACTCGAGTATATTCTATTGAAAGAAAGCTCAATATCTTATGCTTTTCTTCGGAGTCTATTTGACTTGAGTAATTAAGCTTGAAGCGTTTCTCATAACCTGGTGCATATGGTCAACTAATTTGGGTTAATCGGCCTAAAGCTCATTACATGGGTCATTTTAGTCACTTAATGGAGAAGAGCATGCACATAAGATGTAAAAATGATGAGATTAAAAATTTAGAAAATGTGTGTGTGTGTGTGTGTGTGTATATATATATATATATATATATATATATATATATATATATACACTCAAAATCAGGGGGAGAAAAGAATAATATACATGCAAAATTTGGAATCCTACTTACAAATGATTAGTGACACTTAACACACATGGGTCACTTACACAATTTACTCCATTTTAACTTGAACCGACTATGTGAGAAAGTCTACTGATCATTAATTATGTTTATGCATGTTATTAACTGCATCTTTGAGTTATTATATATTGGTGTTCAATTGTCTTTCATAAACTTCCCTTTGTCATTTGTAACAAAAATTGGGAGAGAGAATTGATTTTTTGAATTTGCAGTAAGAGGGAGGAATGATAGGCATTCAGTATCATAATGCATAAATTTTTTGATTTTTAATATTTGGTGGTATTAATGTTTCGGTTACTGCTTTGATTAACATCAATATTAGCTCTCAAATCTAGCATATTTAAGGTAATGAGTTTCAATTGTTATATTTCCTGTATCACGTGCTTTTACACTGGTATTTGAGTTATTGATTTCAGAAAACATGTTTAACAAGGAATGAAGAGACAGAGAGTCATTTTAATTTTAGGTAGATTAGTTTTATTTTTAGTTCATTGACTTGTGTTGTATAGTTTTGTTACGTAATGTCAAAGGGGGAATTTGTTAGGTTTCTATTGTATTGACAATTCTTTAGACAAAAAGGACTAATATAAAAAGTTGTAAAAGTCAAAGAGTCAATTGAAAAGTTGTATAGATAAACTAAGTATCTTAGGGTTCGAGTTTGGAATAAGAAGGAAAAAATCACCGAAATTTCGCTAGCCTATCGCCCGTCGGATGCTCGAGCAAAAAAAATAGAAACACTGTCGCCTGCCTGTGTCGAGCTCTCACTCAAGCGACAGTGTTTCTCACCGAAAAAATATTTTGGTGTGGTTGTTCAATATATTACTTCTCCATAACATCCTTCCAAGATTTAAGAACACATTCAAGCATTTGATTTATCCATTGATTTTTTAATTCATACAACCATATAGTTGGAAAAAAAATCTTCATATAATAAAAAACACTCGCTTCCTCTATACATACATCAAGGTACTTTCTCAAGAGGTTTCAGAGATTGCTGAAGATTGAGGGAGGTTGGATCGGAAGTACAGAAATAATACAATAACAAGGTGTTTTTGGTAATCCACATGAGATAGACAATTTCAGAAGATCGAAAGTAGGTGTGAGTGAAGCACATTCCAACAAGTCTTAGAGATTACAGAAAGTAGATCAGGGAGTCTAGTGGGATTTCTAGGCTAGATAGTACTGTAAGCTCATATTGTCTATACTGGAAGTTATTGGCTTGGTTTCTGAGTTTTTACCCGGTTGGATTTTTTCACGAACATATTTTGTGTTATTTATTGTTTTATTGATTATTGCGACAATTCAACATATGATAAATTGATTTGATTGATTGAACATCTAGATCAATTCATAAGTGTCTTATTGCTAGGGATGACAATTTAACCCGCCTCGTCCAGTCGCCCCTAATGTGATCTAAAAAATTCGTCCCAACAGGTTGGTGGGGCGGGGTGGGGCGTAAAGGGTCGCCTCATGGCGGGTCGCCTCCCCCCGCCCTGTGAAAAAAATAATTAAAAATAGAATTTTAATAAATTGTTAGTTTTAAAATATTGTTGAATGTATTTACAATATTTTAATATGTTTCTAATCCAACAATTATATTATACAATTGTTAATTTAAAATTTTACATATCTAACAATTGTTTATATAATTTATAATTTCGATCACTCAATCTTTTTATTATAATTAAATTATATAATTTCAAATTAAGAATCATGATAGTTAAATAAATTTTTTTGCTTATGAAAGATTTATACCAATTAATCAAAATAAGTTAATATCTTGATCGAAAATATTAGAAAAAAATTTAAAATATATGGAATAACCTTTAGATTTTGGGTTAAGAGTTGAATTTTAAATAATAACATAACTCGAATTTTTGAAAATGTACAAAAAAAAAATTAAAATTAAATAGGGCAAATTCTTGCCCCCGCCCCGCTGGTCTAAGGTGGGGCGGGACACGAGGTGGGGCGAAGTTGGAGGGAGATGGGGTGGGGCGGGGTGGAGTTGCCCTGCCCCGAACCGCTCCATTGCCATCCCTACTTATTGCTTTTAATTGGTAATTGTGCAATTTCGCATGTTGGGTCTAAATATTCGGATAATTAGAACTTTCATCGTCCAAATAGGAGTACCAACTCAAGTCCAAATGAGAATTTCAATTAAAGTCCAAATCCAATTAGTTCATAAACAGGGACAACCTTAATATTACTTTGGGTGTGAACTGCATTAGGGCAATAAAGAGGCGAGATAAGATTAGCAACAGTCTCGAAATATCTAAAAATGTCGATTACGAATATGGTGTGGCACAATCCTCGTAGTCTCAATTTGACAACAAAGAATATGATACCAATCACAAGATCAAATACGAGGATGATTTCAAGAGAGAGAAAGTGGAAGAAGGCTGCAGAGCCAATTTAAGCGAGGTTGTTCAAGTCCCTAACATGAAGGAATGCAAATTTGAAATTTTTTTGGAGTGGCATTTTGTTTAATGGAGGTTTTTTAGCATTAGGAGTTTTCAATTTAAAATAATTTGACTCATGTAATTCAAAATTTTCCATGTGTTACTCTAAATAGTAAGGGTAGAATTGTGGGGAAAAAAAAAAAATCAAAATGCAGTTAGTAATATCTTAGATCAAAGTAATAATTTGGATGCGAATAAAACTCTGTTTGGAAATCAATTTGGACTCAATCTTGACCTAATTTTTATATAAATTCGGATTAGGAATATGATTGGGGTCGTATCTAAAGTAGAATTAATCTATCTTTAAAAAAATGGTTAAATACTACAGGATTATAGATTGTCAAAAATGATGAATGAAATTAAATTACACAGTCACGAATTGTAATTAAGATAATAATAAGTGTGTTAGAAATTTCAATACATACATATCATATATATTTTAAAATCATCCTAGTCAATTAATCTAGAAATAATCAATAAATCTATTTTGATATTTTACATTCAAATTTGATTATGGATTGATACAATACAATTTAATGTGTATTTCTTGTGGGATGATACTCTTAACTGAACACATTATTACTTGTCCATGATCTTGTATGGTTATGTATTTCGCATAAATAATAATCACACAAACACAATGTAAGAACTACCATAATGGTATCAGATAGTTCAATTCATATAAATTCAATATGATTCAAATTATAATGACTTATTAATTTCTTTTGAGATAATGAAATTTTGAAAGTTTTTTTTATGCGAGGAATGCATGTGCGGGGCCATATACTATTTTACTTCTCATGTTGATCTTACTCATTAATTCTACGAGGATTCCAATTGAAATTAACTAGATATTGGAAATAAATGGAATCCTAGCAGAATTAATGAATAAGAACAACATGAGAAGTAAGATAGTAAATGGTCGCATATATATATATATATATATATATATATATATATATATATATATATATATATATATATTGAAGAAAAGCTGACAAAATATCATTATCTCAAAAGAAATTAACTAGTCATTATAATTTGAATCATAATGAATTTACATGAATTGAACTATCTGATGCCATTATGGTAATTCTTATATTGTTTTTGTGTGATTATTGTTCATGCGAAACTCGCAAACGTATGATATTGTTTACAAGTAATAATGTGATGAGTTAAGAATATCGTCCGATAGGGAATAAACCTTAGATTGAATTGTATCAATCCATAATCAAATTTGAATGTAAAGTAATAAAAGAAATTTATTGATTATTTCTAGATTAAACTACTAATTAACTAAGATAATTTTAAATTATGCCATTGTTTGATTCCCATTATTTTCAAAATTCATTTTTCTTTCTCTTCTTTTCAACCATGCAATCTTCAACAAAATAATATTACATGCAAACCCAAAAATATTCTTTATTTTTTAACTACACATTATCTATCAGTTTACTATTTCAAAATACATTATTCTGCAAAAAAATGGTGGCTCAAATAGGCGCTAAATATGATATGTATGTGTTGGAATTCCAAATCCACCTATTATCATCCTAATTTCAATTCTCAACTATGTAATTTAATTTCATTCATTATTTTTAACAATCGATAATCATATTATATTTAACTTTCTTTTTCGAGATAGGTTACTATATTAGACACGATCGGTCATATATTTTAGTCCAAATTCATATGAATAGAACACATTTAATTCCACATAAATGATTGCACATGTGATATACGTTATTCCGAATATATATTGTTTGTATGTTAATCATGAAGTGTTCTACTTATTGTGTGTTTCCCAACATTGCAATAAGCAATTAATTACCTAATTGACGATCAAGCAATTAAATAATACAAGAAAACATACAAGATCAGTGAAGAATACAAATTTACTAAACTACTTGGTCATTAAATTAAAAATAAACAATAAAAATAACAATAACAACAATGATGATGATGTACATCTTAATCTAACACAGCAAAATCTAGCATAACATAATTCTAATGGTAAAATAACAAGAAGAATGGAAAAACATCATTCGTAATGTATAAATACAAGAAAGAGATTTGAAATCAAATTCTTATTGTAGATTTTCAATACCAAATTTTGATTCTTTAAATTCTTGATGTTTCTTGATTCAATCGACATGTTAGATTTGTTCTCTTCCCCAACTTATATTGAATTGACTCCTTGTTTCTTGATAGATTTTTTTTTTATTTTTTTTATTTTTTATGATGTGATTTTAGATGAGAGAGAGAGAGAGATCCCTTAAATCAAGATCACGTTCGAATTGATTTCCAAATAGAGTTTTATAGCCCGTTTGGCCTCCTTTTCCTTTCAATTTTTTTCACCGCACTCTTATTTTCAACCATACAATCTTCCATAAAATAATATTACACGTAAATTGAAATTTTTCCGCTTTTTCAACCACATGTTCTTAAAAAAAACACTATTTCAAACATTTTTCGTCCAAATTATTAATTTGATCTAGATATTTCTCACTGTATTTAGAAAATTCACAATTCTGTCCTTACGATTTAGCAATTAGCATAGCACATGGCAACTTTTGAATTACATGAGTCAAACTATTTTAAACAGAAAACTCCTAATGCTAAAAAACTTCCATTAAACAAAATGCCACACTAAAAAATTCCAAATTTGCATTCCTTCCTGTTAGGGACTTCAGTGACCTCGCTTTAATTGCCTCCCGAGCCCTCTCTTCCTCTTGCCCCCTCCTAGCCGGAACCCTCCTCGTACTTGATCTCGTTATTGATATCATATTCTCCAATGTCAAATTGAGACTGTTGAGGATCGTGTCATTTCATATTCTTGATCGACATTTTTACATACTTCCAGACTGTTGCTAATCTTATCTCGCCTCTCGATTGTCCTAACGTGGGTGGGCCACACCCAAATTAATAGTAAGGGTACAGTTGTCTGCAGCCAGTTGTGCTTGGGGCCTACGATTCATTGCCTAAAAACACGTTTAAAGTAAATGACCATCATAAATATTTCCAAAAAAAGTATAGAATGCAATAAATTTAATTCCAAATAATTGAAAAATTAGAGTCTGTTTGGTATTGATTTTGACAATCAATTTTCAATTAATTCTCATTTTCAATCACATTTTTCAATAAAATAATATTTTTCATACATCAATAATTTTTCTCCTTTTTCAACTACACATTTCCCATCATATCACTATTCAAAAATCAATTCTTACCTCAAAAATCACTCACAAACACCATCTTAATCGTATGAGAAGCAAGCAAGTGGTCCACCTCATTCCCGTCTTTAGCAACAAATTGACTAAAACCACTATTGCAATAGTCCTACACATTTATAATTGCATAGAGCTGAACCTTTCTAAGCGGATATGGAAAAATTGGGATTTTCCATCAAATGGGTTGGCCTTATTAACCACATGTTTTACTTTTGTTATTTTCGGGCATGCTTTCAAAAATGTGGTTCCGTGGTCTTTGTCAAGGTGTCAATTCTTGCCCTTATTATTTTTGTTTTGGGCAGAAATGGTTTGATCACTAGTGAAAGTTGTAGTTCCGTCTCATGGTCTTTTTCAAGGTAGTTAATTTTCGCCTCATGTATTTTTGGTGTAAATATATATGTTTCATCACCAATAAATTTGCGGAACAAGAGGTAAGATGATGGGTTTCCGATGCTTGCAAATAGCTATTTGTTTTTCGTAGATAATAATTGTGACATTTAAGTATTGAAGAGGGCATTTTGAGGTACATGTAAAAACATATGGTTAAGAGAAAATCATTTACTCCCTCCATCCCATAAAGATAGATTTGTTTCTATTTTCACACAAATTAAGGAAGTTTAATTAATGTAGTTAGAAATATAATTTTTTCTTATGAGTAGTTCATATATATTTAATGATAACAAGACAGATTAAATAGGAGCATATTAAATAAAAAATTGATGATAGACGAAAAGGAAAACGAGTCTATCTGTACGGGACGAAGACAATACTGCATTCAGTCCGAACATTCAAGCAAGTGAGCATCGGAATTGAATGATCTAGTGTTGGAAAACTTCACCGAAGGAGGAGAGAAAATAATCTTGTAAACAACAAAAAATCTTGTAGAAACGAACTTCAAATAAGGCCTAAACACGTGATCGTTGTCCTCAAACAATATTTGCCCCTTCTCCTTGAAATTGAGATGCTAAAAGGTTTTTCGGCAAATGGTTTGAAGGATTAATCAAGCCTTGTTGTGAAAATACTAAAGCACAAGTATTTTTACCCAAAACTCAAGAACACAAAAGGAGAAATATGAATGTGAGTAGAAAATTGGATATGAATTTGATTGTAGAGAGTATAAGCATAAACAATGTTTTTCAAATTTTTTTTCACTAAGAACATGGCTCCTCTATTTATAGGCCTCACTAATGTACACGAATTAGTGCCAAAAAAAGGTTGAAAGGACACTAAATTCAAGTAACAAACGGTAGGAAATCGTCCTCCAACGGTCACGAAGTTTGTTCTATGCGACCGCATAGTACAAAAATATGCGGTCGCATAGTTATACCCGTTGGAGAGAAGGAGGCTTCTGTCCATTTCTATGCGGCCGCATAGAACAAAATTCGGCCTGCTTTTCCAGTTCTTCTTCGCTTGTTTATTTTGAACAAATTTCTCAACAATCCCCCACTTGTTCAAAATGAACAAGTATCACATTCAATCGTAAACGATACTCATGCCTAAGGATTAGATATCTTTCGATTTGAATCTAACCGTAGTGTAATTCTAACAAGGCAAAGTCGAAATTAAAGGTAGCATGAAGCTTTGAATCAGTTATTCCATGTGACAAAATCGGTAAGAACACACGCACAAGTACCACGTGTTCTCAAGTTCCTCAAACTCGCTTAGCGCTTTTATGGCCTTGCGCTCATCATTTTCGACAAACTTTTAAGAGAGTAACTCTAGCTCTCTATTGAGGCGGCACCACGAAGTTCGTCTAGGTGAAATTCTTCCAGCATCTTTGTTACTTTTAAATATATTTGTGCTCTTAGCACTGAACTTCATTAAGAGCTTGAAACTCAACCCTCACTTCAGTAACAATCAGCATTATTTAACTAGGATAGGGTTATCGCGGATTTGAATAATGCTAAAACTATCCACATATCAAATGACTTGTTGTTACCCTTTGAACCCGTGGATTACCTTTTGAGTAATGACAGGTAGGGTTGCTATCATTGGTGAATCTTTCTATTTTAAGAGTTTCAACCCCATCCTACTCGATGTAGATGTTACTAAATCTCGATTTAGAGGTTTAGTTAGAGGATCTGCTAGATTCTCGATAGACTTAACATAATTTAGGAAAATTATTCCATCTTTGATTAATTTCCTTATGTAGTCGTGTCTAAGACTCATATGTCTAGACTTTCCGTTGTATACCTCGTTGTATGCTTTAGCTAATGTGGCTTGACTATCACACATGATAGATATTGAAGATGTATTCTTCGGTCCCAAAGGTATCTCATAAAGGAGATCCTTAAGCCACTCAAATTCTTTCCCGGTATCCGATAATGCTACGAATTCGGATTCCATGGTCGAGTGTATTATACAAGTCTGTTTCTTTGATTTCCAAGAAACAACTCCTCCTCCAAGAGTGAACACCCAACCGGAAGTGAATTTATTCTCACCCGTGCTAGATATCCAACTAGCATCGGTAAATCCTTCCAAGACAACCGGGAATTTAGTATATTGTAGGCTTAAGCCCTTGATCTTCTTTAAATACCCAAAAACTCTTCCAATGACCTTCCAATGATCATTGCTTGGATTACTAGTAAACCTACTTAGTTTACTAATTGCGAATGCTACATCTGGTCATGTGCATTGAACTACATACATAAGACTTCCAATAACACTTGCGTATTCCACTTGAGCAATTGCTCTTCCATCATTCTTTACAAGTTTTAAACTTGGATCAATTGGGGTACTTCCTTCCTTTATGTTCAAATGTTTGAACTTGTTTATCACATTCTCAATATAATGTGATTGACTTAGGTGGTAACCCCCACTAGTCTTTGTGACTTTGATACCCAAAATGGTATCCACTTGTCCAAGATCCTTTATCTTAAATGTGGAAGATAGAAACTTCTTTGTTTCTTTTATTCCATCCATGTGATTACTCATAATCAACATGTCATCAACATATAAACATATAAATATCACATAATCATCACATACTTTTGAATATAAGCATTTATCTACGCTATTATGTTTAAAACCAAACGAAATTATAGCTAAGTCGAATTTCTCATGCCACTTTTTAGGTGCCTATTTTAAACCATATAACGATTTTGCTAACTTGCACACTTTATGTTCATTTTCGGGTAGAGCAAAACCTTCAGGTTGCTCCATATAAACCTCCTCATCGAGATCCCCATTCAAGAATACCGTCTTGACATCCATTTGGTGAACATGCAAGTCATGTATCGAAACTAATGCAAATAATATCCTTATCGATGTTATTCTAGCTACCGGTGCATATGTATCAAAATAATCTATTCCTTCTGTTTGTCGATATCCTTTAGCTACTGATCTAGCTTTAAAGGTATTTAGAGAACCATCAACATTGTATTTTCTCCTGAATACCCATTTACATCCAATAGGTTTGGATCCGGGTGGTAAATCGACAAGCTCCCAAGTATTATTTGACATTATTGAATCCATTTCATCTTTAATTGCATCTTTCCAAAACATGCTATCACGAGAAGTCATAGCTTCTCTATAAGTTTTAGGATCGGTTTCCACATGTAGAACAAATGGAGTTGTTCTTACTACATTCAATTCATTTCCTTCTACTAAGTAAAAAGAAATGCGTTGAGAATCAATTTCATCCGATCCTAAAGACTTCTCAATTCGAGTTCTTTTGCTTCTTCGTGGCTCACTTGACTCATCAACACCTTTAGAAGATGTTTCATCTTGTGTTCCACTTGAGTTAGGGATATCTAAGAGATTTTCCCTCAATTCATTATCCGAAGATAACGAACCCTCAAAGAACTCTACATCACTTGATTCAATAATCACATTGGTCTCCAAGTTTAATAATCTGTATGATTTGCTATTGCTAGCATATCCAACAAAGGCACATTTAATGCCTCTTGGACCCAACTTGGTCCTATTAGGATTTGTGTTCTTACAATAAGCAAGACACCCCATGATGTGATTCGGGATGCGCAACGAATTCACGAGAACTGGGCGAACATTGGAAAGAGACCTAAGCTGGGATCGAGTCTTCTAATAATCAATAAGAGGCATACAAACACTTGTTCGAGAAGCGGAGCACGACATGTTGGAGTCGACACATCAAAGACCAGTTTTCATGTTGGGGGTGGAAGCCACAAAGCGACTGAAAACATTGAAAACGAGCCAAACGAGCAAGGAGGGAAAACGGAGCCAAACAGCCAACTATGCGGCCGCATAGTTGGAAACGCATGCGGTCGCATGCAATGGTCAGAGAGCGACTGGAGTTCAACCAAGTGAACTATGCGGCCGCATGAAAATGCACTATGCGACCGTATAGTACTTTTTCGAGGCAAAATCGTTATTTTTCGCAAGTTTCCTTAGTTGGTTAAAACTCTATTTTTTATTTTCATATTTTGCATATTTTGGACCCTAAATTCGTGGCTTTTAGGGTTTTATCATGTTTAGTATAAATAGGAGTTCTTTTTCATTGTTAAGAACCTTTTGACATTTTTGAGATTTAATATAAAATTGTGAGTTTTTCTCCTCCAATTTTTTGGTGGTTTAAAGACTTAATTTTGAACTTATCAAAGGATATTGCAGTCCTTTTGTGGCGTTCCCACTGCACGGTTCTAGTTCCGGGTAATCAACGGGTCAGATTCCTCGCGTG
Source organism: Osmanthus fragrans (assembly GCA_019395295.1). Taxonomy (NCBI): domain Eukaryota; kingdom Viridiplantae; phylum Streptophyta; class Magnoliopsida; order Lamiales; family Oleaceae; genus Osmanthus; species Osmanthus fragrans. Next base: position 1,745,468 of record JAEDXY010000064.1, read on the forward strand.
GAATCTTGGTTCTTGGTACGGGTCGAACGAAGGGTCGGGTTGAAGCTTTGCTTGGCGTGATTTCTAGCTTTCTTGGGTTTGTTCTTCTTGTTCGTGGGTTCCCAAGCCTGTTCTTAGTCGGGTTCACATCAGGTGGTATCAGAGCACAGTTCTAGAATTCAGGTCATCTATCCTTTTAATTTCTTTGAGTCCTTAATTGTTTTTATTTTTTTGTGTTCTTTGTGTTCATACGTCCAGTAATTATTTTTTGAGTTTCAATCCAAAAATCTCCAAAAAAAGAGTCAAAAGTTATTTTTGGGCTAATCTAGCATCCAAATCAACTTTCGTTTGTTTTGTTGGTATCGTAGTTGATTTGAGTAAAAAAAAAAAGTTTACTGTTCATCCGTACTGTTCACGTCGATTTTAAAAAAAAAAAAAAATTATTATTATATTTTTATTGTTCTTGTGTTAGCGTCATTATTCTTCTATAGTTGTATCGTTTGATTGCCTCTAGATTTATTATTTGTGTTATTGAGTTTCAATTAAGAAAAAAAAAAAAAGGAAAGTCTCTATATTCGTGAACGTTTAGAGGCAATTCAAATATTGAAGTTGAGTCTTTTGTTGTCTTTTCTTGCATTTGAGTCATTACCTTAGCCCGTGCAAAATTGTGTTGATTATCCGAGACTGTGCTTGTGGTGGTGATTGCTACGGGGATTGCACTCCAATTGCTTGAGATCGGTTATTTCTCGAACCATTGAGAAAGGAGGACGAGCGGTAAAAGGCAAGAGTGGTGAGCTTCATATCGGGTAAAAGCCAATTCGAGTGATACACGAGAGTAAACACGCGAGGTTATTTACTTGTTTTTCTTGTTCTTCCATTTTCTACTCAATTTCTATGATTTCGGTAGTTGCAAGTGCTTGATATACATGGATGAAAAGATGAATAAATGTGAGGAAGAGGTTGTGCCTAAAGGGTTTTATGTGGAGCTTATGAATAGTATAAATCATAGGTTTGATCAATTGAATGTGGCGGTTGAGCGTATTAGTGGTGATATAGCTAGGCATGAAATTTTGATTGACAGTCAGCAGCGAGGGACGCCCCAAAGGGTTCCTCATGGGGGTAGAGGAGATAGGAGAGGAAGGAATCTTATGGGTGAATTTGATGAGGAGTTTGAGGCAGTGAGTGCAAGGAGTGATGATTATTACCTAGAAGGTGATATGGGTCGAATGAGAAATAGAGGAGATCGATTTGATAGAGGTGTTGATAGAAATTTGGGAAACATCAAACTAAATATCCCAACTTTCCAGGGTAGGAGTGATCCTGAGGCTTATTTAGATTGGGAGAAGAGGGTGGAATTGGTGTTTGATTGTCATAATTACTCCGAGGAGAAGAAGTTGAAATTGGCGGTAGTGGAGTTCACTGATTACGCCATCATTTGGTGGGATCAGATGACGACTAATCGTAGGAGGAATTTAGATAGGCCAATTGAGACGTGGGGAGAGTTGAAAGCTTGTATGAGAAAACGGTTTGTCCCGGGACATTATTACCTGGATCTCCATTTAAAATTGCAAACTCTTTCTCAGGGGTCTAGGAGTGTAGAGGATTATTTTAAGGAGATGGAAATAGCAATGATTAGAGCAAACATAGAGGAGGATAGGGAAGCTACCATGGCTAGGTTTTTAAATGGGCTAAAAATGGATATTGCCAACATAGTGGAATTGCAGCACTATGTGGAATTGGAGGACTTAGTGCATGTAGCAATGAAAGTGGAGAGACAGCTTGGGCGCAGGGGGGTAGCGAGGTTTTCTACGGAACCCAAATGGAGTGGTGGTGATAGGCATGATCGGACTGTGACTAGGGAGAAGGTTGAAGTGCCTCAGATTAAGGAGGAGGTGAATAAACATAAACCAAATAGTGAGTCTCAAACTGGTAGATCGAGGGACATTAAGTGTTTTAAGTGTTTGGGTGCGGGGCATATTGCTTCACAATGTCCAAACCGACGAGTGATGATCAATAGGGAGAATGGAGAGTGGGAGTCGGATGATGGGAGTGAGAGTGATAGTATGCCTGTGTTGGAAGATGTTAATGGCGAGACTTGTGTGGAGTACCCAGTGGCGGAATCACTAGTGGTAATGCGTGCTCTTACTACACGAGTGAAGGTGGATGAAGATGAGCAACAACGGGAAAACTTGTTTCACACTAGGTGTCATGTTAAGGATAAGGTGTGCAGTTTGATAGTAGATGGCGGGAGTTGTACCAATGTGGTCAGCTCGACCCTTGTAGGGGAGTTGGGTTTACCTCTTATGAGACATCCACAACCCTATAAATTGGAGTGGCTAAATAATTGTGGAGAGATCCGGGTTACTAGAAGGGCATTGGTGAACTTTAACATTGGGCGGTATAGTGATGAGGTGTTATGTGATGTGGTTCCAATGCATGCGGGGCATCTCTTGTTAGGTAGGCCATGGCAGTATGATAGAAAGGTGGAGCATGAGGGGTTTACAAATAGATACAACTTTGTACAGGGTGGAAAGCATATTACACTTGTCCCTTTGACACCACAGCAGGTACATGAGGATCAATTGAAAATGAAAAGTGAGCGAGAGAACAAAAATAAAGAGCGAAAAAATGAGAGTTTGAGAGAAAATTCAGAGAGGAGAGAAAATTCCAAGGTGAGTTTATATGTGAGAAAAGTCGAGTGTGAGAGGGCTTTAGTGAGAGCTAACATTCCCTCCCCCGGTTTGGATATTTTTTCTTTACAGGACTTCAAGCACTTAATCCATGGCGGTTTAATTCGCAAGGCGCCATACCTCGACTATCCACTTGATGCAGGAAACATGGAGAAATTGGAGAGTAACAGTACAATAGGATGCAAACACACTAAGGTGAACATGCGTGTGAAATGGACACGAATTCGATGGCGGTCCAGGTTACGTCCTCGGGAAGATGGACACTTTCATATCATTGTCATATGCAGAGTCAACGGATACAGCTTGGTTATTGGGGGTAAGTTTGAGATCGTTGATAGTTTCGAAGTTGCTAATGTTGCTTCGTTTGGTGCAGATTTAGATTCGAGGTCGAATCCTTTCAAAGTGAGAGGGGATGATGTGATCCGGGATGCGCAACGAATTCACGAGAACTGGGCGAACATTGGAAAGAGACCTAAGCTGGGATCGAGTCTTCTAATAATCAATAAGAGGCATACAAACACTTGTTCGAGAAGCGGAGCACGACATGTTAGAGTCGACACATCAAAGACCAGTTTTCATGTTGGGGGTGGAAGCCACAAAGTGACTGAAAACATTGAAAACGAGCCAAACGAGCAAGGAGGGAAAACGGAGCCAAACAGCCAACTATGCGGCCGCATAGTTGGAAACGCATGCGGTCGCATGCAATGGTCAGAGAGCGACTGGAGTTCAACCAAGTGAACTATGCGGCCGCATGAAAATGCACTATGCGACCGTATAGTACTTTTTCGAGGCAAAATCGTTATTTTTCGCAAGTTTCCTTAGTTGGTTAAAACTCTATTTTTTATTTTCATATTTTGCATATTTTGGACCCTAAATTCGTGGCTTTTAGGGTTTTATCATGTTTAGTATAAATAGAAGTTCTTTTTCATTGTTAAGGACCTTTTGACATTTTTGAGATTTAATATAAAATTGTGAGTTTTTCTCCTCCAATTTTTTGGTGGTTTAAAGACTTAATTTTGAACTTATCAAAAGGAGATTGCAGTCCTTTTGTGGCGTTCCCACTGCACGGTTCTAGTTCCGGATAATCAACGGGTCAGATTCCTTGCGTGGAATCTTAGTTCTTGGTACGGGTCGAACGAAGGGTCGGGTTGAAGCTTTGCTCGGCGTGATTTCTAGCTTTCTTGGGTTTGTTCTTCTTGTTCGTGGGTTCCCAAGCCTGTTATTGGTCGGGTTCACATCACCCCACACTTTGAAGTATTCAATGTTAGATTTTTTTCCTTTCCAAGATTCATAAGGAGAAACCTTAGTTTGTTTAGAAGGAATTCTATTCAATATCCTACATGCACTTAACAAGGTCTCACCCTACAAATTAAATGGCAACTTAGCATAGGTTAGCATGGCATTTATCATTTCAACTAAAGTTCTATTTTTTCTTTCAGCTAAACCATTTGTTCCGGTGTTCTAGGTGCCGAACATTGGTGAATTATGCCATATTGTTCACAAAATATGTTGAAATCACTAGAAAAATATTCTCCACCTCGATCACTTCTTAATGTTTTTATTTTCTTATTTAAGTGATTTTCAACTTCATTTTTATATACTTTAAATATATCAAAAGCTTCACTTTTATGTTTCATTAGATAAACATATGTGTATCTAGTACAATCATCAATAAAGGTAATAAAATACCTATTTCCACCTCTAGTTAACATGCCATTTAATTCACAAATATCCGTATGAATTAATTCTAAGATACTAGATGTTCTTTTTACACTTTGATAAGACTTTTTAACCATCTTTGCTTCTACACAAGTTTTACATTTAAAGACATCATTTTCATCATATAAGATTAAGTCACATTTCATTATACGTTTCATAGTACTTTTTCCAATATGTCCTAATCTAACATGCCATAATGAAAATAAATCAACAACATAAGCAAAGTTATTTTTATTCTCATTTAAATTGTCAACGGTACATAATTTGACCATTCCTTCACTAGAATAACATTTTCCAACAAATTTTCCATTTAGGGATAATACAAGTTTTCCGGATTCAAATACACTTTTGATACCCGGTTTTCCTAAGAAATTTCCATTAACCAAGTTTCTAGTCATGTCGGGAACATGTAGTACATTGGTCAAGGTAATGGTTTTGCCGGAAGTAAAGATGATATCCACACTTCCTTTTCCAATCACTTTAGATCGAACCTCATTACCCATTTGAATCTCTTGGTCTCCATCAACTTCATGATAAGTCTTGAAAGAAGATTTGTCATATGATACATGTATTGTAGCACAAGTATCATACCACCATCCGAGAATTTTTCCTTTGATTGCATTGATTTCACAAATGGTGGCTACAATTCTATCTTCTTTGATGGAGTTCACTTTGCCCTCGAAGTTGTTTTGTTTTCGGTGTCTACAATCTTTTGCATAGTGACCAGATTTGCCACACACAAAACAACCTCCTTTTGTCTTCTTCTTGAACTTGTTGAAGTTCGTTGAAAACTTTCTCTTGTTGAATTTTGTTGGCGGTTCGGTTTTCTCTATTGCATTTGCTTTGGAAGTGCCTTCATAAGAGGTTTCACTCTTATCACGCATTCTTGACTCTTCCTCAATGCACAAATGTTTTTGCAATTGTTCCAAGGAGTGATCCTCGGAACTATGCATAATTTTCTTCCGGTATCCTTTCCAAGTACCGGGGAATTTTGCAATAATTGCCCCCACTTGAAAGGTCTCCGGGATTTCAATCTTCACTGCCTTCAATTTGTTGACTAACACTTGCAATTCATGAATTTGGGGAAGCAAGGGGATGTTCTCAAGAAATTTAAAATCAAAGTACTTAGAAATTAAAAATTTCTTAGTACCTTCTTCTTCCGCTTTGTACTTACTTTCCAATGCATCCCATATTTCTTTTTGTGATGTTGTGTTGGTGTATAAATCATACAATCGATCCGACAAAGAGTTGAGAATATGACCGCGACATATCAATTCATCCTCTTCACGCTTCTTTCTATTCACCATTGATTTATCGGTGTCTTTGTCGGATGGTTCGGGTAGATCTTCCAAATTCGGATCAAGCACATAAAAAATTTTCAACGCCGTAAGAAGGAATTTCAACTTATCTTGCCATCTTGTGAAGTTCGTGCTATCGAAGCGATCCAAACGAACCAAGTTTTGATTCATCAACTTTATAGTGGCTATAGTTGTTTCACTCTCCATCGCAGTAAAATATTGTTTGAGATTGTTGGAAAACTTCACCGAAGGAGGAGAGAAACAATCTTGTAAACAGCAAAAAATCTTGTAGAAACGAACTTCAAATAAGGCATAAACACGTGATCGTTGTCCTCAAACAATAGTTGCCCCTTCTCCTTGAAATTGAGATGCTAAAAGGTTTTCCGGCAAATGGTTTGAAGGATTAATCAAGTCTTGTTGTGAAAATACTAAAGCACAAGTATTTTCACCCAAAACTCAAGAACACAAAAGGAGAAATATGAATGTGAGTAGAAAATTGGATATGAATTTGATTGTAGAGAGTATAAGCATAAACAATGTTTTTCAATTTTTTTTTTCACTAAGAACATGGCTCCTCTATTTATAGGTCTCACTAATGTACACGAATTGGTGCCAAAAAAAGGTTGAAAGGGCACCAAATTCAAGTGACAAACGGTAGGAAACCGTCCTCCAACGGTCACGAAATTTGTTCTATGCGACCGCATAGTACAAAACTATGCGGTCGCATAGTTATACCCGTTGGAGAGAAGGAGGCTTCTGTCCATTTCTATGCGGCCGCATAAGATTTGTTCTATGCGGCCGCATAGAACAAAATCCGGCCTGCTTTTCCAGTTCTTCTTCGCTTGTTTGTTTTGAACAAATTTCTCAACATCTAGTCCCGTGATAAATATTTAGGGCTTCCGACTTTTATGGGGCACAACAAAAGAAGCGGGTTTGAAAGGATATAATTAAGAAATGGTCTGGAAAAGAAACCAAGGTTGTCGTCGAAATCTGTTTTTGGCTAAGGTCGGGAACTTTTGATCAAAGCAGTTTTTGCAATCCATTCCTCATTTTGTTATGAGTATATTTAAACTTCCGTCGACAATTTTAGGCCATTTTCCTGAAATATGGTTGAATCGATGGGAACAAATAGAAAGATCTCTTAGATTAAATAAATGGAAATTTTCATAAGTAAAAGTATAACTCTGGTTCAATTCAGTAATAAGAAAATAAGTTTCAACTTTCAAAAATCGAATTTTTGTTAATTTTTATTTATAATTTAATTAATTAAACATTTATTTAATTAACTAAATATATTAAGGTCACAGATTTATATAATTTGATCACAGATTCACAATTTAGTTAGTCACATATTATTTTCGGTCACAAATCAGAAATTTTAAATGTCAAAAATTATTTTACATTACAATTCAAAAATTTTATAGGTCACAATTTGTTCATCGATCACATATTCACAATTTAATTAGTCACATATTATTTTTCGGTCACAAATCAAAAATTTTAAATAACACAGTTTATTTTCGAGGTCACAGATCGAAATTTTAATAAGTCATAATTTAATTCGGAGGTCACAAATCAGAATTTTAATAAGTCACAGATTACGATTCAACAATTTCATAGGTCACAATTTGTTCACCGGTCACAAATCATTAGTCACATTATTTTCGAGGTCACAGATCGAATTTTAATAGATCACAATTTATTTTCGAGGTTACAAATCAGAATTTTAATAAATCACAGATTACAATTCAAAAATTTCGTAGGTCACAATTTGTTCACCGGTCCCAAATTATTGGTCACAAATTAACCAATTTAGTGATAATAGTCAACGAAATGATCTTTGACCACCACCGCCGCCACCGTCACATCCGTCAAAGCCACCACCACCATCACCCCACTGCATCAACCACAACCACCTGCATCACCGCCACATCACCACACTACCAAGATTCTCATCACCGCAGCCCACATCGCAACCACACCACCCACACATTCAAAGAATCCTTTCCAAAATTATCACTGCACCGCCACAACCAAACTGTTGCAGCCGCAACCAAGCCACCACCACCTCCCCCGCATTCACCGCCTCCACACCCATCGCCTCCGCCACCTTCACCGCCTCCACCTCCACCTCCATCGCATCCACCACTACAACAAACTGCCACCACACACCATAAACACCACCCAAATCTCTGGTGCACCGCACAACGCTGCTTTTGCTTCTCCCGCCTTCACCGCCTCCACCTCCCATCGCCTCTTGCCACCACCACACCGCGATTCCAGATTCCAGATCTCTTGCCACCACCACACCAACCAAAACTTGAGTCACAGCGGCCGTGATTCCAGATCCACCCCCACAAACCACCATTGCGACCACCACACCACGACGTTCATGTTTGTAAACCAGCCTCCACCATCACCACTCTCCAATGTTGCCACTACCAGCACCACTGCAACCAAAATCGCGACGACCACCACCGAAACACAACCAAAAATCAAATCCAAAAAATCAAATCCAAAAATCAATACGCCACAGTTTCGCGCAGAATCAGAGAGAGTCGACGGAGGGGAGAGGAGGAGAAGGGAGGATAGGAGAGAGAAATAGAGGATGGGGCTTGAGCCAATTGAAATCGCCGATCTAAACTAGGCCTATTCCTTCCACCTGAGGCGTCGAGCGGGCTGTAGTCTTCGGCGGCTGCATCTGCTTCTGGCCGGCGATTCACACAGGCGGTTGCTTCCGACAGTGAGGGAGTGTTGATGTTTCCACTGAGAGAGAGAGAGAGAGAGAAAGAGAGAAAGAGGGGCAAGATTAGAGTGAGAGCGAAGTGAGGTGAAATAATTAGGGTTTGATTGTGTAAAATATATTAATTAATTTTTATATATATTAATTAATTAATAAAACATCTGATTTTTGAATAATGAAAGATCCCATCTAATTTTAGAACTCTCAATATTTAAAATAGGATTTTGTGTAATTTTCACTTAAATAAAAGCGGATATATCGGTTGGAGAATGGAGTACCCATAAACTAGTTATTACTTTTGACTCTAAAGTCTGGACGAGTACTCTTAGATCATTGATATTTATTACATAGTCCGCGGAAACCGAATTTAAATGATAATATATATACTATTTTAAAAAATTGAATTTTCCATTAAACATATTCAATAGTTTTTAGTATTGAATAGGACAATATTAATGATTTGATATCGATTTAGAGGTAAACGATATTATTCAATTTCGATCCCCTTCGTTTAAGTTCCATCTTGTTTTAAAAATGCCACTTTCATTTTCTTAACTCATAATTTAAGTTGGTCAAATTTTAATTTTAAGTACACTTTTCGACGTTTTCGTAAAATCTAAAATTACTATTTACTTATTTTTATCACTTTATAATTTTAATATTTTCAAAAAAATCCCAAACAAGTACTTTTTTGTTGAGGAATTTTCACGTTCAACCGTCTCTAGAAGATTAGAGCATCTCCAAGAGGCTCTTTAAAAGCAAAATGCTCTCTATTTTAAAGGATCAATCTTTAAAATTTCATTTCAAGAGACTCTTTAATTTAACATTTTAAAATAGAGAGTGGGTCTCCAAATTTGGAGAGTCAAATCCACCTCTCTATAATTTAATGTTTCAAAGATTCCAACTTTCAATGCACAATTTATAGACTTAATTAAATAAAGTAATATAATAATTGGAGGGAAGATGATAAAAATAAAAGAATGAAAAAAAATAAAATAAATATATATTGAGAATGGTAAAATTAAATGTTAAAAATAAAGAAGTTATTGGAACATTTTAAATTATAAAATATGCTCTTTAAAAATAGAAAGTCTATTGGAGATGCAGTTATAATTGTTAGGCAGATGTTATCTTATAAGTTATAACATTTAACATTATTGGCTCAATGACTATCATATAAGTTATAACATGTTTGACATTATTGTTAATAGTAGATCCCACCGACAATAATGTCAGTTGTCATGAATGAATACAGCCAATTGTGTCCCCTACACTACAATCACACGTTTTCACCATATCTTGTATCAAAAATGCTACTTGTATAATATACCCGGAGATTTTTATAAGCATCCACTTCAATTAATGTGGAGATTTTTTAGGCATTCACTCTTAAAAGTTGAACCTCAAAATTAATGCGTGTTGTACGAAAAATGTAGGAATGCGGAACAAGAATTATTTAAAATATATATTTTTTAAAAATTTAAGAATTAAATATAGTTGGTAGATGTTCATTCGTATGTTATAATAATAAAAAAAATAATAAATGTTTTGAATTTATCAAAATTCAATAATCAATTTATTGATGGGATCTAAATCACGAACTTTCGATTTTTTGGATCACGAACTTTCATCTTTTAATTTCAAGAACTTGATACTCCAAACCTTATAATCTTCTATGGTATGCTTCAAATTCAAGACTACTTTTCTAGGTGAACACTTTCTTTTAATTAAATCACAAAATTAATTCTGAATTGCACATACGAAGAAGAAAACAATATTTTTCTCCATTTTTTTCCTTCAAATTTGAACATTATTGAAGAAGTATTGTGTATTGTAGGATTTATGGTTCCATATAACCTTTATTTATAGATATAAGAAGCGTTCATGCTCATTTGCAATAATAATTTATAAGTATACCCAAATAGGAGTACCAATTGAAGTCCAAATGAGAGTTTCAATTAAAGTACAAATTCAATTAGTCCATAACTTTATTTAATTAGAAATGTAGTCCTAAAACTTCAATTATAATTACTATTAAGTTTACAAATTTTATAGTAATTACTGTTAAGCCTAAAACTTTTATAGCAGTTGCAATTAAGACCAAATACTATAGAGCTATCACATGGGCTTAATCAGATATATATTATCCAAATTTCAATAATTAGTTCATGTCTAGTTGATCTTAGACCACCAATCTAATTATTTTTATTTTTTTTACCCAAGGGAAAAGACTGAGCTCTCTTTAAAATATTGAACTCTCTGAATATAAAAATGGCATAAGCCTATAAATATGTAATAATTTTCTCTAAGCTGTTGTATATGTTGGAATGCCGGAGGCCTTCACCAACCAAAAATGGGTGTCGCTGGTTGGTCACTAATTCACCGATGCCGATGGTCTTTAGTGATCAACTCATTCTTGGTCGATAAATATAAAAAAAAAAAAAATCATCGACCACTCTTTGGTCTTGGTTTGGTCGGTACAAGTTAATCAATAGCGACCAAATTGATTATATGAATATTCTGCAAGTTCATCAACCTAATCACTGTTGGTCATTAAATCTTAGCATTCGACGACCAATAATTGGTTGCTAAACCGGTTTCAACGGCAATCAACATTTGGTTAATGTACAGTATTACCTTTCATGGACCAATCTTTGGTTGGTGAACATTGATAACTTCCATGGACCAATTTGTGGTCGCTAAATGTACCTCTTCAACAACCAAGTATTAGTCATCACAAACTAAAATCTTGGTCGTTGAATATCAAAGAAAACAATTCTTATTTTTCAGTAACCAAAATAATAAGAACAATAAGAAAAATAATTAGAAACATTTCTCTATAAAGTAAAATTGTTTGCACATCATGTAATTAATAGTCGATACCCAACCCTGAATATTTAATATTTAACAACAAAAATTAACTTTTCATATTTTCTATGTAATTTGAATAATATAATCATAGTACTGCAGCACCAACTGATGGTGGCAGTGGAGGCAGATCATTGGTCATTCTTATAGGAAGATGCTCACTTATATCCATTTGTGCAATAAGGCTCTTACTAAGTATTGTTCAAGACGCTGTGTAAGCTCACTAATAGTATTGTCCTTCTCATGAATTTAGGACGAGTTGTGACTATGTTGCTGTATGATTTGCACAGAGCAGGTCCAATCCTAGAAATAGTCCCAGCACTTACCAAGAACTTGAGCCCATATTTCTGCTCCATCCATGACAAATGCTTCATCTTCTATCTCTGGTTGTGATTGTTGCAACTCTACCATCTCTTTCTATTATACAATATCAAAAGGTTGTTAAAATATATTATTTTAATTATAAAATATATTTGTATGATAATTGATATAGTTTACATATCACGACTCAACAAGTTGGTTATCCCGTCTTTTTGTTGTGGAATGCATCCTCCTAAATAATTCAATGTGACCAACTGACGAGTATACGCTGATAGAATTGTTAAAAATATAAGTTAATTACTCACATATTTTTCCAATATATGCAAATCCCAATGGTCAAATCAAAAATAAAAAAGCATGGATAGAATAGCTCACATGTTATGGTTTTCTTATTCACAGACTATTAAAATTGAATTGAATTACCAGTGCTTCCCTAGTTGGAGTGAATGATATAATCCCATCATGGTGATTATATAAAATCTTGGCTCGATTGAGTTTTCCAGTTGCAGATCGTTTCTAAAAACCAATAACAATAGCGTAGAGTAATTAATTAGGCAACTCATTCGTCCTGCTTTAATTATCAATTTCTTAAAGTGATATTGAAATAGTTTAATAATTTCATATACCAAGAACTTACCGCTTTCAAAGTGTGCACACATCCACTCCCATTCCTCTAGTGATTAACAGTTGTTGGCTTACATTGTAGTGGATTTTTCCCATCCAGCTTTAGTTGTTCGTATTTTTTTATTACATGCACTTCTATGATCTTTATACCTCTCACGACGACGCCTTTCAACAATTTCAACCATCTGATGATCATTTAAATCAACATCAATTTTTTTTTTCTGAACATGGAGAACAGAAAAACTAATTAGTGATTATATTATTGGTGCCAAAAAAAAAATTAAAAAAACATAAAATAAAAAAAAACATATAGTAGAGGAAGGCGGGATGAGGACCAAAAATTAACAAGAAGCAATTAATGTGGGAAGTTTTCAAATCATTACACCATAAGATAATTGAAAAGAGTGCCTTTTACATAATTACATTGTTCAAGTATAATAAACAAACGAAATCCGGACTTATATTGTGAAAAACGCAAGATCCGACCCAACTACACCTAGATGGATGGTGATTATGTGTAAATGCGGAATTAAAATAATAATTAACAAGCAACAAGTCACTAGTTAATTATGTCTAGGTGATTAATCAACCAAGTCAATTTTCCTAAGTTTGAATACCTCAATCATATAAAGCAATAATCAAAGCAGTAAATAAAGTGATAAACAACACGAGAATTGTTCACGGAGAAATCCAACGTGAGAAAAACTCCGGGCGCTTTGCCAGTCAGAAATCCACTACAAACGTATTGATAAACTTACAGACCACCAGCAATGTTGACGACACTAGCTTTCTAATCTTCCGTCTGAAATTTGAAGCAGCTCTCTTGGAATGTGCACACTAACACCAAGCCTGGCTCTTCTTTGTAAAGCAGTCATCCTGAAGTGAGCACACGAACTCCACTCCTGACACTTCACGAACGTTTATCTCTTGTGAATCTTCAAGAAGAACTCCTCGTTCTTCAGTAATCTTCCTTGATTTTTAAACCTTGACAGAACCAAGAAAAGATTCAACCTTGATGTTTGATTTTGTTATTTTGATGTTTTCAACAAGGTTGGCGCATTCAATATGAAAGATTGAACTCTTTTGATTTGATGTAGGATGTTTGATATTGAGAGAATAATGTTCAACCTCCTTAGACGGAATAACGCGGCGTCAGTATTTTTATGTTGGACTGTTTAGGAAACATGGACCAAGTACAATTCTTGCAAATCGAAAATTAAGTTGCCCGGATAAATACGTCGCTCGAGCGAAGAGCTCTCTCTCTTTAGCGAATGGCCGAAGGTCGAGCGATGGATGTACTGCTTCATCCGCTCGAGTACAAGTTCGACGAGCAGCTAGCGAAAAATCGGCGAGTTACCTTTGTGTTCCAAACATAAAACCCCAAACCCTAAGCTAACCTACCAATTATGAAACATTACAATTTAGTCCCTAAACTTTATAATTGTTCAAGTTGGTCCTTTTGTACACAGAATCGCCAATATAAAATATAACACTAAAAAACTCTCTCTTTGACATTCTGTGACAAAACCAAATACAATACAAATAGATCCTATCAGGACTATCAAGTCCAAGTGAATCTACTGAGTGTAGCTTCTACTTTGTTTAACCTGTATCCTGAAATAAAAAACTCACATATACAGTGTAAAAGCACGCGATACAGGTAATAAGCAATAAAGTACTTAGAAGCTCACTAACAATCAAACAAATAAGCATGCTAGTTTGAGATGCAATATTAATGCTAACCGAAACTCCATATCCACATTAATATCACAAAACATCAAAACTCAAACAGTTATGCATGAAGTGCAATACAAATGCAATGAAATTGTAAAGACAAGCTCCCCCTTACTGCAAACTCACTTGAAGTTAAAATAGTAGGTAAAAGTATATGTCTCTCCCCCAACGACCCCACAAGACATGTAAAATGTATATCAAATGAAAGTACAGTAATGTCTTAAACAGAGTATCTATGTCACTCCCCAATGACCCTACAAGACAATCAATATGCAGAATATCAATGAAACTTAATGTTTTATAAAAACAGTATCTATGTCTCTCCCTAACGACCCCTCAAGATATAAGACATGAGTGTAGATGTTAATGCAATGTAAATCAAGTCAAAAGTCAAAGTGTATTTATGTCTCACCCCAATGACCACAAATGACATATATCAAAAGCATGCAGTTGTATAAGTAACAATATGTATGTCTCACCCCAACGACCCCAAAAGACAAGCATGCAAATGACAATGTAGCTGCTCAAAACATAAGTATATCTCCCACTAACTATAAAATGACAATGTAGTTGCTCAAAACATAAGTGTATCTCCCCCTCACTATAAAATCTCTCCCCCTTTTTTGTCGCAAGTGACGAATGGAAAAATAAATAAATCAATGCAATGGGAGATAAAAACATACAACCAATCAAAGATGCAGTTGATAGCATGCATACGCTAAATTACTAAGCAGTAAGACTTCCCACAAACACAACTTTAGTCAGAATGAAGTAAATGATATGAGTAACTCATATGTGTAGAGTGTCACTAATCTATAGCAATCAGGACTCCAGGCCTTAATTTTGTGAGAAGAGACATCCTAAAGCAATAATCAAAGCAATAAATAAAGCAATAAACAACACGAGAATTGTTCACGGAGAAACCTAACGTAGGAAAAACTCCGGGCACTTTGCCAGTCAAAATTCCATTATAAACATATTGATGTAGGATGTTTGCTATCGAGAGAATAATGTTCAACCTCCTTAGATGGAATAACGTGGCGCCAATATTTATATGTTGGACTGTTTAGGAATCACGAGCCAAGTAAAATTCTTGCAAATCGAAAATTAGGTTGCCCGAATAAATACGTCGCTCGAGCGAGGAGCTTTTTCGCTTTAGCGAAGGGCCACGAAGGTCGAGCGATGGATGTACTGCTTCATTCGCTCGAGCAAAGTCCGAGGAGCAAGTAGCGAAAAATTAGTGAGTTGCCTTCATGTTCCAAACATAAAACCCCAAACCCTAAGCTAACCTACCAACTATGAAACTATACAATTTAGTCCTTAAACTTTACAATTGTTCAATTTGGTCCTTTTGTTCACAGAATCGTCAATACAAACTATAACACTAAGATATTGGATCATAAAGTCTTAATCTGACTAATTATAAAAAATAATTTCTTACTGACAACTGAAACATTGATGCAGTACACAATTCATGTTCGCTCATTGTGCTCGTGTGGTCTTCATACCAATGATTAGGAAATTTGAACACACATATGACATATATCAATGGAAAATTAACACTTGGAAAAGCTAAAATCAATTTCATAATTTTTCAACTATTTTTCCCATTTCTACAAACACACACACCCAAAGCAAAAAATTCAATAGATAACCCAGGGTTTCCTAATATTAGTCACAAAAAAGAGAGAAATTGCCAAAATGAAACATAAAAAGTACTTGGAGCGCCGAGGAGGAAAATCAGCAGCAGAAGTGTGAAGTCTAGACAAATAATTTAACTTCCATATCCACATAAAAAAATTCCAGTTTCCCTCATCAAATCAATAGTACCAAGTCGGATCTTTGTGAGTGGGATATTATTGCGTCAACTATTTTAGCAACCAAGTTGTGAGTAGTTGCAAAAGACTAAGTTCAGCCTATTGCTGAAGTGGCATTGTATTTAGGAACCATTATCATTTGGCGATAGATATGACAAAACTAATTGAAAAAAGCCGAATTTTGTTGCGCCAATGTTTTAGCGACCAAGGTATGAGTGGCTGCAGAAGCCCAGGTTCAGCAACCATTTAGTGGTCACTGAGATGTTTCTCTTACATGGAAAAATTTTGGCTCTTTTTTTTGCATTACCTTTATCGACCAATTAAATGTATGAATCAGGGACCAAGGATTGGTCACAATAGATTATAACATTTAGTAGCCCAATTTTACAGAACCAAAACCTCTACAAACCAATCGTTGGTTGTTGATCGTGTCTTATAACAACCAAAATCTATTGGACATCGCTAAACATTTGGTCGGTGGAGCCCATTTATTTTTTTAGTGCCTCTAAATAATCTTCACTAACTTAATTATCATTTTGTTCAACGGTTCTGTAAAAAAATAAAATATTGAAGCTTAGTTGTCGCTAAAAACTAAGTTCATCTTTTGACAGTTCAACAGAAAATAATTTCACTAGTTACTCTATCCATTTTGAGAGTGACGATCCCAACAAGAACTCATATTCTCTACTTTACTGATTCTCAAGAAGTGATCATAGGAACTTTAATTTGCATGCTCAATATTAAATAAACAAAATGAAAATAGTAAAAACCAAAATTTATTTATTATCAAAAGTTACCATTTTACATGAGCAAAACTATATTGCATGAGCACACAACTTAACAAATCTCCTATTTGTCATATACTCTTGCAACGTCATGCTTTGCACATGTCCCTTGAAAACCTTAGTTGATAGGATTTTGGTAAATGAATCCATGAGGATAACCTCAGTAGCAATCTTAATAACAAGCACATATCCACTATCAACAATCTCTCTTAAAATATGATATTTTCATTCAATATTTTTACCTTCTCATGACTCTGGTTTTTTTTTAGCATTTGTCACTAGCCTATTTCTATCACAATATAGTGACAAGGGGTGTTGCAGATGCAAGCACCTCCGCTATGTTCGTTAAGAATTTCATGATCCACATCACTTCTTTAGCAGCTTTACAAAATGCCACATACTGAAATTAGCACTCTATAACTGCATGATACTTCTACAAATAAAGGTCCCATAACCTAATGTAAATAATGATCCAGATGTAGATTGCAATAATCTTTATCGGCTTGGAAGTTAAATTTGTATAACTCACTGGAACAAGATCTGGTGATGAGTAAACTAGTATATGATTAATTGTTCCCCGAAAATACTTAAGACATGCTTCACAGTCATCCAATGTTTCAATCCCGTATAACAAATGTCAAGTCTAATGCACAACATAGCAAAAATGAAACTACCTACTGTCGAAGCATATGGCATCCTGCAAAGGCACTCCATTTCTTTAGGCGTCTTAGGGGATTGATTCTTATAGAGTTGAATTCCATGTTTAAAGGAAAGATTACCCTTCTTGGAATCTTGCATGGCAAATATGACAAGTATATTATTAATAAATCTTGGTTTAAATCTATTAGTTTGTGTTTTCTATCTCTCAAGGTCTAAATACCTAGTTCATAGCTAGCTTCACACAAATTATTCATATGAAATTGTTGGACCAACTATGCTTTCATAGACAATAACGCTCTCATATCATTTCAAATAAGTAGAATATCAACCATATAAAGTACCAAGGAAATTATAGTTTTGTCTTATATCTTCTTATAGATATATGGATTGTCAATGTTCTTATCAAAACCATAGGTCTTAATCACTTTGTTGAATCTCTTGTTTCAAGATATCGTTACCTACTTCAATTCATAAATGGACCGTTGAAACTTGTAGACTTTGATTTCATGACCATGTTCTATGAATTCATTTGGTTATATCTCATAGATATATGCCTCAAGATGGCCATTCCAAAATTTCATCTTAATATCCATTTGTCACACACCCTAATCAAAATGAGTTGTAATGGATAAGAAAATCAATATACACTTAAGCATAGCCAAGGGCGAGAAGGTCTTCTCATAATCAATGCCTTCTAGTTGGGTAAAATCCTTAGTAACTAGCCTTGCATTGAAGGTTTCCACCTTTCCATCCACTCTTTTCTTTCTCTTTTATACCCATTTCCACTCGATGAGTTTTATTCCTTTTGGCGCATGTACAATTTCCTAGACATGATTGGAATGCATGAATTTCATTTCAACATTTATAGCTTGTTTCCAGAAATCTACCTTAATACTGTCGATGGCCTCCTTATATGATGTTGTATCATCAACTTATACTATGGAGATTGCCAACTGGATTCTCCGACCGACAAGTACCTAAAATCTGGCCTGATGACCCCCAACTTTGTCTAAGGGATGGTGGATCCTAGATTAGAGCGTCATCTGGAGTTGTAAAGTTTGTATTAATGTCGGGATCAAATGACAACTCATCTCCTCCACTCAAATCATGTTATCTATGCATTCCTGACACCAAGGGCTACTATGTTGTGTTTAGGGAATCGATGGAGGAGTTGCTCCTTCTTATTTCTTCTAACAAGACTATACTCTTAAATTAATGTTCATTAATATACTTATCCTCCGAAAGGTTACATTTATACCAATAACGACCTTCTTATCTAGAGGACTATAAAAATTATATCCCCTAGTATCCTTAGGATATCACATTAACGGGCATGTCTCTAACATAGATTCTATCTTTTCTACCTTTCCTTTTAGTGCATAAGTTGGACATTCCCAAATTCGGATGTGGCATAAGCTAGACTTAGATCAATCCTCAATTCTAGAAAAGTGTTGAGAACAGACTTAAAATGAACTAAATTAAGAACATATGATGTTGTCTCCAATGCATATACCAATGTCTTATGTCTTCTTTATGAAACACCGTTATGTTGGGGTGTTCCAAGCACACTAAATTGAAAAACAATACAATTTTTGGTCAAATAGTCCTTGAATTCTCCCGAAAGATTCTATATCATGATCTAATCGAATTGTCTAAGTAATCTTACCTAAATGTGATCAAATACTCATAGTCCCCTCTAGCAAATGAATTCATGATTCCACACATCAAAATGAACTAGATCCAATAATTTTTTGCTCAATGTCCTTTGGCCACAAATGATCTCTTGGGCATGTTACCTTCCAAACAAGAATTACAAATTAACAATGGTTTGACCTTTAGAAAGTTAAGGGGACCATCTTTGGCCAATCTTTATATCATGTTAAGGTAAGTATGTCCAAGTCTAAGATTTTATGTGTGATTTTTACTACAAGTGTACAATATTGTGAACAAGTAATAGAGTGTACCTATGAGTCCATCGTTTACCCAGAGATTATTATTTAACCTTTAATTTGATATTCCTAACCCTTAATTGATGAAAAATAAATAAAAATGGTGTGATTAAAATCATAAATACTATAATTTATCAAAATATATCTAATATTTATCTAAATCTATCTAACAGTCTGTATTCAAATCAAATTAAGGTTTTTACCTATGAATGAGAATGTTTGGACTCATGAATTCACCTAGTTATCACCTTTATTTCGCTTCTCAATATTCATTTCTAATGTAGTATTTGGTCGAACTCTTCTTAGTTAAACAATTCACCCCTTTCAAATTTATCTCAATCCTACATAGCTAAGTCAATTCACCATATCTCTATGTAAATCCAAATACGCCTTAACCAAATGCATTTAAGTTTATGGAAACTCAATTAATGACCACAATAATCATAAAATAAGCATATATCACATTTTTTTTTATCTAATTCGTCAAAATTTACGTGGTTTAAATCTATAACATTCCTCTCTGTTCATTGCAATTTCATAAATTAAATGAAATAGTGACCAATTATTTGGAAGCATTAAAAACCGTAAATAAAATCGGCACATGAAGAATTAAAATAAAAGATTCTTAAAAATTAAAATTAAAGAATCATTATTAGGTTACATTGTTTGTCCTAACTATGAATTTATCTACTCATAATGATTGATAATTACAACTAAAAAGAATTTAGCTCATCACCAAGTTATGAAACAAATGAAAAGAAAAGAAAAGTAGATGATGTTGCACCAAGAATCATCTTTTCGAAGTCGTAACCTTGAAAACCCTTAATTTTGCTCCTTTGATCTAGAATTGCAATATGTTCTCTCTAAAATTGTGTGTTCCAATAAAAGAGTGGCTAAAACTGTATATTGTAGTCTAAACTAGCTCTAGAGACTAGAAATGAGCCCTAAATGGTATATAAGAATAGTTTGAGTCAAATTAGGAAATCTGGAATTTTTGGCCTCAATTAACCATTGCGATCGAACCTTTGTTTGGCCTGTGATTGCATAGGTCATTTTTTTTCTTGTAATTTCAAAATCATTATTACTTGAGATCACACCATTTTACCATTACGATCGCAACGGTTAACTTCTATTTAGGATTTGCACTTTCGTCATCCACTTAAATTTCTTGATCAACCCAAGTCTTCCGCTATTTGCATGGTAGTCCTTCAACTTCGAACTTGAATTTGTTCAACTTCACTCATTTTTCATCCAAACTCATTCCTTTCTTCAGTTCATG
The DNA here is from genome assembly GCA_019395295.1 of Osmanthus fragrans. Classification (NCBI taxonomy): domain Eukaryota; kingdom Viridiplantae; phylum Streptophyta; class Magnoliopsida; order Lamiales; family Oleaceae; genus Osmanthus; species Osmanthus fragrans. The sequence goes on from JAEDXY010000064.1 coordinate 1,765,934, forward strand.
TCCAAACTGGGATTTCGCTTAAATTAATCATATAACATGCAAAATTAAGTATATAATTAATAAAAGTACTCCCAAGTGCCTACTTTTGGTGGCTCAGATAAGTGTAAAATCACACTTATCAGATACCATACATATGTATTAGAGTAATGCTATGAAGCCCCCATTGGTATTGCAATCACAGTCTAGATGACATTAATGTGGCGTTAAATTATTGGTGAAATTAAATAAGTCATTTAATTTCACCAATCATTTAACCTATCATCTAACGACACCTGAACTGAGATTGCAATCCCAATGAGGCTAAATAGCATTACTCTATGTATTAACATAATGGTATTACTTTTGTTTATGGTTTGTAGAAGTAACATTTATTTTATTTGTGGAACAATCTAAAATATAAAGACCATTTAACAAATATCTATCAAAAATAGGAGTTTTATTCTTCAAAATATAAAGCAATATGCACGAAGGTCAGACCTCACGTTATGAGTTGTACTAATCAATCTTTTTCCCTTATTTAGTAGTTGAGGTTTAGTCAGCTATTGTCCTCTTATCTTTTTTCTTCTAATGAGAGGCTTCCCCAATACTTACGCTAGGGGACTTCTCGATTTACCGCGCCAGGCCATGAACAGTCTTATATTGGCTATCAAACTCGAATCGAACAAATTAGGCACTGAATCTATAAAATAACCTTGTCCTATTTAACATAAAAAAAATAAATCAAGCTCTGCTTCATCCGGGGACATAATAACAGTTTATAAGAGAATTAAACTCCTACCACTACTAAAATTAAAGCAAGTCTTACAACTCTTGTTGAAACTATAGCTCCTGTACTGAATATAACTTTAAAGTGCCCTTCACTATGCCCTCTGCTGTTCTGAAACACGTGCATAGCATGCATGTAGATAAAACATTATCTTTAGAGTCTACAACCTGGAAATTTGTAGAATTGTTAAAACTTGGGGGTCCATCTTAAAAGGTCAACTTTGTTAAGAGGAGTAACCTAAGACCTTATAAATTAGCCTATATTTGCATTTTTAATTGATGTGGGATTATATCCCTTAACATGCCCCCGCAAGATGGTGGCTCGTTTGAGCAGACCAATCTTGAAATCCATATGCTCATATTTTTTAGTCTTACAAGGATCGAATCGCTCGTTGGAGTTTAATGGACTCTGATACCATGTAAAGACTTGGAGGTCCATCTTAAAAGGCCAACCTTGTTAAGAGGTGTAGCCCAAAACCTTATAAATTGACCTATGTTTATATCTTTAATATGTGGGATTATATCCCTTAACAAGAATCAACTACCAAAGATGACTCAACAATAAAAGTTCACGAGAAGCCAGGTTCTTAACTAATGCATCAGGGCAGATTTTATTCTAATGTCCTTTTTTACCGCATTTGAAACACTTGCATTAGGCAGTTTTCTTTCTGGTGTCTCTTGTGACCGCATTTGAAACACTTGCATTAGGGCACTTTTTTTTAATTCAGTTAATTTTTTCTTTTGATTTTTCCCCCCATTTTCCTTCTTTGCTTGGTTGTGTTATGGAATATGAATAGAAAAGAAATAGCATTTCGTAATCTATTGCTGAAGATGGTCGATTTTTCAGGGTTTTTTTTAGGGTTTTTTCAAATTCTAATAAATAATGTCATTTTTAGTTTTTATAAATTAGATTGGAAGAAAACGAAATCATTTTGTTAGAATTGAACTTTTTCTTGATGTAGGGTATTATAAATTGTATCATATTATTCTCTTTATTTCTCAAGATTTTCGATAATGTTTGATGAATTTTTTCTTGACTTTTTAATTAATTATTTTTTGGCATGGTATATGTAAATTGCTTCTTGCTTAGATTTCAAGTAATAGAATGGGGACTAGATTAGGAGTTTGGTTGTTTTCTTTAGTTTGTTTTTTATTCATGATCTGATCTTAGTCAAACAATTTCTAATACATGAAACCGAGTTTTCACAAGGGATGATGAGAAGTAAGTCAACAACAATTTGTGAATTCGAGAAGGACAAATTAATTCAACTGTGTTAGTATTATCTCAAAAATTATAAACCTGAATAGTTGTTGACACTTGATGAGCTAATTCAAACATATATAATTGATATGCGCACTCACGAAGAAATTGAAGTGTTATGAAGGCTTAGTAATCTTGTATACAAGTTGGTTTTGACAAAAAAAAGAGATGTACACTTTAATTTACAGGCTTGTAAATTGACATTTATTCTTCCAGTTACTACTGCGAAGGTAGAGTAAGTATTTTCTACAATGATGACGGTCTAGAATTGATTGCGTAATCGAACGGGAGATCAATGATTTAGTGACAGTTTGGTTGCGTTTATTGAGAATGGTGTACTTGACAATATTGATAATAATATAATTACACTAAATTTTAAAAGTGTGAAAACATGTAGGCTACAATTTTAGTAAAATATTAACTTATTTTCATTAATGTTATGTTGTTTTAGAAAAAAAAAATGTATCTTAATTTTGATCCTACAATGAAAAAAAAAAAACAAATTGCTCCTAGATCCTATGGCATAAGGTTAACCAGTGCGAGGAGATACCCTTCTACGTTTTCCCGACGATTTACTAGCCTTGAGCAACTAGCTAGGAATGAGTGGTACTACATGACCACTTTCCCAAGCCCCCTTCATAGTGGGCTTCCCAGTACTGGCGGAGGGATGGGAGCGACGATAGAGTTAGCACCAGACGATAGGGCGTAGCTGCGTGTGCTGGCTCTGCCAAAATATTCACTTGCCACCAGGTTGAGGTCCCAGCTAGGGATGGCAAAAAAAGCTCGGCGACTCGGGCTCAGCCAGGAGAAAGCTCGAGCCGGGCCCGATGGAACCAAGTCGAAACTCAGGCCGAGCCCCATTTTTTGGCTCGAGCCGGGTTGGCCCATTTGGCTTGACCGGCCAGTATTTTAAAAAAATACTGAAAAATTTTAATTTTTTGAAATTTTGCCTGCAAACGCAGACAGTGAAATTTTTTTTCGGCTCGGCTCGGCTCAGGCCAGGGAAAACCCCGATTTGTCGAGCCCAAGCCTTGAATTTGGGCTCACGAGCCGGCTCAGTCCGGCTCGTTGACATGACTAGTCTCAGCCGCGCAAAGTTCAAGAGAAGGCGAGGAAGAAGAAAACTGTTCCATTTTTTTTCTTTGGGACTTCAGGCTTAGGCTGATGACCGGAGACATGAGCCTCTTATTGTTTAAAAAAATTAGGCTATTGTCAGTGGAGGAAATCAATAAATGGTTTGTCTATTTTTCCCAACCCAAATGGCCAAATCAACAACCCAAACTCCAAATCTCAGATACATTTGAAACCGGCAGCAGAGCAAATACCCAAAGTGCAAACCCTTCCTTCCATTTCTTTCCATATTTCCATTTGAAGTAAAAGCAGTGGCGCCTGCGAAATCAAAATCTCCTTTTGTTTTTTGTTGATTTGTTGTTTGTTGAGACTTGAGAGTGTTAACTGTTGAGTACTTGGGTGTGTTGATTCGAGAGTTGAGCTCAGTTGAGTGTGCTGAATTATTATTGTGTTTAACCATTGGTTTACGAATTTTCAGTGAATTTTCTTGACAGTCGCTTAGTCAAATTTGTGTTTTTTTTTATGACCCATTAAGGAACCATTTCTATTTTCGTAATGGGTATTTGTTTTACAGCATTTAGGTACACCCTAGGGTCCATATCAGATTAGGAAAATGGAAAAGTCGATTTAAATACGAAAAGCATTAGAACCTAAAGAGCTTATTAAATTGGTAAGAATCCATTGATTTTAGGGAATAAAGTTATGTTTTTTTATTGCTTTTAAAGTAGACTTCGAATTGATGTAATGCATTGAATCTTTGATTGTTATTTTTGATGGTGGATATTTTTTTTGTACTCAAATGTGAAACAATTAAAGAAGGATTTCTTAAGGGAAGACAAGGTAGTGGAGTTGCCATAGCACTCGAAACAAAAGTTAATAGATGAGATTCTTGTTCAGTTGAGAGGCTTGGATGCCAGTGCCAATGCAACTCAAAAATGAGGTGTGTACAACTATGATTTCCCTATTTATTAGTAGATTTTACGATTTTTTATTTTTTAGGTTTGCTAATTTACTTTGTTGATTTATAGTGATTACTGTGATTTTTGGTTCATTCGATTTTATGATTTACTCTTTCTGTTTGCTAACCTACATTGTCGATTTATAGCAATTTGTACTTAATTGTACGTGTTTCTTTCCTTTCCTATGCAATTAGTAAGCAAAGCAAAACAAGCTGCAAGAAGCTGAAATTACTCTTTTAGCGATGAAGAACATAGGTTTTATTTACTCTTTTGACGAGCAGTTACTTGTTCTATTTATGTAAGAAGTTTTGAAATTCTGTTCTCTTTAGTACCGATTAGGGTTTGAGTTTGATTTCAGGCTTGTGAGTTGAGACGTTGAAATTCTCAATGGTGTGATTCCCATCATTTTCATCGAGATTCTACTTCTCAGGTAAGTAATGATTTGCCCTAACTTTTTATTGAATATATTGAAAATGTTTGAATCCTTGTCGACTTATATAATTGCGGTCTGGTCGGCTTATATGATTGGTTATTGTTGGATCAATTGCACAGGCGCATATAGTAACAATATTTTAAACTTTAATTGTGAAATGATTGTGATATTTTGTAATTGTCTTTTAGGTTAATCATTGGGCATTAGATATGGATAGTAGACTCATACACCATGCTTCCTAATTTTTAAAGTTCGCCTTAGATCTCGAAAATCAAAGAACCAGCCCTGATTGTTATTAGTTATTAGTTATTAATGCGCGCATTTACATATTTTTTCATTTTGTTCGATTTATATTTAGGAATGATTTTTGAATTTTGTATATTGAATTGAGTCAAATTGATTTGGAATGAGTTTGGAATTATTTATGTTATATGGAATGATTTTTAAATTGTGTATATAGAATAGATCTAAAATGATTTTGTCCAATTTGACTTACGTTTATTGAATTGTGTTTATTTGAATTGATTATTTGTATTATGTGTTGGTTAAATATTTTTCCTTCCGATTACGTGAATCGATTGTTTGTATCAGTTATTGACAAATTCTTTAAGCGTAAATATATATTTTTTTAATGATGAACAAAATATTAATAAAAGTAATGGTTGAGATAAAATGGATGAAAATAATATTGAAGATGAAAGGGATGACGGACTGGGTGATGAAATGAACATTGGTGATGATACTAATGAAAGCGATTCAATTAATCTTGAAGATGTTCCGGTTGAAACTAATGCCGAGGATGTTATGATTGAAAATGCGTAGAGAACAACTATAATAAAATATTGAATGACCTTTTTTTTTTTTTTTTCCAAGTTTCATTGTGCTCCCTAACTTAAAATGTCTACGTTCGTCAATGCTTCCCAATTCGATTATTGAATAAAAACACTTTGATTTTTTATTTTATTTTTCAATTTTTCCTCAGTTATACAATATTTTGTAGTTGATAAACTAATTTTTTATTTTTTTAAATTTCTAGATATTCTTAAAATTAATGTGTTTTTAAACATGTTTATCACTCTGATTAATTTTCGTGCACCAATTAACTTATTAGCGGTCGATAGATAACAATGACTTAAGTCAAATGATTTCTCCTACACCAATTAGCGGGTTAATAAGTGGATTCTGAGCAGACTGACCTAGTTTTTTTATTTTTTTATTTATTTTTTAAAGGGAATGTCCAATTCATTAGGACCCAAACTCCGAAATAAAAGAGAGAATTAGAGGAAATAATAATTCTTCTAAGTTGTAAGTTTCTATTACCAAAAATCATGTATTGTCCTTTTTATTCACAAATCAGGTATGTTTTCAAATAAATTAAAAATACTTTTAGAATATGTTATTATTTTGTCCCCAATTGGATTTATGGTAATCTATATCGATTTTTTTAATTTTTGAAATTCAAATTACACAAAATGAGATTCTTACCATTTCAATATTATTCAGAAAAAGAATTACTTTTTTCTTTTCTTTCTTCACGGTCATTGTGAGAGGTCATATATGTCACGTGCATAAACTATAGAGGTCACAATTGTTGTATTTTATTTTACGTCACCCACGTTATCAAGCCACAATTTCATTTATCATATGAATATAATTATACTAATATAGAGGTCATAATTTTGCATGCCATATATATCACGATTGACAAAGCTTTGTGAACAATGTAAGCAACACAATACTTTATTTGGTAAAACTAGTGATCATATATAACTTTTAGATTAATTTCATACAGTTCGCAATGAACAATACATATATACAATCATAAGATTGTAGTTACAAATTATTTAATACAAATATACCTTTATGAATTCCTAACGCTTCCTTACTATGACAAGCAGAATGGTGGTTGTGACCGGAAAGTACGTGGATGAAATTATGAATCTATGAAGCCATGGTTTATTATTTCCTTATTCTCAAAGATGTTAAAATGCGAGAGACGGTGACTGAACATAGATTTTTTGAGAGGGAATATGATGAGAGAAACAAAATCAATTATCCTTAAATAATCACCAATTCAGGTAATGTTCATATCTTATATAAATTAATTAGTATGTATTTTCATTAAAAAAGGATGAATTATGACCTGAATTATGAATTTTTATTTTTATTTTCAATTTTTGAAAATGTAATCTTAAAGTATGGTATTTACGATTTTTTTTTCCAAAGTTAAATGTAAATATATTTATAAAATACACCATGTTGTACAGGGTATAATTATTATTAACCTACAGACCTTTTGACAATTACCTACACTTAATGCTTGTTTGATTGCAAAGGTGGAAAACGGGTGGAAAAAAAAAATGGCAGAGAATTGAATTGCCTAGAAAATATTTTATAGAGAATTATAATTAATGGTGTTTGATTGGTATAATTTTTCACCTGATAAATTTTTTGTTTGGCTTTATTTTTTATGCAAATTGTCAATTAAATGGATAGATTTTTTTACCATTGACTTTGGAATGTGTTCCAATTGCTAATAAATAAAAAATTTGTCCAAAAGTTGGAAAACGTTTTCCCACCACTATGGTGAAAAAACGTTTTCTAACTTTTGTGCATCAACCGCTTGTACCTTAGAAAAGAGGATTTGGCTAGGTTTAAAGATTTCATACCATAAGTCTGAATTAGATTCACACACATATAAAAAACTGAATTGAGCCAAGTGGATTTAGTGAAATAGGCCCAAATTTAAGCCAAATATAAGCCAAATATGCAATTGTTTAATTAAATAGGTCCAATCAATTATATAGTCGATGTCACGCCGATACGTAATTTATAGATGTATCCCGTATGATAAATCAACTTCAGCTTAAACCTTTTAAATTATGTTATTCAACATGGAGTTAGGATTTAACAATTTCAGATATACAAAATTGCAATTTAAAGTTGAAAAGATCATTCGAATTTTATAAGATTAATGTTCAGGGACGAGTCACAAGCTTTTGAAAGAACATTAAATGAAAAATCGAAAGATTAAAACATAAAATAGCATATGAGAGTTTGAGTTACTTCTTCTTCTTAAAAGATTAACCTTAACATGTGTTTGACACATCAAAACCGTTTAAAATCTTCATGTATGCTGGGTAAAGTTTTTTAGATTACAAGTTGTAAGTTCTGTAATATGTATAGATAAAAGCGGATAAAAATTATAGGTCCCACTGAATGTATAAAATAACAATAATGTTGGATTAGCATATATATTTGAGTCATTTTTTTCTTTCCTTTGGTAGGGTCCCTAGTGAAAACAAGCGAAGGAAGGGTAGGGTAGGTTCCAATGGCAAAGGCCCTTGAGGATAAGTAGCAGTGTGGGCAACATCAGATGATGACCCTCGAGGTTCTTAAGAGGATATACGTTTTTTAGAACCATTAAATCCCTCGACCCGTGGCAAAGGCCCTTGAGGATAAGTAGCAGTGGGGGCAACATCAGATGATGACCCTCGAGGTTCTTAAGAGGATATACGATATCATTAGATCCTCTAAACCCCACAATAGGTATCCAGAATTGCCTTTAGTAGTAAGGGATGTCGAGGTTTTCTTCTAGCATTTGGACGATGAATTTTCAGTCGTTCGCATTGAAACCAATTTGCACTACATTCATCGTCTTAATGTTATGGATTCTTTTCAGCAAGTTCTAAATCTTTGGAAGTCCTCTTAATGCTGACTAGTAAAGTAGCCTCCTTAGATGCATACACCTGCGCCCGCTAGCTAACTATGTTAATTTCATTTGTTCCTTTTCAACTTCGTCCACTTTCTTCTGGAGAGCGTCACACTTTTTCTCTAGAGATTGCACTTTCTTCTCCAAAATATCAACTCTTAGAACATAAACTTCATATTCTGCCTGCTAATCATGATGAAGCACAACAGCTCGCATAAGAAGAGCATCAATCATTTTTCTTCTTTCCATTGGAGTAAGTTTCTCGGCAACTTTCTCTCAAGACTTGTTAAAATACGTAAAAATAGAATTGACCACCCTGAGAACAAAGTCAGACAATAAGAACCTAAGAATCTAGTTCTTCATCACGATCGGAACTGAATAAATTCTTTGATTACACTTTGGGGATCTGAAAGCTCGTCAACTCTGGTCATTTTTCACTTCCTTTAGCAGGGACCCTAGTGAGAACAAACGAAGGAATGGAAAGGCCCCTTGCAGATAAGCAGTAGTGGAAGCAACCTCAGATGATGACCGTCCAGGTTCTTGAGAGGATATAATTTTCTTATAACCACCCAATTCGTCAGCCCCTTGCAAGGAGATTTCCTTAGTTCCTCCGAAGCTCACAGTGGGTATCCAGATTTGCATGCCGAGGCTTTCTTCTAGGACTTAGATGATGAACTTTCGTTCGGGTTCATATTGAAATTAATTTGCACTACAAAATTAAAGTCGGGATTAACAAAAATGTTGAAAATCAGAATGAAACTTCCTCGACGCAAGTACTCACCCGCTATAGTTTGTATTTCGATGTTGTAGAAATTGGATTTTGAAGGATGAAGCAATCTCTCCACTTAGCGAGCCTATAGATTTATACTAAGAATGGGGGTTACGAAAACACAGAGATCAACCAGAGCTTGACCCTTGAGGGGACCTTGTCGCTTCCCTATAAGGGAAGAACATAAAGTAAGGCAAAATTAAAAATTAAACCCACAAAATAAAATACAATAGTCATTATATTCTCCGTAAAATTGAGTCATGGCAACTTACGGGTTAGGATCATTTGGCTGAAAACCCCAATTGTCCCTAACAAAGAAAAAACCATCTTTCCAATTATGAAATTTATTGGAAGTAATTACAAAATTTGAGAGAACGGGGAGAAAGATAATAAAATCCCTTTGACAGGTTCACCATATTACCCGCCTTTATGGGATGATAAATTGATCAAAAACTATTTGAAGAAAGTTCTCCTCCTAACCCCGTAGAACCCCACAAAAGGAAGGACTTGGCTGTATCCTTTTTTTATCCCCACTATTTTCAAAGGAAACCCTGAATAAACAAGGTTTTTTGTCCAGGGTCAAACTCGGGACAACCCTAAATGGAAGGGGCTGTGTGCATTCAGGAGCTGTCCTGGGTTTGACCCGGGACTAGTGGCGGAGCCAACTCTTAGGAGTTGGAGGTTCTAGAATTGAAGATGTGTGAAAGGGGTGGGGGGTGACGGGGCAACACCCCTGAAATTTTTTTTTTTTTTGGACTTCTTGGACTATGATACTATGATTAAAGATTTCATTTTTAAAAGGTTAATATGGTTAAAAAGAATAATTTGAACTTCTGTGTAATTTATTATTTTCTACTTTAAATTATATGAGGTTTTACCTTAACATCATGAACTAAATAATTATATATTTTATATTAAAAAGATATTGTTCTATCATTTTTGTTTATCATACGTTCAAATACTGTTTTTAAACTTTAAAATAATGTTGGAACTAATTATTTTATCAGCATAACGACGTTTTATTCTCTTAGAGTGCAGAAATACCAAATCAAACCTAAAACTTAATATAAAAAACTTTATCAAACAATCCCTTAGTTAGAATCTTTGTTTTGAATTAAAAAAAAAAACGTTGAAGGGAAATTTCAAATCAGATTGATTCAAATGAGCATCCGAATTTTGAAAAAAATACACAAACTTTCTTTAAAATATATAAAATATATATATATATATATATATATCTGTCAGAAAATTGGGGGGTCCAGGTCCCTTTCGGGACCCCCTAGCTCCGCCCCTACCCGGGACAAAAAGGCCTGGCTGTGTAGCAGGCCTCATTTTCAAAATACATTTTTCTCTCTTCTTTTCAACCACATATTTTTTAATAAAATAATAACACATACAAGCCCAAAACTTTTTCTTATTATTTAACCATATTTCTCTATCAATCTACTATTACAAAATACATTATGCACCAAAAATGGGGATCAAACAAGCTCTTTATCAGTCCGTCCATTTGGAGTAAGTTGACTAGGAGCAATACTAAAAGAATTAAGAACTTCGAGGAAAAAGTGATGGAAAGGAACCCTTAGCCTCATATCTATCGAATGTCTACGAACGATTGTACTATCGAGAGAGTGATGATCCTCAATCCGAAATTGCCCGGGACATACCAACTCTATCACCACGAATATTAAATCTATCCCTAATTTCTTCCAAATCTCTTCCAATAATATTAGAAAATATTTTAAGGCTCCCTAAGCAACATCCTCATCACTCTAACTAAGGGTATCAGGCTCAATTAAAGGTTCACTCGATTCAATCCTAGATTGCAAACCAACTCCTTGTCTAAGAGATTGCGGACTAAAACAAATAATAGAAAGGGTAGTGTCAATTCCCTTGAATCAACCTCACATTGAACCAGGAGTTCAGTGAACAAAGAATCTCTCTTTGTAGCTTTGGAATCACTCCAATGAGATTCGAACTCAAGGTCGAAGAATGGCCAAAAAACTACCTTACATTATTTTCTTCTCTTCCTTAAATAACAAACCAGTATTAAAATCTCCAGCTCCAACTAGGAAAGTAATAAACTCGGAATAAACTAGGAAAGCAAGAAATTTGGAAAGAATAAACAGAACAAAGAAAAAGGACAGAATTGCAACAATCACGCAAGATTCCTAAAAGTCCTCTTCATCACATAACAACTTCATGGTTTATGGGATATCCTTCTCCTGATTTGCATCAATTGCTAGCTCTCCTGAAGAAACTTGACTCTGGCAAGTTTTGACGAATGTAAGCATCAAATAGATGTGGGCGTAGACGCTTGACTTCTGAAGCTTGCAACCAGACAGAGTCCGGCTTTGGACGATTTTTCCACTGTACTCAGAACTTGTAATATCCTCCTTGGCGAGTTGTAACAATCTGATGGTCAAGAATGGCAGCACTCTCATCTCGTGATGCTATATTTTCTGGAACCCGCAGAACTGGGAGATGGTATTGCAGAACGTTCTTCGACATCACCTTTGAACTCCGTAAGATCTTCTATGTTAAAAACGGGGCTAATACCGAAATCAGATAGGTAATTCAATAACATATGCATTGGTGCCCCAACTTCTTGGTAACTCGTAAAGGGCCTGCTTGGCGTGCTGCGTGCATGCAGCTTGGCAAAACTCCCAGGAGGGAATCGCTCTGGCCTTAAACGAACAAGGACCATATCCCCTTTATTAAATTGTCGATCCTTGCGTTTTGCATTTACTGAAGCTGCATAAGAATTTTTGTGGATGGTAAGGCGTCGTTTGCACTCTTCATGGACATCTCCCATATAGCTAAAAATCTAGTGCAGCCTCACTTGGCCTTGGTGGCAACGACAGTGAATTAACATCAAGTGGAGTGCTAGGCCGGAACCCATACACCACTTCGAATGGGGTGCAGCCTATTGTCCTGTTAACAGAATTATTGAAGGCAAATTCAGCATGTAGAAGTACCATGTCCCAGCTAGTCACATGATCTGCGACAAGGCAACGTAATAGATTTCCCAAACTCCTGTTGGTGACCTTAGTTTGGCCATCAGTTTGGGGATGGAAGGCACTAGAGAACATAAGCTTTGTTCCTATTTTAGCCCACAATGTTTTCCAGAAATAACTCACAAACTTGATGTCCCTGTCAGACACAATCGAAGTCGGTATACCATGCGAACGGACGATTTCTTGCAGAAATAATGCAACAACTTTTAATGCATCATAAGTTTTGTGGCATGGGATAAAATGGGACATCTTGGACAAACGATCGACCACCACCATAATTGAATCATGTTGTCGAAGAGTTCTTGGCAACCCAAGAACGAAGTCCATACTAATATGCTACCATTGTTTGTCTGGAATGAGAAGTGGCGAATAGAGACCTGGCTGCTGCTGGTTCCTTTGTTTAATTGGCAGACCCAGACACCGATCAACCATCGTGTGCACGTCTCTCCGCATCCGAGGCCAATAGAACCGATCAGCAACAGTAGTAAAAGTTTTATCATGATCGAAATGTCAAGCTAAACCACCGCCGTAGAGTTTCGTAATTAGAAACTCTCGAAAAGAGCCACGCGGAACACATAACCGTGATTTGTAGAATAAAAATCCATCACGCAACATATAATCATTACCAGTCGTGTGCGGATGAGTGGAGAGATCACTCCATACCTTGCCGAAGTCTTCATCGTGGGCATATTCTGTTTTTTAGAGTATCAAATCCTGTAACATTAGTCGAAAAGGCATGTAATAAATGTGTTCTCCTACTTAAGGCATCGGCCACCTTATTTTCAGCCCCTGACTTGTGTTTGATAACAAACTCGAATTGCTGCAGATAATCCATCCAGCGAGCATGCCGTGCATTCAGTTTACTTTGGGAATTTAGATGCTCCAAAGAGTCATGGTCTGTAAAAAGAATAAACTCTCTGTGGATCAAGTATGGTTGCCAATGCTTGAGAGTTTGAATTAAAGCGTAGAATTCCATGTCATCTATCGAGTATCCCCGGCGAGTGTCATTAAGCTTCTCACCATAAAAAGCAATGGGATGACCATCTTGACTCAGTAATCCCCCGACTTCCACATGCGAGGCATCACAAGCTACTTCGAAAAGTTTAGAGAAATCTGGCAACTTGAGTACTGGTGCTTGCCTCATCATTTCTTTAATTTCTGTGAATGCTTTGGCAGCTGCGGCACCCCTTGAGAACTTCTTTTCTTTCAAGCACTTGGTGATTGGAGCTATTATAGTGCTGAAATTGCGAATGAACCATCGATAAAATGTGGCCAGACCATGGAAGTTTCGGACTACGAAAAAATTCTAGGGGTGCAGCCATTGCTGGACAGCCTGTACCTTTGCGGGATCAGCCTCAACACCTTGGTTAGAAATTATAAATCCCAGAAACTTGGCATTCTTCTTCATGAACGAACACTTGTCCTTATTGATATATAGTTGCTCAGGCCTCAAAACCTTCAGAACCTGTTCGACGTGGTTTAAATGATCCGGCACACTTCGGTAACACATAGCCAGGGACAAATCCAGGACCAAATTTCAGCTAGGACAGACCGTTGACCATTTTTCATTTACACATCTAAGTTTTTTTCGATTCAAATTGATTCTAATATTTGCCTTTTTCATCTTTTTCCCTTTCTATTTGCCTTCTCACATAACGCAAAGCACAAAGAACCAAATTCTTCCAATTTTCATAAATCATAATGTATTTGGTTTCTATCAAATGCTTCATTTTGCATAACAGAAAGATAGGAAAATTTTGCATTTGTATTTTTTCTTCCACAAAAATAGACATGGACGTTACATTTGAATCGAGATCAGAATAGAAATCAGAAAGGAAAATTAAAACGCGATCAAAAAAAGGAATTAAAATGCACTACTTAATCTTTGCACAAATTCTAAATTAAAGTCCATAGCACTCTTCCCCTTCCCTTCTTGTAGATACATTTTACGGGCCAAGTATTTTTTGATCCAATGTCACAAAAAATTCAAGAAATGCAAGCAAAATTGAAGAGAATAAAGTCACAAACAACCTCAAAACAAACAAATAGATCCGCCATTTCGGAATTATTCAACTGCATTAAGTAGAGCGATAAACATAAAGAATGAACACGAAAGTAAAGCACAGTAAATTGATGAACATATAGTAACTAAATTCAACATTGATAAAAGAGAGAAATTTTCTACCCACAAATATAAGTTATATAACCACATTATATGTATGATCTTTTGTATTATAATCTCATTCACATACAACAAGTGCACAAAAACCAAAAGCTTTCAAACACTCTGTACGCAACAGTTAAAGATTTGTAAACACTAACCCACGTATTATTAATGGTAATTAATTTAGTATGTAATGTTCATCTAAACATTATTATTTAGAAGGACCAAGTAAACACGGATTTAACCAGAAATTATACCTTGGTATGCCCCTTCAATACTAAATTCAAGTCAATCAAGTAAAAAGTTAAAACGTGCACTACTGGCTGCTGGGACTCAAATAAACGCGTCCTCTCCACCGTCTCCCCCAATTTTATGTTTGAACCCTAAACCCACCACCAATTAATTGTCAACGTTGAACGGATTGAACCTCAAATTATACCCATCCAATCCAGCTCAATGGGCCATTGCCCATTGGACCTTTTTTTAAATAAGGCCCGATGGATTGGTATTAAAAAAAAAAAAAAAATTGCCTAAACCTGCCAATCCACTCCAAACCCGGCCTGCAACAGGGTTGTCTTCTTCCTTTATTTCTTCCCGGCGGAACTGAACTTCCTGAAGATTCTGGCGGAGTCAGCACGGGCGGCCGCGTGAGCTCACCTGGTGCTGGCTCCGCCACTACACATAGCAAGTCCAGCATCACTTATTGGTGTCAATTCCTTTGAATCAACCTCACGTTGAACCAAGAGTTCGGCGAATAATGAATCTCTCTTGGTAGCTTTGGAATCACTCCATTGAGATTCGAACTCAAGGTCGAAGAATGGCCAAAAAAACTGCCTTCCATTATTTTCTTCTCTTCCTTAAATAATAAACCAGCATTAAAATCTCCAGCTCCAACTAAGAAAGTAATAAACTCGGAATAAACTAGGAAAACAACAAATTTGGAAAGAATAAACAGAACAAAGAAAAAGGACAGAATTGCAACAATCACGCAAGATTCCTAAAAGTCCTCTTCATCACATAACAACTCCATGGTTTACGGGATATCCCTCTCCTGATTTGTATCAAAGGGTAACTGCAATCCGAGACGTAACACCAGTATATAACATCTCAATGGATGAGAACAATACGATATTGTCTTCCTTAAACCTAGAACTAGTGGCCTCAGCATTACGAGACATATTTTGAAAATCACTTTGCGTAGACATCTTAATAATCTCTTAGAAATTTTGGAATAAAGCAATATGCAAATAAAACGAATAATGAGGAAAGATATGAAATACTTTCCTATGAGAGGTTTTTCAAATAGTAGTAAGAGGAAACAAGGGGGGAAAAAAAGGGGGCAAAGAAACGCCCTAAATACGAAACACTACAGCTAGGGAAGAAAAGATGAAATAAGAAAAATCAAATGAGTAAGGAATAACAAAGATAAGAATGTCCTATTTTTAGGTTCTGAGAAAATAAATGAACCGTTAAATCACCTTTGAGATAATCTAAACCATCAAAGAGAGATTAAAAATCTTAACCATAGAATATTAAAAAGCGCCTAAAATATATTTCAAATGAACGAATGAGATCATGCGTATCCAACACATGCATTAAATAAGCGTGGCCACGTATCTAGAAACGCACAAACGATCCCATTAAGATACGCTAAAATTGCTATAATCACAGCACATCCTGACATCATATCACATGACAGCTACATCAAAAGGTGAGTCTAACATTTACAAGTGCAAAGGCCCACAACTAAAAGAGTGGCGAACTGGTGCCATCTAGATACTTAACATCAGCAGAAATCGTTAATAAAGCACACTTGAACAAAGATATAAAACATGATTTCATAATCAATTAATGAAGTACACGTTAGCTGACACGTAAAACTTGAACTAATAACAGAATCAATAAATCACCACCCACTACATATCATTAAGTGAAAAAGACTCGTTTACTCCAAAGCCTGAATAGAAATCTATAAATAAGCATGCTAGGGATGGAGAAAGACGAGCTGAAATCAAAATAATTTCCTCTCAAATAGCCATTTTCTCTTCTCAAATAGTTTAAAAGAGGGGAAAATATTAGAGTATTTACAGCTATTTAGTGGCATGATGATTTGCTTTCCTTATATAGATATCATAGAATTAGGGATTTCCTCACTTTATTCTCTGACATTTTATGCCTATATAAATAGTCTATTAATAGGGGATGTAATTCACAGAAAAGGTATTCAAACCAAAATTGTATCAGAGCCCTAAAATTCTCGAACATGTGGTCGTAGTTTTGTGCTCCCGGTGCAATCTCGTAGCCTTGTGTTCTCGGGTTATATAGTCAGCATCCTCGATGGTCGAAGCTCGCGTTTGTCAGCCCCGTTTGAGTCTTTATGATAGTAGCGTCATGTTCGGCTGGATCATCTACTGTTGGGAGTCATAGTTCCAGTGTCTTCGAGGTTCGGGTCTTGTCGCTGCAGCGTGTTTCGGCGCCTTCGGTAGTTGCTAGGACATCCAACGTCATCATCTCTCTCTTCTCGTTTGAGGGATCTCAGTTTGGTTGGAGAAATTACGATTTTAGAACTTCGGATTTTGGTTTCGCCTCTTCGACTCGCGTCGCTTCTGTCTGCCGGTGGAATTGGGTGAGGTGTGGGCTGTGGTATGTAGTCTGGGGCCTTATTTGGTTGGGCTAAGTCTATTCTAGTTGGGCTTACTGTTGGGGCAAGTGAATTCATATTGGGCTCAATCATCCTTAGTAATTGAGCTTGATTATTTTTTGGAAACTTCAATTTATGAGATTCTTTAATTGTTCGACTGATTTGTGTACGATTTTATCATGTCAATTGAGAAGAGTGAGTCGGTTTGCATTCACTTTACTGGGAAGAATTACTCTATATGGGCATTTCATTTTCAATTATTGGTCGAGGGCAAAGGGGATTTGTGGGGACACATTGATGGAAGCATTCCACCTCCTGATCACGAGAAGGATAAAGAAAAGTACATTGCCTGGAAAATCAAAGATTCTAGGATTATGGCCTGTATTATTGGATCCGTTGATTCTCAGATTGTTCTTAATCTTAGGCCTTACAAATCTGCTCGTGCTATGTGGGAATTTTTGAAGAAAGTCTATACTCAAAGCAACAATGCTCGGCGACTTCAATTAGAATTTGAATTGGCAAATTTCTCTCAAGAATCTCAATCTATTTAAGAGTTTTATTCTGGTTTCTCTAATTTATGGGCTGAGTACATGGATATCATCTATACATGCTTCGGTTTCATCCAATAGTTTGGAAGTAGTACAAGTTGTGCATGAAGTCACCAAGAGGGATCGATTTCTCATGAAATTGCGGGCCGAATTTGAACCCATTCGATCAGTCTTATGAATCGTGAATCTCTTCCAACGTTGGATGGTTGTCTGGGTGAGTTACTGAGGGAGGAGCAACGACTATTACTCGTGCATCTTTGGAGTAACAACAGAATCAACTAGCACTAGTTTCTGTTGCATATGCGCTCAAGGGAAATTCAGATCTCGGGATATGTCTAGAGTGCAGTGTTACGGTTGTAAAGGACTTAGTCATATGACTCTTCTGTATCCTAAGAAGGTATGCGGTTACTGCAAGAAAGCTGGACAAGTACTTAAGGAAATCCCTAATTCTATGATATCTATATAAGGAAAGCAAATCATCACGCCACTAAGTAGCTGTAAATACTCTAATAGAAAAAACATTGGTTAGATGAGTGGGATTTGCTTATCATGTTTTTGAGGTCAGCAATATATCCAATCGAATTTACAAATTCTATCGCAAGTTTGTTTGTTAAATCAATCATACGCAAAACACGTCGTTTACTTTTCTTTATTGATTGTTATTTATTTTAATTTTTTTCTTATTTATAGGTCATATTTTCATTATGATAAACTCTTCGTTAGTTACCTAAGGGCCCGTTTGATTGCAAAAATAAAATTTGGGTGAAAAGAAAATGAATTACAGATAATTGAATTGCCTAAAATTTGTTTTACCGAGAATTGTCAATTAATTGTGTTTAATTGGTATAAATTTTCACTTGAAATTTTTTAAAATTTTGGATCTTTTAGTGTTCGTTTGACTTTAATTTTCATTGAAATTGTTCATTAAAGGAATAGAATTTGTTACAATTGGGGATAGGATTTGTTCCAATTGCCCAAAAAAAAAATCTAATCGCATTCGTTTGACTTTGTTTTCCATAAAAATTGTCAATTAAATGAATAAATTTTTTTTTTTTAACAATTGGGGCTAAAAATTATTTGTATTGCAAAAAAAAAAAAAAAAAAAAAAAAAAAAAAAAAAAAAAAAAAAAAAAAAACTGGTATTTCCTCAAAAACCAAGAAAAAGTGGAAAACGAATTTCAAGGAAAATTTTGTGTATGGAACATGCAAAATGGGTGAAAATTGAATTTAATTTCCATTTTCCATGGTAAACTTGTGCAATCAAACACGGCCTAAGTGTTACTTAAAATGCAAAAGTTGAGAATTTCAAATGCCTATTTTCTAGACTCGAAGACTAAAATGCAACTACTACTAAAAGTTGAGGATCTCAACTGCCATTTTCAAAAATAAGCCGTCCATTAATTTTAGGCTCCGTTTGATAGCGAAAATTTTCCCGGGAACTTGGAATCTTTTTCCAACTTCCTATTTTTGCGCTGTTTGATAGCCTTTATTTTCCATGAAATCGGTTTCCAACCTTTTCCAAGGTACAACCACTTGAAGCGTGATTCCGTGAAAATCAATTCCTTGCTATTTGGTGGGAATTGGTTTCCACCTTTTTTTTTTTTTTTTTTTTTTAGCAATGGAAACAAATTCTAAGATAAAGTGTAAAAACAATTTATCCATTTAATTGACAAATTTCATACAAAACAGAGCCAAACGTAAAAATAAAAAATAAAAAATAATTTTTTTATTATTTTATTATTTTTTATTTGTTTTGGCAATCTAAACATATTTTGTCCCTAATGGTAAAAATATTTATCCATTTAATTGACAATTTGCATGAAAAACAAAGCCAAACGTATTATAATAGAAAGGTGGAAAATTATACCAATCAAACACCTTTAATTCAATTCCCGGTAAAACAATTCCAGCCAATCCAATTTCCTGGAATCCAATTCTTTTCCACCCATTTTCCACCCTTGCTATCAAACGGACCCTTATAGTTTATAGAGAAATATGCAATAACATAATTCTATAAAAAAAAAAAAAATTAAAAATCATATTTAGGACAAATGATAAGATAACGATGTCTCCAATCCACCACCTTGTTGGGTCAAGTGAACATACAAATGCCATAAAACTACATATCTGAAAAATGTCACTCTGTCAAGCCTGTAAAATGTCTAACAGAGCTGTCCCCTCACATGAGGTGTGGACCCACCTCATTAAAAAAATTCCCAAAAACACCCACCCCTTGTGTTTGTGAGAGGGCCTATACAGGACCTGACAAAATGGCCATGTACAGACAGCACGACTCTACCTTATTTAGTTCAAACACAAAATTTATAAAATCTACAACTTTTTAAATACACATTTTATTAACTATTATAAAAATTTATTTCTTATCGAAATGAAAAAAGGGGCTTCGCACTTTTTCATACATGTGCCAAGTAATCAGTGTACGGCTTGATATGGTAGACGTAATTCACATAGGGTTTGTTTCAGTGATATTTTTTTTACAAATAGATATAAATTTGAAGAAAATACATATTTAAATAATAGAGTTCAAACAGCCTATAATTTCCCATATATACACCCAGTACCTTCTAGCATAAACAAAAAGAATTTTTAACCATTAGACATGGTGCTTCTACTACTCCTTTTTCTTTCTTCCATCAACTCATTTTCTTCTGCACGATTAGATTCGGATTCTCTTTACGACAACTTTTCTCGATGTTTTGCACAAAACAATGTCCCAAATGACCAAATATCAAAAAATTTATACAATCGCACTAGCCCCTCCTTCACAACCGTTCTTGAATCCTACATTAGAAACCGCCGGTTCAACGTTTCGACCACCCCAAAACCGAGCATAATCGTGACCCCTTTCGAGGAATCCCATGTTAGTGCAACTGTTTTGTGTGCCAACAAACTCGGAATTCAACTCAAAATCCGCAGTGGCGGCCATGATTTTGAGGGCATTTCGTATGTTTCTAATGTCGAGTTTATCATTCTCGACGTTTTCAACTTCCGGTCAATCAAAGTCGACATGGAGACCGAGACTGCATGGGTAGGATCCGGTGCCATGCTTGGGGAACTCTATTATAGAATCTGGGAAAAAAGCAAAGTCCATGGATTCCCCGGCGGGGTTTGCCCGACGGTGGGCGTTGGCGGCCACATAAGTGGCGGAGGTTATGGCAACATGCTGCGTAAACACGGCCTAACAGTCGATCATTTGATAGATGCGAAGATCGTCGATGCCACCGGCAGAGTTTTGGACAGGAAATCAATGGGGGAGGATCTTTTCTGGGCTATTAGAGGTAGTGGTGGTGCTAGTTTTGGTGTCATTTTGGCCTACAAAATCAAGCTAGTCCCTGTACCAGAAGTTGTTACGGTGTTTCGAATTGAGAAGATCAATGCAATCGAAGCAGTTTATCAATATCAAAATATTGCAGACAAAATCGACAATAATTTGTTCATAAGGACTATGTTACAACCTATTACGAGGAACAAGAACATGTCTGTTCTAGCAACGTTTACTGGAATGTTCCTTGGAGATGCAAGTCGACTAATGTCGATAACAAATTCTGAGCTTCCCGAATTGGGATTAAAGAAGGGAGATTTCAAGGAAATGTCTTGGATCAATTCACTTCTCTTTTGGGCTAGTTTCGGCAACACTACAAAGCCACAAGTTTTGCTGAATCGAACACCGAACTCGGTCAACTTCTTGAAGAGGAAATCTGATTACCTAAAGACACCTATTTCCAAGAACGGCCTGGAATCTTTGTTCGAAAAAATCGTCGAAGTAGGAAAGGTGGGGCTAGTGTTCAATCCCTACGGTGGAAGAATGAGTGAAATTCCGGAGTCTGAAACTCCATTCCCTCACCGGGCCGGGAACATTTTCAAGATTCAGTATTCCGTTAACTGGGACGACGAAGGAGAAGAAGCAGGAAAGACTTACATTGAACAGACACGAGAAATGTACAGATACATGGTTCCTTTTGTATCGAAGGATCCGAGAGAAGCATACCTCAATTAGACAATTACAGGGACTTGGACATTGGCACGACGGATAATGGTAGACATAGTTATAACCAAAGCTTGGTTTATGGAGTGAAGTATTTCAAGGGTAATTTTGACAGATTGGTAAAAATTAAGACTGCCGTCGATCCTGACAATTTCTTTAGGAATGAACAAAGTATTCCCGTGTTGCCCTTTCGTGGAAGGAAAGTCGGAAAATAGAGGTAGGCGAGCACCACGGGTGCGCACCTTATACACATTACTTGTACACAACAGCACCTCGATTATTCGTTGTTTGTACCTCATTATGCATTAGTAATGTAGATTTAAGCAGTCTTGCTGGTTGTTGTACCTTATTGTCTATTTCTCAATCTGTG
Organism: Osmanthus fragrans; assembly: GCA_019395295.1. NCBI lineage: Eukaryota > Viridiplantae > Streptophyta > Magnoliopsida > Lamiales > Oleaceae > Osmanthus > Osmanthus fragrans. Next base: position 1,787,650 of record JAEDXY010000064.1, read on the forward strand.
CATTTAATTTATACAGGAGGGTTTTATTCATTTGAATAAATGAAAGAGCAAGAACATTTTAAACTCTGTGTGTAGCTTTCCTCTTGTTGCCTATTGTTTGGACTGTACCACGTTAACAATAATTATGACGTTACAAATAATTGATGAATCATATATTAATAAAGGGTTCGTAGTATGGGATAAGTTTGAGTAAATAATAATTTATACCTGTCTATATTAATCTTATAATACATGTTTTGTACATATTTGACTCGACCAATTATTGTACTTAACGTGCTCATATAAGATAATCTTATAACGTGCTCATATCAGAAAATCGTCGTTTCAACCCTTTCACAACTAGAAAACCTTTTGTTGATTGTGACCCCTTTGAAAGTATCCAACGTCCTAACAATCTAAATTTGTTCAAAAAAGATAGGAGTGCAACTCAAAATCAGTAGTAGTTGTCATGACTACGAAGGTATCTCTTATGTATCTAACTGTAGACAAAAACACCAATCGAGGAAGCTCGACCCACAACGTTGCCCACTTGATTGCCAAAAGTTTCACACCCACAAAGAATGACGGTGGTGACTACATTATTACAAATGGAAGAAAGAAATTAAAGGAATCAATGGTTATGAAAATAACTAGTTCGACCCTAAGATCACCTAGAAAGGGGTTAATAGGTGAATACCGCGGAATTAAAATTACCAATTAAAAGCAACAAATTACTTTTAAATTGTTATAAATGTTTAGTCAATCAAGTCAAATTTATCCTATGTTGAATGCCACAATAATCAATAAAGCAGTAAATAACACAGGATTTGTTGATAGAGAAAATCATTCACATGATTAAAAACTTCGGGATCAAGTCATTGACTTCCACTATAGATAATAAGAACTTAGAGTGCGTTTGATTGTAAGGGTGAAAAATTGGTGGAAAGAAAATGAATGGCAAGAAATTGAATTGAATAAAATTTATTTTACAGAGAATTGTAATTAATGGTGTTTAATTGGTATAATTTTTCACCTGACAAATTTTTAGTTTGACTTTATTTTTTACGCAAATTGTCAATTAAATGGATAAATTTTTTTACCATTGACTTTGGAATGTATTACAATTACTATAAAAAAAAATTTGGATAACATTTTCTAGCTTTTGTGCATCAATAACTTGTACCTTGGAAAACGTTTTCCCTAGAAAATTAGTGTAATCAAATAGGTGAATAGTAAAAAGCAGGAAAACGTTTTCCACCTTCCATGGAATCCATGTCCAATCAAACAGACCATTATAGTATGATCCAGCCTAGAAAACTCACTACACTCGCAGATTTAATTCCTGGAATATCCAAGACCCGCTAGAACGTGCTTCACTCACACTTGCTCCCGATCATCTGAAATTGTCTATCTCCTGTGGATCACCAAGAACACCTTATTCTTGTACTATTCATGTGCTTCTGGCCCAACGTCTCGTAATCTTAAGCAACCTGTGAAAGCTGTTGGGAAAGTACCTTCCGGATTATGTTTAGGAAGTGAGTGTTTTGGATTATGTGATTTTGATTTTTTTTTCCAACTTATGGTTGATTTATCTAAAGATATACACTGTTTGGTCCCATTAAATTAAATTTTATTTTTCTCTCACCCATTTTCAACCACACAATCTTCTATAAAATAATATTACACGTAAACCAAAAAAATTTATTTCTTTTTCAACCACCCAATCTCCAAAAAAATATTATTCCACCCATTAAAATCCGAAATAATGGAGGCCAAACGGGGGCACATAATTGTTGTTTTTTCTCTCCAAATGACGTTATGAAGGTAGAATATAATAATCAATCACCATTTTCACGAAGTGGGGAGTGGGTATATATAGTAGAGAGGTTTTGGGTAGTATGAGCCAGATAAAACTCTCGAAAAATGCGAATTAGGGTAGTAGACATGAAAAAAAAATGGATTGGGTCGATTTAAATTATTAGCCCAATTAAATTAAAATCTACTAAAACTCGCTAAAAATAATTAGGAGGCCCATCCTACTATTTCAAAACCTACAATTATTTAATTAATCATTTTAATTAAATATAATTGAGGGGTCAACAAAATTAGCCACGAAATTTTCCCTATAAATAGGACCAATGGTCCATGAAAAAAGGGGAAGAGGTAAAAAGTGAAGAAGAAAATCACGAAGTGCTGAAGAAATCTCAAAGCCGGAGGAAGAGAAGAAACTCTCTCAAGTCCGAGTCCGGCAAACACGAAAAAGATCAAAATCTTCTTCAAATCAAGTCAAGTCCAAGAAGATCAAAGCCTTCTTCAAACCAAATCAAGCTCAAGTCCAAGTTCTGAAGTACAAATTCAAGCCCCAGAATTCAAGTGTCGAACAGGTCAAGCTCTTGACAAATCAAATTCAACCTAATGAAAAAGAAATAAACTCTCTTAAGTCCAAATCCGATAAACACGAAGAAGATCAAAATCTTCTTCAAATCAAGTCAAGTCAAAGAAGGTCAAAGCTTTCTTCAAACCAAATCAAGTCCAAGAAGATCAAAGCTTTCTTCAAAACAATCAAGTCCAAGTCCAAGTCCAAGTCCAAGTTCTGGAGTACAAATTCAAACCCCAGAATTCAAGTGTCGAACAGGTCAAGCTCTCAACAAATCAAATTCTCAACAAATCTCGAAGTCCAGGATTCAAGCCACGTGACCCCTCGTCTTCAAACATTCAGATCATGAATCAGAGAATCTTGCAATTTTGCAGTTACAAGAAGATTTATTTTCACTTGTATTTCTTGAAAATAAAATTTGTAACGATTTTCGTATTTTAATACATGAAATTCGTCGTACAAATTTCTTGGCACGTCCGGTGGGACCTTCTTGTCCTTTTGTCTTTTGATCTCAAGGCCTTCAAGTTTCAACCACTACATCAGTGATGGCAAGTGAAAAGTCAAAGAAAACTATGGCTCATCTTGAAGAGACCCTTGCTGAACTCTTTCATGCGACCAGGGCCCAAACAAAAACTAGGAAAACTCAACTGGTCCCACCACTGAAGAATTTCTCTAACAAAGGCAAAATGAAAATTACTTTCAAAAAGCCAAACTCTCGTTCGGTAGAAAAGACCAGGAGTTCAACGAAAAGCTCACGTTCTGGTTTTATCTCCAGTGGCAGATCCATATCTAGATCTTCTCATGCCACTTCTCTGCAAAGGTGGGGAGACTATACCTCATCTGAAGACTCACTCGAGCCGGTGATGGTCACAGAAGCAACGTTGGGCTCAGTTGACCGAATTCAAAAAATGGCTTTAGCCATTGAAAAATTAACAAAGTCGTTGGAAGGCAAAGACGCGCAGGTCACTGCACTCATGCACCAGCTAGAATTGCAAAATTCGTCGGTTAGAAAAAGTCAAGAAAATTCGGACTCTTCCAAGGTTAAAGAACTAGAAGTCCAAGAGCACCAACAGAAACAAGATATGCATAACGGACAGTTGTTCAAAACGTGTTACGTGACTCCACTCAACTTTTCATTGGCTTTCTATCCGTCCAACAACTTCAACACATGATTGCAGATACTATTCGTGCTCAGTATGGAGGTTCATTGCAATCTTCGTTGGTGTACACTAAGCCCTATAGTCGTCGGATCGACGAAATCAAGATGCCACTTGGTTACCAACCTCCCAAATTACAGAGTTTTGATGGGAAAGGCAACCCAAAGCAACATGTTGCACACTTTATTGAGACATGTAACAATGCAGGCACCTACAATGACACCATGGTAAAGCAATTCGTACGCTCCCTAAAAGGTACCGCATTTGAATGATACACAGACTTACCGGCTGGGTTAATTGATAGTTGGGATCAACTCGAGCGAGAATTCCTAACACGTTTCCACAGCACTCGACGAACTGTAAGCCTTTCGGAACTTGCTCGAACGAAGCAGAGCAAGGAAGAGCCCGTTGCAGAGTACATTAAACGTTGGAGGAACCTTGTACTTAATTGCAAATAATGAATAAACGAAGCATCGTCCATCGACATGTGTGTACAATGCATGTATTGGGGATTACCCTATAATTTCCAGGCAAATATGCCTCACTCGTTTGAAGAATTGGCGACACGTACTCACGACCTAGAGCTCCAAATTGAAAGGCATGGGAGTTACTTACCAAGTGATCTACGTGACAAGAAAGATCCTAAGAAAGAAATAAAGAGGGAAGTTAAGGTTGTTAAGTCCAAAAAAGCAATGACAATTTTCTACTGCTCCTGCAAAGATATCCTTCCAGAGGTCGAGCTCAAACCAAAAATTGAGAGTAGAGTTCAGACCTAATAAAGGACAAGTCCAAAGCAGAGGTCATGTGACTCTGAAAGAACTTAAAGAAAAGGAGTAACCATTATCAGACGCTGAAGTTCCTGAAATTCTTGATCAGCTCCTTGAACAAAATATAATCAACCTTCCAGTATCGAAAAGACCCGAGGAAGCTGGTAAGATCGATCATCCTAAAAACTGTAAATTTCACAGAATCATCAGTCATCCAGTGGAAAAATGTTTCGTCTTGAAAGATCTTATTGTTCGTCTGGACAAAGAAAATAAGATCAAACTTGAAACTGGAGAAAATTCGACAGCCTCTTGCTCGATGGTTTCATTTGGATCGTTTGTCCAATTTCTATTGCAGAGAAGGAACCAATACCTCCTAATACATACGGTGCCGATAAATCCTCGGTTGGGGAGTTTGGACCGCAACTTCCAGAAGGAGTCGTTCTAGTGAAGTTTGAGGTAGATGGAGAAATCACTATTATTTATGTCTATCAATCATCCAACTTTCTACGAAATTATGACGGATGATTTGGATATTTGGGATTCTGATTCGGAGTCTGAAGATGAGATCAGTAACAGTTGGTCTACCTCCATAAGTAAGAAGGAAAAATACCGGATGTCAAACAAAACAGGTAAAATATCACCTTCTACGCCTCTTGCAGGACCAAAGCTAGAGGAATTGGGTATAAAAATTCAACTTAATGAAGAAGAAATACTCGAAGAAAACCAGGGGGCACGGACCTTTGTAAAAGGACGTCGTCGAAAGGCTCCACAACTCCCAAGTTCCAGTGTTTATGACCAGAAATCAAGATCAAAGAACAACCAGAGAGGAAGGTCTAAAGCCAAATCGAGAATATCAACTAAATCAGAAGGGGTAGAACGCATGCCCTCTAGACTGCCAACCCTGGGCGATTTTTTCCCAATGGTTACTTTGACAATGATTGTTTTACCTCCATTGTCATCTATGTGGAGAAGAAAAATGAAACAAAAAATGTATTAGGACAGAGTTCGAAACAGAACAAAACTGTCTCACGACTCAACAAGATTCCTTCCAATACGAGCTTGGCAGAGTCTCTCAATCTCCCTTTCGATGATCGAATGGCTTTAGTCGCGACATTGATTGGTTCGGAAGAATATGAAGGCAAAGTCTTAGAGCATACTAGGTCAACAACTTGACAAGACTGTATGGCTGTTATAACTTTCGATGATGAAAATTTACAATTAGGCTCTCATTTTCATAATAGACCACTGTATGTTAGTGGTTATATTCTAGAATGCAATATAAATCGCATGATGATCGACTGCGGATCTGTTGTGAACATTATGTTTATCAAGACAATGAAAAGAATAGGGATTGACGTTGGTGATCTATCTAGGAGTAAGATCATGATTCAAGGATTCAACCAAAAGGGTCAACGAGCCATTGGCATGATCCATCTGAAGCTACAAATGGGAGAATTAATTTCCTTGGCTCTCTTCCATGTCATTGATGCTAAAACATCATATGAGTTACTCCTTGGACGTGTTTGGCTGCATGAAACTGGAGTAGTACCTTCGAATTGGCATCAATGCTTCAAATATAGTCAAGATGGAGAAGTTAAATGTGTGGTAGGTGAGTCCAAACCATTCCTCGAAGAAGAATCTTATTTTGACGATGCCAAATTTTACACAAAAGATGAAAAGTGTAATTCTGCAGGGTTGACCATGTCCGGATTCAAAATTAGAGATGCAGACAATGATGATACATCAGGTGTTGATCAATCTCGTCAACTTATCAAAGGTAAATCAATATTTACATCTGAAAGATCCTCTAGAGGCAAAAACTTCAAATTGAATAAACCGATGTTGAGGTATTGAGAAAAGAGTTAGCTCTTCTAATACCTAGTATTTCAAAATTGCTTATGCCCCATCAACTCATGGCAATCCCAAAAGAATGTAAATCTACATCGGAAGTTTCGACATCTGTTCTGAACATATCAAAACTCAGTATTTCTAGTTCGTCCAAACAAGACCTGTCAACTACTAAAGGAGTCGACGAATCAAAACAGAATTTCAAAGGATGTTATAATCGTCAGGTCAAGAAACTGTTTGAGAATGCCGGATTTGGGAAAGGAGAGCCTCGCGAATTAGGTGATCTTGATGCCATCCTTTCGAGTGGGCGTGTCCCTTCTGATGGAGCCCTTACGTCGCGACCTGGACATGGTTTGGGATATGATCCAAATCCACCAAGAAAGATGAAAGTCAAGAAGGTTTCCTCAAACCCAATCATAATTCAAATATATGAAGTTAAAGAGGAAGAATCGGTACAACCAAGACCTTCAGTGTTTGATCAAATTGAAAAATGAGAATGCCAGACTTTCGGTGTTTAAAAGGTTAAAAAGAGAACCCTCCCCAATGGTTGACATAAAATGTAGAGCTTCTGTCTTCCAAAGGTTACGTGAGGATCCTTCTTCTACCCGAGTTGATAAGAACGCATAAGCCCCCCAAAGATCATCTAAAAAATATTCTGCATTTTCTCGACTTGGAATTAAAAGTCCTGATCCAAATCCAGAACCCCAACGATCAAGAAGAAGACGAAATCATCAAAAAATTCACTCATCTTTAAGAGATAATGAATATGAGGAAGAAGTCTCCGTCAATCACATAGCTTTTGAATAAGCTTCCAACTTAGAATTTGAGTCTGAAAACTCAGTCACAACAGATAAACTTGAACAAGCCCCACTTACATTTGAGGAAGGGGAACAAGCTACTGTAGATGACTTGAAACAATTGAACTTGGTGATTGTAAAAAACCCGATAACCGTATTCATAAGTGCTCTCCTCAATAAAAAAGAGGAATCTGAGTACGCCCATTTGCTCCAGGAATACAAAGATGTGTTCGCGTGGTCTTATAAAGAAATGTCGGGGTTAGACCCAAAGGTTGCAGTGCATCACCTTGCAGTAAGACATGGAGTTCGATAGACCAAGCAACTTTAAAGAAGATTTCGACCAGAACTGGTTCCTCATATTGAAGCGAAAGTCAACAAACTTATTGAAGTTAGATTCATACGCGAAGTCAAATACCCAACTTGGATCGCGAACATTGTTCCTGTAAAAAAGAATAATGGACAATTGCGAGTTTGTGTTGACTTTCGTGATCTAAATCAAGCATGTCCGAAAGATGATTTTCCACTTCCGATAATAGAGTTGATGGTGGATGCAACTTCCGGGTACGAAATATTGTCATTCATGGATGGATTTTCTGGATATAACCAAATACGGATGAACCCAAAAGATGAGGAACTTACATCATTTAGTATTCCTAAGGGTATATATTGTTACAAAATTATGCTGTTTAAAATATGCGGGGACAACCTACCAGCGAGCTATGCAAAATATTTTCGATGACATGCTGCACAAGAATGTGGAATTCTACGTGGATGATCTTGTTGTTAAAACAAAGAAACGGGACGACCATCTACAAGACTTACAGGATGTTTTCAAAAGGCTTCGATGACATCAACTGAAGATGAATCCGTTGAAGTGTGCATTTGGTGTCACCTCTGGAAAATTTCTTGGCTTCATTGTTTGACATCGGGGCATCGAAGTAGATCAATCAAAAATTGAGGCCATAGTCAACATGTCAGAGCCAATAAATGTGTATGAGTTAAAAAGCCTTCAAGGAAGACTCGTCTACATTCGAAGATTTATCTCTAACATTGTCGGACGTTGTCATCCATTCAACAAATTGGTAAAGAAAGATGTACCATTTGAATGGGATGATGCTTGTCGAAATGTTTTTCAAAGCATTAAACAGTACTTGTCTCATCCGCCAGTACTCACAACTCCAGTCCCACGAAAACCATTGACTCTTTACGTGCAGCACAAGAATATTCTCTAGGAGCACTTCTTGTCCAAGTCAACGACGAAGGAAAAGAGAATGCGCTCTATTACTTAAGTCGGACACTGGTAGGTGCTGAAATGAAGTATTCGCCTATTGAAAAAATATGCCTTGCGTTGATCTTCGCGTCTAAAAAATTGAGACGTTATATACTATCACACATAATCAATCTTGTTTCGAAGATTGATCCATTAAAGTACATAATGTCCAGGCCGATTCTTTCCGGAAGGATTGGAAAATGGGCATTACTATTGTCCGAATTCGATATCAAATTCATTCCACAAAAGGCAACCAAAGGACAAGCTTTGACAGATTTCTTGCTGACCATCCAATTCCAACAGAGTGGAAACTTCAGGAAGACCTCCCAGATGAAGAAGTTCTATTTACTGAAATCATACCATCGTGGAGATTATACTTTGATGGGATAGCCCGAAGTTATGGTGCCGGAACAGGAGTTATCATTATCACTCCCCACGATATCCTTATGCCTTATTCTTTTACCCTAACGGAGAAATGTTCAAACAACGTGGCGGAATATCAAGCCCTTGTCCTTGGCTTAGAAACGGCATTAGATATGGATATCCGTCAGCTGGAAGTCCTTAGAGATTCTAAATTGATAATCATCCAACTCCTAACCGAGTCTGAAGTCCGTAATTCAGACTTGAAGTCGTATCATGAATATACATCAACTCTCATGAACCGATTTGATTCAATAAAAATAAAATTCGTACCTAGAAATGAAAATAGAGAAGCTGATGCCTTAGCTAATCTAGCTGCTGTCTTAGCCAGGTCAGACGAAGATTTTTCCAACTCCATATCAATTGCTGAAAGATGGGTGCTTCCATCATCGTTGCCCTGTAATCTTGAAGAGAACAATACTGTTGAAGTAATCGAAGATGAGGAAATAGAAGATTGGAGACAACCAATAATCGATTTTCTTCAACATCAAAAGTTGCCAGATAATCCACGGCGGAGAACCGAAGTTAAGAGGCGTGCGACCCGTTTCATCTTTTATAAGGGGACGTTTTATCAACGATCATTTGATGGGATTTTTCTTCGATGTTTAAGTAACGATGAAGCAAAACACGTGATAGAAGAAGCCCACTCCGGGATCTGTGGTGCTCATCAATCTAGACCCAAGCTCCATTTTCGAATAAAAATGATAGGGTACTATTGGCCGACTATGGTACAAGACTCCATGGATTATGCAAAAAAATGTGAAGCTTGCCATGTCTATACAAATTTCATCCATCAACCTCCAGAACTGTTGCATCCGATAGTGGCTTCATGGCCATTCGATGCATGGGGTCTTGATGTAATTGGACCCATAACTCCAAAGTCTTCAACTGGGCATTCATACATTCTTGCTGGGACCGACTACTTCTCTAAATGGGCCGAAGATGTACCATTGAAGGAAGTAAAGAAAGAAAACGTTGCAAATTTCATCTGTATCCAGATCATTTATCGGTATGGAGTTCCGCGACAGATCATCGCTGATAACAGAAAACCTTTCCGCAATAGCCATATATACGATTTGTGTGCAAAATTTGGGTTCAAACAATACAACTCGTCAATGTACATACAACAGCTAACGGGTTAGCCGAGGTGTTCAATAAAACTCTACATAGCCTACTAAAAAAGGTTGTCTCCAAATCAAAAAGAGATTGGCATGAAAGAATTGGCGAAGTCTTATAGGCTTATCAGACCCCGACACAAGCCACTCCTTATGCCTTACTGTATGGAGTGGAAGCTGTACTTCATTTGGAGTGTCAAATCCTTTCATTTCGAATTGCCAATCAAGAAAGTTTAACAACAGAAGAAAATGTATGTGTTCGATTGGAAGAGTTGGAAGCTTTGGATAAGAAAAGGTTAGAAGCACAAATGCACATGGAGTGCTATCAAGTTCGAATGACCAAATCCTTCAACAAAAGGGTGTGACCAAGATCATTTCAAGTTGAAGATCTGGTACTTTCCGTACGTAGGCCGATCATAATCACACGAAAAATAGGGGACAAGTTTCAGCCTAAATGGGATGGTCCATATCTCATTACTCATGCATTCACTAACGGAGCATACAAGATCGTCGACAAATATGGACTACAAATCGTTCTATCAATGGAAAATTTCTAAAGCATTTTTACGCTTGAAGTTCTTTAGTTTATAAATTTTTCATTGTAATAAAATGTAATATTTCTGGCCCGCAAGAGGATAAACTGTGAACGGCCCCAAATAAATAAATAAAAATTGTTCTTTTAACGAACTACGTTCGACTTGATCCCGTTTGGGTACGTAGGTAGCTTGAATAAATCATAAATTCAAGTTCATCACAACTAATAAATTCATTCAATTTGTTTACCAGTTTTTAAAATAAAAAGAAATACACTCGAAACGTGAAGAAGAAAAGTTCATCAAAAAAAATGATGACAGATCAAAATTCATACGATATGGTCTTAAAACAAGCCAGAAAGTCTCAAAATCACTCATCATTGATCACTTGCAGAAAACTATCTTCAAGTGTCTTCCTCTTCTGGTCGATGGATACTATGCTAGTGACGTCTCTAGTCTGCGATTCTTCTAATGTGGCCTTCGTGGTTCCAAGCATACTCTTTTGCTCCTGATGGGTTTGAAGTTCATCAAGAAGTTTATCCAACTCGAAAGTTAGCTGACCAATTTTATTTTCTAATGAAGGACACGTGGAATTCTTCACTTTCAGCTGAATATTCAAACGTTTTAATTGCTCAGCCTTTTCTTCAGCTGTTGGACATTCTAAATATTGCTTTCTTTCTAATAAATAAATGTCGACTTTTGTGAGAGACACATTCATACGCTTCATCAAATGTGTTGGATCTGTGCGAAATGAGTCGACAATCACGTTTTGAAAAATTATATTATTTTCACTCCACCAAGATCGGATGTTGGAAAATCCATGCTTCAAAACGTCCCTAAAACACTTCTGAACTTAGTTGGTCATGGTGTCGTGTAGAGCAACATTCAAGTAGGGAGACTATTGAGTTATCTTAGGCGGAGGACCAGACATGAAAGAATAAATCGGCGCAGCCCGATGATTGTTTGTCTCTAAAGGCGGAATGTTAACTAAAACCAATGAAGAATGAGCAATTGTGACCTCGTGATTGATTTCTGAAATGTTAGCTCTCGCGGTCTCAAAATTCACTTCATCCTCATCACAGAATTCATCTATGTTGAACACCAAAGTACTTTCGTTAATAATACTTAGGTATTTGCAAGGTGGGTCGTGAAAATCATGAGTACCATCTATGCCTTGAAGCGCATTGATTCTCCCATCATTCTTGCCAATATGATCTTGCAGAGAGCTTGGATTCATGGAGAAATCCAATCCTTTAGGAATGCTTGGAAAACTTAAAAATAAAGGGGGGGGAGATTAAAAAAATCTAGAAAAAAGAAGAAGAAGAACATACCCGCGTTTCGTGTTCTAGGCGACATAACTAAACATTCGCTATCTGATGGTGTATTTGGAAGACTAATGTTAATTTAAGAAGTTTCAACATCACCTTTCGAAGGATTTGGAACAGCTTGAAGTGGTATTGATTTTACTGATTGTCTAATGTTATATATTAGGGAAATGGGAGCCTGAAATTGAAGTTTGTTGCATAAGATTAAAAAAAAAGGGCATACCTAATCTCCGGAACTTTCATCCTCCAGAGTTAGAGTTTTTCTAGGTACATGAGATGCTCGATCTCCGGGACTGCTGTGGTCTAGAATCAAAACTACTTCAGGTATCTTATCAGCAGGCTCAGAGGTGGAAACAAACTTGGTTGAGGGGACTATAATTTTAATCTTGTTAATCACTCTTTCATTTCGAAAGTCTGGATCTCTCTTTCAAGAAGTCTCTTCAGAAATGATATTTGGAGGGCTTAACCTTTTGGTTACGACCCTATTTAGAGCTGGGCCAAGAATAAAGTCACGATTCTCACTAAAAGATAAAACCTGTACTTGAACCTTGGTCAAGATTGGCAACACTTGGTCATTCCAGCAATTCTGGTACTCTACATCAACATTTCGACGTGTATCTTTCACATATTCTGGGATATGAAACATAGATCCACTTAGCGTCCGAGTCAAGGACAACCAAACACGATACATGTCACCTGCATTGGGAGCAATATCCAACTTTCTTGGTGAACCGGGAAGTTTATGCCTAAAGCCAAGTTGTCTCGCAAACCTGTGGAGATTATATGCCTCAAGAATGAAAGGGGAGTTTCCTCGGCGGTAAGAAACAAATCCTGAACGAATACTCGCCATAAATTCTGAAGTATCTATAGACCTTGGAATGTCATCCACTCATACACCAGGACAGGACGATGAGAGAAACGGATTCCAACAAAAGTCATTGGCATCCATCTTTCCACGAATAAGGTCTCGACAATCAACAACATTTTTCTCCCAAGACTGTAAAGCATTCAAAGTGCTAGCATACCTTCGGATTATAGGGCGAGGATAACTCTTGTCCACGTGAGCATAAATACCTCAAACGAAATAAGTAGCAGCCCAAGCATAAAGAAAATGTCCAGGAAATGAATGTGAAATCGAGCCAAGGTCTGGATTTAACTGATGATTCGACATCCGCGTAAGTCCTCTATAAATACTCGCTAATACCGGAGGAACTAGGCTGTAAGTGTACCCGTCTGCCATTTTTTAAGATGCTTTAAAAGTCCCAACTCTCATGTACTCGTCCCCAGATGGAAGAACGAAATGACAAAACCACAGGGAGAAATAAACTACTATTTCCAATTCCTCTTCTTCTTCTATAGACAAACATATTGGTAGATAGCCCCAATGACTCCGATCTTTGCGGAAGATATCTCTCAGCTTGTCTACAATCACGGGCCACCGAATTTCCTTCGAAGCTTTTTTATGACGCCTTTTAAATGGATTTAGATTCATAGCATTCTTATAATTTTTGTGTTGTCGAAGATTCTGGATACAACTACTATCGTGAAACCAAAAATTAATTCATTCTTCATGACTGACGCAATCAGATTCGTTCGCATTGGCAATCAATTCGAAAATATTAAAGAGGTACAGACAAGACTTAGGAAGATGATCTGTCAACTCTGAAAGACTTGGGACTACTTCCTTATAGTAATTACCCATAATCGGAAGTCCACTTATCTCGCGGATGTCCCAAAGAAAAATGCCAATTTTACCACTGGCGGTCACAAAAGTATTGGTCTCTAGACACTAAACTTCACAAAGAGCCCTGTAGATAGAGTTCGGGCGATGATAATCCTTTGTAGTGGAGCTGACTGCAGAAGCTAATTGATGAAGATTCCTCTTGAGCAGAAGTTTTTGAACCTATGAAGACCATTCCCAAAACTTTGGAAGAAAAGAAAATTTTCCCCGACTGACAAGTGCACTTCCCCATCGTATTTCTTTGTTACCAATCTTCTCACAAATTACTGCTCTTGGAATGCACTCCATGTTTTGAGAATGATAAGGCGAAAGACATAGAAAGGGGAGATGACTGCTAGAGTGATTGGACTTCGCAGCTTCTGAATTCTCATGACATTCACTAATAATAGGCATGTGAAACTCTGACAAAGGCTCCAAGAGGTCGAGGAAAGGGTCTGTAGTTGGCTTATGGATGCTAAGTTTAAGTTCACCGAGTATGCCAGTCTAGGCATGGTACTTCACATCAGTATCTTTGAAACGAAGGTAACTTTTGCCTTGATTTTTAAGCTCGACGATTTCGTGTATATCAGAATACACCTTGTTATCGGAGCTTGTGCCAGCCATTCCTACCAAAAAAAAAATTAATGGGCTGTAAATCTTTTAAATTCGTTTATTGTCCAAATTATGAGCCTTCCAAGTATGTAAATAACTTCCAAACAAAGTGCCTTAGACGATTAAATGAGTCAGTCTTTGGTCCCAAACACAAGGTGCCTTGGACGGTAAAAGGAGTCGATCATTGATCCTCAACACGAAGTGCCTTAGACGATTAAAGGAGTCAGTCCTTGGTCCCAAACACAAAGTGCCTTGGACGATTAAATGAGTCAGTCCTTGGTCCTCAACACAAAGTGCCTTGGACGATTAAAGGAGCCAGTCTTTGGTCCTAAACACAAAGTGCCTTGGACGATAAAAGGAGTCAGTCATTGGTCTAAAACACAAAGTACCTTGAACGGTCAAAGAAGTCGATCCTTGGTCTTCAACACAAAGTGCCCTGGACGTTTAAAGGAGTCGGTCATTGGTCCTCAACACAACGTGTATCAAACTATTAGAAGAATCAGTCATTGGTTTTCAATACGAGATGACTTGGATGGCAAAATGTGACAGTCCTTGATCCTCGATGTACAAGAAAAGGTTTGCAATTTTGAGTATGTTCATAAGCATATATTTTCTGAACTCATAATATAATTGCAATGCGAATATTTAAACTATGTTCCAAAGAAATCTCAAACCTCAAAATTCTTGAATGGCTCCAAAAGTTGAATCCCTGAAATATAGAATATTAATCTCGACTTTGTTAAGACAATCATACTAAAATAATCATAACAATAATTAAAAAAAAAAAAAAAAAAAAAAAGAGGAGAAACGGATAAAAAAAAAAAAAAAAAAAAAAAAAAAGTTACGTGTAAAAAAAATGATAATAATAATAATAAAAACAAATTGCTTTCTGTGCATAAACCAATTCGAAATTGGTTTCTACACCATCTGATTTCTGTGCAAAACTGGGGCCGAACCAATTAACCAACTGGTTTGCCAAAGCAATCAACAATTGGTTAATTATTAAAAAAAAAAAACAAACAAAAAAATAGGTTTTCTGCTTTGCGGCGGTTGGAATTGTTGGAAAACCATCCAATTGGAATTATCACCCAGCAATTATCCAATTGGGTGGTTTCCAATTTCTCCAACAAAGCAAAAACCAAAACAGTTTGATTTTGCGGCGGAAATTCACCGTTATGGTTGTCGTCAACGTAAAAATCATTAAAATAAAATAAAACAAAACGAAGCCAAAGAGAAAAAAAAAAAAAATTGAAAAATGGGAGAGAGAGAGAGAGAGAGAGAGAGAGAGAGAGAGACACAAAAAAAAAAAAGGTAAATAAATAAAAAATTTTACCTTTGTTTGCAAGATTTGGCCAACTTGTTTCTAAATCTCAAAATTCGTTTATATAAATATGTGGGTATCAGACTTTACTTAAGCCCGACATACCATATAATATAAAAAGCCTGTGCAAAATATAAAACAAACAATTAAACAAATAACATTCACGTAAAATAATAATAATAATCCTTGTTATCAAATTTCAAGAATAAGAATTTGGGTTATGCTACTTGTACAATTTTATCTTACAACTTTCTCTTACAACCACTCACAGTTGATTTTTTTATTCACTGTGGGACCCCTCCCCATGTGAGTGGTTGTAAGAGAAAGTTGTACAAAAAAGTTGTACAAGTAGCATAATCCTAAGAATTTTGTGCTAAATCAAATTCACGTTTTATTCTCAAATTTTTCATCTGTATTAATTTACTAGTGGGAAGTTCGAGTTCAAATCAAATTTTAACTTTAAAAAAAAAAAGAAGTGAAAATCAAGATTTATTAATAAATAAACAAATCTTGAGGGGGCATTTGTAAACATGAAAAAAAAATGGATTATGTCGATTTAAATTATTAGCTCAATTAAATTAAAATCTACTAAAGCCTGCTAAAAATAATTAGGAGGCCCATCCTACTATTTCAAAACCTACAATTATTTAATTAATCATTTTAATTAAGTATAATTGAGGGGTTACCAAAATTAGCCAGAAAATTTTCCCTATAAATAGGACCAATGGTCCATGAAAAAAGGGGAGGAGGTAAAAAGTGAAGAAGAAAATCACGAAGTGCTGAAGAAATCTCAAAGTCGGAGGAAGAGAAGAAACTCTCTCAAGTCTAAGTCCAGCAAACACGAAGAAGATCAAAATTTTCTTCAAATCAAGTCAAGTCCAAAAAGATTAAAGCCTTCAAACCAAATCAAGCTCAAGTCCAAGTTCTGAAATACAAATTCAAGCCCCAAAATTTAAGTGTCGAACAAGCCAAGTTCTCGACAAATCAAATTCTCAACAAATCTCGAAGTCCACTACAAAAAAAAGGGTATTTTGCAACGTTCAAAAAATGTTGTCAAATGTTTTTTGCAACGTTCGGACGTATATTGCAAATCTCAATGTTGTCGTAGAGTAGAAGGATACCACAATATTTTTTAAACGTTGCGAATAACATTTCTGCAACGTTTTTAAGTGTTGCGAATAACTTTTTTGCAACATTTGTTAAGTGTTGCAAATAACATTTTGCAACGTTTTTTAAGTGTTGTGAATAACTTTTTTGCAATATTTTTTCAGTGTTGCAAATAACTTTTTTGCAACGTTTCTTCAATGGTGCGAATAACTTTTCGCAACATTTTTTTCATATTGTCTATAATTACATCATAATTTTTTGCAACATTTTGTTGACCATTGCCATAGGACATTTTATATTTTTTTAAAATTTGTATATTTTTTTATTTGTAGAACGATTTATACAAATCAACCAAGAAGATAGAAGATAACTATATCAAACAACTCAAATAATCATTAATAATTGACACTAAAATGTAACAAAATCCATACAAAATCCAGATCCAAAATGATGAAGTACCTAAAAATCCAATACATTTCCCAAATATATATATATATCACAATCACAGCGCCCTCTGGCGTTTCTCTTCTTCATCAGGACTAATGACAATTACAGCTTCCTTCTTCAGCTTTATAAATTCTTACTTATGAGGCTCTGCTTTTGAAGTGCCCTCTTTCCCCCACAACTTCATTGACAACAAGAGCTGCCAACAATTGAAAGATGCATTCTATTGGTAAAAAGTATACAAAATTCTCATTTTTTATTGATTATGATAAATTGAGCCAAAGTAACGTGTTGATCTACTTGAACCTATAAATTCACTGTGTTGAATCAATCAATGTAAAATAAATTATACACTAATGATATATATCGAAGAAAGCTAAGCGGAATTCAGTTAACACAAATCACAAAATTTCATGAGAACATCAAAAATATTGAGGAAATCAAAAATTATGAGGGAATCGAAAAAAGACATAGTAACTATGAAGGAAGATGTGGATAGCTCGAAAATTGTTCAGCCACACCCTTTGAAGTTGAAATTCTCAAAGCTATATAGTCAATTATGCATACTATGTTGCCAAGCTAATGTCCATGTTCGGGAATAGAAGCTTTAGGAATCGCCTGCAAAGCACACATAGCATATCAAAAGCAACATGTAATTCTTGCACAGGAATCCAATCAACAATGCAAAATAAAAATATGGTTGCTATACAGTTAAGTAGGGGGGGAATGCATCAGAAACTTTCAAAGTGGACTTGATGATTCATCGGCAACCTACAGAACCTCTGTAGCTGTTTCTTTTATTTATTTAATCTTTTTGCTCAATCAACCGAGAAAATATCCAACGTAGGACAAGCTCAAATAAATCAATCAGACGATAAACAAGAGCATAATATTCACCAGAAGATTCACAAGTAGTAGAAAGTAAAAGTATTGAAGCAGCATAGCTGAAAATAACACTGCAAGTATGTGAATGAAGAATGGCTTATTGTACCATCTTTAAACACATAAATCATAATAAATTTAGCGAATTTTGCTAAGAACAAGAACGAATGTATCAAATACATGTCAAATACTACAAATAAAATGAGAGACGAAACATAAAATAGATGCAGTTGAAGAGGGAGAAAAAAATGCATGAGAAATATCTATACAAAAGGGTAATGGAAAGCAGGCTAATAATAGATGTGCACACAGTCAATTATATCCCCTTCTGGACTCTGTTCCTTTAGATCATTTAGCCTTAGCTCTTTAAACAATAAAAAAGGTATGAGAACCAACCGGAAACATCAATAAACTATACTTATCAAGAGAAAAAAATTGCTATAGGTATGCAGAGCAAAAGAAATCAAAGTATTTGAACTCCCCTCATCCCCTAAGATGTATGTTGGTATGTGTATAACTCCCCCACCAAAAAAAAAGAAGAAGAAAATAAAGAAGGTATGGGAGAATCGGAATGAATCTCTTAAAATTTAAAAAAATAAGTTCAAAGCGACAAAGAGTTGTAACTGTTGGGCACGTGATCAAGACAAAACAGATCAAACTGAAGTGGATTTCTTTTTTTGGTATTCCCTCACGTGCCATTTTCATTGTAA
This sequence comes from Osmanthus fragrans, assembly GCA_019395295.1. Classification (NCBI taxonomy): domain Eukaryota; kingdom Viridiplantae; phylum Streptophyta; class Magnoliopsida; order Lamiales; family Oleaceae; genus Osmanthus; species Osmanthus fragrans. Next base: position 1,806,034 of record JAEDXY010000064.1, read on the forward strand.
AAACTACTCATGAATAAGCTTTCACCTTTAAGATAGCGCGAAAGGTATTTGATAGAGGAAGAATTAAATACATCTGCATCAATCAATGGATAAACCAATAGCTCACCTTTGTGAAAGGCCCTTGAGATCTATCACAAAGCGCAAGTTTCCACCATCTGCACAATTGATGCACAAGTCATCACTATCTTTAGCACAATACCTAATTCCTTTCAATAGTGATATGAAAAAATCATGGAGAGACACTCCATTAGATGTGTATACGTACATATAGCTGCAGAACATAAAATAGGAAACATGACTTTAGATAATAAAAAAAGTTACATATTTCAAACCTTCAAGGGGAAGTAGGGGAGTGGAGAAATAAGAATAACGACTTTTTTCATGATGCCCAACGAGCATGAGCTTCAAACTTAGATGGACTTATCAGCATAATACGCAAAAAGAATCAGTACATCAGCTAAAACATTCAGGAAGTCCAAACTTAACCCGTAAATTGTATTACCAGAATATTGCAGCAACGACAAAGTATTCCAAACCCCATTTTATAACCATCATGTAACTTCTGTAAATAGCGAAAAAAATATTGAAATAGAAAAATCGATGATAGTGTCTGTAGGCTATAGTATTACCATGGCCACCTTTCCATGAGAATAATTGATAAAATAGTGATGCTTATTTCATGGTCATCTCTAGAATTTACTAGAGTTTCTTGATAAGCAAGCAATCAAAATTAAAATATCAAAATACTAGAAAAGTCTAGAGATACTAGAATTAGCAAGAAAAATAAAATAATAAAAAAATCTGAAATTTCTAGAGAATGGCCACCGACTTTTGAGGTCTATAAATATGTCATAGGTGGATTCATTTTAGAGAGTGTAGAGAGAAAGTGAGAAAAGTCTCTTGCCTTTTTACTAATAGTCAACCACTTTGTAAAATCTATTTCTAATAAAAGAACTGATCTATGAGAATAATGACATCAAAGAACTAATATAATTTTCTCTTAGTACAGAATAAAAATTGTGAACGTTATCTGCAAGTTAATTTATGACAAAGAAAACAACAGAGCTTATTGAACCAACTTTTTTGTTATCTTCCATGAACTTTTTTGTGTAGAGAGAGATGAAGATTCACTTTTCAAAGACTTTCAAACTAGAAGGAAATTTGATGACCTAAAAGACAAATAGAATATGTTACAGAAAATTAAAATATTTCGTTGGGAGTGCTCAGATCGAAACTCATACAGAACGGATATATAGACCAACTTCTTTAAGATATTCTTCTAAGTCATATGTTTCATGGAGCTCTGCAAGGAACTAATACCACTTGCATTCAGAATGGAAGTAAATTTCAATAAACTCACCAAAGACCTTCTAGTAGCTGATCTCGACAACGTTATTAGTGCAAAAATAAACATATTAGAGAAGAGAAATTAAACATGTTAGAAAACTGAAAGAGATTCTAGAGTTAAATTTATTTGAATGTTTCATCGTGAATAAAGTAAAGGAAAGAAAATCATGAGTTAAAGAAAATAAGTTTAGCAGAATCACCTACTTCTCTGTTATCATCCACTGACTCACGAGTGTACGCATTGAAGATCATCCTGGTGATGTCCCACTGAATTTCAATTCAAAATGCCTAAGAAAAGGAAATCAACAAAGTTTCAATGTCTTTGGTTCTCTTCCCAGTGGAAAATAGAAAGAAAAAAGAAAAAGGTGCATTCAAATAATAAAACAAAAGGGATACTAACTATAGAATATTATGCATTTCATCAGTTTCGAGCAATGTTAAGCCTGGAAGTGGCTTCAAAAGCCTAAAAGAATATTAGGAAAACAAGAGGAACAAAATTCAAAAGAACATAATTATAATTTATATACAACCTTTTAAGTTTATAATAATGGATAAGTGGTTTACTAACATAATTGGAATCTACTACACTCACCATTCTAGTCATGGATAAAGAAAAAAAAAAAAGATAATATCACAATAAAAGACACTATACACACACAGAGGACGAGGGAACGAAGAGACGAGATGGGGAAAACACGTCAAAGCCTAAATATGTAAACAACAACTATGTCTCATTCCCACAAGTTTAGTTCAACTGAGTCAATTATTTTCCGTCACTTAATTCAACCCACCACCATATCTATGAGAAAGTCTAATGAAATATAATCTTTTGCAACCACATTAAGGTAAATTTTAATTGCATGTACATATAATAACATATTTTACAGGAATTTAAAGACGACATTATTACCAATTTTGGTTTATCTAACAAACAAATATTAACAACAAAAACAATAGCAGGAAATCAGTCCGTGATCAAACCTTCATAGCTGTGTACCTCAAATCAATTGACTGCTTATAAATGCTAGGCAATTATTTATTGTCTACAAAAACAACAAAAAAAAAAGTTAGTGATAGAGTGGAAAACAAATGAATAGAAAGAGGGGAGATAGCAAACTGATGTAGGACAAATGGCCTTGGATTTTGAAGAAAGATTGGACCGGCTGGCTACTAAAGGGGGGGGTTTCGAAGAAACGGGCATAACTTTCAACTCGCACGTCAAAATTTCTATTATAATATGTTTTCAGAAATGGGAAGCGGCGTTCCATACCGTACAACCGGAGTCTACCCCGGTTGACGTTATTTCCAAGTTTAAAAACTCAGTTTAAGACGGGTCACCGGGCGTTTGAAGTTTTTAGCGTTTTTTCTATTTTTATGTTTTATGTCTATTTTGGTATTTTCGCTTAAATTAGGGTTTTTGGAGCCTATTTAAACAATTTTCGTGTTGAAATAAAGCAATTTTTCGATTTGAGTTCAATTTTCTCTTGTAAATTCCGTTCTGCATCACAAACTAAGGTTGAGAGAAAGTTTTTTGCAACGTTTGATAAACATTGCGAAAGAGAGCCTTTTGCAACGTTTGATATACGTTGTGAAAGAGAAACATTTTGGCAACACTAAATAAACGTTTCAAAAAGACATTAGCTATATTCACTTAAAAATGTTGTCAATTCTCAATTATTAAGACCAATGGCAACATGCGCTTATTAGAATGTTGCAATAAACCTTTTTAGCAACATTTAATTAATGAATGTTGTCTTTTGCATGTTGCAAAAAGACATTTTTATTATGGTGTTAAATATATCTGTTAATAAATTTATCCCTCTACTTATAAAGTCAAACCAATAATATCATATTAGGACCTATAAAAAGAAGCTCATTTTTATGTATATTCTTCTTTTCCCCCCCTGAATTTGAACATATAAATTTTTATTTTTTTAAATTTTGAAGCTCGTTAATAGAGTTTTCTCATCTCATGGGCAATATCTTCTCAATTAAGCGATTAAGATGATCTCTGTAACGAGTTTTGGGCCCCTTAACCCAAGTCAGATGACCATAGGCAGTAGGGTGTGAGAAATCCCTCTAACTTAATTGCTCGAGTCAAATAGATTCTGGAGAAGAGTTATAAGATATTGAATTTTCCTTTCAAAGAAATATACTTAAACTTAGGTCTACCAAAATATGGTCAATTCATATTCAAAGTCACCTTACCAACACACGACGACCATCCCAAAACTCACACACATAGTCAAGTCTCATTCATGATATCATAGTGTATGCAGTACAAATGTTACATGAAACTTATACTAAATATTCCATAAAAAACTAAACATGTAATGAAAAATATGTTACAGGGCATCAATTAAACTCATACTTGGTCACAACATACATGTACAAGTAATTCATATATCATGTTGTAGAAAAAAATTCTCTTTTTTCATTTTTTTTTAATAGAGATCACTCTTCTTAACCCAGACTTGCTTGATGGACGACTTATTTTGAATCATCTATGTCATTAACTCGGTCACTTAACTCACCTGATTAGTAAGGAAGTCAATCCGGCTATCAAAATCCTAATTTCTATTCCTAGTGAAATTTTTATTTTTATTTCTATTCTAGAATGTACGACACTCAGGCCTTCTATGTCCTAACATACGACAATTGAAACAAGTAGTAATAAACCTAGGTCCAAAATTGTGAGGTCGTTGATATTTATTTCTAGGTTGGTAGGTCCCACACTATCTAGTAGGCTTCTGTCCTACGATACCCTTATTCTTTAGTTCAAGATTAGGAACATACTTAGGTTGGTTGGTGGTAGTGACAAAAATGGTTTTGGAAGTATTAGCCTTATTATGATCGATCTACTTCCTAGACCTCCCTTGTTCCCAGCAGGCTTGTTCAACCCTAAAAAACTGTCCAGCTTCTGAGATCCACTCTAGAAGGAATGGAGTTGAGTATTGGATTTCTGAAGGTCGCTTGTCAGGGTTTTAACCTTAGCCTCTAAGTTCTTCTTGACTAATCTTAACTCACTAAAGCTTTTGGTTGACTCCTAAAGTTTATTTACAAGTCTCTCTCTTTCTAGTTCAAGTGCATTAACCTTTTTACGAACGGCTTTATTCACCTTCTTACTATTAAAAATCTCCTCAAATAATTGATGATAAGCCTCACTAATATCTTCCTCATCTTCAGAATCTTCCTCAGAGTGCTCACCATTATCTACTTCCTCAATCTTTTCACTGTCTTTGTTAGATTCGCTCTTAATCCTAGGAGTAAAGGCCATGAATTCTCCACTATCATCATGAGTGGACCTCTCACTTTGATTATTCGAGCTAGACTTATCATCATTGCATTCATCGTATTCATCGCTTTACCCTGATTTCTCTTACTGTTACGACATTCACTCATATAGTGTCCAAAACCTTTACACTTATGGCATCTTACATATTGAGATCTCTTCCTAGACTCACTGGAAGCACCTCTATGTCTCTCTTGAGGTTTCTTCTTATTTCTAAATATTTTTTGAAATTCCTTAGCAAAATAAGCTATCTCCTCATCATTAATGGTCTCTGTATCAGTAGAGGCATACCATTATTCTCTAACGGTGTTCAAAGCTGGAGACTTACTCTTCTTAGGTTGATATATGGTGAGTTCATTAGTTTGGAGAGATCAAACAAGTTCTTCAATCTTAACCATATCTAAATTCTTGCTCTCCTCGATAGCCATAATTTTAGGCCTAAATCTCTCAGGTAAAGATCTAAGGATTTTTTTGACAATCTTGGACTCAGGAATTCTCTCACCTAAGTTGAAAGTAGAGTTAACTATGTCATTCAAGTTCAAGTAAAAGTTATCGTATGTCTCATCATCCTTCATCATAATCTTTTCAAACATAGTGAACATATGTAACTTAGAATTCTTAACAGCCCGAGTTCCCTTATGTGTGATTAGTAAAATATCCCAAACTTCTTTAGCATCATCACACATAGATACATGCCTAAATTCTTCTGGTGATACGACAATAAATAAAGCATGTAAAACCTTACTATTCCAATTGCACTAATCTAAATTAGTCTTCGACCAATTAGCTATATGAGTGGGGGTGACAACATTATCAACGGCGTTAGAAAGGGTCATCCATCCATTCACTACACACAACAAAATATGTTAATCCATCGATTTCAGGAAGGCTCTCATCCTAACTTTACAATAGGCATAGTTACTGTCATTAAAATATGGGGGGACAAATAATGAACAACTCATCTTAAAATTTAGGGTCATGAATCGAATTTGCCTCTGATACCACTTGAAAATAACTAGTTTGACGCTAAGATCACCTAAAGAGAGGTGAATAGATGAATACAACGGAATTAAAATTACCAATTAAAAGCAACAAGTCGCTTTTTGATTGTTCTAGATATTTAGACAATCAAATCAAATTTATTATATGTTGAATTTCCAAAATAATAATAAAGCAATAAATAACGTAGGATTTGTTGACAGAGAAAATCTTTCAAAGGATTAAAAACTTTAGGACTAAGCCAGTGACTTCCACTATTGACAATAAGAACTTACAGTATAATCCAGCCTAAAAAACCTACTATACTTGCAAATCTAATTCCTGCAATCTCCAAGACCATCTAAAACTTGCTTCACTTACACCTGCTCTCAATTTTCTAGAATTGTCTATCTCTTTTGAATCACCAAGAATACATTATTCTTGTACTCTTCCTGTGCGTTAGGTCCAACCACACTCAATTTTTCGCAACTTCTGAAAACTATTGAGAAAGTACCTTCCTGATTATGTTTAGGAAGTTGGTGATTTGGATTATGTGATTTTAATGTTTTTCCCAACTTGTGGTTAATTGATCCAAAGATCTAGAATTGTTGTTTTTCTCTCTAAATGACGTTATGAAGATAGAATATAATGATCAACCACCATTTTCACGAAGTGGGCTTCGGTATATATTGTAGAGAGGTTTTGGGTAGTATAGGTCAGATAAAACTCTTGGAAAATGCAAATTAGGGTTTCTTGAGAAACACAGTCGCTCATGCGAGAGCCCATCGACTAACGAACGACAGATGCTCCACTCGAATGATAGGCAAGTGGCAGGCTAGCTACAATGTTACTATTTTGGATGCTCGAGCAACAGCTTGGCGACAGGCTAGCATAATTCCAGTAACTTTTTACTTTGTTCCATAGACAATCCCAATGATTCCTAACTCATCTATACAACTTACAGCAAACTCATTAACTTTTGCAACTCTTTTATAATAATCATTTTGTCTAAATAATAGCCAATACAATTAAAACCTAACAAGTTGAATCTCTCAAACTCTCACAAGTCAGCTAGCACAATGTTTTCTCCTTCTATTGTAAGTCACACACTCCACCTCGGTTACCGGCTTATTTGTTTGCACCTACAAATGAAGAAGGAATAGAGAAAGCCACTCACGTTTTCTCTCTAAATGCAAGACCAACATACAACCACTAAAATGAATAACGAGATAGATATATTGATAAATTAGTTTAGGGAAAATTTCATATCGAAGAGATTAAGTTTGTCCCATTTCAAAATTAAGATATAAGATTTAAAACTTCAAAAATAAAATATTATTAAATTTTATTTTTTAAAAATAAATTAAATATATATTTCATTAATTAAATATATATATAAAAGTCACAATTATATCTTATTTGATAACAAATTATTGAATTAATTGGCCACATATTATTTTTCGGTCATAAATTAAAAATTTTACAGGTCACAAATTATTTTACGAAAACAAATCAAAAAAATTTATCAGTCACAATTTATTCATCAATTAGAAATCACAAATTTCATAAGTCACTATCCAAATTTTTAGATCACAAGATATCGATCACATTGATCACAAAATATCCAATTTATTGGCCGTAATATCAAATAATTGGTCACAAATTAACTAATTTATTAATCACAATCAACCAAATAATTGCTTACAAACCTACCCCAAAACCACTGTCATTGCTACAACCACGACCACCACCATCACCAACACAACCAACATCAAAACCACTACCACCGCCTCACTGCCAACAATACTGCCACTGTCGACTCCAATCTGAAACTCACAAATAGAAACAACAAAAGATCCCAAAAACTCATCACTGTTGCACCACCACCAACATCACCTCACAATCTAAACTTACAAAAATAAACAGAAACCAAAAGCAAGCACCACCTCACTACCATACTGTGCCACCACCAACACAACTTCACAAACAAAAACAAAAAGTCAGCACCACCTCATAGCCACACCTCCACCACTACCTCAAATTCGAAACAGTAACAAAAACAAAAACACTAGTTGAGTAAACATCGATGTGCAACGCTTAGCGTTCTCATCAACGCTGCATAGTGATGTGGCTTCTCTACACTTGGCAGCGGGAGAGCTACGACATAGGTGAGGTGAAGATAAAGACAGGAGAGCGGTAAAAACATGGTGTGCGGGAAAGAGAGAGACGGAAGATGATAGAGCGACGTGTGGCATACGACATGGCTTAGCTTCACGTCGAAGATGAGGCACTCAGAGGTTGTCTCTAGTGGTTGCAATCTACATTTCAAGAAGAAGAGAGAGAATAGAATGGTATGGAGAGAGAAATGAGAGTGGAATACTATTAGGGTTTATGATGAAATTTAGTGGGGTGGAGTAGATGGAGGTAGGTTTGATATATAAATTAATTTAATTTTATAATGTTATTATTAATATTGAATTCATATTTGATTTTTTGTATAGACAAACTTCAAATTTGATTTTTGAAATGGGAACCTAAAAAATCTGATTATATTTGGAATGTCAATGAGTCGAGCCGAAACTCAAGACTCAAGTAAAATGGTGCTAGCTTTTTCTGGGCACGAGTCGAGCCAAGCTTTTGCTTGGTCAAAATATCGAGGTTCAACCCGATCTTTCGACTCAAGCCTTGCATACTCGATTTTTTTTTATTTTTTTTAGCCTGGCTAGCTGCCTTAAAAAAGGCAGCAACACGCCTTTTTTTACGACGAGTTGGCTCGAGCTCAGCCCGACGCCCTAAAATGGGGCTCGACTCAAGCTTCAATCCGGAACGACTCAGGCTTTTCAAGGCCAAGCCACGGACAGCTCAAGCCGACGAGCCAAATTGCTATCCCTAGGTTACATGTAATTTCCACATTAGTTTACCTCCAATGTCCGTAAGGATTTTTTAAGCCACCTCGATGTCCGTAAGAATTTTTTAAGCCATACAACCAATTTAGTAGTTTGACAAGTTTTCAAATACTTGGCGTCAATGGTGGAATCAGCAATGCATGATTGCTTGATATTTCTCCAAATTATGACCTCATCATCAAATGCAAACAATGATATTGATGTAGACATATGATAGTCTTCATCACTCTGTAAGACTGAATCCTTTTAACCCATTGAAACAAGATTTGGCGATGAGTATATAATTCTTTGTTCTCCAGAGGTACTAAAAGCTATGTTTTATCGTCATTCAATGTTTCGATCCTAAAGTTAAATAGATATGGACTGACCACAACAATAGTATGACAAATGTCAAGTCTATTACACAGCATTTCATACATGAGACTACCTACTGTCAACGCAAAAGGTATCCAACTCATATACTCAATCTCTTTAGGAGACTTAGATAACTAACCCTTAGAGAGTTGGATTCCATTCCTAACGGCAAAATCATGCATAGAAAATCTAACAAGTATCTTGTCAACATATGAGACTTGGGACATAGTTATTATTATTGTTCGTTCGATCTCTCAAGATTTGAAAAGTAGAACATAGCTAACTTCACAAAGTCCTTCATATGAAATTGTTGGACTAACCACGCTTTCGTAGACGATAATGCACTCACATTTTTTTTCTAATAAGTAGAATATCATCTACATACGCACCAGGAAAAATGAAATTTCATCTTATATTTTCTTATAGGCATAGGATTCATTAAAAGTTTGCTTAAAATCATGTCTTAATTTCCTGGTCGAATCCCCAATTCCAAGATCTCGATGTCTAATAGATCATTGCATCCATATCATCCATAGTCTCCTTATATAAAGTCTGAACGTCAACTTGTATCGTGGAAATCATTATATTGGACTCTCCACTCAACAAGTACCTTGAAGGTGAATTGATAATCATCCGACTTTGTCTAAGGAGCGATTGGTCTTGGACTATAGCGGCATATGAAACGTAATATTTTCATCAATGCTGGCACTTTCACTAGGTAACGTCATTACCTTCAACGATTTATTGATCTATTGAATCAGATGACAACTCATCTCTTTCACTCAAATCATGTTGTCCAGGTGTATTTGACGTCATGGGATGTCTGTCCCAGGTTGTGTTCCAAAAACTGATGAGATAAAATTGCTCTCATTCATTTCTTCCAACACGACCTTATTCTTAGACTGGCGATCATTAATATACTATCCTCCAGAGAGGTTGTTTTTGTACTAACAAAAATCTTCCTATCTAGAGGACTATGAAAAAAGTATCCCTTAGTATCTTTAGGATATCCTACAAACAGGCACATCCCTAACTAGACTCCAACTTTGCTGCCTTCTCTTTCAGCCCATGAGTTGGACCCCCAAATCTTGGATGTATTCCAAGAAGGACTTGAATCCATTCCAAAATTTTAGGATAGTCATGAGAACATACTTAGAAGGAACTAAGTTAAGAATATATCCAACTTTTTTCAGTGTATATCCCAAAATAATATAGGTAGTGTTATAAAACTCTTCATTGACCTAACTATATTTAACAATGTTATGTTTCCTCTTTTTCAAACATCATTCTGTTGGGAGTATACTAGGCGTACTCAATTAAGAAACAATACAATTTTCTGTTAAGTTGTCCCTGAATTCTCGCGACAGGTATTTACCACCTCGATTAGATCAAAGTTTGTCAATACTCTTACCCAAATGTTTATCGGTCTTAGTCTTATACTCTTTTGATTTCTCAAAAGTATTTGACTTTCAAGTCATTAGGTAAATGTATTTGAATCTAGAGTAATCATCTGTAGAGAAATACTCATAGTTCCCCTTCTCAAGTGTATTCACAGATCCATACATATCAGAATAAATTAGTTCCAATACATCTTTGGCTCCATCTCTTTTTTCAAAAAAATGATATCTTGGTCATATTGCCTTCTAAACAAAGAATAACAAACTCACAATGGTTTGATCTTAATTGAGTTGAGAGGGTCATCTCTAGTCAATTTTATATTATGTTAAGCTTGATTTGTTCAAGACGACAAAGATATGTATTACTAGTATGGTGCGACATTTTATAGTTTACAAGAGTAACAATTTTATTTCATATGTGGAATAGTTTAAAATATAAAGACCATTCATTAAATGTTCAAAGATAATAGGAACTTTATTCATTAAAAGGCAAGCGAGTCAGACACCAATTTTATAGAATAACCTTACCTTATTAAATCGAAAATAGAAATCATTTTTGTGCTATTTTCAGGGACATAATAACAGTCTATAAGAATCAAACTCTTATCACTATTGAAATAAAAAACAAAGTACTCATATGCTCTTGCTAAAACTATTTCTCATGTGCCAACGATGATTTTAAACTAGTCTTTATTGAGTTTTCCGCTTTGTTGAAGAACCTCATGAGTTTGTTGTATCAACCATTGAATAATACTCATTAACGAAAAACCTCACCCGCACTTTGCTTTCTAACAGGGACATTTGGGCAATCTTTCTCCAGTGTCCTTTTCGACTACAGTTGGAATATTTGTCTCAAGGCTTTCCATTTACTTTTAATTTTTTGTTGCTCTCATGCTTCTTGATAGCTTTTTTCCTCCTCTTTCCAAATCTGCCTTTTGGATTGGAATTAGAGGAGCCACCAAATGATACACGAGCATTGTCATTGTACCATTGATGACACTTTCACATTATAACTCTATCACTAACTCAGTTAATAGTATCTTCATCTTTTACAAGTAATAGTCCATAATAAACTATGAAAAATTATCAGGTAAAGAATTCAATATTATGTCAAACTGAGTCTCATTGATAGATGGTTGCACGCAAACTCTCAGCTATATTTGAAGTATGCAATCATAGTCAAACTATGAAACTTCACCAACACTCTCGATTTCATGTAGATGTTCTATGATGTACAAATGGCTTCAAAAGAATCTTCCTACTTCGATGACAAAACATGTCCTAAAATGTCTATAGTATGTCAAGGGAGGTACTCTAACTTTCAAGCCTTTGTAGTAACACTTTTGATATCGAAGTAAAAATGAAACAATTAGCCATCTTGCCTGCAATCTCACACTCAACATATCCAGCTGTTTGGACTTGTCACATGATCTTAGTCGGTCCATCAAGACATATGTTAAACACAAAATTAAAGTTTTCCATATTGAGCACATACATTGAATTACGTTTCCAATCCATATAATTTTTTCCCGATTAGTTGGTTTTGTTTTAGGATAACAGAAAAAATTGGCCAAGTGATATTTCGCATTAAGAAAACCATACATTGCATATTAAATTGAGCAACAAATAACAATTTAGCATATAGTGCATGAATGCACAGGTATATCCATCTAACTATAATAATGCAACTATTACTTGATCATTGTGATCTAACAGGCCTCTCTATAGGAAAGGTCATTGTGTTCACTGATCAAGTTGGGACCCTCCCATTAGACAAAGCATATCTGACAACAATATCATAAACGAGAGCCTTTATAGGAGATTCATAGATGATCTCGATTAGAATGTACAACCTTTGTCTAGATCTCTAGACACTTGAAAATAATTTCACCATCTATAGGATGATCACAAATTATATTCTTATCTAGACGATCTTACCATGGAGGAATCTAATCAAGCAACTTGAACTACCTGACCCTCTTAGAGGGAGTCCGTTGCATTATCGACACGAGGCAAGCACATTATTTTGCTTTTGGATTGACCAAAGGAGACCATTGGTTTTTATTTAAATAAACACCATTTTCACTCAATATTTTCAAACTCTTGGATTTTAGTTACAAATAATTATCAATTGTTCACATTAATAAAATTAATATGCTGTTTAATAATTAAGAATTTTTCTTCCAGAAAACTTTAATCTAAATTAAATTAATAAAAAAATTGATGTTCAATGATAAGCATCATATTTATAGTATCACAAGCGATGTCATAAATAAATCCATATGTCATAATATCTAGAATGACAATATTTCATACAGTAATTTAAAGCACCCATAAAGCAATAAAATTAATAATTATTTGTGGCTAAAAAATGACTCAAGAATTAAATTAAAACTAAATGGATCCAAGCCCAAAATTTAATCTAAATATTCAACCCAAAAAATATTCAAGTATCCAACGAGAACAACTATATAGCAATAGGACTCCGCCACCGTACCTGTAATCCGGATCCGAATTGGCCCACAAAAGACCTGGAGCCCAAAATTGTTTGTTGGACAGCAGCCAACCATTTGCCACGTGGCAGCGTTGTCTGCAATTGCATATAGCAATCTGCCTTAACTGCAGAAGCTGTCTGCAATAACAGATAACACGTCTGCCACGTGTAGACACTGTTCATCCGTCCATTTTTCTATAATTCTTGAATTTTTCGCCCTCCATCTTCAAGTCATTGTCTTCAATCTTCAATCAATTTACAAGATTCAACAATTACAAGAATTACATAAATTCCTATGTCTCGTAGACTTACAATTTTGAATTTAATTGAAATGGAAATTAAATCAAAATGATGAGGTCGTAATCCACCTACCTTGTTACATATTTGAAATAACGAATTACAATCAAGGATAGACCACAAATAATTGGTTCACAGTTTAAAATAATCCAATCATTCAATCAACATATAATAAATTATTCTTAGATATATTTCAACTAGAACACGCAATCAAGATACACAAATAACAAGCACGTAAACAAACTAAATTGCTCTGATATCAATTGTTGGAATGCGGAAGTGGAATTATCCCAAAGTTTAATTCAATAATTATCATCGTCTAGATGTTTACGTGTATGTTATATCAAGAATAAATTATTCAAATTTTTACCTAAATGCGATGGTCAATTCTTGAATAAATACTTAATCACGAACTTCCAGCTTTTTAATTTCAAGAATTTGATGCTTCAAACCTTAAAATTTTCTATGGTATTCTCCAAAGTGAAGACTACACCGGCCGGTGGGCACCTTCTTTTAATTAAAATCAATAAACTAATTATTGACTAGACAATTGATAAAAACAAGAAAAAAAAGTTATCTATTTCCTTCTCTCCAAATTTGAACACTTTAGAATTATGTATTATGAGTGTTGTACAATCTCACATGATGTCTAGTTTCCATTTAATCTCTATTTATAGATATAGAATACTTACAATCATTGTATAATAACAATTTCATATTCAAATAATAGTTTAATTAAAATTCAAGTATGAGTTTTAATTAAATAGTTGAATTTTAATTAAAATCCAAATCCAATAAATTTACATTTAATTACATGTGTAGTCCTAGAACTTCAATTACAATTATAGTTAAGTTTACAACTTTCGTAGTAATTACAACTAAGCACAAAACTTTATTGTAATTACAATTAAGTCCAAAACTATTATAATTACCATAATTAACTTCCAAAACTTTATAGAGCTACCATAGGGACCTGATCAGATATATATTATCTCAGCTCCAAAAATTATATCATATCTAGTCGACCCCAAACCACCCAATCTAATTGTTAGTCTTTACTTTTTTCACTAAAGACAAATTACTGAACTCTCGGAATATATAAGATCATAGAAGTCAATAAATCTATAATACTTTCCTCTGACCTGTCGTATATGTATTTTATCCCCGTCCAAGATCCAATAATTAGTACGAGCATAAATGACCGTTTTACCCTCTAATTACTCTCACTAACTTAAGTATCATTTTATTTAACGGTCATGTGAACTAATCACAGATGTTGGAGTTTAGCTCTTGCTAAATGCTGAGCTCAAATTTTTAACATTCAACAGAAAATACTTAAGTAATCACTCTACCCATCTTTCAGGATGAAGCTTCCCGACACGAATTCATGTTTTCTACTTTGTTCATTCTTAAATTCCTAACTTGCCAAAATATTTGACCAATCAAATTAATCTCACCCAGTGGTGAATCAAATAACCATTAAAATCAAGAAAAAAATATAGATAACCCTGTCAAGGGATTTAGATGACATACACGGCAGTCAAGTAAAATTTAATTCTCCGCATGGTCTTGCTATAGAATTAAACTCGACACATGGTCCATTCAATACGCTCCAAGTATACTAGTGTCACTTTTACCTATTTATGTGATAATGACAAATCACAAACCAGAATAGAGAATTGGCCAATACTAAAACCTTCCAATACAAGGTGTCAACCCCTATACATTGATTATGAATAAATTATCCTAACAATATAAAAGAGGCAGTTTGTTTTGGACACGTGTTGAATTCTCATATCGTCAACCAGAACGATGTCGTTTTAAATTCTCCCATTTGTCTTCATAATTTGCATTCCCTAGATTTCTCGGGTTTAAGCATCCACTGTCGCCCTAATCGCTTGTAGCCAAGAAATCTAACTCTTTCTATCGATGTCTCTCCGACACTACCTCACTAAGTGACGCTCACGCCTATAAGCGCTTTCTTTTCCCACTTTTACGCTTTTGGCTTTAAGAATTTCGCTGCACTGAGTGCCATTTCTTCTCTCTTAGGCTACACGAAGATATGCAAAACGTCTGTTTTAACATCTCTTTGCTACAGAATTCTATAACTGAGTGCATTGCACTTCACTGCATACTCGGACATTTCATCGAACACCTTCTGAGCAGCACCCATGTCCTAAGTTTGAAATTACCATTTATTAAAGTAGTGTAAGAAACAAATAAGCATCTCCCACTCTTAAGTTAGAAAAGAGAATAGTATGAACTGAAGAGGTGTGATAATAATTTTTTTCCATCCTCTTTCTGGTTTAGGATGCTCGCAATATATCATATTTTGATCGATTTTATCATGTTTATGAGTAGCTGAAGTACATGTAGTGCATAACATATAAAATGGAGGGTCGTCTTAGTTAGTGAGCTGTTAAATCGGAGTCTATAAAAGCTTGTGTGATAACATTTTCTTGTTCTAGTGTCGTACGTATTTATTCTCCGGTGGTTCTTCTTCTTTTTGGACTCTTTGAAAGTGGATTTTTTTCTCCTTTTCCTTCTTTTCTTCTTTGGCCTCGACTGCTCTTTTCTCTTTATACATCTGCATTTTGTAATCCTAAGTCATTACCATCCTCATATAGAATTATTATTTCGAGTTTATTTTGTTTTCCTGTCTTTGGCATGGGTATTTTACCAACTATAGCTTCCCAAATTTACTAGATGCATCTATGTAAGTGTTATGTAATTTCATAGAGACACCTAAAGAATGAGATATTGATGAAAGTTGTTGTAGGTTTTGGTTTGGCATATTTGCAGGAGAGTTGTTTGTACTAGTTTATGTTTTCTTTTGTTTTATACTTATTTTTAATGATTTCTTTTATTTTCACTATGCAACGAAGGACTTCTTCATCGAGGGAAGCCTTTTCTTTATTTGTTGGTGTAAATAGAATAAACGTATCATACATGGTGTTGGATGTATAACTATTGATATGATAATTATTTAGTGAATCTTTACTGTTTAATAAGGTATTGAATTGAATTTTGGTGAGTTGAAATTTATATTCTTGTAATTTCTTACTTTTCTTGTTCATTCTTCTGTGATTCTTAAATGGTATAAACTTCAATTGTGATTTTGAGATTGCTTTATTTTTTTTCCCAACTTTGCGAGGATGTGATCAATTAGCTTGGAGGAGGTGTGTTGTAAAATTGAGTTTGTGGGAGCATCCCGTTGTGTACCTAAACCGAGCAATACCGTTGTTCAATTCCCTTAAAGAACCTTGGAAGAAAAGCAATTTGCAAGAAGGAGCTAAGAATGCCAAAGTATGGGCATCCAAGTCTTTAGCTTCTGCTTCATTTGGCGATGCAAGCTCAAGACATGATTTGTTAGTAAGTTCTGCCAACTGATATTTTTTTTTTGTTTCGTTTCCTTTTATGGCTCCCAGGACATGTTTGCAACTGTTAAAATATATATATAAGGGTACTACAGTATTACCAATTGTTGGTCACAATTTATTCTTTTGAAATTCCTTGCTGCCTATTTAGGGTTCTCTGTGGGGCTCTATATCTTAAGATGTGGCAAAGAATGCTCTATGTTTGGCCGTTGTAATAATTAGTTTCGCACGGAGACACGATCGTGTCTTCGTACAAGATGGAGACACAGACTAACATTGTGTCTCCATTGCGGCGTGTCTCCGTGCAAGATGGAGACACAGACTGTGTCTCTGTTGTGCACGGAGACACGACTGTCTCTATGCGAGACGGAGACACGACGTGAGGGTAAATTTCTGACCTGTCAGGTCGATCCCCGTCGGGGGCGTTACCCCGAACCCCCATGAGGGGCACTGCCCCTCGACCTCGCAATCTCTACCCTTTCTTTTTATGGTTGTTTTTTAAAGCTACATGGGAGTCATCTCGTGATCAGTGATAGTTTGAAGCATCTGGCATTGAGTATTAGAACCATATCAACGACTTCAATACAAAACTTGGCCATCAATCGCCTAAAATGAGTACTTTTAGTATAAGTAGTTGCAATTATTTTTAATTCGACACAGAATTGTGCAGATTTTTTAATTTCTTTTTCAATTTCCCTGTTATATCTCTATCATGTGTATGAGTTAATAGTTAGTTTATTTCCTCTTTTAATTACTCACTTTCTTGAAATAAATAAAAGATTAATTGAATTTCATCTTCTAAAAAGAGTTGATAGAGAAGTTGAATCAGAATGGTCAAAGTAGGAAAGGAAGACAAGGATATTGATGAAAACACATTACTTTTATACTTTTGGTTCATTAAATGGGATTAAATTTTTGTCAATTATCTTTGATGTGAGTTTTTTTATTCTTGATCTTGGTTCATTAGGACAATTATATGATTGCTGATGGCAATTATGAGCATCATTGTTTTGTGATTTATGACATATTCTCGTGACGTGTTTAGTGTTGTTTTGAATCTGCGAAAGGAAGAATCTTTATTGAGGGTTTTGGGAAGAAGGGAGTTTTGTGCTAGAAAGCGAGGGTTCTTTAGATCATTTCTTTCTACAAGATTTATGTTCGTCTAGCATTGGTTTTCTTTACCATAATTGGGGTGGATTTGGACCTTTATATTGCTCTAATCATCACACCTTTTATTGTTATGATTTTTTTTTAAAATTGTTTCAAATATGCGAAGTGGTTTTTAATTTATGGATTTGATTGGTTTTATATGTTAATTTTTTGTTGTAATGGCAGTTTTGTGCCCCTTGTATTACTATTACCAAAAGCATTCGGTGATTTTTTTTTTTCTCGGATTGTTCACTGTTTCTCTTGCTTTCATGGTGGGCTTGACTTGTGTGTTCATGATTGGTAAGTGATTCATTTTTCATTCATTTATTTAGTTTCATGTCTTTTTTTTTGGAAAAAAAAAATTGATAATTGAGATGGAGGTTTAGGTTGTCGTCTTGTTATTGTAGTTATAAATTTTTGATTGGAGTATGAGTTGCAAAGAAATTCAAGAAGCCTTCTTTTACTAGAAATAAACTTTAAGTTGTAGCTTTATGACAAAATTTACATATTATGATGCCAAGAGGATAGTAATATCCCCTATTTATTTCCAAGATCTTTAACTTATTAATTGATTGAACTTCAATTGTAAGAACTTCAACCAATATCAAAACTAATTTAACGTTTGAGCAATCACATAGAAATTATGAATTTGAACGAGAGAAGTTTCTGTAAAGGGCGCTAAAATGTAGCTAATCTTGGTCATTTGTTGGCACTCTTATATCGTATCTGACTTATGATACCCCGTACAAACCCATTTTAAAGTATTGAATGAGGGGGGAGGAATTAAGGTTGTGTAGAAAGATTTTCTCAGATTAATAGTACCCTTGGTTCTTTCATGTTTCAATGCTTGCATATAAGAATTAGTTCAATCCATATAATGCTGAGAATTTGTTAAAGATAATCATTCACTTGTGTGTAGATGAAGGATCCTATAAAATTTGCTATCGGACATAATGTGAAATTGAATATTTAGTATGAGATCTGAGGTGTAATGGTTGAAGAGTTACAAAGATTGTCTTGGTACTTAAACTTCGTTTAGCATCAACATCCCTAATGTTCAACATCTGCAGGGTTGTCTGTGATCAAATAGTTTGGTAAGATGCTAATGGGTATTAGTTGTAGTATTATTTTTTCAAATTGCATTGCTGAATTTCAACGAATCCATTAACTTAAAATCTTCTCTTTTTATACTCCATTTTACAGATTTCTTATTTGTATCGAAAATGAATTCCTAAAGAAATTGCAAAATTAAATAACTATTTCAATTCTTCAGAGCTACTTTTTGGTTGATATTAGCATTTCATACTGATGTCTTCTCAGGAATAGATTTTCGCCAAAACCGCGCATACACATTTTTGGATTCTTCTTCAAATGGTCGGTGACTTCCACAAACAAAGCAACCAATTGATGCAATTACAAGTGAAGTCTTCTTTATTCCCCTACAAACATTACCTTACTTATAGTGCAATCTTGAGACAACGATTTGGTCCCAAATTTGTGTAAAATAACTAAAAATCACTCCACACTATTAGGTAGTCAACTAAACTACAACACGTGCATTGCATGTGAATCCCACTAGTTTATGATAAAAATATAAGTTATGTCACACTGTATTTCTCAACTCAAGTACTCAACTTATGTTATCTCTAGTGATCAACAGCACTTTAATTTGCATACTCAATAATAAATAAATACAATAAACAAAAAAATCACAATTTATTTATTATAAATTATTATTTTATCTTAGAAAAATATACTGTATGGGCATACAACCCAACAAATATCATTTTAACCCTAGCCAAACCCCATCTCCCCAGCTCTTGCTCTCATTTCTCTTTCGTTTGGCTGTTGACGGAGTGCAAATAGTCGTCGGACTTTTTTCTTGACCGTCGACATTTGCCTTCTAACGGAGTGTTCCAATGTGCAGGTAACGTGGAATAAATGTGGTCAGAATTTTGTTAGCGTGTTTTTTTAGGTCGACAAGTAGCATTACAAAATTGTCGAGATAATATTTTGTTGTCTTTTATTTCAACTATATTTTAGATAATAATTGATACATTTTTCTAATTTCACATCATTTTGATGATGTCAACTTAAATTTGAAGAACAAAATCAACAGGTCATTTGCAGGGTCTAGGTGGTGACTTCGCACCTGATAGTGTTCTTTTCGCGAGCGGAGTAGCATCCTTGTGTTCTAGGTTGTCTTCCTCTACCTCCAATCGCATAAAGTTGTCTTGGTTTCATCCATGCATGCCCTTACTTGGGGCAAAGCCAGCTTTTTAGATTTCCGATGCACAGCTACATTCTCTTCAGCTAATTTCCTCATGGGTTTTGCTAAACTGCCATAATGGGTGACATATGCCCCCTTATTTGTGGAGTTCGGTCAGGACATCTGTCACCCCTGATGTTATTATAGCAAAATCCTTTCCTCATATTGGCAGCTATGTTCGTCACGCTTTCCGTCAAGTGGGCCACCATTTGATTGGTCCTTCAATAGCGGATCCTTCTATTGAGGTTTATTGACTCTAGTTTCTCTTCACCATCAAATTGGTCGTTCAGTAGCGGATCCTTCGGTTGGGGTTTATTGACTCTAGTTGTTCTTCATGCACTCTCCTTGGATTTACATCATCATTGTTTCTCTCGTTCTCACTCATTTTCGGTGTTTAAGATTTTTGTCTTTTATTCAAGTTATACCTTGTAGTTTTAAATATTGAATTCATACATGGCACCAATATGTTGACCTCCAAATCTTCACAAACCAACTATCATTATATTTCTTGCCGCCTCCCGTCCACCTATATATTATCTGCACAATTCAGTACAATTAGATTGCAAGATTGTCTAGGGGTGGTCCAATGACCATTTGTACTAATGATCAACTTAGCCCCTATTTGACAATCATTAATTGGGAAAAATAATATTTTTAATAGTATTTTTTAGAAGAATGTAGTTAAAAAGTAAAGAAAAGTTTTGAATTTACGTTCAAAATATTTTATTGTGTAAATGTATGGTTGAAAATGAGTATGAAAAAAATAATCACGATTCTCAAACATGAGCTTAGTGTAGGAGAAATAAATGGACAGTTTTGACTATATTCTATGATGTTGCATACGTTTAGTTTGTGCAAGTATGAAGTATTCACGGCGGATTTATGTTAAGGGTATTCCTAACCTTTTTGCACACATGTTGGCTAGCAGTTGACCTAGAACAATTTTATCTTTGGCTCTATGCTTCCTATAGCCGTAGTGTATTTGAAAGCGTTCTCCAAAAAATGCCTTTGTGAAATTATAAAGGGATTTGGGATTCGTCTCTTTCGAAAAGAACTTATGGAATCCATACTTCTACTTAGCCATGTTAAAATCGAAAGGTCTTTTTAAACCAACCCATCTAGGAAAGAACCCGACACGGTCCAATCTTGTTATGGCACCTGCCCATGTAGGCAAGACCCCGTCAGAAAAATCATGCCTAGGTCCGAGAATCAGCCCTTGCCCCCCAAAAAAAATGTGAAATAAGCATTTTTTTTCAACATTCAAATGAATTAACTAGTCAAAAAAATTTCAATTATTACATCTAATTAAAAAAAATATCAATATTTTTTTTTTTTTTTATAAACATTCTTAATATATTAAAATTAATTTTAACATGCATGATTTTAAACTTAAAAAAGGCAGATCTGCCTTCTATAACTTGTTTAGTCTGTAAAGGCTGTCACAGGCTATGACAGTCGCTGTGATAATGGCTTTCACGGCCTGTGACAGCCTAAGCATTCTTTAAGGTTGTAACGCCTAGAAAAGGGAGAAGGCAAATATTAATCACTTATGCTGGTTGAACAAAGTTTTGAGGATAAGATATTTGACAAGTATTGGATTGGTAGCACATGTGTTGCTTTTTTTTTTTTTTTTTTGTTCAAATTGTCCAGTGAAATGTTGACAGGTATTTCCTTGATTTTAAATCATGTCACTCATCCTGTTTGTGTAGCAAAACTCAATATTAATAGGTTTGACGATTAATAGTCGGGTCTAATCATTTTAATTGGCTCGGACGAAATTTTACGTCTATCGACATGTAAACCATCCTAGTTGAATTATGGGCCGATTTGCAATTCACCTTTATAGGGTCAATCCTAGATGGGTCATGTCTTACCAGCTTGATTTGACACCACTATATCTATTGTCATAAGGAAGTCTGAGAGGAAAGAGGGAGAGGCGTGCTTCTCAAGTCTAGAGGTTCACAATTAGGATTGGGTATATCTCTCGAATTGAATTGAATCGAAATGGATCCGAATCGAATCGAATCTAGCGATTCTTTGTAACTAAAATATCCTAACGAGTATCTAAATCGAGAACCGACGAATTCGATTCGATCCTCGATTCTAGACCGAGAACTGAAAAACCGAATAAGAATTGAATTTTTTAAAAATTTTTAATTTTTATATATGAGAAAAATTAAATTATTTTAACTTTTTAAAAATAAATTAGCAAAGATATAGTTTGCATTGAAGACACTGAGTTCTATGAGGACATTGAGACAGATAATAAATATATATTATAATTTTTCTTATTAAATTTTATTAGTTGATCAATTTTTAGTTTATTTATGTTAGTTAATTGTGATTTTTCAATTTTTCTTTTAGAGTTCCTTAGTATCTAGTATAACAAGTCAAGTAATTGATGGTTAAATCAAATAGTTGGTAAATACTATTGTATTAGCAATATTTTAAAATATTTTATCTCTACGAGTCTATGACTTCTAATTTATATAGATCAGGATCACCGATATTTTAGTATTACTAATTTACTATCTACTTTTTGTTATTTGTATACATTGATAAATTAGATTTATTGAACAATTTGTTATTTATATGTTATTAAATTGGAATACGTTAATTTGTAAAAGTTAAGATTAAACATGTCAAACTGTAGTGTTGTTATAAATATTAAAAAAAATTAATTATAGTGTGGAACCGAACAGACCCTAATCGAATCGAACTGAACCGAAAGGAACCGAACCCGAACGGTTCCAAAATTATATTTGGACACGACGATTCCATTTACTCACTACCCGAAAATTTCGATTCGATTCGATTCGGTTCTCTTCAGAACCGAACCGTGTCCAGGCCTATTCACAATTCGTCAGAGGATTCTAATGAATATACAACACTTGCTGCACAACTTGGGTTACAATCCTCACTCAAGGGGTGAGGTCCACGATTACTAATCTGTTCATTTTTTATTTATTTTTTTATTTAGTTAGAGTAATTTGGGAATTGAGATAAACATTTGGGTAATTTGTTCGGATTTAAGCATAAAAAAGTTGAGCTAAGGTGTTTTTAAACACATTTTGAAACTTTTAAAATAACTATTTTGAAATTTTTAAAAAAAATTAAAAACCAGTAATTCCATTTCATATAAACCACGAACAATAATCATTTCAATTTTGTTAATTTGAATGTTTTTCAAATGAATATTTGATGCCCAAAATTTCAATGTTTAATTACATTAACGAGTTTCTAAGTATAATCAATTTTAGGTTCATTTATTAACTATCGGAAATAGGGGTGGGTAAAAACTCGACCAACCCGATCAACCCAAACCAAATCGATCGGTTTGGGTTGGTTTTTTAAGTTCAATTGGATTGGGTTGGGTTGAAAAATTGAATTTAATATTGGGTTGGGTTGGATCTTGGGTTATGAATTAAAACTCAACCCGACCCGACTCAACCCGATGAATTAAAAAAATTAATATCTAAGATGAAAAAAATAAATTAAATAGACATAATAGTAAAGATAAAATAATGACTTATAATATATAAATGTCAATTTTCTTCACATAAACCGATTCACATGAACACTATTTAAAATGCAATGTCATTTGACGTTAAAATAAAAATTAAAGACATGATAATGAAGTGATTGAATTTCAAAAAATTGTAAAAAAGAAAATGTTTCTTAAATTTTAAACTTATTTATACATTATTTTTAGAAAGAATTCCTTATATGTGTGTTTAAAAAGCGTAGATTTTCAAATAATTTCAAATTCTAAAAAATTATCCAAATTTAACAAATAAATCAAATCTAACTTTGATTGGGCCGAAACCCAAACCGACCAACCCAACCCAACCCAAACCGATCAAAATCGGTTTGGGTTGGGTTGTGTTTAAATCAATAATTGGGTTGGGTTGGGTTGATTTTTTATCAAACCGATCAAGTTGGGTTGTGTTTGGGTTGGAAAAAAATTGACCCGACCCAACCCAACCCAACCCACGCCCACCCCTAATCGGAAACATTGCCCAATGGATAAGTGGGGTGAGCCGCGGATGAAATTTTTTCTCGCGTGAGCTGCTCATCGTGCTGTAAGTAGGCCACACAATCTGTGAGAGAGAATGTAATTTTCAATAATAATAAAAAAAAAAACACAAAGGGATAAGTTCGTGAGTCGAGCCGAGCCGAGTCGAGCCACACTTCAATGAAACAAGACAGGTCACATTCAGCTCACCCCACATACGTGTGAAAAAATATAAATTGTATTATTATGGTTTTGTAAATATTATAATGTAAAAGATCCTATTTATAGAGTTACAAATAACTGTAAAATGAAATAAACATAAAATGAAATATTACACAATCAACTAAGGAAAGTAATCCTACACTAAAATGAAATATTATAATGAAAAATACTCCATATTATATTTCTATATTTAACACCCTCCCCTCAAATTCAATATGGGGTAGAATATTGAGTTTGAAGAAATCGATCCAATCAAATCTTCCAAATTGAAGAACTCCGAGCACTTAAGATCTTTGTCATTGTTGATGGGGATAAATGACTTCTTGTTTGTTGGAAGAAAACATTTGATGGACAATTTTTTTTAGCATAAGAAAATCCCGAATTTTTAGGGGAAGAGTCGATAAAATTTAAGGTACCGATCCTCCAAAAACAGGATAGAAATATTGAAAATTTAGGAAACATGACCACTCATTATTTGAGAGTTTCTTTGTCGAGAACTTTGAGAATGAGTTGTAAGAGCATCTCCAAGAGACTCTTTAAAAGTTGAATGCTCTCTATTTTAAAGAGTCAACTTTTAAAGAGTCAATCTTTAAAATTTTACTCCAATAGACTCTTTAATTTAACATTTTAAAATAGAGAGGGTTTGATTCTTCAAATTTGGAGAGCCAAATCCACCTCTTTATAATTTAATGTTTCAAAAATTCTAACTTCCAATGCATAGTTTATTGACTTAATTAAATAAATATAATTGAAAAATGATATAATTATTAGAGGGAAGATAGTAAAAAAAAAACAATAAATACATATTGGGAATGATAAAATTAAATGTTAAAAATAAAGAGGCTATTGGAGCATTTTAAAATTTGTGCTCTTTAAATTTATAGATACTTTTTAAATTGTAGAATATGTTTTTTAAAAATAAAGAATCTCTTGGAGATGCTCTAAAGTGACGACCCGACATTGTTGAAATAACTGCAAAAGACCTCTGAGACGTCTCTTTCAAGTTCTTGTTATTGTGCTTTTGAAATTTATGTATCGCAAGTTTAACCCAAGACCAAGTTAAATTTGCTCTGATACAATGTGAAGAAATATAAATTGCATTATTTTGGTCTTGTAAATATTATAATGTAGAAGATCCTATTTATACGATTATAAATAACTGTAAAAAGAAATAAACATAAAAAGAAATATTACAGAATCAATTATTAAGGAAAGTAATCTTACACTAAAAAAAATATTATAATGAAAAATATTCTATATTATATTTTTATATTTAACAAGACGAGCACGAACTGACTAGTGTCACGTGTGGTAGGTGGGCTGAGTCGAGACTGACAGTGAGCGAAATGCCAAAGTGCATTCTTACTTGGCAAGCCCTAAATTTATATGTTTTCAGAGGCTGATATACACATAGTGGTCTTTATCAACAATCCACTAAGCTAATATCAAATATTGTATAGCCAAATTAACCACAAATTGAAATGCACTTAAAATACTTACAAGATAGAGATAATTTATCGAAGAAGTGGCTCACTATTAAGGTCAACTCATAACATAGTGGCTCACCATGTTCTATGTGGATATATTGTTTTATAAATTGGCTTTTGTATTTGTTTAATCCATCCACCTACTGTAGCATAATGATTTTTCTTAATAAAGAAACTACAACTAGTCACTATCTTTTTTTTTGGACGAGGAATTCTCAGTCGCTATCTTTCGGATATTTATTGGGTAAACTCTCGGGTTGATGCAATAGTTTGCAAACCACATCAGCCAGATTAATTATATTAGGCAAGTCCGGTATAACAAGTTCGATCAAGAAAGTGCTGATAGGAGAAATCGAACTCGTAACAAAAGACCTTTACGATCACCTAGGGGCGGATTTAGGTACCAGCGAGCTAGAGCGGTCGCTCTAGCTGGATCCGCTTGGAAGATTTTTTTTTACTTTTAATTTTTTAATTTTTTGAGAATAGATAAAAGATTTATATTATATATTCAATAATTCATTATTTTTACATTCATCATTTGTAGCTCAATTGGTTGGTACTTCATCTATTAAGTATTAAACTAGAGGTTTTGAGTTCGAAACCTTCCAATGACAATATGTTATATATTTTTTGTAAACATTTTTTTTATCAAAGACAAGTGTAAAGTGGATTTGAACCCATGACCTTAGTTAAAGAATATTAATAACTTTACCATTATGACAAGTATCGATTTGTGACACTTAATGAAATAAAATAATATATGTTCATTTTACTCATTTTATTGCAAATAGAAACATTTTAACCCGTTATTTGTCCCTCTTCTTGATTTTTTTCTCAACAATTTATTTGAGAATTTGATCAATTAATGACGAATGAATTTGTAAAAAAATTTGCTTTAGTGTCATAATGAGTCTTTCAACAAAATTTATTTAATTAATAGAATGTTCCACTTTTCTTTCACAAAAAAATTGATCACGGAAAAGTAAAATCATACAAGCACATAAAATTGATATAAACTCATAAATAATTTCAAATTTGTTAATATAATAATGCTTGTTTAATTAACTTTAATTGTAAACTAAATATTGACATTTTGTTAATATATATTGCATGTTTGATTGAAAAATAAATTAAAATATTTTAAAGAACGATTTTTTCATCTGAAATAAAAGTTGGTACCTAATTCTAGTTCTAGTGATGTATTTAGTTCTTCTAGTTTTTGTCCGTACGATTTTTTGAATATTAGTTAATTAAATATTACTAAACAATACCGCTATCACAGACGTTCACCGTTGACAGTAAGCGTTCAATGTTCACGATTCGTTCTAGCTGAATTCGAGCTCTGAATTTGCTCCTGCACTCACCTATTCCACCAACTTGACCACCACATGATGGGCTACAACTAGTCACTATCTTTATTCGCCTGTATGTGGACAAATAAGTTCATAGTGACTAGTACGAATCTTTCATATCTTAAAGCTTGCACTTCATCCAAGATAACAAAATTTATTCACATTTACAGTTTTACGTGGGAAAATGAGTTCGTCGGGACTATTATCAATATTTTGCCTTAAAAAACTCGCAATTTATCCAACATAATGGTCTATGTATGTTCGAGTATGATTTGGTGAGACGGGATTTATCAGTTTCATTTGTCCATTCCACCTCCCTTCTTTTCTTTCATCTTAAAAGTCTAGTCAAGTCGTCAATCCCAAAACTATGTAGTAACTACTCAAGAAACCAAGTATATGAAACAAATAAAACCTTGCCGTAAAGCAAACTTGAGTTGCTGAAGTTTCTAAGCCAAGATTATCTTCTTCAACAATCTTCAACTTTAATTCAAAGCACCTCTCTGAAAGTAACAGAAACGTAATTGCATTTAATTATTTATAGCGTTACGTAATTGCCATTTCTTTGCTTGATTGAACTGAAAATTCAGATTGAACCTTAATCTGAGGAGATATTTGTGGGAGCTTAATGATTACATGTTCCTTTTGAGGGTAAACTTTCTTTAGGTTTTGAGGGCTATCCAGTTTTTGATATAAGGTTTTTATTATATTGTTTGGGACTTCTTCTTTTAACAATTAACACAAAGTAACATGAGCAAAAATGATTCGTTAATATTTTTTGAGCTAAATCCAACATATGGAAAGTTCGAGGACTCAGTTATAAATTTTTGAAACTTGAAACTAATCAAAGTGTTATGATAAAAGATGAAGACCCAATATGCAAAGAAAAAGAGACTCGAGTTGAACAAAGGAGAAAGTTTGGGAGTAAG
Organism: Osmanthus fragrans; assembly: GCA_019395295.1. Lineage (NCBI taxonomy): Eukaryota > Viridiplantae > Streptophyta > Magnoliopsida > Lamiales > Oleaceae > Osmanthus > Osmanthus fragrans. The sequence continues at coordinate 1,833,896 of JAEDXY010000064.1, forward strand.
TTGAACAAAATGCAAAAGTTTTTGCCTTGCGATCACGAGGTAGGAAATTTGCCCTGCAACAAGCCAAAAATTAATAGATAGCAACTATCTTGAATGAGCAATCAAATTTCAAAATTGATGTTTTCAAATGAACTACCATCTTGTCGTGATAAATCTAGAAGGGTTTGAGCAACTCTTCTTGACAATAGTATCACTTTTAAAATGGAATCCTAGAATTCAATAACAATGATCCAGGATTGAAATTCTCAAACGAGTCACCATCTTGCGATGATATGTTAAGAATAAATCTTTTAAGAGTTTGGGGTTACATAAACCCTATATCTTAGATCGAATAAAGATGTAATAAAATATAAAATGCGTAATATTAATGTGCTATTAACGAAGTTGAAATTTTAATATGAAAAACTCAAATCACAACAACAAAGAAGGAAAAGAGCTTTACCGAGTCATCACTGCCACAATCTCCGCGTAGTGAAGTTGACCAGTGTTACTTCATTAAAATGGTAAGCAAGTGGGCATTATTGTACTTTCTGGGGTTAAACAATGTTAAACCAAAAAATGTTATTCACTTTATCATCTCGACTGTAAAAAATTTCTAATATTGAAGCATAATAAGGGATATATTATATATTCTATACATTTCAACGTTGCGGAGGCGGGTTTTAGATGTCTGAGATACATGAGAAAAATCGAGCACTTTTTTCGTCATCGGTGAAAACTTGAAACGATATGAGAATTTAACTCTCACATTCATGTTGAATTACGAAAAAATTGTATTTACGTATTTTGTTACCAATTTTCATCGCGTTCACTATGATTTAACAAGAATAGGCCCCTCTTTGGTTTGACTAAAAAAGTTTATTAAAATATTAGTCAAAGTCAACAATTATTTTAACTACACATTTAATGAGATTCATAGCTTTTCCATAATACATTCTACATTCTATCAATTTTTATTAAAATCTAGTATAAATTGATTTTTTATCTAAATCGAAAAGGGGATAGATTAGGTCTTAATTTATATATCAAAGAGCACTCATGACGATATTTCTTCTCCAATGAACTTGAATTCGAGATTCCAATACCAACCTTGATGAGTCTATCAAAAATCGGTGAACGCCACTTGGACACATTGTATAAGCAACAAGGGGGACAAATTGCAAGTGGAAGGAAAGAAATGTGTTTATACATTGAAAATTTTGGAGTCAAAAGTGGACAAAACTTGGACCTTAAAGTAGATTTTCTTGACCTCATCATTGCAAGGTACCTAACAAATATTTCTTGAACATTACGTTGGCATTAGGTCACATATAGAGTAAGCAAGAGACTTCAAGAATCCATAAATAGGAATCATCTGTCTCACACTTATCAACACAAGCATAACAAAATCACTTAATTCCGCATCATTACCATTATGGGATCCTCAAACTCTCTTATCCTTACATTATTCTTGATTCTAGTATCAAATTCATGGGTTGCTACTTCACAATCAATTGAAGAAAAATTCTACATGTGCATTTCTCTCAATTCCGAGCTTTCTATCCCGTTTTCAACAGCTTTTTATGCCCCTGGCAATGCTTCATATAGTTCAATCCTTGAATCTTCTGCCATGAATTTAAGGTATTTGTTACCTTCTGTGCCAAAACCTCAGCTGATCTTCACCCCGTTAACTGAAAATCATGTTCAGGCAGCTGTTCAATGCGCAAAAGATGTAGGAGTTCAGCTTAGAGTCCGAAGTGGAGGCCATGATTATGAAGGACTCTCGTACACGTCAGAAATGGATCAACCTTTTCTCATTGTAGACCTATCGAGACTCCGGAATGTCCATGTAGATATACAGGACAATAGCGCTTGGGTTCAGGCTGGCGCTACTATCGGTGAACTTTATTATAGAATTTCACAAAAAAGCAAAACTCATGGATTCCCTGGTGGACTTTGCTCCAGCATAGGAATTGGAGGGCACATAACTGGAGGAGCATATGGTTCCATGATGAGGAAATATGGACTCGGAGCTGACAATGTTGTCGATGCACGAATAGTTGATGCTAGTGGCAAAATTCTTGATAGGGAATCTATGGGGGAAGATCTTTTCTGGGCTATTAGAGGTGGTGGTGGAGCTAGTTTTGGAATCATACTCGCATGGAAAGTCCGATTAGTCCCTGTTCCAGCAACTGTCACAGGTTTCACTGTTCCAAAAACCTTGGAACAAGGTGCCACAAAGATTCTCCACAGATGGCAACAAGTTGTTGATAAACTTGATGAGGATCTGTTCGTCAGAGTCATTATTTTAAATGCAGATGGTGCTCAAAAGGGCGAGAAGACGGTGCAAACATTGTACCAAGCTTTATTTCTTGGCAGAGCTGATAGATTGCTCCAAATAATGAGCCAAAGTTTCCCAGAATTGGGATTGACAAGAAACGACTGCACTGAAATGAGCTGGATCCAATCAGTGATGTATATTGGTAATTTCCCGGCAAATACACCGCCTGAAGTTTTGCTTCAAGGGAAGCCCTTATTCAAGGACTACTTCAAAGCCAAATCGGACTTCATAAAAGAACCAATCCCAGAGACTGGACTTGAAGGACTGTGGAAAAGGCTTCTTGAAGAAGAAGCACCATTGATGTTATGGACTCCTTATGGTGGCATGATGAGTAAAATTTCAGAATCTGAAATTCCATTCCCTCACAGAAAAGGTGTCATATTTAAGATACAATACCTTGCCCGATGGAACGACAATAAACCAGAATCGGTGACGAAGCACACGGAGTGGGTAAGGAAACTGTACAATTACATGGCTCCATATGCATCCATGTTCCCAAGAGAAGCTTATGTGAATTACAGGGATCTCGATTTGGGTATGAACAAAAATGGTACAAGTTTCATAGATGCAAGTTCGTGGGGCGCCAGCTATTTCAAAGACAATTTCAACAGACTAGTAAGAATAAAGACAAAAGTTGATCCTGATAATTTCTTCAGACATGAACAGAGCATCCCAACTCTTCCTTTGATTAATCCAAACAGAGGGAAGAGATTGATTCACTGAAAACACTTTTTTACCTATGTAACAACTAATAAGACAGTATATTATTATGTTTTAGGATTCTTATAAGTTTGTATTGTCCCTTATAATTTTTAGTGTTATACACATTCGCTTTTTCATAATCTTCCAGCATCTTTTAATTATTATAGACATCTGCAATATCAGTGTTTAACATGTATCCTTCTTATTTTGTTTATTAAACAAATGTATTCATATTTTCTTTTCATACTTCCATTTTCTTTCAAAAATTTGGAGTTGTTGTCACCAACCTCAACCCTTTCGTACTTTTATCTCAACTCTTATTTCTCGGAAGTGTGATCCAACCTTTCTTTTCTGGCATGTGGTCCTAACGACGGTTTTCAATGGAAACGTCCATTACAGTGGACTAAGTAAAGAAAAGAAAATAGAAATAACACCAAAAATGCAAAATAATAATAATACCTTATCTTTGCTTTTCTTGTTTTATCTTTAACGGAATTTCTGAATGGAAAAAACGTTAGGAATTACTGAATTTGAAAGGTTAGGAATAAAAGTACAAAACAGACTAACATTTATTATATCCTGCATTAACAAAGAGCATTTATTTCCCTATGTAAACGTATTCATAAAAGGCACTTCAATTCAACATTAACATTCATTATTAAAACCTCCATCGTCATTTACTTCTGAAACAGCAATCCTTAAGATTGGATGCATGCAGTCTCTCTATATATATATTGCACAACATTCTCCATTGAACAAACAGTGATAGAAGCAGAGGTTTACCAGAAATGGCACCTCTAGGTTCAATTATATTTGCACTATTTTCTTTACCATTCTTAGTTGCCTCTCACAACCAAACATTATCTCGGGAGGACAATCTATTCCATGAATGTCTACTCCACGAAGCTACTATATCTCCCGAGCAGCTAGACTCAGTCCTCTACAACAAATCATCACCATCCTATTTGCCTATTTTCGAATCAACATTTAGAAACCGTAGATTCAATTCCTCCGAAGCATCAAAGCCTCGTTATATAATTACACCCTACAATCCAAACCATATAATAGGGGCAGTTAAATGTTCCAAAAGATTCAATCTCGATTTACGAGTCAGAAGTGGGGGCCATGACTACGAAGGCCTATCGTATTTGGACCGTAGAGGAACATTCGTCCTTCTTGATCTCGGACAATATAGAAAAATTGATGTTAACGTAACAGATGAGACAGCATGGGTTCAAGCTGGCGCATCATTAGGCGAGGTTTACTACAACATTGCAAATAAAAGTGGGACGCTAGCTTTTCCATCCGGTTTGTGTCGTAGTGTAGGGGTAGGAGGCCATATAAGTGGTGGTGGACAGGGTACATTGATGAGAAAATATGGTCTAGCAGCAGACAACGTTATAGATGCATTAATAGTCAATGCAAATGGAACACTTCTCGACAGGACAGGCATGGGGGAGGATGTTTTTTGGGCGATACGAGGAGGTGGGGCTGCAAGTTTTGGCGTCGTTGTCGCGTGGAAACTCAAATTAGTCCATGTTCCTCCTAAGGTGACCGTTTTTACCGTTCAAAGATCCTTAGAACAAGGTGCTACAAAGCTCATCCAAAAGTGGCAGAAAATAATAAACCAGTTGCCTCGGGATCTTTTCCTAAGAATACTCCTTGTAATGGGAAAGACTGAAAAAGGGATGCCCACAATTCAAGCAGTATTTGAGTCCCTGTATCAAGGCCCAATTGACCAACTCATGCCAATAATGAAAGAGCATTTCCCACAACTAAAATTGAAACCCGAAGATTGCAGAGAACTCACCTGGATTGAATCTGCACTATATTTCGACGACGGCTACAAAAGGGGAGAATCTGTTCCTGATTTATTGAACAGGCATCTTAATCTCAAACCCAAGTTCTTCAAAGCTAAATCAGATTTTGTGACAAAACCCATATCGAAAAAAGGCCTAATGAAAATCTGGGAAACATTTATGCTGAAAGGAGGTGAACAAAGGCTTATGATTTTGGTACCTTATGGCGGAATACTGAATGAAATTCCAGCAAATAAAACCCCATTTCCACATAGAGCTGGGACTTTGTTTAACATACTATACTACACAACTTGGAGGATGAGTGGGCATCAGGAGATGAGAAATAATCTTGAATGGGTTAAAAGGCTTTATAATGTTGCGGGAAATTATATTCCCAAGCCAAGAACTGGTTATTTGAATTACAGGGATTTGGATTTGGGGAAGGATGTGAGTGGAAATGGAACTTATTCACAAGCCGCTGATTCTTGGGGTCGTATGTATTTCAAAGATAATTTCAAGAAATTGGCGGAGGTGAAATTTCAGTTTGATCCTGAGAATTACTTCAAGAATGAACAGAGTATTCCACCACTGTACCCACAGTAAAAAATTTTGGATGAAAATAAATGAAAGACAATAATAATCTTCATTTTCAAGTTTAAAATCTTGTTTTTATATTGATTAATCTTCTCTCATTTTGATGCAATAAGATGAACCACAAATTTATGAATGTATTTTAAAAGTTATTTGGATTAAAATAAATGACAGACAATAATAAACTTTATTTTCAAGTTTAAAATCTTGTTTTTATATTGATTAGCAATAAGTACGTACGTTGCATGTCTTATATATCAAAGAATGATATGCGTAATATTTTTAAAGTACCATATTATTAAATAAGAAGACATTGAACTTAGTAAAAGATTCAAACTCTTGTTCGTATGATATGTCCCAACGAACTGTACATGTAAAATTCATAGTTACTACAAAATCTCATCTCCCTTAGCAGTCAATTCGTATCCTCGTACTCCATGAGAGCTCCATCAATTTTCAAGTAATTGAAAAAATTTATAGATCAATAAACTATCTACAATGTAGACATTGTGATCATTTTGAAGATTATTTTTTCTTTAAATTATAACTGTTTCTTTTATAAGAAATTTTTAAGTTAAACGCTATCTACATTATTAATTGTATATATAATTTTGTTACATTTATAAATTTTATATATTAATATTAATATTAATTGACTTTATAGTTTAAGTCATTTTATGTTAATTATACATGTAGTATTATTATAATTTTTATTTTGATTTTATATAAGTTTTTATTAATCATATACTGATAATTAGTAACAATAGTGTTTAGTGAAAATTAATTGATTTAATTTTAAAAAAATAAATAATTTTAATTTTAATAATAATTGAATTTAGTTTAAATAAATTTAATTTTAAGGGTATTATTGACCATAAACATAAAAATATAAGGGTAAAAAAATTAAAGATATAAAGATAAATTAGGATATATTGAACATATAACTAAATATTTAAGGGTAAATTTGGTAATCAAAAGTTTCTCCTCAATCCACACTTTTAATTTATTGTAGAAGATAGATAGATGTAGATGTAGATAGATTAATCTTCTCTTATTTTGATATAATACGATGTACCACAAATTTATGAATGTATTTTAAAAATTATTTGGATGAAAATAAATGAAAGAAAATAATAAACTTCATTTTCAAGTTTAAAAACTTAAATTTATATTGATTAATCTTCTCTTATCTTTAGACAGTACGATTATATTTTGAAATTAATACTAATTATCAGTAACCCCTCACATTCACTACTAAAAATGTAGGGGTTTGAACGGTCGAGTTTCGTGTAATTTTTAATTTATTTCTTTTATTAAAAAACATACAATTTAAACTTTGCCATGTAATGCACAAAAAATAGAGGAATTTTCATCTTCTATTGACCAGGGAGAAAATTTGCCATTTCTCATACTTTCAATTAAATACTTTATTTACAAGTTAAATGTCCAATTTTATACTTATTGAAAATGACTTCATATGTTTTTTATATCTTTTCTTGTAAATGCATATTCAACTCAGGTAAATTAACTCAGTTCTACGATCAAGCTACACTCGACTAGTTCATTCTAGTTGTGGAGTTAGACAAGTTGTATAAGGTTTCATTTTCTTATACAAAAATTGTCGAGTCAACTTGACAATTTTATTAACCATTTACAATCTTATAACGTGGACAATCATTCTCATTATTATATCTTGCATTATCAGAGAGCATTTATTTCCCTATGTTACTATGTAAACGTATTTCATAAAAGACACTTCAATTCAGCATTAACATTCATTATTAAAACCTCCATTGTCATTTACTTCTGAAACAGCAATCCTTAAGATTGGATGCATGCAGTCTCTATATATATATTGCACAACATTCTCCATTGAACAAACAGTGATAGAAGCAGAGGTTTACCAGATATGGCACCTCTAGGTTCAATTATATTTGCACTACTTTCTTTACCTTTCTTAGTTGCCTCTCACAACCAAACATTATCTCGGGAGGACAATCGATTCCATGAATGCCTACTCCATGAAGCTACTATATCTCCCGAGCAGCTAGACTCAGTCCTCTACAACAAATCATCACCATCCTATTTGCCTATTTTCGAATCAACATTTAGAAACCGTAGATTCAATTCCTCCGAAGCATCAAAGCCTCGTTATATAATCACACCTTACAATCCAAACCATATAATAGGGGCAGTTAAATGTTCCAAAAGATTCAATCTCGATTTACGAGTTAGAAGTGGGGGCCATGACTACGAAGGCCTATCGTATTTGGACCGTAGAGGAACATTCGTCCTTCTTGATCTCGGGCAATATAGAAAAATTGATGTTAACGTAACAGATGAGACAGCATGGGTTCAAGCAGGGGCATCATTAGGCGAGGTATACTATAACATTGCAAATAAAAGTGGGACGCTAGCTTTTCCATCCGGTTTGTGTCGTAGTGTAGGGGTAGGAGGCCATATAAGTGGAGGTGGACAGGGTACATTGATGAGAAAATATGGTCTAGCAGCAGACAACGTTATAGATGCATTAATAGTCAATGCAAATGGAACACTTCTCGACAGGACAGGCATGGGGGAGGATGTTTTTTGGGCGATACGAGGAGGTGGGGCTGCAAGTTTTGGCGTCGTTGTCGCGTGGAAACTCAAATTAGTCCATGTTCCTCCTAAGGTGACCGTTTTTACCGTTCAAAGATCCTTAGAACAAGGTGCTACAAAGCTCATCCAAAAGTGGCAGAAAATAATAAACCAGTTGCCTAGAGATCTTTTCCTAAGAATACTCCTTGTAATGGGAAAGACTGAAAAAGGGATGCCCACAATTCAAGCAGTATTTGAGTCCCTATATCAAGGCCCAATTGACCAACTCATGCCAATAATGAAAGAGCATTTCCCACAACTAAAATTGAAACCCGAAGATTGCAGAGAACTCACCTGGATTGAATCTGCACTATATTTCGACGACGGCTACAAAAGGGGAGAATCTGTTCCTGATTTATTGAACAGGCATCTTAATCTCAAACCCAAGTTCTTCAAAGCTAAATCAGATTTTGTGACAAAACCCATATCGAAAAAAGGCCTAATGAAAATCTGGGAAACATTTATGCTGAAAGGAGGTGAACAAAGGCTTATGATTTTGGTACCTTATGGCGGAATACTGAATGAAATTCCAGCAAATAAAACCCCATTTCCACATAGAGCTGGGACTTTGTTTAACATACTATACTACACAACTTGGAGGATGAGTGGGCATCAGGAGATGAGAAATAATCTTGAATGGGTTAAAAGGCTTTACAATGTTGCGGGAAATTATATTCCCAAGCCAAGAACTGGTTATTTGAATTACAGGGATTTGGATTTGGGGAAGGATGTGAGTGGAAATGGAAGTTATTCACAAGCCGCTGATACTTGGGGTCGTATGTATTTCAAAGATAATTTCAAGAAATTGGCGGAGGTGAAATTTCAGTTTGATCCTGAGAATTACTTCAAGAATGAACAGAGTATTCCACCACTGTACCCACAGTAAAAAATTTTGGATGAAAATAAATGAAAGACAAGAATAAACTTCATTTTCAAGTTTAAAATCTTAAATTTATACTAATTATCAGTAACCCCGAATTTATTAATCTATTTGAACTGTCGAGTTTCGAGTGATTTTTAATTTATTTCTTTTATTAAATAACGTACAATTTAAACTTTGTCATGTAATGCGCCAAAAATAGACGAATTTTCATCTTCTATTGACCAGGGAGAAAATTTGCCATTTCTCATACTTTCAATTAAATACTTTATTTTTTACAAGTTAAATGTCCAATTTTATACTTATTGAAAATGGCTTCATATGTTTTTTTTTTTATATCTTTTCTTGTAATTGCATATTCAACTCGTGTAAGTTAACTCAGTTCTACAATCACGTTACACTCGGCTAGTTCATTCTAATTATGGAGTTAGGCAAGTTGTATAAGGTTTCATTTTCATATACAAAAATTATCGAGTCAACTTGGCAATTTTATTAACCACTTACACTCTTATAACGTGAACAATCATTCTCGTTATCTTCTATTTTCGAATTGTTCTTCATAATTTCTTTTCAATTAATGTTACGATAAAATATTAATCATACAAGAAAATTAAAACAGGGACGAAAATTCAAAAAGTAGAAAGTTGGAAGAATCAGATAGCGATTTGTAAACCGCGGTCCACCCACTGTAATAGCGAGCACCTATAGCTGCGATCCAACCACAGTCCTTCGGCCTGTATTTTTTTTTTTTTTTTCTTTTTTGGATTGTTATTTTATTTGGGAAATTTTGGTTCCACGTTTTTTGCGATTTAGGCACTATTTAAATACTTAATTTAGGTCAAATTAAAAATGATGGAGAATAAAAGAGGAGAGAACAAGAAGGTTAGAAAGAAAGCGATTTTTGGTGCAAGATTTTTATCTTTTTCTCGTTTTTCCTAAAATTCGTGATGTATTTCAATACATTTTCTTGATTTTTTTCCCCTTTAGGATGTTTAACTAAATCATTAGTTGGAAAGAACGATGTAACCTAAATTTAAACCTTTAATTTCACTTCTTAAGATTTGCATAATTAATTGATTTATGCAATGATTTTTACTTAATGTTTGAATTACTTAATCGCTAATTTATGATTTGTGAATTGTAGCATACTAAAATGTGAGCTGTAAATTTAGTTAGTATAAAATTCGATAATTTGGTAAAGGGTAAAGATACACTTATTCATCTAAAAAATAGATCGTATATTAGAAAAAGAGAGATTGAAAATCAAACATTCTTTCAGTTAAATATCGACTTGAAACATTTTTTCAATTTTTGAGATTAGAATTTATATTTGGACATTCTTTTTAATGCATTTTGTTATTTCATCCCCAAAATTCATATTAGAATCCAGATTATTTTTTCATTGTGCAAAGGTTTATACATAGGCACTTAAAAGGACAATTGAATTACTTTTCATTATTTTATTGAAAGTCATGATTAAATCTTACTTCCTAAGTTTATTAGGCACCATTTGATTGTGACGAGAAATGGAGAAAAAGAAAAAATCAATTCTTTTTTTATGTTTAATTTTGGTGTTTGATTATATAATTTTTTTATGAAATTCATTTTCACCCATTTTCTAGATACAATCATTTAAAACACATTTTTCACCTTTCATTTTCTCATGATTTTGGTGGGAAAGTGTTTTTCATTTTATTTTTTATTTTTACTTTTTAACAATGGAAATATATTCTAAATCCAATAGTAAAAAAAAATTATTCATTTAATTGATAATTTGTATGAAAAATAAAACCAAGCGAAAACCAAAAAAAATTCTTTAAAATTTTTATTTTTATTTTTTTGCAATCCAAACAAATTTTAATACAGATTGTGATGAGATCCCGGTTGGGGGAATCGCATGGAACTCGCGGAATGAATTCGAAAACGCCGGGAAAGCCCAGATTCAGGTTTGTAGACGATAGGATCTTGACCCGAGCCTCACGACTCAAGAACTTAAGGTATATTAACCTTAAACCCGTTGAAGTGCAGAAACTAGAACCCCGATTTGCGAACGCCACAAAGGTTGTCCAATCCTTTGATAAGTCCTGATTTGAACGCCACAAATATTAACACAAAATATTTGATGAGTTCATATTTTATGGAAGATCCATTGGAGAGAAAACTCAACTTTTATTATCATTCAAAAACTCTTACAATGAGAAATAAAGATCATATTTATACTAAACTAAGGAAATATGGAAAACCCTAAAAGCACGAAATATCAAGAGTCCAAAAATAATAAAACTTGCCAAAATAAGAAATATAATGAAATCTGGAAATTCGCGAAAAATATAGAACTGGAACTCGAAAAGACTCTATGCGGCCGCATAGAGTATTTCTATGCGGTCGCATAGAACTAAACTCCACCTCCGGCCATGTCTCTGCCCATTTGGATGCGGCCGCATCCATGATAACTATGCGGTCGCATAGTTATGTCTTCGACCCTCCATTTTGTGTCGATCCAATTGCTTTCGACCCTCGACCCCTTCACCAAACTTGGTTTTTGGCTTGTTGATTTTGACCCTTTGGACTCCAACGCTCGGCCAAGTGATTGTCTATCCCGGATCACATCACCCCCTCTCTCTTCGAAAGGATTCGTCCTCGAATCCATGCCTTGCGATCGCGTAGGGGATAACCAACCTGCTATCCAGCTCATCACTACACCACCTGGATCAAATGGAAATTTTTTTCATTCCATGGCATAAAATCAATACACGGTACCCACCCATCTCGCATATATGGTTGTATTGCAGCACAAGCTTATTCACCCATTGTTGTTGCATGAACTCCCACGTACAATGTACTGCCTGAAGGAAAGACTTAAGCATAACACAGTTGAAACTGTTACTTCCAAAAACAAAATATGGGTCATCGTATTCATGATGTATCGTCTCCACCACATCATGCTTAACGATGAAACTTTGCTCTTCACTCCCCACAATATTATCAACCATTGGCTCAACATACTCTTCTAGTTTCTCACCCTCATACTGAACAACCTCATCTACTTTCCCCTCAATGTCAACTGCATTTTCCAATTCATCATCCTCCCTCTCAATCTTCTTATCTCTAGGTCCCTCTTGCAATCCAACCACGTTGCTCTCTTTCAGTGTGGTCATCTCACTCTCTTGCTTTTCCCTTTCCACTTCACCCCTCACCTTACATTGATCTGCATGAGACTGTGCTAATGTCAAACCCACCAGAGTGATGTGTTTCCCATCCTGAAGAAACCTATACGTGTTCCTCCCCATATCATACACACCCTTCCTCTCATGTCTCCAAGGTTTCCCAAACAAAATATGAAAGGATTTTAATGGAACTACATCGCACCACACTTTATCACTATATCCCCCAATGGTGACATTCACTAAAGCCTGTTTGATCACATTTACCTTTCCACACTCCTTCAACCAAGTCAACTGATAAGGTCTAGGATGTTGTTTTAAAGGTAACCCCAATTTTTTCACCATAGTAATACTGACCAAATTAAATATATGCTCCTTATCAATGACCAAACTGCACACCGTATCATCCACAAAGCACCGGGTTTGAAAAACAAGTCCCCAATCATAATTCATCCTTAACGTAGGCGTAATCAAAAAACTCAAGAAAAGAATTGGATGAGTGAGAATTTAATTCAAGAAAGTGGTTCTTGAATTTGGATTGGATTGAACACAATGGATTTGGAATAAGGATAGATGATAGAATATTGGACAATTTTCAAGAAAATAAAAAAAATAAATTTTTTTTTTTTTTTTAATTTCCGACGCGAACAGTACGGACGTGAACAGTACCGTTTTTTTTTTTTTTTTTTTTTTTTTTTTTTTTTTTTTTTTTACAAAACTCGAAAATTCGACTACGAGAAAGATAAAAAAAAACGGAAGTTGATTTAGACTCAAATTGAGCACAAAAACAACTTTTGACTCTTTTTTTTGAATTTTTTTGGATCTAAAACTCAAAATATTTACTGGACTCAAGAACACGAAGAACACCAAAAGACTCAAAACAAAAAAATAAGATAAAATAAATGATATAACCTGAATCTAGAACCAGCTCTGATACCACTTGATGTGATCCCGGTTGGGGGAATCGCATGGAACTCGCGGAATGAATTCGAAAACGCCGGGAAAGCCCAGATTCAGGTTTGTAGACGATAGGATCTTGACCCGAGCCTCACGACTCAAGAACTTAAGGTATATTAACCTTAAACCCGTTGAAGTGCAGAAACTAGAACCCCGATTTGCGAACGCCAAAGGTTGTCCAATCCTTTGATAAGTCCTGATTTGAACGCCACAAATATTAACACAAAATATTTGATGAGTTCATATTTTATGGAAGATCCATTGGAGAGAAAACTCAACTTTTATTATCATTCAAAAACTCTTACAATGAGAAATAAAGATCCTATTTATACTAAACTAAGGAAATATGGAAAACCCTAAAAGCACGAAATATCAAGAGTCCAAAAATAATAAAACTTGCCAAAATAAGAAATATAATGAAATCTGAAAATTCGCGAAAAATATAGAACTGGAACTCGAAAAGACTCTATGCGGCCGCATAGAGTATTTCTATGCGGTCGCATAGAACTAAACTCCGCCTCCGGCCATGTCTCTGCCCATTTGGATGCGGCCGCATCCGTGATAACTATGCGGTCGCATAGTTATGTCTTCGACCCTCCATTTTGTGTCGATCCAATTGCTTTCGACCCTCGACCCCTTCACCAAACTTGGTCTTTGGCTTGTTGATTTCAACCCTTTGGACTCCAAAGCTCGGCCAAGTGATTGTCTATCCCGGATCACATCAGATTGTAAAAAATTTTATCTCAAAAAGTAACAATTTGCATGAAAAACAAAATCAAACAAATTAGGTAAAAAAATTATACCAATCAAATACATTAATTACAATTCCATCTAAAATAAATTATAGGCAATTCAATTCTCTTTAATTCATTTTGTTTTCACCTAAATTTCACCTTTGAAATCAAACGCTTTTTGCTTTTATGAAACTTATGTAGAACTACTTTGTCTGCACGCAAAGAGATAGTAAAATAATGTCAAAGTGGATTTGTCAGATTTCAAATTGGGGTTTCTTTTGATTTCAGAGGCCAATGGTTGCACTATTGTATCAAAAAACACTAAAATTTGATGCAAATAGTTTTCAATGGAGCGCCTAATTTTGTTGGTACAACACTATTCACTTTGCATCATTTTGCATTCAAATTTACCCCTTTTTTCCATGTATGGAAGCAATTGATGAAAGGTATTTACGTCATTTGTGTTATATATTTTTTAATACAATAATTTTTATTATAATTACTATTATTACTATTATTATTATGTACATTTAAAATAAATTTAAAATATAAAAAATAATAATTAATTAATTAAAATAAGAATACAAAAAATTAAAATATAATAAACATAATTATTTAAAGTCAACACGAAATACATTACAACAACCACATACCTGCATTATTCTAATTTTATTTTAAAAAACGATACATAAAAACAAGTGCATTGTTTATTTAAAGAAAACGATACGAATTTTGACAATAAAATTGTTTATTTAAAGAAAACTTTATTTTTTATATTTATTAATTAATTTAATATTTTCGTTAATTTAACGTAATATTTAGTAATTTATGTATTTGTAAAATAAATAAATAAATAATAAATCATTAAGAATAAAAAAAAGAGAAGAAAATAATTAAACATCGTTCATTTGATGTAATGGTTGGAGACGAATTTTAGTTTGGTGCAAAATAGTGCAAAATTTGGTGCAGCGCAGGAGATAGTCTTAGTCTTATTTCTGGTAAAGACCCCTAAACATGATTCTAACCAACTGTTAGTCCTAGATTTCTTCACTTAACTCAGTCTTGATGATTGAGGTGTTCTTTTGATACGACAAACCTCGATGACCAAGGAATAAATATTTGTCCCCAACATGTGGGAGCATGATGGTACCATTGTCAATGCTGCTATGGCATCCAAGTGGAGATAAATTCTGTATTTTATTCATATTGAATTCTCTTACAATGTAGAGAGTTTATATAGTTACAATAATATGGAAATAACTCATTTATGGAAACAAATATCTATTCTATGGAAACACGCCTATAACTATATGGAAAGATACCAACTTGCATTGATTCTAAAATCTTTAACACTCCCCCTCAAATTGGTGCATAGATATCCCTCATTCCCAATTTGTTGAGGCCATCGTGAAATGCTCGACTTGGTACAGCTTTGGTAAGTAGGTCAGCAAGTTGTTCTTGAGACGAGACATGAGGTGTTTCAATGATCCTTGCTTCTAGTTTCTCCTTGATAAAATGTTTATCAACTTCCACATGTTTGATTCGATCATGCTAAATTGGATTGTGGGCAATATCACATGCTGCTTTGTTATAACAATATAATTCCATTAGACTGTCATGCTCAATATTCAGATCTTCTAATAAGCTACGAATCCATAATAATTCACATATTGCCTTAGCCATTCCTCTGAACTCAGATTCAGCACTAGATAGAGCAACTACAACTTGCTTCTTGCTTCGCCAAGTAACCAGATTTCCTCCTACGAAAGTGAAATATCCTACTGTAAACCGTCTATCTTTGATTGATCCAGCCCAATCTGCATCAGTATATCCTTTGACATCCAGATTACCCCCATTTTTAAACATAATTTCTTTTCCTGGAGAAGACTTCAAATAGCGCAAAATACGAGTAACTGTATTCATGTGTTCTTCGCTTGGAGAATGCATGAATTGGCTCACGGTACTTAGTGCGTAAGCCAAGTCAGGTCGTGTATGTGCAAGATACATTAGTCTCCCAACTAATCTTTGATACCTCGTCTTGTTTGTTGGAACTTGGTCTGGATATATACCTAGCTTCAAATTCTCTTCCATAGGAGTGTTAGCTGGACTACATGATGTCATATCAGTCTCACTTAGTAAATCCAAGGCATACTTTCGTTGAGATAGAAAGATACCTTCCTTTGATCGTGACACTTCAATACCAAGGAAGTACTTTAATGGGCCAAGGTCCTTCATCTCAAATTCTCGAGCTAGATGATTCTACAATGCGTTCTTTTCTTCTAAATCATTTCCTGTTACAATCATATCATCAACATACACAATGAGGCAAGTAATCATTCCTTTATTATGCTTTACAAAAAGGGTATGATTGAGTTACTCTACATGTATCCAAAGGTTTTCATTGACTTCGTAAAACTTCCAAACCATGCTCTTAGAGATTGTTTCAGACCATACAGGGCCTTTTTTAATCTGCAAACATGCTCTCGATCTTTTGACTGCATATTACATCCGGGTGGCAGTTCCATGTATACTTCCTCCTGAAGGTCTCCATGCAAAAATGCATTCTTCACATCAAACTAGTGCAATGGCCAGTCAAGATTTATCACCAAGGATATAAGAATACGGACAGTATTGATTTTTGCTATTGGTGCAAATGTTTTCATGTAGTCAACTCCATAAGTTTGAGTATACCCCTTGGCGACTAGTCGAGCTTTGAATCATTTGATAGTTCCATTTGCCTTGTATTTAACAGTGAAAACCCACCTGCATCCAACAGGTTTCTTTCCTTCAGGAAGCTCAACAACTTCCCAAGTTGACTTCTTTTGAAGTGATTTCATTTCCTCATTCATAGTTTCCTTCCACCTAGGGTCTCCCAGAGCTTCCTGCATGTTAGTAGGAATAGATACAGTGGATATTTGATTTGCAAATGACTCACTTTCCTTTGATAGTCTATGGTAGGATACATAGTTGTTCATGGGATACTTAAGGTTAGAGTTGAGAACGGGTTCATAGTTAACTCTAGGTACACCTCTAGTAGTTCGATTAGGTAGTACTTTTGGAAGGGATTGAGGTTCAGAATATACCTAGGGTTCGTAAGGAGAATTGACATCAGAAGATTATTGGTTAGATGGTACTTGAAGTGGACTTGCTTTCATCTGATTCTGATTATTTTCCTCGTTCAAACAAACACCAGGCTCTGGACATTCAGCCACCTCCTCTGGACACTCACCATTTGTATCCAAAAATTGATCACTTGTATCCAAATCCAAAGGAGGATTTAGATTTAAAGTCTGCAATTCATTTTGTTTCTCCCCCTGAATTGAAGACTCAGGAGCGGCATAGTACATGTCATCTTCATGAAAGGCAACATCGAGGGTGACATACAATTTTCGTGATGGAGGATGATAGCAGCGGTAGCCCTCCTGAAGAGAGGCATAGCCAACAAAGACACATCGCAGAGCTCGTGGTTCCAATTTATGTCGTAATGGGTTGGGAAGATGTACAAATGTCACGCATCCAAAAATTTTCGGTGGTAAGTTTGGAGTAGTAAGAGCACTTATGGTTGAATGAAGGACTCCTAAAGAAGTTTGAAATTTCAGTGAACTTGAAGGTGAACGGTTAATGAGGTAGGCTGCAACACTAAGTGCTTCACCCCAGTAACTGGTGGGCATGTGAGCGCCAAATAAAGTGGCTCGCACAACTTCAAAAAGATGGCAATTCTTGCGCTCCGCAACCCCATTTTGTTGGGGAGTATAAGGGCAAGTCGTCTGGTGAGATATGCCATGGTCCAGTAAATACTTCTTCAGATCCTAATTAACAAATTCCCCACCATTGTCAGTACTAAGGACTTGTATGTGAGATTGATATTGAGTAGCGATCATCTTATGAAATTTTTGAAACAAGGAGTTAACTTCATTCTTTGATTTCATCATGCAAACCCAAGTCATACGAGTATGATCATCAATAAACGAGACAAACCAACGGGAACCATTCAAGGAAGGGTTCTTGGCTGGGCCCCATACATCAGAGTGAATCAACATAAAAGGAACTGGACTTTTATTCATGCTAAATGGAAACGAGACACGGTGACTTTTTGCAAGTTCACAAACATCACACTTGAAATCTAAAATATTTAACTGAGAAAATAACGATGGGAACAATATTTTTAAATATCTAAAAGACACATGACCTAATCGCCTGTGCCACAACCAAATTTCTGAGGACTTGTCAATCTAATTTGTTGAAAGAGCTTGAGTTAACTGATGTGAGCTAGTAGGTTTCAGGTCCAGATAGTACAACTTCCCCTTTCTAGTACCACAACCAATCGTCTTCCGAGTTTGAATGTCCTTGAAAACACAAAGGTTAGGCCAAAAAATCACAACACAAGATAACGCACTGGTTATTTGAGCAACAGATAATAAATTATTATTGAGGGAAGGTACCACTAAAACGGAATTAAGGTTCCAATTATGCGATAAGGGGATTGAACATTCTCCAATTATAGGTAAGAGATTTCTATTTGCAATAGAGATTATATGTGTTGAAGTTTGTTTCATAGAATTAACATATCGATTATCAAAAGTCATGTGATCCGTTGCGTCGGAATCAATTATCCATATATTACTATTACTACTAACTGATGTAGAAGTGTGGAAAACATTACCAATGTTACCTGAAGTGGCAATCAAAGATGAAGATTCTGTGGAAGGCTTGGTCACGGCAATAGTAGCTTGGTGGTCTGGTTTCGGGTTGCGCTTACGTGGTGCCTTGGCTGGATCCCACCAATCTGGGTAACCAATTAAATCATAACATCGTGCCTTTGTGTGCCCTTTCCCACCACAGTGAATACAAGCTCATTCCAGTTGTTGTTTGGTAGTTCGAAGTTCAAAGCTGCTGTGCTGTGAACGTGCCTGGTCGAACACAAGTTTCTAGGCAGATTGTCGAGGCTAGAACTTAGCATGTCGGGCCATTAAAGCTGAAGACTCAGGGTTAGCAGTTTCATCGTTCACAGCAGTTCGACGAACAGCATCTCGGCGGACATATGCATAGGTATCGTCGAGGTTCATTGGAGGGTCCTTCCGTAGGACCTCTCCTCTAATTTGTTCGAACTCACCATCCAAGCCACTAAGGAAGATATGAACCCTCAACCGTGCAACATATTTTTTATAAGAGACAATATCTTCAGGATCCTTTATAACGATTTTATCACGGTAGTCTAATTCTTGGAAGATTTTGACAAGCTCACCATAATAAGTAGATAAGGACTGACCAGCTTGCTTGGTGGTGAAGGCACGCTGGTTTAGTGCATAGATTTAGGTTTCATCCGATCTATCATAGAAAGCTTTGGCAAGTGCACTCCAAATCTCCCTTGCGGTACGTAATCTCAGGTAACGTTTCATTATTTCCGGCGACATGGAGGTCAGCAACCAGCTCTTCACCTTTTGGTTCTCTGCGTACCACTTTGCATAGGTAGTGTCGGTTTCTTTCGGTGGATTGGTCTTGCCCATAATATAATCGAGTTTCTCCCGGCCGGCGATTTGTATCTCTAAAATCTGGGACCATACATCATAGTTTCTTTCATTAAGGACAACTCCAGCATGGAAGCCAGAGCCTTCAGATTGGATATGAACTACTAGGTTTGCTGGTTCGAGAGTGGAAGGTTCGGAATCAGAAGCCATATGCTCAGCCATGAACCTCATTTGTCCTGCTCTGATACCAAGATAAATTCTGTATTTTATTCATACTGAATTCTCTTACAATGTAGATAGTTTATATAGTTACTATAATATGGAAATAACTCATATATGGAAACAAATATCTATTCTATGGAAACACGCCTATAACTATATGGAAAGATACCAACTTGCATTGATTCTGAAATCTTTAACAGGTGGATTATAGTAATTTCTGTAACGTAACACTAGTCCCCTAAAGAAAATCAAAAGCATAATAGATTGACTTCTATTGAGTTTGAGATATTTATGTCGAAAGGAATTAGAAGCTTGGATAGTTAGCTTCTTCTTTGTTCTGAGGCATATATGCTGGAGCAAACTCAAAGATCAAATAATCAGCTTTATATATATTTCGAGTCATTAACGCTGAATGGAATTTTCCAAAGCCATTTAAGTCAATGAGAATCTAAATTTGATGAAAATTGGTCTCTTATATATTCCGAGACATTTATATGAGTGGGAATATTCCTAAGACATTCGAGCTAGAAAATTGGTTTCTCATTTTTTTTAAGACATTTATGTCGGAGGGAGCTCGAAGCTAAGAAAATTAGCTTATTGTTGCTTTTCTTTTACTCCGAGGAATTTTGGTTGGAGGGAGTCTGAAGCTTGAGAATTTTTTGCTTCAAGGCATTTATGCTGGAGGAATTTTGAAGCTTAGAATTTTTTGGCTTTATATTTATTTCGAAGCATTTATGTCGGAAGGAATCTAAAGATTATTCTACTGTATGAGAGAGAATGATATCGATATTCCAACATTCTTCCAGGCAGAGATGTTTACTGATCGAAGATATTATTTTAATCTCCGAGGTATTCACCCTAATACTCTTTTAGTTTAAGATCTTTTTTATGGGATGTTCTTTTAGTCTCAAAGAGTTTTGAATTCATATATACTTTGAGGCATTTAAATCGAAGGTAGTCCCCAACTTTGTATAATCAGTTCAGGTTTATTTTGGAATATTTATGTCGAATGGAATCTTCTCGACGCATTTAAGGTAGAGAAAATCTGAAAACGATGTTGGAAAATATATCTTCACAAAAGAGATAATGGAGAAGAAACAAAGAATAAAACCAAGAAATCAAGACCAACAATAAGAAGATGAAAAATAAAATGAAGAAGACCTGAACACGTAATTGTTGTCCTCAAACGACATTTGTCCCCTCTCGGATTGAAATAGATGCTTAAAGGGATTTTCGACAAATGATTTTCCGGATTTATCAAGTCTTGAAGAAGATTTAACACCTAAGCATTAGTGAAACCCTCGATAATTTAGAACACAATGAAGATGAATGTGATATAGAGAAAGAACTTTGATTAATTTTGTGGAATGAAATAATGATCACAAGTGAATTTCAAGTGTGTTGAAATGAATATCAATCGCCTATTTATAGACCTCAACAAGACTCCACTAAATGGTGCCAAAATGGAATGAAAAGCCACCAGAAATTCAAATGAAAATGGTCATAATGGCAAGGAAAAACGTTCTATCCAGTCGTATAGAACAAATTTATTTGACCGCATAGATCAATCAACATCAGTGCCTTTAGGCCCTGCGAATTCCTATGTGACCACATGTCATTTTGGCCTATGGGGTCGCATAGGCCACCAATATGGCCTCCAGTTTTGCTTTTTATTCCACACTCGTTTGAATGACTTTTGGGCAACAAAATACAACAATCCCTCACTTATTCAAAATTCAATAAAATCTCATATTCAAAATATACAATACTCCTGCATAAGGATTAGATATCTTTCGATTTGAATCTAACCATAGTATAATTCAAATAAAGTAAAGTCGAAATTAAAGGTAGCATTAAGCTTTGAACCAATTATTTCATGTGACAATACCGATAAAAACACACACAAGTATCATGTGTTCTCAAGTTCCTCAAACTCGCTTATCGCTAATATGGTCTTACGCTCATCCTTTTCGACATACTTTTAAGAGAGAAACTCTAGCTCTCTATTGAGGCGGCACCACCTACAAGTTTATCTAGGTGAAATTTCTCCAGTATCTTTATTACTTTTAGAGATACTTGTACTTAGCACATAACTTCATTAAGAGCTTAAAACTCAGCCCTTATTTTAGTAACAACCAGCATTATTTAATTAGAATAGGGTTATCGTAGATTCTATAATGCTGAAATTATCTACATATCGAATGACTTGTTGTTACCCTTTGAACCAATGGATTACTTGTTAAGTAATGATAGGTAATGTTGCTATCATTGGTAGATCTTTTAGTTCGAGAGTTTCAACCTGATTCTAATCGAAGTAGACATCACTAAATCTCTATTTAGAGGTTTAGTTAGAAGATACACTAAATTCTCGATTGACTTAACATAATTTAGGAAAATTATTTCACTCTTGATTGATTTCCTTATGTAGTAATGTCTTAGACTCATATGTCTAGACTACCCATTGTATGCTTTTCTTAATATAGTTTGACTATCATATATGATAGGTATCGAATATATAATCTTTGGTCCCATAGGTATCTCATAGAGTAGATCCTTAAGCCACTCAGTTTCTTTCTCGATTTCTGATAACGCTGCGAATTCAGATTCCATAGTTGAGTTGTATACAGGTATGTTTCTTTGATTTCCAAGAAATAGTTCCTCCTCCTAGAGTAAACACTCAATTTGATGTAGATTTACTTTCACCCGTTCTAAATATCCAACTAGCATTTTTGCCAATTTTGTGAATCCTTTAATCCTTTACAAAATCATGAAATCAGTGATCAAGTAATTTAATGCATTAAATCCATAGTAAAATCAACACATGGAACAATAAAGAATAAGAATCTTAATTTAAAGCATAAAGAATCCCAATTGGATTATATTATTCGTCATAACAAGAAATTTAGCTACTCATAATGAAAGAAAAACTAAATAATTGCATTGAGTACATCACCAGGTTTTGAATTGAGATATAGAGAAGATAATGAATCTTGTACCAAGATCATCTTCTTGATTTCAAACCCTTGAATTCTTGATTTTCTCTTCTTGAAGTGCCTCTTTAATTCCCAAGTGGTGTGTCTTATATCTCAAAGTGTGAATTCCCTCTCAAAAGTTTAAAAACTTGTATTTATAGGTACCTTTATGTTTGTAACGAAAGTAAGGCTTTATGGACTTGAAAATGGGTCAAAAACGTGTCATAGATGCACCTAGGCGGTGCCTCGGCGCAATAGGATGGCGCCGCAGCTCTGCTTTGGTGGCGTCGCGTTCTGATGAAAATCAGACAGCATTTGTTTTAATATTTTTATCATAATTTTCTTTTTCGATATCCGATTGAGGAGATTCAAGTTGGGTTGTAAAGATAACTCAAAGTGTTACACTTTTCTTGAAATAGCCTTTTTCCAATTCGAATGTTTACTAGGTCAAAAATGGGTTTAAATCTTAAGTTGAAAATCTGGAGCGTTCTAGTGCGGTTGAAATTTGATTTGTGAAAATGTTTTGGTCATATTTCTTTCACTTGGACTTCTAATTGCATCCAATTGACCTCTAGCATTCTCGAATCTTCATCATGAGGTTCGACACAACTTTTGAGTATTTACAACTTAGTTCCGAGAACTTTGGATCTTGCTCTTTTTTTTTTTTTTTTTTTTTTTTTTCAATTTTCATTTATTTATTTCAATTTAACTTCCATTCACCGAGTTTCACCTGATAAACGAAATATACAATAAATTAGGCTATAATTGTTTAAAACAATTATTAAGCGTCTATATTTTTAGGTTCAAATAAGTTTACAAAATACATTTATTAAACACACTCAAACTTAAACATTCATTTGTCCCCAAATAAAACAATAACCTAACTTAAACTGCTTCAATGTTGCATTATTAAAATCAATATCTACTTTTTCAATGCAAAATTGATGTGTGTGTGTGTGGAAAATTAAGTAAAACACTATAAGTTCACGAGTTGTTTCAATTCCCGACGGTCGATGGTCAAATTTATACTTTCATCACTCGTAAGATTCACACTCCTCCAAACTTATTTGTTTTTACTATTTTCTCGGTGTGTGATCTAAAGTTGAATCTTTATACTAACTCGCCATCCTCTCGAGTTCAGGTGGACGTTACTAACTGCAAGTCAACACATAATGAACAAAGATTCTCCAATTATTTGATTGTTTCGACCATCAATACTCAACTAGACTAATTATCCTTTATTAAAAGTCAAATTTCTTCAAACCAGGGCTTAACAAAGGCATTTAGTGCGTTTGTTATCTTTTGTTTTTACAAGCACTTTTTTTTTTTTTTTAAGCTTTCTTAATGACCCATGTAGCAGGTTTTAGGCCGATGACTCCCAAGCCAGATAACTTTAGGTCAACAGGTTGTAAACACTCTTACAGGCTTAATGACCCAAATAAAAAATGCTTCGAAGAGAACTAATTTGTGCTTCAAATGCAACTTCATCTCTGGTTGCTTTCTAAATGACCCATGTATCGAGTTTTAGGCCGAAGAAATATATATAATATTCAGGATATATCAAACCATGAAGCATCGATTTTAGTTATAGGGTAATAGAAACTGCACGTTTACACGAAACTAAAGGAGTCTAGAGTGTGAACATGAGATGCAAAACTCGAAGAAAAAGTGGACGACTCATAACTGCATTGACAAAACATATGGTAGTCTCAGAATTCCAAAACAAAGACTGCATCCTTAACATATCGGATGCTTAAACACAGTACATTTTCAAACTCTTACCTAAGGATCTGACATTTATTTAGAACAAATCGAGATGGAATAAAATGAACATTAGAAGATTTGGAGCATAAAAGCCAAAACTATTCAACAATTAAAAAGTAAAGGGACTGACATCAGACAACGATTATACATATCAAGATCAGATTAATCAGATGTCATTTTAGAAACAAGAATTTTACTCAATCTTTCAGCAGAAGGGGGGGGGGGGGGGGGGGGGGGGGGGGGGGGGGGGGGGGGGGGGGGGGGGGGGGGGTGTGAAATAATATGCTGCAAGCATATTTCAGTTTGATCGACCGAAATATTCTAATCCAAAGCAATATGTCGGAACAATAGGAAATATATACCATAGCGGAGCCTAAACAATTATCTTACAAAGCGGTCCAGAGAAAATAATAAAAATAAATAAATAAATTATGTAACTATGTATGAATTAATTGATGCATGATCATCAGTTTGTTTCTTTTAACAAGTTCCTAGAAGAAAGAAGTCGAAAGCAGCAAACAGCCTAAACTTTCTCAGAAGACACAACGATACACGAGAGCTGAAGCAAGAATGTTGAGTATTGAGAGCTTCCAAGAGGCCTTTGACATGATCTCCATATTGCAATTATCTATTCTTCTTAGCCAATTTCAATGAAGGTAGCGTTCCGAAGGCCTTGTCCCAGAGTGAGGAAGTGATACCAAAGCCTTTATCTTGGTTGCGGAAATGATGATTCAAATGATATTTCTGCATGACGGAAAAATTAAGTTAGATCATAAGCACCATGCAAAATAGAACTTTTAGTAGATCTGTACTAGGTTGCAGTGAAACTAGCATCAACTTCAGAGTTCCACGACACCCATCAGAATGGTATTAGCAACAGTTAATATTTTCTATGTAATTTTGAAACTAGTGAAGGGACAAAAATTCACCAAGCAATGCGTTTCATGAATGAACAACGTCAAAGCATAAAAAAATAAAATAAAATTGTTTAGATAGTAGTAAGCGATTGATGATCAAAATTGTTTACCTTTAGTCCTTTAGGTACTTCACTGGTTGGCTGCCCGTGGTGCAAGTAGTAATGGGTTACATCGTACATCACATAACCCAGTAGACCACCTCCAAATATTGCAGGAGCAGTAGAAGGAGTAGCTATAAATTTTATCAAGTTCCAGATCTGAAAATTGAATTCAGCAAAGAGTTAGAAACAGTTCAAAATGTAAAGCAACATCACAAGGCAGAACAAAAAATTTCATAAATTCAGCGCTCTGTTTCTTGCTAAAAAGTCTTTTCCATTCCAAGCCATATTTTAGCACTCGTTCAATCATGAAAAATATAATGGATGAAATTAATTTTGAAGTTCATAATTCAATAGATAGCTGAAAGTCAAACATACACAGCTGAGTACAGCAACTGTAAACTTTCTATATGAGAGAAAATAGTACTAATCTGGCACAAAATTTACAGAAATGTTAGCCTGGTTATTCAGGCTAAACATTATGTCAACAGATCATGTAGAGCCCAGCATATCCAAGGGTATCCAAAAGAAAGTGAAAAACCAGATAGGTTTGAGGCCTATAACATAACAGTGACTTTAGAGCCCAGAGGAAAAACATACTGGCACCAAGAGAATAGCAGTTGCAGCAGGAGGGAAGACAAGGCGTAGACCATCCATTGGATGCTTATGATGACAACCATGAAGAAGATAATGAATGGTGTTTCCCCTACAAGTAAATAAAAGTATTTAATAAAGATTTTTAAACTAGGAAAGTGGAGTAAGATAAGGCTCAAATGTTAGACGCACATACAGACAAGACATGGAAGAGGAGAGGCAGAAGACTTGAATATAGAGAAAGAGAGAGGAGAAAGAGTAATCTAACCAGTAGCTCTTGGTCTTGATGTGAAAAAGGAAACGATGCAGACTGTATTCTAGCAATGTCCAAGTGAAGATGCCAAATGCCATCATCAATGCCACTTCAGGTATTGTAAGGTCCACTCTAATGGATTTCAAGATGAACCAGAAAACAACTGGGAGCCAAATGAGGGGAATTACATACCACTCTGTGAGTGTCAAAAACTGTTCGAAAACGAGACAACATCATGAGGGTACACATTACTAATAGTAGTATGTATAGGTAAATACTTCTTTACCATAAACGTTTCCAAATCAATGAAGAATATGATAATGGCGTTGATCTTGACACAAACAAATGAAAGTAGTACCTCCCAAAAATCATTTTCAAAAAACCGAGGGCCTTCCTTGCTGACAATTGGCTGGTGAACCCACTCCTGATAAGCTTCACCAAGATGGCCAACCTTTGAAAGTGTAAAAAATATTATGAGGTGAAAAATGGGAGGAAAGATGAGGGATATAAATCTACAAGGAGTGCAAGCA
Source organism: Osmanthus fragrans (assembly GCA_019395295.1). Classification (NCBI taxonomy): domain Eukaryota; kingdom Viridiplantae; phylum Streptophyta; class Magnoliopsida; order Lamiales; family Oleaceae; genus Osmanthus; species Osmanthus fragrans. The sequence goes on from JAEDXY010000064.1 coordinate 1,860,498, forward strand.
CATAAAATAGATTGTAAAAGAAGGTACATTCTAAGTGAGTTTATGCGGAGCCATGGCAGACGATTTATCCTTTACTCAATCTCAAACAACGTTCATGTTCATTCACATTTAAACATCTCCTTACGTGCATCATAAAACAGCCAGGCCCAGATCCTATATAAAAGTTCTAATCCCCTTTATATATGAAAGAAAGTAGAATGCGAGTAAACAGTTATGAACCATAAGAAGCTATACCCATGCAAGGATCAACAACAAAAAAAAATAAGCCGCATTCCGAATAGATTTGGGATTGGGTAACATAATTCCTTGTTCGCCATTCCGTTCATTGCTAGATCTACTAGGAATCGTGTCACTCGCATTAATGGGGCACTCTTTAGGTTCATGAAAGGATTAAGGGCACATAATTTGCATGGAAAATATCTATTTGATATAAAAATGAGTAAAATGCAAACTCTTTCACCTGGAACACAAGAGGTTTATTTAAGTCCACAGTGAAGTCCCGTGCAACCATCTTGGCTAACTGTTATACAATCATAGTTAAAGCATAAAGAGTTAGGCAAGTAAAACTAAAACTTGAAGCCAGAAACAGCTTTAGTAGAGAAAAAAGACAGGCCCAAAAAACTGGAAATGTGTTACAGATCATATCCACGAATCAAAAGTGGTGGAATCATTCGTTAATCTCTTCAATAATTTTTTTTGTCAATCATGAAGATTTGAATTTTCTTTGATTCTAGTAATCTTATCAGTTACATAAATAAATTTGAAGATTCAAAAGTTAGATAATTATGGATAGTGGACAGATGAACTTAACTAAACATCATAGGATTTAGATTGATCGAGATGTGCTATAGAGTAAATACAATGACCAATCACAAAGGTCCCATCATAAAACAGAAACAAGGTTTATGTAACTTGAATTGGAGTCCGAAAGTTCAACTGAATTGACAAAGGGCTACAATAAGCATAGCTTATATAACTGAATTTGCAGTTTACTCTTTGAGAATATATTACCAAGAAAAAGAAATGATACACCTGATAAGTTGGCACTTAATGTAATATTTCTTATCATCACCAATTTCTGATCATTTACAAAATTTAATTGGTAAGTATATGATTTTATATGCCATGCTATTGTAAGTCTAGAGGTGGACACAAAAATGCTACCCTGGAAAAATTAGAGAAGGAAAAGAAAAGGTTTCATCTGCAATTCATTAAAATTGAAACAAATAAAAATGGATTATGACATTTATTGGACTCACATGGAAGAAAAGAAAGTATAAGATAAGAAGAAAATGACAATTACTAATGCTTTAATGTGTAGTCTAAAGCATTTTATCATATTAAAGTGCATTGTACTAGAGCAATCATCTCAATGAAAAACTTGTCCAATATTGCTACAGAGGCATGCTCGAAAACAGGGTGGACACGTGTCGCAGCATGATTGGACACTTAGAATATATATATATAGCCAACCAATTTCTGCCAAATCAGTCCATCTCTGTTTCCCTGTTTTTGAGCATGTCTGACTGGCATTATTCAACTTGTCCCATTTTCATGAAACCCTTGCAATCATATTTATCTGGTAATGATTAACAATCACTCAACCTCAGCGACACTTTTGGGAGCGCCTTTGAATTGTGGAATATCAATTATTACTATCATTCTGGACTTAAAAGACCTTGATGGAAAACAAAAAATGTGTTTAAATCCAATTTTATAGGGCAATTTCAGTAAAGAAAATCCACAAGAAATGCATACATTTCACTAATACAAAACCCAAAGAAAACCAGATTCTTGAGAATCTTCTAGTTGAACAGGATATACCCAAATACTTCTCGTTCAATTTCAAGTCTTCCTCTAAAAGTCATTGAAAAAATTAAGAATGACCCATGAAATTGCCGGCCATCTAAACCACAACACAATGGTACTTTAAAATTGCAAATGCAGATATAAATGCCTAAAGAATACACAAAATTTCTGGATCTAATTATTAATACATAAGAACAAGATTTTCCCAAAAAAAATGGAAATTACACTAACCCAATACAATGCTGGTGGGATTTGTTAATTTCAGCAAGTACTCTCACTCTAAAAGATCTGTTCACCACCAACACTAACAGCATCAGGCCATCAGCAAAGGAGACGAACCCTAAACACGGTAGATAGAATTATTCAATGTTCTAATTTCTAATTTGAGGGAATCGCCAGCAGATTTCACGTTGGATTCTAAACGGCTGCCAGCCTGGCAGATACATATCATATCGTTACAACTCATATCTCATCACGTGATTGATGAGACCCAATGTCTATTTCACCCCTAAATTGGATCAAGTGCGGTTTAAAAGGATTTGGCTGAAATGATCGAAAATGCTTGACATTCTTTCACATTGTTGTGAGTTCGGTGTGAAATTACACCTATACGGGTGTTTAAAGATTGGATTTCAAAAATAAGTTTAAAAGTTTATTTATGCAAAAATCAGGTAATAATTTTATATTTTAATATATATAATAATATTAATAAATTTTAACTATATACTATCATCCTATCCTATCACATCCACCCAATTTAAACCCTAATTCATTTGATAACCATCTTCGTACTCTCTCTCTCTCTCTTCGTACTCTCTCTCTAAAATAGGTTTCACTCACCTTCTCTCTCTCTCATTGTCGTCCATGGCCACCGTCATCAAAGACCACACCGGAGTTGGTCGCTGGGGCAGTGAGCGGCGCTTACTGCGATCGCATCTTCTGGTCTTCTTCCCATCCTCTTTCTCTCTCTCTCTCTCTCTCTCTCTCTCTCTCTAAGGCGATGGTGTAGGTATTCTGATCTGTGGGTGATGTGCAGGCGGCGGTTTGTGTGGTGGTGGTGGTAGTTTTGTTGTTGTTGTTGGCGGTGGTTTTGGTGGTGCTGTGTCGGGAGCGGATCTGTGTGTGGTGGATGCGGCGATTGTGTGGTGGTGGTCATTTCGTTGTTGTTGGCGACGGTGGTGGTTGTTGGCGGTGGTTAGTGGTGGTGTTGTGGCAGGAGGCGGATCTGTGGGTGGTGGTTGTTGACGGTGGTTAGTGGTGGTGTTGTGGTAGGAGGCGGATCTGTGGGTGGTGGTTATCTTATTGTGCAGGGACGGTGGTGTGGGTTTGGCTCTGGGTGATGGTGGTGGTGGTGGTGGTGGTCGTCGTAATAGTGGTGAGGTGGTGGTGATGGTGACAGTGGTGTTGTGTTATTGTTATTGTTGGTGGTAGTGTGACGGTGGTGGCAGAGGTGGTCGATGGTGGTGGTGAGATGGTAGCGATGGGTCTGTCGAGGTGGTGTGGTGGTGGTGGTCGATGGTGGTGGAGGCGGTTGATGATTGTGATGGCAGGTGTGGTGGCGACGGCGGAGGTGGTCGTGGCAGTTTTGGTGCTGGAGCAACCCACTTGATGTGACGGTGGTGGAGGCGACGACGACGGTTGTGACGCGATGGCGGTTGTGGGGGTGTTGGGCGGTTTTGGATCTGTTTGTTGGTGTTGGCGAGGTGGTTTTGATGATGGCGGTGGATCTGGCGGCAATGATGTGCGGTGGTTGATCACGTGATGGTGGCGAAACTGGCGGGGAGTGAGGTATTGTGCAGTGGTGTTTTGTGGTGCGGTGTGGCGATGGTGGTGGGCTGGGGTCTCTGACTATAAAATTCTATAATCTGTGACTAAGAAATAATCTGTGACCAACAAATTTGAAAATATGTAACCATATATAAACTGTGACCAATAATTTTTTAAATTTGTGACCAATGAAATTAAATGTGACCTTTAAAATTTTTGATTTGTGACCAAGTATTGGATTGAGATTAGGGTCGGGGTTTGGTGAATGTGACAAACTATTAAACTGTGACCATAAAATTTGATAATATGTGACTAAAAAAAATTCGTGACCAACAAATTTGAAAATATGTGACCAATCGATAAACTGTGACTTATAAAATTATTGATTTGTGACCTCGATATAATCTGTGACTTATAAAAATTTTGATTTGTGATTTCGAAATAATTTGTGACATATAAATTTTTTAATTTGTGACTTCAAAATAATCCGTGACCTCAAAATAATATGTGACCTATAATTATGTAACTGTGACCATTAATTACATAATTTTGACTTTATTATAATTAATTAATAAAAAATTTTAATTAAAAAATAAAAACCTGATTTTTGAATTTGGGCAACTTGAAACATGGAAGTTGAAGTGTGCATAGTTAATGCCTTACTTTTGAATTCTTCCCATAAAAAATTGTCGACCTTCCCACCTTGTGTGTGTTCAGTCAAGATCTATGTCAAGTCTCGATTGCTGTAGCACGACCCGATTCAAAAATAAATAAATTAGGAATCAAAATCGATGATTTAGAATTGGAACCTTGCTATGCATTAAGTTTACATAAGGAATAATATAATATCCACATTACGTTCTATCGTCCCTTAATTTAAAATACAATCAATATTTTCATCAAACCTTTTTCCTCCTCGTCATTTTCGATAATCGCTTATATACCACTTTTATTTACTAGTTGCAAAATCCTAAGAATTGATGGAGTTGTGACAGTTGTTAATTTTTGAATAACAACTTTGAGTACATACTCCAAAACTGAATTTGTTATTTTTACATTTTTATTGTGACAGTTGTTAATTTTTGAATAACAACTTTAAGTACATACTCAACTGAATTTGTTATTTTTACATTTTTATTTTTATTTTTTACAACTTATTAACACGCGTTCATAGCCACTTTTTTTGGGTAACGTCCCATTACGAACGCTTACATCCCTGCCCTGGGACCCTGTGGAGGAGGTAAATCTCGAGATGTGCAACGCAGAACCAGTAATCGAACCCGTGATCATACGGGGGCACCGCCATCACTAAGGCCGCCCTTTGTCACTGCGCCATTTGCCCGGGGGCTACGTTCATAGCTACTTTTGATCGTACTTTATACGTTGGCCGCCCTTCAAATCCTTATTAACCCTACACATACAACCTTCATTAGAATTGAATGATATTATGCTAGATATTTGATGCTATTTGATAGTATATTTGTAGTGAATTTAAAAATGTTCTTTTAGAGGCATACTTTATTTCTTAAAAGATAATTTATGTTGTTATATTTTGATTTTTAAACAATTTTATAACTAAAACCAAACTCGAATTTAAATCGACGGTTTGGATTTTGTTTCGATTTAAGTACTTATGAGGACTTAAATGGTTCCATTTTCGAAATATTTGAAGTGTAATGAGTGATTCATGATATTGAAATATCTAAATTGACTTACTCAACGTCGAAACCTATTCTATTTTAATGTACTCTATTCAAATTTGGATCTTCCTTGCGCTCCAAATGAAGTAATGCTATTTAGGACCCGTTTGCCTGGCTTTTGAACGGTTAAAAAAAGGTTTTTGAAAACCAAAAATTATTTTTAAACCCATTTGACTATATGAAGTGCTACTTTTAGTTAGAAAAGTTTTTAGAGGAAACTCGTCCTCTAAAAGCATTTCCAAATTAGGAAGCTCTTTCAAAAATTAGTTTTAAAATAAAAATAAAGATAACTTCCTCTAAATGTTCTTATACAAAAAGAAAAAGTAAAAATCATTTCAAACGGACCCTTAACATAATTAGTATTACAATACTTATCTAGATGTAATTAACTAATGGATCTTGTTATATGTATATTAATATTTACATAAAGGAATACATAATGTCACATGTTACTATACTATTTGTTAGTTTAAATAGAATTCACTTTTCATCCAATCTTTTTTCTCCACATCATTTTTTGTAACAGTTTTGTACGACAAATTTCGTGTATTAAAATACAAAAATCGTTACAAATTGTATTTTGAGAAAATACAAGTGAATATTGATCTTCTTGTATCAGCAAAATTGCAAAATCCTCTTATTAATGATCTGAATGCTTGAAGACGAGGGGTCACATGACTTGGATCTTGGATTTCAAGATTTGTTGCAAACTTGATTTATGGAGAACTTGACTTGTTTGACAATTGGATTTGGAGACTTTGATTTGAATTTCAGGACTTGGACTTGGATTTGAACTTCAGGACTTGGACTTGGATTTAATTTGAAGAAGACTTGGACCTTCTTGAATTTCTTTGAATTTGAAGAAGACTTTGATCTTCTTGATGTTTCTGGACTTGGATGTTTTCACTGGCTTTGGATTTCTTCTGCACTTGTGAAATTTTCTATAGCTTTTTCCCTTTTTTTAATGGACCTTTAGTCCTATTTATAGAACAAATGGTAATCACTTTGTAACCACCCATGATTTGATTTTTTTTATTTGATTTTGATTTAACTTAAATTTAATTTATTAAATTTTAAAAGTATGATGGACCTCTTTTATGGGCTTATTTTACGTGGGATTTAATAGACTTAAGTTTTAATGGATTTATGTGGGCTAAATATATGAAATCGACCCAATCCATTAATATTTATCAGAAATAATTTTTTTTAATGTCTATAAATACTCCCTCAAGATTTTTTTATTTATTATGAAAATAAATAAACAGAATAATCTTGAATTTGATATTCGAAATTTTATTTGAAATTTGAACACTCATTAGTAAATACATAATAAATGGATTGTTACGATTTTCATTTAGGATAGAGCTTTATCTTTGAAGCTTGAAAACAAAAAGACTTTGTTTCATTTTGAGCAACTTCAATCAACTTAAGATAAATAAAACAATTTAAAATTGAAATATATTTAGAGTTTTATTTAAAACTGAACTCTTTATCCTTGTAGGCAAAGAAGTTTTATCCAAATTAAAACTCTTGAAATAGGACTCCTAATTAAAGTAGACAAACTTCATTCTTTTGCTTAAATAAATCATTATTGTAACTGGGATTGATGGCAGAGAGAATACGAAATTCATTGGATATTTGAATTGACCTATTGTCATTACTTTTAAGAAGAAATCAAGTGAAGGAAGATTCTTTTCAGGGTGCATTATTATCCTTTAGCAACCAACTACAGTGGTATGTCAGATCATTTTTTTAAGGTAATTAGTAGAAATGGCCCCTAACGTTTACACACATTACTAAAATGGTCCCTATCATTTTAATGTTGGCATTTACACCCTCATTTCAAACGTTTGTTGTGGGATCGATCCTTCCATCCAATTCCGTTAAATCAACCGTTAACAATTTAATGGAATTTGCAGAAATGGTCCCTAACATTTACACTCATTTGCTAAAATGGTCACTATCTTTTTTGAATCCAATTAAATTTTATTCCATTACATTTTATTTTTCTCTCTCCTATTTTCAACCACACAATCTTTCATAAAATAATATTATATGTAAATCGAAAAAAATTTCCTTCTTTTTCAACCGTTCATTTTTTTTAAAAAAAATTATTCCACCTATTTTTATTCACAAAACAATTGGGGCCAAACAGGGGCTAAATTAGTCAACTTCCCACATATTTTCTCCTCTTAAATTTTTTGGTGAATATAATTCCTATGGTTTGATATAATTTACAAGTTTAGACCTCAACTCAAAACGTTGTCGGCAAATATCATCCCTAACCCTCTAACCAATTAGCACAAATAATCATTGATGAGTTATGTAGTATAAGTTCTCAATATTAACCTACTACAATAGATACAAAATATCATAGTAAAATGAAAAATAAACTACTACACAATAGATATTTGCCGACAACATTTTGAGTTGGGATATAAAATTGTAAATTACATCAAACCATAGGAATTATATTCACCGAAAATTTTAAGAGGTGAAAAATATGGAAAGTTGACTAATTTTCCCATTTGGCCCCCATTTTTTGTGAATGAAAATATGTGGAATATTATTATTATTTTTAAATGAATGATTGAAAAAGAAGGAAAAAAATTTCGATTTACATATAATATTATTTTATGAAAAGTTATGTGGTTAAAAATAGGAAAGAGAGAAAAATAAAATGTAATGGAATAAAATTTAATTGGATTCAAACAAGATAGTGATCATTTTAGCAAATGAGTGTAAATGTTAAGGACAATTTCTACAAATTTCATTAAATTGTTAACGGTTGATTTAACGGAATTGGATGGAATGACCAATCCCACAACAAACGTTTGAAATAAGGGTGTAAATGTCAAAATTAAAACGATATGGACCATTTTAGCAATGAGTGTAAACGTTAGGGACCATTTCTGCTAATTACCTTTTTTTTTACTATTCAATTCTTGCCTTTTGATTTGAATATGACTCCTTGGAATTTTGTTTTTGCTTTTTTTTTTTTTTTGTTTTTTTATTTTTGGCTTCTGTCACCAACAGTAGAAGAAGAATAAAAAAAAGTAATTAAAAAAAAAACTGTTTCTACCGGCAAAAATTGTAACCAATTTGAAATTGGTTTTAGTTTCTACTGTTGGTTTCTGCCATTACAGAAACCTATTAGTATAGGAATTTTTATTTGTTTTAAGAGTTTGACTTTTAATTTCAGTAAGATCCAACAGGATATTGGGTTTGTGGGAACCAAAGTGACCATTTTTTTCTTTTTTTTGCAAAATTACTTTAATAAAATCAAAACTAATATTTTTTTTTTTAGGAATTCGACTTTTGAAGCAAGTCAAGGATTTTGGGGTTCAAAATTTTCTTCATGTAGAGATTAAATTTTCATATTGCAATTGCTTTATGAGTTTAGAAAATATTTGCTTATGAACAGACTTAAAATTGCAAACATTTTCGTACACATTGGAGACTGTCACCTTTCACCGTCCAAGGCACTTTATGTTTCGGACCAAGGACCGACTCCTTTCACTATCCAAGGTACTTTGTGTTTCGGACTAAGGACCGACTCCTTTGATTGTCCAAAACACTTTGTGTTTAAGACCAAGGACCGACTCCTTCAACCGTCCAAGAGACTTTGTGTTTCGGACCAATGACCGACTTCTTTGATCGTCCAAGGCACTTTGTGTTTCGGACCAAGGACCAACTCCTTTGACCGTCTAAGGCACTTTGTGTTTAGAACCAAGGACCGACTTTTTCGACCATCCAAGGCACTTTGTGTTTCGGACCAAGGACCGACTCCTTTGACCGTCCAAAGCACTTTGTGTTTCGGATCAAAGACCGACTCCCTCGACCGTCTAAGATAATGTGTGTTTAGGATTAGGATCAAGGACCGACTCCCTCGACCGTCCAAGGTACTGTGTTTCGGACCAAGGACCGACTCCTTTGACCGTCCAATGCACTTTGTGTTTAAGTCATTTACATATTTGGAAGCCTCGTAATTTTAGGCAATAAATGATTTTAAAAGATTTGCTGGACCTTTTGTTTTGCTCATTTTCTCAGGAATGGCTAGAACAAGTTCTAATGATAGAGTGTATTCTGATATACACGAGCTCATTAAGCTTAAAAATCAAGGCAAAAGTTATCTTCGTTTCAAAGATACTGATGTGAAGTACCATGCCCAGCCTGGCATACGAGGTGAACTTAAACTTAGTATCCATAAGCCAATGACAGATCCTTCTCCTGACCTCCTGGAGCTTTTGTCAGAGTTGCATATGTCCATCATCAGTGGATGTTAAGAGTATTTAGATATTGCTAAATCAAATCGTTCTAGCAGCCACTTTCCCTTTTTGAATCCTCCGCCTTATCATTCCCAAAGCATGGAGTGCATCCCAAGGGCTGTAATTTCTAAAAGAATCGATAATAAAGAAATACAATGGGAAGTGCGCTTGTTAGTCGTGGAGAGATTTCCTTTGTTCCAAAGTTTTGGGAGTGGTCTTCATGGGTCCAAAAACCCTTGCTCAAGAGGAATCTTTGCGAGTTAGTTTCTGCAGTCAGCTCTGCTACAAAGGGTTATCATCGTCCAAACTCTATCTACAGAGCTCTTTGTGAGGTTTGGTGTCCAGAGACCAATACTTTTGTGACCTCCAGTGGTGAAATTGGCATATTTCTTTGGGACATCCGTGAGATAAGCAAACTTTCAATCATGCGTCATTACTATGAAGAAGTAGTCCCGAGCTTTTCAGAGTTGACGGACCACCTTCCCAAGTCTTGTATGTATCTCTTTAATGTTTTCGCATTGATTGTCAATGCAATTGAATTTAATTGCGTCAGTCGTGAAGAATGGATTAATTTTTGATTTCACGAGAATAGTTGTGCCCAGAATCCTCGACAACACAAAAATTATAAGAATGCTATAAATTTAAATCCATTCAAGAGGCCTCATAAAAAAGCTTCAAAGGAAATCTAGAGGCCCATGGTAGTAGACAAGCCGAGAGACATTTCCCATAGGGATCAGAGTCATTGGAGCGATCTACCAATATCTTAGTCTATGGAAGAAGAAGAGGAATTAGAAATAGTAGCTTATCTTTCCTGTGGTTTTGTCGTTTCTTTCTTCCATCTGGGGATGAATGTATAAGAGTTGGGACTTTTAAAGCATCTTCTAGGATGGTGGGCGGGTACACTTACAGCCTAGTTCCTTCTGTATTAGCAAGCATTTATAGAGGACTTACACGAACGTCAAACCATCAGTCGAACCCAAACCTTGGCTCAATTTCACATTCATTTCCTGGACATTTTTTTATGCTTGGGCTGCAACTTATTTCATTCGAGGTATTTATGCTCATGTGGACAGGAGTTATTCTCGTCCTGTAATCTGAAAATATGCTAGCACTTTGAACGCTTTCCAGTCTTGGGAGAAAGATGTTGATTGTCGAGATCTTATTCATGGAATGATGGATGTCAATGACTTCTGCTGGAATCCATTTCCCCCATCGTCTCATCCTGATAGATGAGTGGATGACCAACCAAGGTCTATGTATACTACAGAATTTATGATGAGTATTCGATCCGCATTTGTTTCTTATCGCCGAGGAAACTCTCCTTTCATTCTCGAGGCATATAATCCTCACAAGTTTGCAAGACAACTTGGCTTTAAGCAAAAACTCTCCGGTTCACCAAGAAAGTTTGATATTGCTACCAGTGCAGGTGACATATATTGTGTTTGGTTGATTTTGACTTGGATGATAAGTGGATCTATATTTTATATTCTAGAGTATATGAAAGATATATGCCAACAGGTAGATTCAGAGTACCGAGATTGGTGGAATAATCAAGTATTGTCGAGCCTGACCAAGATTCTACTGCAGGTTTTATCTTCTAGCGAGAGTCGCGATTTTAGTCTCGATCTAGTTTCGAGGCAAACTAACAGGGACATAACCAAATGGTTAAACCCTTAAAACATCATTTCTAAAGGGACTTCTCAAAAGAGGGAACTAAACTTTCGGAGTGAATGAACTATTAAGAAGATTAAATTTGTAGTTCCATCATCGAACCTTGCTTTTACCTCCGAGCCAGTCGACAAGATAGCTTAAGTAGTCTCGATTCCAGACGATAGTAGTCTTGGAGATCAAATGTCTCATGCTCCTGGAAAAATTCTAACTCCGGAAGATGAAAGTTCTGGAGACCATGTATGAATTCATTTATATATATGCATATATATACATTTTTTTGATATACTACTTGTATTTGATTTGATGTATCTGTCTTCAATTTCAGGCTCATTTTTCCTAAATACATCGAAGGAAGCGATCAGTAAGACCAAGGCAGCCTCCGACTACTCTAAGTCTTCCAGAAGGTGACCTTGAAACTTCCAACATTAATCATATAAGTCTCTCGGATATGCCTTTAGATGGTGGACTTTTAGACATATCACCTAGAACCCGAAATACAGGCATGTTCTTCATTTTTATGGTCCATCCTTTTTTTTTTAAAGAATCTCTCCTCATTTTTTTTATTTTTAGGTTTCCCAAATGTTCCCGAATGACTAGATTTTTAAAAGATTAAAAGGTACTACTCATACCAAGTGGTTGTAATACCCAGACCAGGAAAGTTTAAAAGATTTGATAGGTACTACTCATACCAACAAGGTGCACCTTCTTTTTCGGAAGTCCATCGTTAGAAACTCCACAGTTAAGCGTGCTTGGCTTGGAGCAATTCTATGATGGGTGACCCCCTGGGAAGTTTTCTCGGGAAGCGTGCGAGTGAGGACAAAGCATGCTGAAAAGACCTATGCTGGTACAGTGGGGACAGTACGTCGTCGATCTAACGGCCGGGACAGCCCGTTAAGTGGGACCCGGGTCGTTACAGAAGGTACTTTGGCGCTTAATATAGATGATTACAATAATGAAGATGAAGTCAATTATGAGACTGTGAGAGCTAACATTTCAGAGATCAATCGAGAAGCTCCAACTATTCTATCTTCATTGGCTTTGATTGTTCCTCCCGCTCTAAGGGCAAACAATCGTAGGGCAAAACCAATTTGTTCTTTCATGTCTGGTCCTCATTCTAGGATAACTTACGAGTCTCCTTACTTAAAGGTCGTTCTGCAAAAAACCATGACTAATTATCTTCAAAAGTGTTTCAAATGTTTTGAAGTATGGTTGTTCCAATATTCGATCTTGGTGGGAGGAGAATAATCGAATTCTCCAAAACGTGATTCCCAACTTGTTTCGCACAAATCCAACACCTCTGATGAAACATATGGAGGTGTTTCTGGAAAAAGTTGGCATTTATTTATCTGAACGAAATCAACACATGAAGTGTTTAACCACTGAAGAAAAGGTTAAATAGTTGAAAGTTTTGAATATCCAGATGGAAGCAGAGGAATCAACAGGTTCTTCATTAAAAGATAAAATTAGTCAGCTATCTTCTGAGCTGGATAGACTTCGCGATGAGCTGCAAAGTAATCAGGAACGAATGAGTAGACTTGGAAATGAGAAAGTCAGATTGGAAGAATCTCATACTAGAGATGTCGCCAGCATCGCATCTATAGATCAGAAAAGGAAGACTCTTGAAGATAGTTTCCTGCAACTAATCAATGATGATTGATTTTGATAGAGTAGGGACTTGTGTGATTTTCTTTTGAACATTCACCATTTTTTTTGCTTCTTGTATACTATTCCTTTTACTGCAGCAAAGAGACAATAAAATTGAATGAATTTATTAATTTTGTTGAATGAACTTGGATTTATAATTTATCCAAACTACATTTGTACCCAAAAGGGATCAAGTCGAACGTAGTTCATTACAAGAGCACTTTTTTTAAATTTTGGGACAGTTTATCTTCTTGCGGGCTAGGAGTGTTACATTTTATTATAATGAAAAATTTATAAAATGAAGAACTTCAAGTGTAAAAACGCTTTAGGAATTTTTCATTGATAGGCCTGATTTGCATTCTATCTTTGTTGACGATCTTGTATGCTCCGTTAGTGAATGCATGAGTAACGAGAAATGGACCATCCCATTTAGGTTGGAACTTGCCCCCTATTTTTCTTGAAATTATGATGGGCCTACGTACCGAAAGTACCAAATCTCCAACTTGAAATGATCTTGGTCGCACATTTTTGTTGAAGGACTTCGCTATCCAAGCTTGATAACATTCCAGGTGCATCTGCGCCTCTAATATCTTCTCATGTAAGGCTTCTAGCTCTTCGAGTCGAAGACGGGCATGTTCTTCTGTTGTCAAACCTTCTTGGATGGCAATTCGAAGTGACGGAATTTGACACTCCAAAGGAAGTACAGCTTCCACTCTGACACCAAAGCGTAAGGAGTAGCTTGCGTTAGAGTTCGATAAATAGTTCGATAAGCCCACAGGGCTTCACGATTCTTTCATGTCAATCTCTTTTTTATTTGGAAACAACATTTTTTAGTAAGCTGCACAGAGTTTTATTGAACGCTTCTACTAAACCGTTGGTTGCTGCATTGTACATGGACGAGTTGTATTGTTTGAATCCAAACTTTGCACATAAGTTGTTTTTGTGGCTATTGCAGAAGGGTTTTCTATTATTGGTGATGATGGGTCGTGAGACCCCATATCGATAAATGATCTGGATACGGATGAAATCTGCAACATTCTCTTTATTTACTTCCTTCAATGGTATGACTTCAGCCTACTTAGAGAGTATTTGGTCCCGACGAGGATGTATGAATGCCCAGCTAAGGCCTTTAGAGTTATATCTCCAATTACATCAAGGCCCCATGCATCGAATGGCCATGAAGCGACTATCAGATGTAATGGTTCCGGAGGTCGATGGATAAAATTTGCATGGACTTGGTAAGCTTCATATTTCTTTGCAAATCCATGGAGTCTTGTACCATAGTTGGCCAGTAGTAGCCCATTCTCTTTATTCAAAAATGGAGTTTGGATCCAGACTGATGAGCACCACATTTCATAGTGGGCTTCTTCCACGACATGTACTGCTTCATCATTACTTAAGTATCGAAGGAAAACTCTGACAGGAGAACTCATCTTTGAGAAATTGATATAGGATGAGAAAAGTTTTCGTTTGATTTAGCTAAAACAACAGCTAAATTAGCCAAAGCATCAGCTTCTCTGTTTTCATTTACAAATTTGATTTTTATCGAGTCAAATCGCTCCATGAGCACTGATGTGTATTCATGATACGGCTTCGTACCAGGCTAACAGTTGGCTGATAATCAATTTAGAGTCTTCAAACACTTCTAACTGAAGAACATCTATATCTAACGTTATCTCCAAACCCAGGATAAGAGCTTGATATTTCGCCACGTTGTTTGAACATTTCTCCCTCAAGGTAAAAAAATAAGGCATGACAAGATCATGAAGGGTGACAAAGATTACTCCCGTTCCGGCACCGTAACTTCGGGCTGCCCCATTGAAGTATAGCCTCCATGATGGTATAACTTCGGTAAATAAAACTTCTTCATCCAGAAGGTCTTCCTGAAGTTCCCATTTCGCCGGAATTACATAGTCATCGAGGAAATCTGCTAGAGCTTGTCCTTTAACAGCATTTTGTGGATTGAATTTGATATCGAACTCCGACAATAGAAGTGCCCATTTTCCAATCCCGCCGAGGATCAGTCTGGACATTATGTACTTCAATGGATCACTCTTTGAAACAAGACTGATTATGTGTGATAGCATAAAATGTCTCAATTTTAGCAGCGAAAATCAACGTAAGGCATATTTTTTCAATAGGTGAATACTTCATTTCAACGCCTACTAGTGTCCGACTCAAGTAATAGAACGCATTCCTCTTTCCTTCATTGTTGACTTGGACAAGAAGGGTTCTTAGAGAATATTCTTGCGCTGCAACATAAAGAGTCAGTGATTTTCCTGGTATTGGAGCCGTGAGTACTGGCGGATGCGCTAAATATGGTTTAATACTTTGAAAAGCATTTCGACAAGCATCATCTCATTCGAATGGTACATCATTTTTTATCAATTTGTTGAATGGATGACAACGTCCGGCAAGGTTAGAGATAAATTTTCGAATGTATGCGAGTTTTCCTTGAAGGCTTTTCAACTCATGTACATTTCTTGGCTCTGGCATGTCGATTATGGCCTCAATTTTTTATTGATCAATTTCAATGCTTCGATGTCGAACAATGAAGCCAAGAAATTTTCCAGAGGTGACACCAAATGCACACTTCAGCAGATTCATCTTCAGATGATGTCGTCGAAATCTTTTGAAAACATCCCGTAAGTCTTGTAGATGATCGTCTCGTTTCTTTGTTTTAACAACAAGATCATCCACATAACATTCCACATTCTTATCCAGCATGTCATCGAAGATTTTTTGCATTGCCCACTGGTAGGTTGCCCTTACATTCTTTAATCCAAAAGGCATAACCTTGTAACAATATATGCCCTTAGGAGTGCGAAACGATGTCAGTTCTTCGTCTTTTGGATTCATCCGTATTTGGTTGTATCCATAAGATCCGTCCATGAAAGATAAAACTTCATAACCAGTTGTTGCATCCACCATCAACTCTATTGTCGGAAGTGGGAAATCATCTTTTGGGCATGCTTGATTCAAATCCCGAAAGTCAACGCAGACTCGTAATTGTCTATTCTTTTTTTTTATAGGAACAATGTTCGTGATCCAAGTTGGGTACTTGACTTCACGTATAAATCTAGCTTCAATAAGTTTGTTGACTTCCACTTTAATTTGAGGAATGAATTCTGGTCGAAATCTTCTTTGATGTTGCTTGATCGGTCGAACTCTATGTCTCTCTGCAGGGTGATGCACGGCGACCATTGGATCTAACCCCGATATTTCTTTGTAAGACCATGCAAATACATCTTTGTATTCCTGAAGCAAATTGATGTACTTGAATTCCTCTTTTTGACTGAGGAGAGCACTTGCAAACACTGGTCTCGGGTCTTCTTCAGTTCCCAAGTTCAACTGTTTCAAGTCATCCATAGTTGTCTCCCTTTTTCAAATGCAGTTGGGGCTGGTTCAGGTTCATCTGTTGTGGTAGGGTTTTCTGACTCAAATTCTGAGTTGGAAGCTTTTTCAAATGCTATGTGATTGACGAAGACTTTTTTCCTTATTTTCATTATTTTTTAAAGATGGGTGCACCTTTTGATGTTTTCGTCTTCTTCTTTATCGTTGAGGCTTTGGACTTAGATTGGGAGTTTTAATTCCAAGTCGAGAGAATACAGATTGTCTTCGAGATGATTTTAGAGTAACTTGCACTGTTTTATCAATTTGAGCAGATGAATGAGAATCTTCGATTAACCTCTGGAAGATAGAAGCTTTACCTTTTATGTCAACTGATGTGGAATGTTCTCCTTTTAATCTTTTAAACACTGAAACTCTAGCAATTTCATTTTCGATTCGATCGAACATTGAAGGTTTTGGTTCTTCTGATTTCTCTTCTGTAACTTCATAAATTTGAATCATAATTGGGTTTGTAGAAACCCTCTTGACCTTTATCTTTCTCGGTGGATTTGGATCATAACCTAAACCATATCTAGGTCACGACATGAAGGATCCATTAGAATCAGAAGGAATGCGCCAATCCGAAAAGACAACATCAAGATCACCTAGTTTGCAAAGCTCTCCTTTTCCAAATCCAGCATTCCAAACAACTTTTTGACATGAGGATTATAACATCCTTTGAAAGTCTGTTTTGATTTATCAGCTCCTTTAGTCTCCGACTTATCTTGTTTGGACGAGCTAGAAATACAGAGCTTTGATATGTTTGAAATAGATGTTGAAGCTTCTGATGTAGATTTACGTTCTCCTGAAGCTGTCATGAGTTGATGAGGCAGAAGCAATTTTGGAATACTAGGTATTGGAAGAGTTAACTCTTTTCTCAAAACCTCAATATCAGTTGGTTCTATCTGTGGTCTTGCCTACAGAGAATCCTTCTTATGTCAATTTTGTTTTACCTTTGATAAGCTGACGAAGTGGAGCAACACTAGATGTATCATCATCGTCTGCATCTCTTTTAATTTGGAATCCGGACATAGTCAATCCTGCAGAATTACATTCATCTTCCGTGTAAAATTTGGCATCTGCAAAATGAGATTCTTCTTCGATGAACGGTTTGGACTCAGCTACTACACATTTGACTTCTCTATCTCGGCTATATTTGAAGCATTGGTGCCAAGTCGAAGGTACCACTCCAGTTTTATGCAGCCAAACATGTCCGAGGAGTAACTCGTAGGATGTTTTAGCATCAATAACATGGAAGAGAGCTGAGGAAATCAACTCTCCAATTTGCAGTTTCAGGCGAATCATGCCAATGGCTCGTTGGCCTTTCTAGTTGAATCCTTGAATCATGATCTTGCTCTTGGACAAATCACCAATATTGATTCCAATCTTCGTCATCGTCTTGATTGACATAATATTTATGGCAGATCTACAATCAATCATCATGCAACTTATCCCACATTTTCGAATATAACCACTAACATACGGTGGTCTATTATGTAAACAAGAACCAAGTTGTAGATCTTCATCGTCAAATGTGATGGTGGTCATACAGTCTTGTTTAGTTATGGTCTCAATATGTGTTAAGACCTTATCTCGTATGCTTCTGGGTCGATCAATGCTGCAATTAAAGTCATTCTATCGTCGAAAGGAAGACTGAGAGACTCCATCAGACTTGTATTAGAATGAATGTTGTTGAGTCATAAGATAATCTTCTTCTTCTCTGAACTCTCTCTCGATGTATTCTTCTTCTCATTTTTCTCCTCTACATGGATGGCATCATTCCTTGTCAAAGAAATCTTTAGGGAAATAATCTCCCAGAGTTGGAAGTCTAGAATGAATACGTAAAGGAGCTTCTACTTCTGTTGATCTAATAGATGCCATTGACATGAATTTAGATTTTCTCTTTTGGTTGTTCCTTGGCTTCCTTCTCGGTTTCAACTTTTCATCATGTCTGATGGAATTTGGAAGTCGTAGAGTCTTTCTCTAACGTATTTTCACGATAGTCCATGCCTCCTGATTTTCTTCTAACGTTTCTTCTTCACTAGGTTGGTCTTCCATACTTAATGCCCCCAGCGTTGGTTCTGCAAGAGTTACAGAAGGTAAAGTTTTACCTATTTTGCTTGTTTTTTGATATTTCTCCTTTTTACTTATGAAGGTGGACCAGCCATCACCGATTTCGTCTTCAGACTCAGAATCAGAATCCCAAATATTCAAGTCATCTGTCATAATTTCGTAAAAGGTCGGATAATTGGTTGGACGTGGTCCTCCCATCCCTGGATAGACGTAGCTGATAGTGATTTTCCCGTCTACCTCAAATTCCACTGGGATGGCTCCTTCTGGAAGTTGAGGTCCAAACTCTTTAGCCGAGAACTTACTAACATTTCATGTGAGAGATAATATATGTTCTCTCTTTGTAAGGGGGATTAGATCAAATGATCCAAATGAAACCATTGAGCAAGTAACCGTTGGATTTTCTCCAATTTCAAGTTTGATCTTATTTTCCTTGTCTAAACGAACAATAAGATCTTTCAGGACGAAACACCTTTCTACTGGGTGACTAATAATCCTGTGAAATTTATAGTACTTTGGATGATTAGTTTTACTTACTTCTTCTGGTCTTTTTGGCACTGGAAGTTGGATTATCTTTTGCTCAAGGAGTTGATCTAGGATCCCTGAGACTTCAGAGTCTGAGAATAGATACTCCTTTTGTTCGAGTTCTTTTAGAGTCAGATGATCCCTACTTTGGACTTGTCCTCTGTTAGGTCTGAACTCTGGCTTTAGCCTTGGCTTCAAATTTGAGTTCGACCTTTGGAAGGCTATCTTTACAGGAGCAGTAGAGATTGTCATGACTTCTTTGGACTTACCTATCTTAGTGTCTTTATTTATTTCCTTCTTGGGTTATTTCTTTTCTCTCAGATCATTCGGCAAGTAACTTCCACGCCTTACAATTTGGAGCTCTAAATTATGAGCACGTGTGGCCAACTCTTTAAAAGAATGGGGGCATATTTGCTTGGAGATTATAGAGCAATCCCTAGTGCATGCCTTGTACACACATGTCGATGGAAGATGCTTCACTGATTAGGGTTTAGTGTTTTAGGGTTTAGCGTTCAATATACTCTACAACTGGCTCTTCCTTGCTCTGCTTTGTTCGAGTTGATCCCAACTATCAATTATCCCCTCTGGTAAGTCTGTATACCATTCAAATGCAACACATTTGAGAGAGTGCACAAACTGTTTCACCATGGTATCATTGTAAGTGCCATCATTATTACATGTTTCAATGAAATGAGTGACATGTTGCTTTGGGTTGCCCTTTCCATCAAAACACTGGAACTTTGGGGGTTGGTAGCCGAGCGGCATCCTCATTTCATCAATTCGACGACTATAAGGCTTTGCATAAACCAATGAAGATTGCGGTGAACCACCATACTGGGCACGGATGGTGTCTGCAATCATATTTTGAAGTTGTTGGACGGATAGAGATCCAAAAAAGAGTTGAGTGCTGTCACACAACACATTCTATACCACCGTTCGATCATGCATATCTTGTTTCTGTTGGTGTTCTTAGACTTGAGGATCTTTAGTTTTTGAAGACCCTGCATTTTTCAAATTGCCTTCTACCAACGGGGTTTGCAACTCCAGTTTGTGCATAAATGCAGCAATCTGTGCATCTTTGTCACTTAGTGAATTTGTTAACTTTTCAATAGTTAAAACCATTCGTTGGATTCGGTCATCAGAACCTGATGTCGTTTCGACGACCATCACTGGCTCGAATGATTTTTTAGATGAAGTATAGTCTCCCTATCTTCGTGGAGGAGTGGCATAAGAGGATCTAGACACGGATCTACCTTCGGGCACATAATTAGAATGACAGCTTTTCGTTAGATTCTTAGTCTTTTCTATTGAACAAGAGCCCGGCTTCTTTGAAAGCAATTTTCATTTTGCCTTTTTTGGAGAAGTTTTTTAGTGGTGAGACCAGTTGAGTTTTCCCTATTTTTGTTTTGGCTCTGGTTTGATGGAAGAGTTTAGCAAGTGTTTCTTCAAGACGGTTGACATTTTCCTTTGCCTTTTCATTTGCCATCGTTGATGTATTTGTTTGAAGTGTAAAGATCCCGAGATTAAAAGATGAGAGGGCAAGAAGGTCCCATCGGACGTGCCAAGAAATTTGTACGACAAATTTCGTGTATTAAAATACAGAAATTGTTACAAATTGTATTTTGAGAAAATACAAGTGAATATTGATCTTCTTGTATCAGCAAAATTGCAAAATCTTCTAATTAATGATCCGAATGCTTGAAGACGAGGGGTCACGTAACTTGGATCTTGGACTTCAAGATTTGTTGCAGACTTGATTTATGGAGAACTTGACTTGTTTGATAATTGGATTTGGAAACTTTGATTTGAACTTTGAGACTTGGACTTGGATTTGAATTTCAGGACTTGGACTTGGACTTGAATTTGATTTGAAGAAGACTTGGACCTTCTTGAATTTCTTTGAATTTGAGGAAGACTTTGATCTTCTTGGTGTTTCTGGACTTAACTTGAGAAAATTTGTTCTCTTCCACTTGGCTTGAGAGAATTTCCCTTTTCTTTTTTTTTTCGTGGACCTTTGGTCCTATTTATAGAACAAATGGTAACCACCCATGATTTGATTTTTTTTTTTTAATTTCGATTTCGATTTCGATTTAATTTAATTTAATTTATTAAATTTTAAAAGTAGGATGTACCTCTTTTATGGGCTTATTTTACGTGGGCTTTAAAAAACTTTAGTTTTAATGGACTTATGTGAGCTAAATATTTGAAAATGACCCAATCCAGTAATATTTATTATAAACATTTTTTTTTATGTCTACAAGTTTATTTACATTTTTATGTACAAGTGTCATTAGACGATAAGCCTAATTAGACAGGTCTCATATTATCACCCTTAATTAGACATATTACTTGATGTCGTCTAGATTGATTGAAGCCTAATTTTAAATTACGACTCTTTAAAAATAAAGAGTATCTCACTTTTAAAGAATTTTCTGAAGAAGCTCTAACATGTTGAAGATATAATGAGCTAATCCACAAATAATTTTTAAATAAATAAGAACTTAATATTTCCTCATGAAAATGTTCAATCTCAGAAAATTATCGTTTTCTTAAAGTCAGTGTTCTAAAATGCGTGAAAATGTGCCGCCTAGGCGTGACGCGCGATGAAAACGCATCGAATTAGTGATATGCGCGTGCAAATGTGTTTTGTTCTAAAAGGCTCGAGAAGGCGCGCCTAGGTGGCGCCTTTTAGAACACTTCTTTTTTTTCGATGATTTTTTTTTTTTGTAGTAAATGTGTGTATATTTTCATATAAAAAATTTTGTTTTTTTAATAAAAAAATCTATTTATTAAACTTAAAATAATATTAAAAGTACGAAACGCATTATGACGCCTATTCTCCGCATTGACACGCTTAAACTTGTGATTCTTAATTCTCGACCTCGACGCATCGCAACGCATTACGCTTTTTAGAACACTACTTAGAACTACTAGCAGTCTCTACCTTTCAATATAACGTTAAATGGGCAAGAAAGTGTATTCCTAGACAAAACATTATTGTTGGTCTATGTGTCATCCACGAAGGAGTTTTAATTTGTCATTTGACATTGAAATTTGAACAAGTGCTGTTAATTACTCAATTAATTTGGTTATCAACAAAAATGGGCATTAGCAACTAAACTGTCGTAAATAATCCAATACCCGAAGAGATTAAAAAAACTAAAGCATGATCAATTAGTTAAGGCTTCGTGGCGTAATATCTCCAATGTGTAGAGATATTATCAAATACCACCCACCCACCCCCCCTTCCCGGCGCTCACCATTTAAAATTGACGAAAAACCCTTTTTGTATGAACCTTTACATGTGGAAGACCCCATTTTCTTCTATGTTCTCAATAAATTCTTGTAAAATGATGAACATATCCTTTTATTTAATTGAAACAAGAAGAAAAGAAAAAAATAATAATAAAGAATGAATTGCAATTGTAGTTCTAAATTTTTAAAAAAAGTAAAAACGAATCCCAAATAAATAATTAAAAACTAAAACTTAAAATAAATATCTCTCCACCAACACCACCTCCTCCGAGGACTTGCACACTTTATAAAAAAAGTAAAAGAAAAAGATTATGGGTATCCATACTTTTCACATGATGTTGCTCCATATAGAGTGATATACAAATAACACGGTCCAATATGACGGGTAGCTTCCTCAAGCTAGTGTTTTGTTCATTGATGAATTGAAAACTTAAAATGTGAATATATTAAGGGGCGTTCTCTTCGCGTTTCAATTTTGTGTTTTGAGTTTTGAATTCGTTTTGTATTTTGTGTTTTGAGTGTCTGTTTTGAAACTGTTGAAAATGCGTTCTTTTGTCATTTTGAAAAACTGTTTCTCAAAATATGAAAATGAAAAACGCGTTTACGCGTTTACTTTGAAATTTTGAGAATTTTTTTATAATATTTTATTCAAGAAATTTGATTATTCAAAAGTCAAAACTTCATGGGATGCTCCTCCTTCACCAACAATCCAAAATAAACAGTAAAAATTTGGTCATATTCACCTCTTCCAGTATTTGATCCCACTCGAAAGCCTTCTGGCCTGAAAATATTCAACTCCATCACTACATAATAATATGTTAATTACTCAGAAAATTTTCAATCTCATCACAAGTTAATTACGAGTTGATTATCCACATAATTCTCAACCCCATCACTAAATAATTACATGTTAATTGTCCACGCATACATAAAAACCAAGGAGGTTAAATATCATTGTGGACGAAGGAGTGGCGCTGCTCCAGAGCCAATTTTTCTACCATTTTTCTCATTTTCGCGTTCGATCCTTTGAATTGTTATTTGTTTTTCCTTTTGAAGAAAAAAGTGGAAGCAGGTTGAATATTTGGCTAAGAAGCTCAGAGGACTGTAGGAGATTTAGTGTAAGTGGGTTTTGAAGTGGGTTTGCAGAAATGGTCAATTTGAAAAAGTGGAAATTACACCCCACCCTACTTTTAAAGATCCCATTTCCTAATTCAGGTTTAAGGTATTTAATTTCCAAAATCAGGTTTAAGTTTTCCCAAATCAGAGAAATGTTAAATTAGATATATTATAATTAGATATATTATATTTAAATATTATAATCTTTAATTGAGACACTAAAAACCGTATATCCCGTCAGTTAAGGGTTTTTAATTTTGAAAACTCCATTACTGCCCTAAATTTCGAAACCTCCCACACGCTTCCTTTTCCAAACATCCCACGTTTGATCTTCGCTGACCCACAATTGCAACGAGCCTTTCGTCGACGACATACTGTCTCCGGTGAACTCTCGACCACAAATCCTTCCACACATAACCATCAAAATATAAGTATTTTGGAAAAGCTCTATTCAATAAACCGAGAGTTAAATAGCTCGTTCAAGGAGCGAAAATCGGGAGAAGAACGACGTAGAGGGCTCAAATACAAGAGGTAAGAGGAAGGTGGACGAGTCACATGAAGTTCCCACGTCGAAAAGGCGCAAATCCACTGGGTCAGTATCGAAATCTACCGCGTCGAAGGTATTTCAGCATGTTCAGTTTTGTTTTTCAATTGAATCATATGTATGAGCCCTGATTTTGGTGGGTAATGAGTATTTGAAGCTAATTAGTTTTTAGTTATGTTTTTTTCTGTGATTATTCGTCTGTATTTGAATGTGGCCTGCCAATCTCTGTGTGATTCTTCTGTGAACAGTATGCATATTTGCAGGCTGTGACCGTGTACATAGTTAATTCAATGTTTGTGTAATTCGTGCAGAAGTAATGCAGTCATATATCTGGTTACTGTTCTAATCTTTTGTGACTAATATGCAGGTATGGAAGTATATTGTACCGGAGAAGAGTTGGTTCCCTGGTAAAATTACAATCGTTCCTACTAAGGGTGTCCTGACCGGGTTCCAAACACACCTAAATGAGGCACAAAAGATTGTACTTCGCAGTACATGTTTTAGCCACTTTTTAGATTGTCAAGAAATCGTTATTCAGTCATAGCTGATACACTATTTCCTGCTGAGGCAGGTTCGACAACCCAACGAGAAAGAGATGTGGTTTAACATATCTGGGAGATTTGTTAGATTCTCCCTGACTGAGTTTTGTCTAGTGTCTGGACTCAGATGCTGTGGGAGCGATGACACAAGCATGCTTGAGAAGCGTCCGTCACGATTGAAAGATAGATATTTCAGCACTTTAAAGGTTGTGACGCATGCGGAGGTCAGGGACGCATTTCTTGCGGCGGCAGACATGCCAGATCATGATGTTTCCGTGCTTGGATTACTTTATTTCATTACATCATATCTCTATCCAAGAGATTACAAGAAGCTAGTTGAAGACTCCCTATTTGCTCTGGTTGAAGACTTTAATGCAATGAACACATTCGCGTGGGGTAAGGCGCTCTTTGACAGGCTAATAAGTTCTTTGAGGGAGGGGTTGAGTAAGAGATTGCCACATTATAGATTGAGAGGTCCGTTGACAGCATTTCAAGCATGGATTTATGAGACGGTCCCTAGTATCGATGGACATGTTGCATCCCGTACCTCAAGTTCGTTCCCCCGAATAAAGATCTGGACGACAAAGGATCACCCATCGTCTGCTAAGCTGGAAGGTCCCGAATGCTTTTCCAACCCGAATGTAAGATCATTTAACACTATTACAATAATAGTTAAAAACATATGTGACATAATCCGCATGAGCTGTTATTTGTGAATATGCATATGTGACATGTGTTTGTTAAATTGATGTGTTGCTGACATTATATTTTGCAATGGCAGATACGAATTTGTGACCTTGACCCCTCGGACATAGAAATGGCAATGCCATACATGGCTGAGATCGAGTATATCAATCCTGTCCAACCTGTACTTTCACCTGTGGCGAAGACAAAGGAGGACAGGGTGGAGAGGACAGTTCATCGTGCGGGAACAAGTAGGAAGCCAGGTTCCTCTAGTGTGATACCATATATTCCTACGCTACTGTTAACTGACGGCAGTCTTGGTCACTCCAACGATCATGTTACTAATGATGATTTCGTAGACCCCCCACCTAGATATCATGAAACATCATTCCACATTAATTCTCCGATGGGTGAGGGGGGTGAGGGTCAGCCATCCGTCTCAAGCGATCCGCATACACCTCATTCAGATGGGCCCTATTCAACTGATGTAAGTTGTTAGACTCGTGTTCTCTCATTCTTCTATTCGTACTATATGTCTTCAAATGTATACACTAGGTCACATGTGTGTATTTCAAGTCACGGGTCCTCTTAACAATGGTAAAATGTTATGCATTTGGCTGCTGGTCATGTTACTTTTTGCTGTTTGCACAATCGTATTGGAACTGACTCCAGGTACTCAAATGTTACAGGTTGTTGATGAAATGAAAAAACACTTTAGCGAACAAATAGCTGAACTGCAAGCTACAAATCTATCATTGACTGGACAACTCGATGACTTGAAGTTACAGATGGAGACTTTCAAGTCTGATCAGCACAACAAACTGAACCTCATTGTGCGCAAGCAGGGGGAAATCCGTACTGACTTGATCGACATCAAAAGAAACATGCGACTTATGTCCGATTCTATTACAACTTTGATCTCCAGTTCCGTTCAGGATATTATGAATCAATTCAGAGAAAAACGTGCGGCAAATATCGTGGGAGATTCCGAACGTACAGACAAAGTAAGTAACCGATATACTATGTGATTTTTGAAATGTTTCTTCGTTCGCGTTTGAAATTCAATTTGCTGTTTCACTTTCCAGGTTGAACACATGGAAGAAGCTGTTCAGTCGAAACATAAGGGTAAGTTGGTCATTGCTGAGGAATGTGACTTCCCCTCCACTCTTCATGCCCCATCCTTCGACCTTGGTGTGAGATCCACGTAACCAAGCCCGCCGGAAGAAACAAATCCTGAACAAGTGCAGGGTCATGTTGATTCGGTGATTGTCGACATCTTGAAAGAGATAGAAAATGCTGAGGAATCACCGGTTCCCGCACCTAGTTCTGGGTTACCGGTGAAGAGGGCTCCTAGGCCAGCTAAATCACTTCAATCTCCATACGTCGTCGATGAAGGGAAACATATCAAGCCTTCAGGAAACGTACTATTGTTCGAACATTATAACTAGCATGCAAGTGATGCCGATGTTGGAGACTTTCAGAACTGGTTTCAGCGAGGATACAAACCTCGTAATAAGTAAGTACAAATTGTTTTATATTTATTCTTTCTGAATATTGAATGGCGTACTCTCATTTGCAGGAAGAAGTTTAGTGATATAGATGATCATATCCATCCACCATTTTTCGTTGGAGAATTCCTGATTGGAAATAAATCATGGTGGTACGAACTCGTCTCCAGGGATGTGTCATTGACCAGTTCGGTATGTTGCTCATCACATGTCTTGTACACAATTCACTTGCACAGGTCACGGGTCTTATTCACATACAAGGTCACAGATGCACACTGCCTGGGTCACAGGTGCACACAGCATAGGTCATAGGTGCACACATACAACGTCACAGATGCACACTGCCTGGGTCACAGGTGCACACAGCCTGGGTCACATGTGCACACTGCCTGGGTCATAGGTGCACACTGCATGGGTCAAACAGATGCACACTGCATAGGTCACAGATGCACACTGCATAGGTCACCAGTTCTGTATTCAAGGTCACAAGCTACATTTTATTGTTATTTCGAACGTATGACTTTCTAATTGTGTATTATCCTTACATTGTGATAGCATATGGACGTGTGCTTCTATTACATACGCCAGCTAGCCATAAGTGGGGAAAATGTAAAAATTCGTGCCACAACGACTGACTCATTGTTCCAGGCGAAGCTCAAGCACATTTTCACACAATTTAAAAATTATCAGACTGTACTTGTCACGGACGAAAGACTAATTGATGACATTACGGGCGTACGCATTCCACTGAGCAGACCATGGGCGGAAGTGGACCATGTGCTTTTGCCAATTTTGCCAATCAACAAAGCACACTGGATGCTTGCGGTGTTAGATATAAACAAGCGCACGTTACGTGTTTTCAATTCTTCTAGAAAGACTTACAATGATCATAAAGTGCGTACTGGAATTAAACCATTTGTGAAGATGATACCGCATCTCATGCATCATGTTGGTATATGGAGAAAGGACTCAGCTGCTGACGTTGATGATTCAATGGAGTTGAAGGTGATGCTAAATTTCACCGTTCCACAACAAAAAAATGGGTAAGTATGTGATTACTACTACACACTACAACATAATATGCTGTGTGTAATTTCCTTACATAATATAATTACGTTTCTTTTTTCAGACACGACTGTGGCATATTCGTGATTAAATATGCTGAGTACATGCTACATGATGATATGTCATCCATGTCGATGAAATTTGATGCGGGTAGAGCACGTCTTGATAAAGCATCGTTGCTATTTAAACATCGAGAAGTCAGGAAGGCAACAAAGAAAGTCTGGCAGAATGTAGGAGAGAGCATCGTTCTTGAGTGATATTATACTGAAGTCTGCACAAACTTGTGGGGCTCTAATAGATAGATTCTTGAATATTTTGGTAGATTGTAGTATGTTTTAAACATCGCATCTTTGCTTTTGGATTTTGTAAGCCTACTCCATTTGGATGTTGCTTGAAAATACCTATGCTCACATTTTCTGAGAAGTGATAGATGAATATTGATTTTGTTTTTGGTTATTAGTCTGTATTAATATCTGATTTTTGAATTTAAAATAGCTTGCAAGTGTAATGAAGGTTACAGGTTTGTTTAAGCAGGTCACAGGTTTGATTAACCTATCACAGGTTTGTTTAACCAGGTCACAGGTTGGTTAAACCAGGTCACATTTTCGGTTAAATTGGTCACATTTTTGTTTAAACAGGTTACAGTTTTGGTATGAAGGTCACTGGTTAGAGTCCGACATTCACAGTTTAGAGTCCAAATGTCACAGGGTAGTCTGGTGGTCACAGGCTCCTATACAGGTCACATGATTGGTCACAGGTTGGTTTAAGCTGTCACAGGTTCGTTTAACCAGAAAGTCACAGGTTTTGTCTGAATGTCACAGGTTACCCTGTTAGTCACAGTTTAGAGTCTGAATGTCACAGGTTAGTCTGATGGTCACAGGCTCCTGTGCAGGTCACAAATTTGGTATGAAGGTCATAGGTTAGAGATCGAATGTCACAGATCACGATTCGATTGTTATTGGTCACAAGTCAATGTAGAGATCACGTGGTGTTGGAGTTTGTGGTTGAAATGCATGTGACACAGTGTCTACTCAGGTCACTGTTCTGTATTGAAGGTCACATGTTATTGTGTGAATGTCACAGTTTAGAGTATGATGGTCACAGATGACCTGTGCTATTGGTTCAAATACATATCACTTGGGACGTTAAAACCTGTGACATTGATTTCTAAAAGAGAACTCAGTAGCTAGATGGTAACAAAGTGGACATTGAACTGTATTTGTCAGATTTTATTAAATTTGAAATGAGCATGAACAATGAATGAAAAAATAAACAATTCTTGGCATTATGTTCACTGTGCTACTCCAGTTGCCTTTCTCTTCCTCTCTTGGTGTTTTGATTGCCACTGACTCAACGGGGTCAAACTCTGGCAAGTTCTGCGATTGTGGCCACTTTCACCACAACGCCCACATTTGACGGTTATGTTACCTTCGCAAGCCGATTTAAATCTCTTTTCATTAGGCCTTCCACTACTCCGTTTTTAAGTAGGTGCTAATACAACTTCGTCCTGTAAATCCTCATCCATCATCAATTCAGTTGGATTTCCGATAGGAAAAATTGTTTCCATATATGTCTTTCTGTATGCTTCTCTTGTGTAGTAGTATGAACAGTAGTCACACGGATCCATTTTTAAGCTTGCAATCACAGCCAATGCGTGTGGACACGGTAGTTGATCAACTTGAAGCATCCTACAGGTGCACGTACGTTGTTCTATATCAACAACGAAAAATGAACTTTCATCGCTAACCGAAAACATTGTCTGGTTAACGGGACTCACCTGCAATTAATTATGAAAGTTACATTAACCAAATATTTAGGAATACAAGTTTGCACTTAATAAATAGGACACAGATGATCTGCATTAGGTCACAGGTTAAACGATCAAATCACAGATGATGACATTACCCCCAAGGTCCTCACACCTGTGCTCATTTCTCTCAACTGCTTCTCGTACTTGCTTGACAAAGTCGTGAAAGTGCCTAGCGCGTTCTCTCTATGTTTGCAGAACCAAGACTGTATAGTTTGTCATAATGAATCCAACAAAGCTATAACAGGGAAGTTCTTAGCAGACTTTGTGACCACATTAACTGACTCCACTATATTTGATGTCATTGTGGAATACCTGTTCGTGGGCATGTGGAATCGTAACCACTTCTCTGGTCCAACACCGTCCTATATAGAAAAGTACAATAACACATATCATATCTTTTCAAACTTGTGTAACAAGTAAATGAATATGAAGTTCAAGAATGGAGGAAATATTTACTGTACATACCAGGTAACCCCTTATATTTTCGTTAATTGCGTCCAGTTGTTGCATGTTGTATTCGTATTCCGAAAAGGTGTAAGCGCGAACAGCAGCATTGAATGATTGCGTTATATTGTGACCTGATTTTCCGTAACGTGACTTCAGATTCTGTAGTAGATGATACGAACAAATCCCATGACATGCTCCTGGATACACTTTTTCAATTGCATTTTTAATACTGTTATGGCGATCTGAGACAAAACACAATCCTTCTCTATTACCATAGGCTCTCTTCAGGTTTTCCAAAAACCATGTCCAAGAGCTGTCATTCTCATTATCCCCAATACCGAAAGCAAGTATATATATGCTATTGTTTGCATCCTGTGTACATGCCGTGAACAAGGTCCCACCGTAATGTCCATTTAGATACGTGCCATCGACCACAACAACTGGCCTACAATGTTCCCATCCCTGAATTGACGCACCAAGAGCCATGAAACAATATTTGAATCTACTGTGACCATCAGTCTCAATTCGCGTAACCGTCCCAGGATTTGTTCGCTGCAACATGGAAAAGAACCCCGGTATCTTACTAAATGATTTGGTTGGATCACCTCTAACCATTTTTAACGTCTCCTCGCGAGACCTCCAAGCCTGCACATAGTTCAAAGACACTCCATACGTATGCATCATGTCATTACGTAGATCATTTGGGGTGTATGTAGTGCGTGACGATGTGAACTTGTACTTTATGCAATAGGACACAACTGATTTTGTAACCTGCCTGTGAGAACCCAATACAATATTAGAAGCACATGTGTGACCTTCTGCAACCTCCCTTATTTTAAACATACTTGTTTTGGCCAACTTCGATGTTCTACATATCCAACTACATCCGTCACCTGAACATTTGACAAGATACTCTTTCTTGTCCGACCGAACTACCACATATTCAAACATATTTTGGATTGCGTAAAAGGACAAGCTCAACTTCAGAACTTTCTTGTTAAGAAAAATATTTCCTTTAACCACACTCTTAGCATCTGCGACTGACACAACCGTGACCACATGTTCGAAATTGTCACATGATGGTTCAACTACAGCTCCGCATATATCTGATGACATATCTACTAAAGAAAATATATTTTGATCAGATTGTACACCTACCGGTACTGTGATAGGCCGTTTATCGCTATCTACACCTATGACCTCAATGTTTATGGGATATTTTGAAGGGTCATGATCCGTTTCCTTCAACACTATGTATGACAATACGTTACTGTCACTCTTGATCATGATCGGAGGGAGATCACTACTCAATACATACTTCATTCTGACTGCCACCTTAGTGGGATCCAAATCGAATTCCTTCATTACTGTATCGACCAGCTTCGAATACCCACAATTACAGTCAAGCAACACCAACGTCATTTCCAATCCGTTCATCAAACAGATGTGAATATATCCCATATTTGCAAAATAAAATTAAGAAAAAACACCAACGTCACTCGAATCATGTGATTTATTGAAATACAATGACATACCCGATCACTATCAAATTTCCACCTGCAATGGTGATTTCAGGAAACTAGATCCAACCTGTGACCCGAAATTCACGACAATTGTCCACGGCAACTTGACGTTCAGACTTTTCCGGCACCGTCGACCAGAAAATAGAATTGACGTTCAGGCAAATTGAGTATCCTGTTGCTTCTGCCGTCGAAAAAAATCTTCGAAATTGGACATGATATTTACGATAATTGTCGAGGCCAATTGACGTTCAGATTGTTTCGGCAAATTGAAGTCCCTGTTTCTTCTGCCGTGGAAATTGGTGAGGAATAAGGGAGCTGTTATTGTTATTTTAGGATAGTGTATCTGTTATTTTGGGGAGTCACGGATTTGATGCTTATTCCCGCTACTTTTCAGGGATTGTGATATATATATATACCAATTAAAAATATATAATAACATCTGACTTCAGAAACTTGAAACTTCATTTCTGATTTTGGATATATGCTATACTTGTGATCTGGTTTCGGAAATTTTCCCTTTGAAAAATGGCTTCGCAAGTGAAAATGAAAAGGAAATTGAAAGATGGGAAAACAATGAAATTTGAGTTGAAATTTTCACCTTATTTGGAGGATTGAAGTGGGGGGGGGGGGGGGGGGGGGGGGAGAGAGACAATGGGAAGGAAGAACAGTAAAAAATGATAGAAATTGAAGGGAATAAAATCTGGGTTTGAGAAAAAGAGTGTGTTTTCCGCGTTTTTGATTTTTTCCGTGTTTTACGAAGAAAACGTGAAAAAGTCATTTTGTGTTTTCTTTACAAATTTTTTTTTTGTTTTCCGAAATTCGTTTTCGAAAACGGGAAAGAGAACGCGTTTTCGTCGTTTTGAAAAATCGAAAACAGAAAATACCCCCAAAACGACAAAGAGAACGACCTCCTAATTTTTCGAAGCACGAGGAATGTGTTAAATTGTATATATGTGATGGGCCAACGACTACAATAACTAGCAGAGTCGATAGATATGTGACCGAGAGAGCGAGGGGGAATATTTACACATAAAGAAAACTTCCGCTTTAATTCCTAATTGGACTTTGATGATTCTTTACTCAGACAGTTCAGATCTTCTTAACTTGAAATGAAAGTATGGCCGAGTGCGGAGATGACATTCTCCATCAAATAGGACTACATGAACACAACGTGATTTCAAGAATTGCTATTCAAATTTCATAATATTAATGCACGCCAAGCATGTCCAAAATATATTCATATATGACTAGATGGGACTTAGCCCTTGTTTGACTCTTTTTAAATTAAAACTATTTATTTTACATACTCATTTTTAATCACATTCACATAATAAAAAAATTTGTACATAAATTCAAAAAATTTCCTACTTTTTAACCACACATTCTCCAAAAAAAAATTATTATTCAAAACATCATTTCTTTCTTAATTTCTCTTATAATGGCCATCAAACCAATATTTATATTCATAAAAGAAGCATAAACTAACTAGCCTCACCCTTTTACATGGGTCGATGTCAAAACTTCCCATTTACCCATATGTACAAGAACTGGATTGGCAGCCTAAATTAATGGATAAGCATACCAAGTCTCAAACAACCATTTCAAGTTAAAATGTATTTTTTTTCTCAACCAATCCTTGTCAAGCTCATTTCAAATTGAATTAATTCCCTTTAGAATGGCTTTTACTTTTACTTTTGCTTTTGCTTTTTGTAAAAGCGGTTCCTCAAACCACCTTCCACTAAAAACTCTTTTAACTACATAAAACACTCCCAAAAATTTATCTAAACAGATTCAAGTCTCTGAAGCAATTTTTAACATTTCAAAAGCCTTGTCAAACGGCCCTTAGTCCTATAGCTGCTTCAACGGGATGGTTATTATCCCGCTACACCCTTTTTTCATAACTTCCAAGACAATTAATTGACGAGGAAAAACAAAAACCTCGTCAAAAAAGTAAACAAACAGACAAGTCGACAATAAAATTACATTGATATGAGAAAGCAAATTACCGAATGAGGATATATAAGTGTCACCTACTGCATGCTAAAAGCATATTGGGTATATAATTTTAGACAGGATTAAACATCGCATAGCATAATTATCAGTGTTTTAAGCATCAGAATGTCAGTGTTAATGGTTTAACAAGTGGATTAGTACTTCAACTGGTGAGTCACGGTTAAAGTATGGCTATTCCTTTCCCTCGTGGAAGGAGAACAAATTTTTGAGAAAGTTTGTCCACAAAAATTAATATTGCCAATTCCATACAGTGTTAGATTCTAAACATATGGTATCAAGAACATAACAATCTTGACGAATATTCAAGTTCAGACCCAAAAGAAAGGACAGACCATTCATTCCCAGGCCTTCATGTCAAGTGTGGACTACACTAAGACAACAATCTTGCTACATGTACAGGGGATTTTGCCATACAATTTGACGGATTGTCAGCTATCACAATTTTATTGGATATTAGACAAAAAAAAAAACTTCAAACCAACCAATCCAAAGTTGTCATCTGATCACCTGTAAAAAATTCCTGGCAAAAATCCCTAGACATAGAGCTTAATTGCTAAGACAAATGACATAAATCCCTTTCTTAAATCAGTTACACTGCAAAGATTGCTCTATAACAAAAGAAGTCTCATGTATAATGTCCAATGAGAAAAATCAAAACAATCCATTGCCAAATTACCTACAAGCATATACACTCTACCTCTCTTTCTAAGTTCATTCTTGGAAGGGCAAAAGGAACCTTATTTGTAGGTACATAAATGAGACCTCGTAAGAAAGGTAACACTAGAGGGACCAAAGAACCAACTTCAAGCTAAAAATTCGTGATGA
The DNA here is from genome assembly GCA_019395295.1 of Osmanthus fragrans. Taxonomy (NCBI): domain Eukaryota; kingdom Viridiplantae; phylum Streptophyta; class Magnoliopsida; order Lamiales; family Oleaceae; genus Osmanthus; species Osmanthus fragrans. The sequence goes on from JAEDXY010000064.1 coordinate 1,894,671, forward strand.
TAAATTTTGAACAACGTCACTAACGATGAATAAGACAGGCAACCAACAAGGAGAATATACTGGAATAAGATCAATGAGCTGGCAAATAAAAGGAGATTCCTCAAGAAATGATGAGAAAAAACTTGAATTTTACTAAATGTGATGAATGTTTAGTCAAGTGGGAATTCGCCATTTTAGTATCTAAAAGCATGACCATACATCAATAACCTGTTTAAATAAAGTGTACATTAGAAGACGGCAGAGAAAAGAAAGCAACTTTACAACTACTACTTCACTATGAACCTCACAAAAGTTTCCCAACCTAATTTTTATTTAGTGAGTCTTTCTAATCTTTTCGTTAAGGATAATTTTCAAGATTTAAGATAAAATAGCATTAGGTATGCAAACTACAACTTCTCAAATTATACTTGTATCATAAATCATGAATTTTATAGATTAGTTTATAGAGCAAGGAACAACACCTCAAGTTGAGAGTCCGACCAAAGATTGAATGAAGATTCTGTAATTCTAAGGTTTATATAGCACTTCGCAAGAAGCAAACAATAGAATGAACAAAAAGATAAGAGGAGTCTTCTACAAACAAAAAATGTCCACAATAATCTATCTAGATTAATCAGAAAAAGACCTGATCATAGGTATCTTCATGAGTCTTTGTAGCATTTTGCCGGATCTCAATATCAGGCACCACAATAAGGCAAGCATAAGTGCAAATGTCCGACCTCCAATAAGTCCGATGAGAACAATCATACACAGTACTAAATAACTTGAATCCTGTCCAGCTTCTGTTTTCGCCTCTTCACCAGCTAGAGTTTCAGAAGCACATTTCTCATCAACAAAATCTTTCTGTCTATCCCTTTCGCTTGGGAGGGACGACGATTTGGAAGCAATATCTGATTCAGTTTTGTCCTCACATTCATATGTATTTTGTTCTTCACATATAGCAATTTTATCTTCTCTAATAGGACAAAATTCATAACTTTCAGAGTTACGTTCCTTTCTTCTCTGTAGTTTCTTTGCAACAAATTTCTTGATCTTCGATTTCATCTTAGCTCTGCGCGACTTCCTCTCCTTCAATTCCAATCTTTCACTTGTGTACTCTTCATTTTCCATGATCAGTTTCTTCAATTCCGATTCTATACATCCCAATCTCCCATCATTCCTAGAATCCTCTGTCACATCCTTCTCACACTGAATTTCCTCTGCAATGGCAATCCATAAGCGCTTAGATTCCACATTTTGAGTTTCTCGAATTGGACTATTCGACACACAATCCTTCTTCAAACCCGAGCAACCGGGCTTAAAAGACTCCTCTAGCAACACATCATGACTCAAAACATTAGCATTGTTCCTATCTGCGAAAAACCTCCAAAAGCTTTGTACCATCAATCTTAAACTTTCTTGTGCTTCAAAACACGGCTTCAGCAATCCACATTTCCCCACATACTCGAGGCAAAACAAGAAAAATGCCGAAATTGTGATCCCCGTTGTTAATTTCTCCATACCCATCGCCAAAGCCATGGCCATAAAGATCTTCACAACCGCCACAATAACCCGAATAGCATCCACACCCCTGTTAACGTCACTTCCACTCTCATCACCACCATCCACAATAGCAATTTCGTCTAGATCCCTCGACTGCAGATGTAAAAGCAAAGGCGTAGGACAATGCAAAGAGGGGCATGAAGTGGGCAAGGATCCACTCATCACCGAATCATTAGAATCATTAGAAGTGGGTAGAGCCGTGTTCTTAACTCTCTTTTTCTTGGATGGGTTTTTCAGTTTTTCGCGATTCTTGATGAAAAGATCAATGACAGAAGTCGGGAACCCAGTCTCCACCACAAGAGAAGAGTCCCCACGCCTTTTCCGGGAGTTGTGCAAATGGTCATTTACCAATCGGGAAATTCTGGTGATCCTCATCTTCTTCCATGATAACGGCATGGTAGAGAATACAGATGATGAATGATCCAAGATTTCAGATAAATTAACACCAAAATCTGAAAATGGGCTCAATTGAATTAAAATTCTGTGCTATTGCATCACATAACCAAAGAGATCATTTATGGGCTTTGCGTTAATGGATTTGTCGGTAAGATGAAGCAAACAGGGGAAGGGGCTCAAGAAAGAAGTTTTCTGGAGAAATATGAAGGGGCGCTTCACGCTTGTGACATATGGCTTAACCTTGATCATCAACAGAGCAGTGAGGGATGCTTTAACAAAGTTTTATTATCGCTGTCAGTTGGGTACTAACATGCGAAAATAATGGTGTCTGAAGGATGAAATAGTCCTGTTCCATTTTCAATGCTAGGGTCTCATGTCTCATCTAGGATTTAGGGAAAATGGGAAATATCTCGGTTCTTATTATTTTATTTGGAGGAAATTTCTCACATGTTCATTTGCAAAAATGTCCATCATTGCAAAAATATTCATTTTGAAATAATTTAGAACAAAATATCATTTTTAAGAATTTATAATTCCACACTAATCCCAAAAATGGCATTTTTGCAAAATGTTATTCTCAACATTTCAAATATAGATAATTGTCATGTTCGAAATGAAATGTCAAGAACGACATTTAAAATGTCAAAAATATTATTTTAATGTAATTTATCATAAAAGTAATTCTCGAAATTCGTGACAAATTGGAAAAAAATCAAATGTCGAGAACGACATTTAAAGTGTCGAGAATATCATTAAGGGCATAATAGACAATTTGGCACATTTTTCAAAAGTGTGGATATTTTTCAATTCACCCCCTTAATTTTAGACATTTTTGAAAATACCTCTTTATTTTATTTCATTTATGCTTTAAATGAAATCTCAATTAGAATGAGGATATTATGCAGAAACAAGGCGACAGACGGGGAAGACTTGGTCCTAATCCCGCTCGTTGATTTCCTTTCTATGCAGAGCATTCTCTTTGTGTTAAATTTTTAAAAATGTTGTAAGAATCTTCTTATGAAAACAGATGTCTCAGAGAGGAAGAGAACAGTGCAAGTCAAAGCAGAAATGATGACAAATTGATAAGTGCGTTTTGCGCACTTATTTAAGTTACAAAACATGAACAATTGCTTGTAATTATGTTGAAATATGACTTAATTCTATATAAATTGTGTTTGCAGGACAATGTCAATGGAAATAACGAAAAACAAGTGAAAACGAGCAAGAAATGACCAAATGGAAGAAAGTCAAAGTTCAGGGACTATGATGCAATTATTCAAAAGTTGACCCGAAACCCAAATCAAGATTGAAAACGAACTAAATAACAAAGTATCAAAATCATGGAATGCTAGAAATTGGAGAAAATATCAAGAAATGAGAAAATCAAGTTTAGGGACCAAATTGAAGGAAATGGAAAGTGCTACTTCCATGCGATAGCATGAAAGGTAACCGAAAGTTTAAAGGGCCAAAACCTTTTAACGATGCAGTCACATGGATTATAGCTATGCGATCGCATGGTACAAAAAATGCGCGAATTTCCAGTTTCCTTCTTTGAGTAAAATACTCATGGAAACTAATCAGTTGTGTGCCATGTAACCCTTGAAGACGTTCAGAAAGGGGCTACGCAATTTTGGAGAGAAAAATGTGATTTTGGAAGCAAAAATATAAGGAACAATGCGAAGAATCATTACGCACTTCAAGGAATTAATTGAATATTGACTCGGGTGATGACGTTTCTTCAACTAATCTCTTTTTCCTCTTTTTAGCATATTAGGCTAGTTTTTCTTGTACAAGGAGATAAACAAACCATGTAACATAATATTTTAATCTTTAGTTTTATATATTTGACATTATAAACGCGTTTTTGGATATTGAATTATTTATACGTATTTCTTTCATATAATTATTATGCACGTTAATTATATGAATGTGATGACCTGTTTTGTGCATTCGAAAGAAGAAAAATAGGTTCGACGTAGTATAAATTGTCATAGGGTCTGATAGGGGATAGAAATATACTGCTATACCTTGTGTGAATCTTTAATTGTTTATAAAAGCGAGTGAATTGCCCAAATAGTCACTGAACTTTACATCATGATTCCACAAGGTCACTGAACTTTAAAATCACCCAACTTATCACTGAACTTTTCAAAAAGTTTACACGGAGTCACTAAACTTTAAAAATCACTCCATTTATCACTAAACTTTGTAAAAAATTCTTACGGGGTTACTGAACTTTGCAAAAAGTTTCCCAGGGATCACTAATTTAGTGATCCTTGGAAAACTTTTTGCAAAGTTTAGTGATGAATGAGAAGATTTTTTAAGTTTAGTGACCCCGTGAAATTTTTTTGGAAAGTTCAGTGATGAGTTGGATGATTTTTAAAATTTAGTGATCTTATGGAAGCATGGTGTAAAGTTCGGTGACTATTTGGGCAATTCACTCCATAAAAGCTCATGCATTTTTTTATGTAAGTATTCGTCATAGAAATATAATCGGATAGCATGATAAGATATGTTTAACATTACTCGATAGATATTGTTAAATTCAATAGGAACATTGATTTTTTAATATACAATCGTGTTGTCAAATTGTAAAACTAGGATTGAAATGGATTGTTGCATGGAGATTCGTTATCCTAATGCATTTTTCTACTATTAAATTAATCAATTTGCATCAAACATTATTTGTATTTTGTTTATTTAACGAAATCTCAATTTCACAAGTGGTTTAGTTATTCAAAATGCTTATTTGTACAAAACGTCCCTATCTTTGATATGTATTGTGCTAGACGTCTCTACCTTTCATTTCTTGGCATTTATGCCCTTACTTTTCACATTTCGTGCTTTGGACGTCCTTTTCATCTTGTTTTGACGATTTTACCCTCCAAATCAAATCAAACAAAAGCAAAAGAAAGGAAAAATAAAGAATACATTGCAATTATGGTCCAAACTTTTTAAAATGTGCAAATAACCCACCAAAAGAAAAAAAAAGCCTCCATCACTGTCCCCTACGGCTGCACCACTTGCACCGGCTAGAACTTCACCGAGGTCTCCTGTTGAACCACCAGTTCTAGCTCCTCATCCTACACTACCTACAATCCAACCCCCATAGCCACCTCCACCATTTCGTCCACTGGCGGGGACACTAGCAGTGCCGCCTTTGGAGGCTACTCCTTTGTGTCCCACTCGCTGCAACACCTCCACCAAGGTCCCTATTGCACCACCGGTTCCTGCACCTTTTACCCCCAAGAAAGTCTCCAATTTCAGCACCCCCAACTACAGCCCTTTCACCAAAGCATTTGGCTTCATCGCCAACTCGGAAGACAACTGCTACTGCTACATCAAAATTCTCAATCATCAATACATTGCCAAATTCTCATCTCCCAAAAGAACCAATAACAGCTCCCACAAATCTTCCAGTTCTATCTTCTCCATTTCACAAATCTCTGGATATTGACAGCCACTTTTACCACCCAGCAACTCCCCATAATTGGAGCAAAGACATCAGAAGCAGCAGCAATTGTATCTGAAAAATTCTCATCACGCAACCGAACCTGATTAGAGTTGAAAGAAGCACTCAGAACAGCTCAGCTTCAATTCCTTTAACAGAATCATTACCCATAACTGTATTAACCTTAATTGCAGACATATTGGTCGAATTACGGCCATTACCATAAACAAATCCATCAATTGGAGCCTCAGTACCCATCACGTTCGCATTGGACTGTACCAAGTTGAATCCATCAATTGGGTTGTTAATTGGGTGAATTGGTAGTTGACCCATTGTATTGTCTTCACAAATTACTGTTTGGACGGCAACATTGATTGTTTGCGGCAATAGATATTCATCAATCTTGTTTGGCCCAGATTTGCTACATAACTCACGGATTGCTTTCATGAGTTCAGTCGATTCTGAACATAGTTGATGGTAACCCATTGTAGTACTTGAAGCGCCTTGTTGAGAGGAGTGGATTGGTGGTGGTCCTCGATCAGAAAGGTGGCCGGTGGCGGTGTCAATAGGGCCGAAATCGTGACTGATAACGCGGTAATAAATGGTGTTTGAGGCAGTTTTTGGCAGGTTCGTGGCTTACTGATAGTCGGACATGTTCAAGTGGTGGTGGATTTTGGTGGTCTAGGTATCGGGTGGTGGTCGGTTTTTGGGGGAAGAAGGCGGCTGCTCATGAAGGGAGAGGTGGGTTCCTTTTTTCTTTTTGCTTTTTAAGAAGTCTAGGACTCATTTGCATATTTTAAAAAGTTTGGACCATAATTGCAATGTATTCTTTATTTTTCTTTTCTTTTGTTTTTGTTTTATTTGATTTAGAGGGTAAAATCATCTAAACATGGTGAAAAGGACGTCCAAAGCACGAAATGTGAAAGATAAGGGCATATATGCCAAGAAATAAAAAAGTAAGGACGTCTATCACAATACATGTCAAAGGTAGGGACGTTTTGTGCAAATAAGCCTTATTCAAAATTTCATTTGCAAAACATACAAAATCTATTGTTTCGGTTAAGGTTGATATAATTATTATTGAACTACTCAATCTCTGTTGGATCGACAATTCGGACTCTAAAAGTTCACTTTATTACTTGTAACGAATCGTACATTTGCAATAATTTTAAATCGAAACGTATTTTCGTGAACACAAATTTCCAAAAAAAAAGGTGATGGCCAAAACTAGAGAAAAGAGGAAGGAGCGAGGCAACACATGCGATAAGAGTAGCTTAAGAATCAATTTGCTTGTTTTCCTTTTTTTATTTATTTATCATTTAATCAAAATTAAGTATTTATCCTCTTGTATCTCTCAATAAGAATTGTTTGAATGCCAAAAAAATCCTTGAAAAATAAATGTACTACAAACTCAACGAAGGGATTTAAATGTCAAAAATAAAGGTTACGGCTAATTTGTTATAATGCCCATAGATCGATGGCTTCAGTTGCAATTTCTCTAAAAAAAATTTGTTAAAAATGATTAAAGTTGAATTGGACAAAACTTCAAAACAAAATATGAAGTAACCGTGAAGACTCATTCACGCGGAATGAGGAATTCAACCAATTGAACAAAAGTTACGTTAATGGTAATAAATAAGGACTTGTCTACATGTACATAACACCTTCCATAATCTCTTACATCCCCCTCACATGGAGGGAGGTCCACACATAATAAAATATTCGTGGGCCCCTCTCCATGTGAGAGATGTGTAAGTTATTTGGTACACCATAAGGTGTACAAGTAGTTTTATCCAATAAATAAATAATTTTTGTGGTTGTGGCGCGTGAATATTATAAAGGGCACTACTGTATTAAATTCAAATATTCAGCACTTAGCACTCAAAAAGATTGGACATCGTGTTACGTTGGGCGAGCCGTTCATCAGCTAACTCATCCCATAAACGAATTAAGTTGGTTCAACTATCTTTCGAGGTGAGTCACAAGCACGAGCCAAGCAGCAATCACTCGTAGGTTCACACGAGTTGCCTCGCCTAGTAATGCAGTCTGCATGATTACTTTTTACAGCCATGCAGACTGCATTTTATGGCACCATGTTGATCAAATCAAGGGTTTGCAGACACCCTATTCAATTTTGTTTTGACTAGTACATTCAGATGTGACACCTATTAGTTTGACTCGTGCGTAATTAGGAAGAGACCACATATCACACATCCAACAATAATCACGTGCACCTAATGTTTGTCCAAATATATAGAAACTTGACACGTGAACATGAGTAAAATCAAAATATGTTAGATCACGTATTCTCATCGATTTTCGAGGTCAACAAAACTTAGTACTACACAATTATATAAAGTGCAAAATTTTGAAATTCTTCACCCGTCTTATGAACACACTAATATACTTTTTCTTTTCTCTTACATGTTGGAAGTTAAAATAACTCAACATTTTCTAAAAGAATAAAAAGAAAATTTTAAATGAGGAACTCACAACATTGCATCGTTTGATAAGTGAAGCGCCCCCAATTGTGCATCTTTTCTCTTTGCTCAATATGCTTGAGATAATTAATTATATTTGAATAAGCTGTTATGAAAGTGGAATGTCAAGTAATATTTTGATATTGGATGAGTTGAGACACATTTTGATATTGGATAGGAGTAATGTTATATGATTAGTTGTGTTCAATATTAGTGCAAGTAGTACTGAAGTTTACACATACAGTTGGTGATCAATTGTATTTTTTATTTTTTTTTATAATTATTTTTTTTATAGGATAAATGAAATCCACAGTTACCTAACCGATGCTTAAAATTCATGGTGCTACATAACATTATTTAACAAACAAGACCAGAAAATTGGTCAATAATAACATTTGGAACAAATGTTATTTAGCTCCAATCTATGTAACATAGTGATAGTGAATTCTATATTACAATAAGACCACCATCACATAGGGTTGATGTTCTAAAATGTAATACGATTAAATATAGTGTAAGTTACAATCATTGTAAAAAAATTATATATACTATTTATACAACAAATTTTGTATATAAAATACAGAAATTGTTATAAATTGATATTTTGTAGAATAAAGTAGATGTTAATCTTCTTATGATTACAAAATTGTACAATCCTCTGATTAATTATATGAGTATTTGAAGACAAGAAGTTATACGACTTGAACCTGAACTTCAAGGCTTGTAGGAGATTTGATATGTTGAAAACTTGACTTGCTTTGAACTTGAATTTGAACTTGACTTCATGACTTAAACTTGAACTTCAGGACTTTGGATTGATGTTACTTTGATTTTGATCTCCTAGACTTTTAGTTTTAGCATGCTTGAATTTGAAGAAGACTTTAATCTTCTTGCAATTTTTCAAATTTGGACTTACGAGATTTTCTTCTTTTCCTTTGTACTTTGGGATTTTTTCCGGACTTTTAATTTTTCTCTTGCACACAGTCACTTGTAATTTTTCATGTACATTCTATTTATAGAGAATTTGGTGACCACCTGCTTTTGATTTAATTTTACATTTTATATATTTTTATTGAATTTTGAAAGTACGATGGTCTGTTAGTGTGGGACAAACTTTTAATGTAGGTTGGGCCTTTTGATGGACTTTTAATTTTTCAATAAACTTAAATAGGATCATAATTTAAATTTGACCCGATCCATTTAAATATTTATTACTAATAAATTTTATTCTGTACACTGTTATTTGTCAATAAAATTAGATGAAGTGTAAGTATTTTATTTTTCTTTAAATGAAACTTAATAATTTAAAATTAAGCCTCATGCAAATTGCCTTCAGATATCGGGCTTCAAATCCAATTAGCAAAGAGAACGCATTTTTGAAAACGGTTGAAAATTTTGTGAAGAAAACAGAAAACGACTTTTTACATTTTGGCTATTTTCTTCACAAATCTGATAAAACTAAAAAAACACAGGTTGAGAAATATTTTTTTCAAAACGATAAAAAAAGAAGTTTTCAACAATTTCAAAATGAACACCCAAAACACAAAATACAAAATAAATTCAAAACTCAAAATACAAAACTGAAACACGAAGAGAACGCTCCCTAATATATTTAGAGATCTCATTTCATAAATCATAGGTTATGTGTACTATTTCAAAAATCAAATATTTTTGTTAATTAATTAATATAATTTAAATATTAATAATTATATTACAAAATTAAATATAAATTCATC